>CM028136.1:962947500-964147500 GCA_016271365.2 Neoceratodus forsteri
TGTTTTGGGTGCATTTCTGCCATTGACTGACAGAGGGGTTAATCAGTGGGAGTGCCGCGTTGTGTCGTGGGGTTGCACCGGTGCAGATGAAGCTTGCAAAAAACCACTTGCACCGGTACACACTAGTACACATTTCCACCAAAACAAGGAATGCTCTGTGCTGAAGTGGAGTGGCTTGCAATGCTCCGGCAGCTGTTTACACTGCTAGATTTGGACTCACACAGCTCATCTACATCGCTGCCAATGGTACAGATCCGGTAGTGTAAACACACCAATTGGTTACCAGCTGGTATTCTAGACTTTTTGTATTTCAAGAGGAAAGCACTCGATGCAAAAAAAATATAAAAGTGAAACAGAATGATAATCATAAAAGTCGTCACCTGGACCTGCTTTAAGGGACAGTTTCATTCAGAGCTTTATTATCCCTAATTCAGCTAATTTAATGCCACAGTTCAGGGATAGGCCTTGGTTTGTTTCATAGCTGGGAGAATTAAAACACAGGGACACTCAAGAATTTGTTCAAGGTCATACAGTAACTCAATGGTTGTGGAGGGATTCAATCCTGTTCTTCCAGTAATTATTTAAAGCTCTGACCACGGGATTAACGAACAGCAAACTGTGGAGCTCTTTGTTATGGTGAATTGAAGCAATGAGTCACTGCCAGTCAAAGTTTAGAATCATATACTGAGCTCATTTAATTCATTGCCATCTACATACAGAGACAATCAGATCAATTTTCAAACTATGCATCACAAATAGCTGGGTAGTATACAGAAGAAAAGTATGCCCTTTCATTTCAAGCAAAACAACAGCTGCTGCAGTGCTTGGCCTCTTACAAATGCCTCATCACTTCGATTCTCTCTGGAATCTTCATCAGGGGGCGAACCATGGGCTTGAACTGCCTTCCACTGGTAATCTAGTGAAGCGTAACAGCGAACATAACCCTTTGCTCTCTCTCTTTTAATATAATTGAACATTTGTGCACGTGTGCAATGTTCTTAATTTAACTACTGTCAGTGCACCAGGTAAGGTGAGTATTGGCCTGTTGTACTCACAGTATTTTGAGAAATACTCTTTAAAAATGTTTTTAATAATTACTAATACTCATCCCAACCCTTGGAAATGCTCCATAGATACTTCAAAAGAAGCTGTTTTCCCAAGTTTAAAGTACTTTTACTCATCGGAACTATATTTTAGGCCAGCCTGGTGGTGTAGAGGGCTAAGATGCTGGCACCTTACCTTGACCCATGCTGGTGACCCGGGTTCAGAAATGAGCCCGGAGCGTCGGAGGTCGGCACGGGGGGCGGAGGGCAGAGCTGGACGGAGCTGCCGATAGGCAGGCTCTCCTCTCAAGGGAGGAAGCACGGCATCCCTCGGCTGATGGGTGACCCCAGTGGAGGCTGGAGGAAGCTCAGGCCAGAGGGGACCTAGGCAGTAGGCCGGGGGTGAGGGAAGGAGGCTGTGACCAAGGCTGTTCGGATCATGCATGCCTCCACACGCATGCACACTCACTCCTGGGGCCTCCGGGAGAAAACACTGGAGGAAAAATGCCGGTTGGCAGGGTGAAGACTGACTCTCCACAGGCGCCACTCCTGGGCTTGGCAGGTAAGAGCCAGTAATTCTGGGGGATAGGGCTGGGGGGTGTCGGTCGGATGGGGGCTGACCAGCAGGGGAGAAAAAATTGTGCCATGATAAAAAAAAAGAACTATATTTTACTCACCTAATGTCAAAAATGGTGAGTACATTACTCTTGAATGCCAGTGTTATCTGGACAACTGACTACTGAACTTTCATTTTCTTTCGATATTCTTATAGTATATGGTTGACCCTTATTGTGTATAAAACCAGTGTCTTCAAAATTGTTGTTGGGCCTGTTCTAAGTTGTTGTGCATGTTCAAATCATGTTGATCATATTCTACGTAAGCAATAAGGCACAATGGGGTGTGTGTAAAACATATTTTACAGCATGGCCAGGGGCGTACTAAGGTACAAGGCCGAAAGCCGAGTGACTTCAGCTGCTGGACGTGCTGTAAAATATGTTTTACGCACATCCCTGAGTGCCTTATTGCGCTTATAAAATCGACTCATTTTTTTTTACTTTTTACTGTTGGGAAAAACATGTTTATATGTAGAAACTATAGATTTACTTGTGTGCATTTGTGATAAAATAGCCCTTCCGCTCACTGCAAGTGATGTCACTGATGATGTCATTGTATTATTGTCTACTTTCTCCTTCCTGTTTTTTTTCCTCTGTTTTTCTCCATATTCAAGATATGGAATGTTTATCATGGAATGTTTACCACGGAATACATGGATTAAAATTCTGCTCAGTTCCACTGGCAGAATGTTTCTCTCCTAACACACTGTACGCACAGACAACAACGGCCTTTGTTACAGCCAGAGACTCAATTATCTCATTGTCAGGGCAAGAAGAAGAGAGTTCCGTGATGAGCAGGTAAAGACAGAAGAGGGATTTTTCACTGTGAACAAAGAAACAGTTGTAGTGAAAACTATAAACGATACTTTTTGTTTCTAATTTATTTATGTGTGTAAGGAGAGTGTGATAATCAGGGAAACAACATTTAATTAATTTGTTTTATTTTTTATTTAAGGTAGTTTTATTTTTAGGGCCCAGTTGAAGTTTTTTTACAGTGTGAAGGTAGCAGCCATGTTTGTGGCGCAAGATCAGTTCTGGCTGTAGGGTGCTAACTGAAATGCCTATGTTCCAAATGCCCATTGATCTGGGTTCCGGACTCTTCACTGCTGAGCAGTCTTTTTTTAACCATGTGTAAACCATATTTTACACATAATGAAGAGCCAATCATATTACATGATTTTACCCTGCCATTTTACAAAATCAAATCAGCTGTGCCCTGCTCTTGCTGACTCCCACCAACTTAGACTCCCATCCACTTTCACTTTCTCTCAGTGCTCCAGTGACTGAATAACGTTAACAGTGGTTTAAAAAAAATATCAGTGGCAATTTTCTACATGGAAATGCCCAATTTAGAGAAACTCATACTTCAGAAAAAACTAACAAAAAAACACACGTACACACACTCTCAAAATCTTTCTTTTCATCTTTCAGAGCACACGTTGCAGACAACAGCTATTTTGTTTCATGTTAGCATTTACAAATACAATCTTTTTTCGTCCTGATCTGCAAAACTTGCAATTTAACCAAAAAACCCTGAAACCATGTACTATAAAAATTAAAATATGGATGACCATACACAAATCACCGTGTGTTTCCGTCTTGGCGCTGAAATAAGAGCGTGGAGCTTCCTCTCGAAGTCCATACGCTGTTATCTCAACACCTCGATGGAAACACAGGCTTGTTGTATACGTTCATCAATACATTATTCTATGTCTTTTTTCCTTTCTTAAGGATCTAGAAAACAAAACACACTGTATTATGGCAGTCTCATGAGAGTCTCAAGAGCTAGCAGTATACTACGAGCCATGAAAAGGAATATAACATCCAGAGACAGTAAGGTAATCTTCCCCCTATACCGAATATATGTAAAAACCCGACCTCGATTATGCCACACAGTTGTGGTGCCCATACAGGAGGAAGGCTATGGATGATATGGAAAAGGCCCAAAGACAAGCAAGCAAAACAATAAGCACACGTAAAAATATCTCATACACTCACAGAGCGACAGAACTCAATCTAATGTCGTTGAAATACCATCGTTTAAGGGGTAACTTGAAGCTCATGAACAAGGCTTTCAAGGACGAATACCCTTTTAATGAAATGGGATTCAGCTTTAAATGCACAGACAATACTAGGGGTCATCCAATCCAAGTCTGTGTGTGTGTGTATTGTATTCAATGACGTGGAACCTTTGTAAACGAGCTTGTAGCTCAAAGGTGTTAATCTGAGATGCAAATAAAATAAATAAAAGGCTCCGGAAAACATTTTAAAATAAAAAAGGCAATACTTTTATACACAGAGAGTGGTAATTCAATGGAATGCTCCCCCTTTAGATGTGGTTGTTAGTACTGTAAGAACAAATCCAATTAAAAAAGAGACTTGATATCTTTTTAGGTCAAAGTCTTTAAAGTAGTACCAGTAATGGAGCATTATGGGTAACTGCCTTTGTAGGGTTCCTTGTGTATGCTGCCTTTTTCCTGCCTGATATGTACATACCCACCACCATGCAAAAAATAAAACGTCTCACAAAATCAAGTGGTGGAATGGGGCAGAGGAACTCAGTTCCAAAAGTGAAATTAAAAGTCTGACTAGGTTTCAGGAGCAAAATGGGGAGGACTGTTCCTTTGTAAAGTGAAGACCCCTGAAAGACATACAACTGACCAAATAAAGTTTACAAATGCAAAACACAATGAGAAAAGATGCCCCCAGACCCTTGTCAGGTATGTTGAACCCTACCTCAGAAGTGGTAAATTCCATCAGTAAATCTTTTCATTTTAAGAGAGAGAGAATTTGCACTAAAATGCCATTAAAAAGCAGCAGGGTGTTCACAGAACACTTTATTAAAAGTTTACCAAAAAAAGAATTGCTCAGAAAGCACATTTAACTTTCTTTCCAAGTCACAAAAGTGAAACAGATAGAACAGCACATCTGTCTCCTTTTAGTTCAAATTGCGGAACTACACAGAACAGTAGGGGGAGCAGCCACATGTGAGAGAGAGAGAGAGAGAAACAGATAGACACAGACAGAGAGAGAGCGAGCAACAGAAAGACTTGGTTGTTATAACAACTAACCCTTTGATCTTTCCATTTTTGCATAAAAGAAGACTACAATGTGACTGAGTTGCTTGCAAAATAATCTTTGGTGACACTGACTTCCATGGAATTCGACAGTGAATGTGGGACAAAGCATTGAATTTGAAGACTACCACGTGACCACACTGCTCAGAATAATGTTCATTAGGAGAAGCAGCCACTTGAGAGGTAGAGAGAGAGAGAGAGAGAGAGAGAGAGACAAAACTTTGATTCTTCCAGTCCTGCCTAGAAAACCACGTGAGCACAATGCGTACAGTATCATGTTCTGCAACATTCAACAACAAACACAAAATCTTTCAATGAACAGTTATTTTTATTCCCAGAGGCATTCTGGGAAATTTTCAACCAATCAAAGGCAATAAAAGAAGCCTGAATGGCTACCCCCAGTGCCATGAAACTTGCAGAGAAAAGCAAAAACAAAAAAAAAAAAAAACTTGCTACAGACACAGGTAACAGAACACTAGGGATCATCAGGGGAACAAAAACCCACTGCACAAGATGTATTTTTTATAATCTTTACATGCAGTTTTCTTTTAATATGTCTGTACAGGATAGGATATTTATTATTCCTTGTTTAGGAAGCAGTGGGCGCTCGAGGGACCTAGAGCCCCTTCTGACTCCAACTTGTTATTTTAGTATGTATCTGGTATACTAGTACAGTATAACAAGTTAGTACCTTAACTGCGCACAGCAATAAGATGTATTCTTTCAAAAATAGAAAGAAGGCAGTCACTCCCCCAACCACTATAAAGATAAATAAGATACATGATATAACTGCAGAATTCTCTGTTTATGCATGCCTAGCTGTGCAAACAGCAAGTGGTACAGTACTGATCACGGCTGGTAACAAATGCTGCGATGGGGCATGGCACTTAACACCTCAATCCCCACCCTAGCGGCACTTCCTCAGAAGTGCGGCACACAAGTACCCTGCTCTTTAAACACTGAGGTATCACAGATTCTTGAAATATCTCGACTGCAGGACGGAGGGTGGGAAAAGTTTTGTTTTCTAATTGGTCTGTGTTTATAGGTAAGTTCTGGCATACGGGTCCCACTACTGGTAGTTTATTAAAATATCTCATACGTCGAGACCTGTTGGAAACCTTCAGACTTGCAGTTCTGAATATGTTTCAGACTTGTTCACGTCTGTGGCATGCACAAACGTTAAGCTTTGGTTTAATACTGAGAGTTCAGAGGGAGTTAGCTTGTGTTGTATGTGGACCGCGGAGATATTTGTAACATTTACAGTAATTCCTATTGTATCATCTCTCTTGTTTTCCCCCTCTGCCCCACCCTTGTCTCCCTCCATCCTCTTCTTTCAGCTTGAAAATGAGTGATAATGTAAACAGGTCCAGGATCCCTTCTCATGTAACTGTGTGTGTGTAATGATTATTTTTTGCATAATGATGAAACTGACATTCCAAGAACTGTGAAACTTAGGTGTTTTTAAATTTGCTTTTATTTCACATTCACTGTTATTTGCCCTTTGTATTTTGTACATTAAAGGGACACTGTCAACCCTTTTGGCATCATGTTATTTCTAGTTGAAAACCCACATTCTATGATTGCTTACCTCCTTTAAAATTCATTGATGTTGCTGGTTGTTTTATCTATTACCTTTCTTAGTAGAACTGCAATGCATGCTAATAGTGTAATTATACTTAACCTTGTTTTCTTTCAACTCCTTGATTTACTCTTATTGCACACTTCCTGAACATTGGGAACACCCCCAAACAGTGGAGCAACTCACAATGCCGCCACCCACTGCATCGTGAGTAGTTAGACTGTGTTGGGGATGTTCCCAATTCCAGGAAAGATGCAGTGGGAGTTGATCAAGGACTGTAACCAAACACATTTTTGTGTAGTAACATCAGTATGGTGGGTAGTCTGCTTTTCACTTTAAAAAGGCAAAAAAAAAAAAAGAAAAAGAAGACGACTCAGACTACCAGCTACATCAGCAATCTCTACAGAATGTGACGAACCATAACATACTTTTTTTTAAACTAGAAGCCCTTTTTAGTTTGAGGCCTAAGGCGGTTGACAGTGTCCCTTTAAGACATACACCGAATACGACAGAAGACAAAGGCCTATCGGCCCACCCAATCTGTGGCAGATCTGGGGAGGTGCAAAAGGGGGTGGCTTCACCCCCCTGTCGTAGTGGAGTGTGAGAGAAGAAAGCACCAACAACAGCAGTGAGGTACAAAACACACCAATGTGTGATTTTATTTAAAAAAATACAAAATAAAAAAAAAGTAACTTCAACAAAACAAAACCCAAATAGGCATAACACAGCTAGGACTTGGCTTTAGTCCCACTCTCTGTGATTCCTCAACCTGCACTGCACTCAGGTTGAACAGATCTAACTTCTAGACTGGAGAGTGGACCTTACATACAGAATATATCACATGGTCTGAGGCTCCCCTTCCTAGCCTAATACAATTCATTTCTAAGCTAAACAAAATACAAACAAAGCATAATATAGTAAATAGTATACATAATTCCCTAAGATTTTAGGAACACCATAAGAAAATAACACAAATAAATCATTTTTCAGTCATTTCATTCCTGTAGCCCCACCCATTCCATTGTGAGGGTTGGGCCTGGACAGGAATTGGAAAGGAGCGGGCGGATAGGGATAGTGGGGAGAAGGAGACGCCCTGGGGTGAAATGGGTCCAGGAAAGGGGTCCTCCCTGTCTGGTTCCCATACCCAAGGGTTCTGCTGGTAGTCAGCAGGTAGCACGGTCATCCTCGGATGCTCATCCTACTCGGGTGGTGTTATGCAACGCCAGGTCTATTAAAAACAAGGCCGCTATTATAGCGGATTTTGTCGGAACATCTGACCTGGCGTGCATCACTGAGACCTGGCTGGATGAGAATGCTGGCCCAGTTTTGGCATCAGCAGTCCCAGCCGGGTACTCAGTGATACACCGCCCTAGGATGGATCGTAGGGGCGGGGGTGTTGCTATCTGTTTTAGATCAGAACTGGGCCTACTGGAAGTACCAGTGGGAACTATCAACTCCTTTGAATGTATCATGGGCGAGGATGTGGGGTGCAGGATTCTTCTCGTTTACCGTCCACCAGGTGACGGGAATGTTTTCCTGCGGGAAGTCGCAGACTTCATTGTCGACCTGACGTTGGGATCTCCCAGATGGTTGGTTCTGGGGGATTTCAATGCCTGGGTCGACAATGAACTCTTGCAGTTTGGTCAAGACTTCCACCAGTTAATGATTTCACTGGGCTTCACACAGGTTATTTCCTCCTCGACCCATACTGGTGGTCATTCATTGGACTTGGTGTTCCTACTGGGGATGGAGATTTCCGATTTGGTGGTGGAACCAGTCAGGTGGTCTGACCATCACTCCATTGAGTTCAGTTTTGGGGCCACCCCTAGTAGGCCAGCCCCTATGGAGATGGTCCGGTACTGCCCTTTGAGGGGTGTTTCCCCAGATGGCCTGATGGCGGTGCTGGACCTATCAGGTTTACCAAGTGATTGCATGGACCCAGGGGACTTGGTACTTGCCTATAATAAGGCGGTAGCAGGGGCCCTGGATTCCATTGCTCCGGTCCGTGTTCGTCCCCTCACTCTTCACCCTAAGTCTCCTTGGTTTGATGAGACTCTAAGGGAGTTAAGGAGAGTTGGACGAAGATTAGAGAGACGCTGGGGGAAATCGGGCCTGGATTGTGACAAACTTAGTTTGATGGACCACTATGTGGTCTATCAATCTGCAATCTCTCTGTAAGAAGGCAAATTCCTGTCCAGAGAGATTGCTTCTGCACAGAATAGACCAGCTCAGCTTTTCCGGACTGTGGACAGATTGGGCAATCCAATCTGTCTTCAGCCCAGAAGAGCCTTTTCTCAAGAATGGTGTGAGGAGTTTGCTCAATTCTTTTCAGATAAGGTTGCCACAATCAGGTCAGATATCCGCTCGACCCTCCCTAGTGGGAGTTGTGATGGTCGGCAGGAGATGTCAGACACCCGGTTTGTGTGGTCTGATTTCAGCCTTCCCACAATCAATGACATTGTGATGATCATCCAATTATTGCATCCAACCAACTGTGGTTTGGACCCGGGCCCTACACGTCTCCTAGTGGGCTGTGTAGATAAAATTGGCCCGGTCCTGGCTGAGATAGTCTGGAGGTCTTTGGAGAGGGGGATTTTTCCAAATCCTCTGAAGGAGGCTGTGGTTCAGCCCCTTCTTAAGAAGTCCTCCTTGGACTCGGATTGTCTGGCTAACTACAGGCCTGTCTCTAACCTGCCCTTTGTGGGTAAGGTTATTGAGAAGGTGGTCACGTCACAGCTGGATAATCATTTGACCAGCCACAATGTCTATGATTCTCTCCAGTCTGGATTTAGGAAGAGATATAGTACCGAGACTGCTCTTGTCCGGGTACTAAATGACCTCCTAATAGCGAGAGATCGAAGGACCTGTTCCATCTTGGTCTCTCTGCAGCATTTGACACCATGGACCACGGTGTGCTACTGGAGCACCTGCGGTTTATCTGTGGGCTGTCTGGTACAGTCCTCAGTTGGTTTTGATCTTTCCTCGAGGGTAGGACTCAGAGGGTGGTGTCTGGGATTTTTTCCTCGGCATCATTCCCCCTATCCTGTGGGGTGCCACAGGGCTCCATTTTGGTGCCCATGTTGTTTGTGGTGTACATGCTGCCGTTGGGAGCGATCATTAGGCAGTGCAGTTTGAGTTTTCACTGCTATGCAGACGACACTCAACTGTACATGTCCTTTGTGCCTGGCCAAGATGCTGCCTTTTCGGTCTTTAACGACTGTCTGGCCAAAATCCAGGGCTGGATGAATGTGAGTTGGCTGCAATTGAATCCAGAAAAAACGGAGGTGTTGGTCATGGACCTAGGTCGCCGGGAGGCGGGTTTGTTGGCAGGATCTCCCTCGGGCTTATGGCTAGGGGGTGTTCAGCTAACTACTTCAGACCGGGTGCGGAACCTGGGCGTTGTGTTTGATGACTGTTTGACACTTAAATCCCAGGTGTCGGCAGTTGTCAAAGCCTCTTTTTACCACCTAAGGAACATCGCCCGGTGAAGCACCTGGTTCCTCCTGACGATCTTCCTACTTTGGTCACGCCTTGGTTACCTCCGTCTTGACTACTGCAATGCCCTTTATCTTGGGCTGCGAGTTGATATTATAGCTTGCAGCTAGTGCAGAATGCAGCAGCCAGGCTATTGACTGGTTCCTCTAGGTCCAGTCATATAATGCCTGGGCTCCGCGGACTGCATTGGCTGCCAATATGCTGGCGAATCACCTTCAAGGTTGGTTTGCTGACCTATAAGGCCCTACATGATCAGGGACCTGGCTACCTGAAAGATCTCCTTCATCTCTACTGTCCCTTCCGCTCTCTCTGATTCATTAATGAGGGATTGCTAGAGATTCCCAGGGTTCATTTGAAGACCTCTGGGGCCAGATCTTTTAGTTATATGGCCCCGACCCTGTGGAATTCTCTACCTCATCAGGTACGAGATTGCCCGACTGTCCAAACCTTTAAGGGGGCATTAAAAACTTATCTTTTTAAACATGCATATAATGATTTTTAAATGTTGTAGGATTGGATTAATTTTAATGTTTTTAGCTATATCATTTTTATTATGTCATGTACAGGCACCTTGGTTTTGGAAGGGTGCCTTTTATAAATAAAGTTTGACTTGACTTGAATGACAGCTCACCTATTATAAAAGCAGCATTACAGAGGGGCGCAGGCCCCTAAGCGAAGGACCTGAAGAGAAGACCCAGGTGAGCTTATTATAGGCATTACAGGCTAAAGGATATTTATTTCAACAGTCTGTTCTTATAACACCTTGGTAAAATATCATTTATGCACAATCTGAAGGAGTTTTGAGTGGCTCTATGCTTAAACTGGGCTTTCTTTTGTTGCTGATTCCTTTTTTAGCATTTAGGGGTCTTTATTTTACTTACTTGCAGAGTGAATACAATTCAGGGCTAGCTGTGCTTTTTAAAAAATGAGAGGGCATGGAGGAGAAATTACATGTCTTTAGAAGTTTGGGCATGTAAAACTGTTCGTGTCACTGCTTGTTTCAATGTACATACACGCAGATCGGCTCTTTGGCTGATTTTGGCGCCAAGGGAAACTGTCTACTATAATACATTTAGGAGCCAAACAAAAGGTCTGAAAACACTGTTCTATTGTTTATTTTATTTACTGCTTCTACTAGAAGTTTGAGTAATTCCGGGACTTTACAATTATAAGGGGAAAATAACGAGTGTCAGCGCCTGCCAAAAGGAGTTCCCAGAGTAAAGCGCAGGGCAGAGCTTAACAGCAGCAGCAGCTCTGCTTCGCTAAAGCCACCTTTTTCAATGAAAGACAAACTTAAAACCCATATACTGGAGTTGCTTTAGGCAGGATTGACCAAAGGAGAACAAGAACTAATGCTGTCACAAGTAAACACGGAGCATGGACAAATTGAAACAAACAGCTATTGCTCCATCTCACTACAGTGTAGGGTTTTAAAAAGGGGATTTTGCATATATTTATTACCGATACTGGGAAACAGAATTGTCTCTTCCTCTACAGCACACTATTCAGGGAAAACATTATAAGGGAGTTATTTCAGGAGTTTTAGTGGGGCAATCACTGCCAATTAAAGAAAAGCAGCTTCACGGCCCTACAATCCTTCACAGCTTCGTGAAGGAAGGTAAACAGCGCTGTGATATAATGAAAACAGAGCGGGCTACGTATCATACCTCTCAACCTCCTGCCTTATAAATCAGGGACAAGGCTTAAAATATTCAGGGACAAAGGACCAAAATTAGGGACGCATCTTCAAAATTAGAGATATCCACCCAGAAAGCTGGCAAAATATGGGGCTTAGTGCAAAATGCATTTTCTAAAGAAGAACAAGTCTGTAACTTTAATGATTGGCATTATTTTGTGCTTACAGTCCCCACTGTTTAGCCACAAAAACACAAATTTTAGGAGGGACGAAGTAAAATTTTGAGGCAAAATCAGGGACGTCCGTGAGAGTCAGGGACACTTGAGAGGTAGCCTATGTTTACAGCTCTGTCATTTAAAATACCAACAATACACCTCTACTATTCCACACTACTAGCATGACAGCCAGCTGAATGCAGGGAACATTTGCAGTAGCCTGCAGTGCTTACCCAAAGGCAGAGAGAGAGAGAGAGAGAGAGATACAGAGAGCAAGAGAGAGAGAGAGAGAGAGAGAGAGAGAGAGAGAGAGAGACAGAAAAGGAAAAGAGAAATAAGAGCAGCGTAGGTGGCCAGCCTACAGTACAGGACAGGACAGGACAGAAAAGATGCGGTTGCACAACAGGCTTTCAGAAAGGAAGAAAAAGGTGATAGTGAAGAGTCTCTCTCAATCTTGCCTCCCATGCTGGGGGGGGGCACAGCGCTACCACGCCCCTGTTATAACTTACTTACGTGCTCCTGCTGCATTTCACTTGGCTGCAGCAGTCTAATATTTTGATTGTAAGAAACTATACATTCAAAACTATACATTACATTTGTATTTTCTGTCAAA
Organism: Neoceratodus forsteri; assembly: GCA_016271365.2. NCBI lineage: Eukaryota > Metazoa > Chordata > Ceratodontiformes > Ceratodontidae > Neoceratodus > Neoceratodus forsteri. The sequence goes on from CM028136.1 coordinate 962,959,773, forward strand.
AAATTAATGAAGTAGATAATAACTGGCAGTATAAAGGATTCAGAAAATGTGCAAGATTGCATATCAAGTATGCACACCACCCAGCACCCCCCATTGTAAAATCCAGGATCTGCCAGTGCATGCAGTCTGCCTAACCCTGCTTAATATGTGTGTGTGATGCCCTATTGTTCATCCATCCCCTTGTTACCCTCCCCTACTCTAACATTCCGTGATTCTATCAGGCCTCCTGTGCCTGTCCTATCATTGTTTGAATCCCCCCCCCCATTTTAGCACAGACTACCTCACTTGGCAGTCGTTCCACCTGTCCACCACCCTTTGTATGAAAAAGTGCCTTTGGATATTCAGATTTCAGCAAGTTCTAACTGCAAATGCTTTTAGTGACCCAGAAATACTAACCATATTATGTAAAATGTGTAGCAATTATGTATATGTCATGTTATTATATGTCTTTTAAGTGTACTTTTATGTAACTGTACAGGACGATGTTGCAAATAGGGGTAAAACCCTAACAATCTGTTTCCTGTATAAAAATGAAATGTTATCATCATCATCATCAGATCGGTGGTTGCTAGGTCTGCTGTTAGGTGTCGCCATTGTCATGATGTCATCACACAGTGTGGAGAGAGCACATGAGGTTTGGAAAATGTGGGTCGTGAAGCTCAGGAATGGGAAAATGCATTAAAAGCTCATCCCCTACGGACTGGTCCCAGCAAAATATCATGTTGAGAAGATCCTGGTGCCAGCCAGGGGCCATCCACAGGTTTCAGTGGGAAACAAAACCTATTACAGCTGCCGTGATAACAATCATAGCTGTACCCCTGCAGACCTGCTTTAAAAATGGAATAATGAAAAGGTTTGGGCACGAACCCGCAGGTACTCTGTGGGCCGTTGTTTTGCAAGATGCATCACGCACGAGCCTCCATTCATTTTTGGATGAGTTTAAAATAATCGTTATCTTGCCTGCAGGGGAACCAAGCCTTCATCAATTATATGACAGACGTTAATAAGATATTACCAACTGCCCTTTGGGCTTTAGCTGTCCCTTTTTCAGCAAGATGGGGACTGGATAATCCTTTAGAACCAGAATGAGTTTCTGTGTTTGTTTACTGCAAGCAACTCTGAATGTTGCTGTGCACCCGTTAACTTGTTCCTCAAAGCTTGACCTTGTTTTAAACAGCCTTCCTGGACTTCTGTCTCAGAAAGGACATTTTGAAAGGACCTGCTTCTTGTGTATCTCCCTGCCTCTGCTTCTTGTGTATCTCCCTGCCTCCCAGGCTGCACATCTGGGCTAGACAGCTGCTGCCTAAATCTCACCCTGTCCACCTCCAGTACTCCAGATTTTCTCTCCCAAACTCCTTTTCTCTCCTAACTTTTTCCCTTCACTTACTACACCACAGCTCTTCCAAACAAGCTATGCTTTACAAATGTCACTATAGTTGTCCCTTAGCCCAGTTTCGGTTATTATTTTCATGTATTAATGTCACCTTTTTGTCTTCACTGCCTAGCTATATGTATTATCTCAAGTACTGTTTGACTTGATCTGTATTTAACCTACCTGTATTATATGCAATGTATGTGTATCTCATTTTATGTATGTACTCTCCTGGATCGTGCCTTAAAATAGTCAACATTGGCTAGTGCACCTAACCCGGTAAACAAAAACTAAATAAATAAATGATTGTCTCTGGTTGATGGAGTCTCTTCCCATCTGCTGGACCTGTTCACGACCTAAAAGGCCTCAACATATTGTCACTCCCAAGATGCCATCACTCAGCTGGGCATGCTACCTTCACCTGGAAACTTTCTTCTGTCTGCAACACCCTTTCTTTTCCACTCCAGTCTATCCTCCTCATAGCTAATCCTCAAAGATTGGTTAGGAAGTGGTAAGGTACACTTGTTACTCATTCCCAAACCAGTTGTCAGCACCACCATCAGGAACTCCCATGTTATTGTGACCGTGCACTCTTCCATGCTGGTTGGTGTCTCCCATCCCATTTCTTTTGTCAACTGTGTTGTCAGTGCACTTCGATTAAATTGCTTCACCTGCATGTGCTTAATGCATTACTGCTTCTTTCCATTCCGACCTGTATTGCCTGCTATCTTTCATCGTACTGTGTGGAGCAGATGCATTTTCTGCCAGATGAGGAAAAAAATGTCAGATGACATCTCAGGTGATGGTGTGGATGAAGTCGGCTGAATATAATGGGGGGCTGTGCCCCCCACACCCACAGCCCAACCCCCTCAAAGCTGATTAGTTAGTTTTGGGTGACACAGTCTTCTGAGCCCCCCTTGCCACCTGCTCCCCTACCTCCTAAATTATTCAGTTTCTGTGTGTTTTTTCTCTTTGTACTGTACCATACCCCGGGGCACACTTGGAAATGAGCTGTTTGCAGTTCAGTATGTTCTCTCTGGTCAAACATTTCAAAGTAACATAGTAATTTAAGGTTGGAAGAGACTCCAGGCTCATGAGGCCCCCTGGTTAATAAACAGGGATTATTAAATATGTTGTGCCACCCTGCACTAGTTTATAGGAATACCTCACCCACTAGACTACCTAGGGTACCCTGTAATTCTCCTGGTATTCAGAAATTTGTCTAAGCTTACCTTGAAGGGCTGTTCTGTCTTTATATCCCCTGTCTCCACTGGCAGGCTGGTCCATAAGCTCACCACCCTCTGTGAGAATAACTGCCTCCTAATGACACCCTTGTATTTACCACCTCTGGGCTGAAGGGGGCATCCCTGCATCCAGCAGAAGTACACCAGCTCAAATATCTCTGTCTGTTTAATCTTTCTAATGCCCCTGAGTATGGGGAAGACAAAGATAATGTCCCCATGGAGTCTCCATTTCTCCAGGAGTGAACATGTTAAGAGCTCTCTTTATAGCTTGTGTCCCCTGCACCCCTGATCATTGTTGTGGCCCTAAGTTATACCAACTCAGCTGCTTCAATGTCCTTTCTGTAGTGAAGAGCCCATAACTGCACCGAGTGCTCCTGGTTTGGCCTAATCAGGGGTCTTGTTTAATGGCAGGATTACTTTCCATTCAAACAAAGAAATACAATAAATAAATAAATAAACAAACTGTGCCGTGCAATAACAACCCTTTTTGTTGGCCAAAAATCTTTGCTCGTTTTTTGTGTGTTTCTAGTGAGTCATTTCATTAGTTCATGGCCTGCACAATATCTGACTTTGTTACAGCGTGATTGAGTGTCTGTCTGAACTGAAGCTTTCCGAGTACCGAGCCAGCCGCCCTCACCACCACACCACATGGGCTGGCTCGGCAGCAGCACCAAGAACACTGCCCCACAGAAAACCTCTCTCCTATCCCTCCCCTTCCTCTCGCTATTCCTGCCTTCCAGTCGCCCTTCTCCATGGTCGCCATCAACCAGGTCGCTACCCTTGCAGGGTAGCCGTTCCCCACTTTGCTCAATATTACTCACTCATTTGCGAGTCACTCACATTGGATCGCTCTTCTGACATGATACCAAAATGACGGTGTTCTGTCACTTATAGTAACTTGTTAATCCCTGTCACGTTAATAAAAAACAAATAAAAAAACAACTTTTTTTGGTGGTTTCACTGCAGCTACTATTAGCTCAGTAAACTGTTCTGTTTAGATCACACTGCTAGTCCCTCAGTGGAGGTGTTGGCTGCTGCTATAGCTGTGTAGTTGTACTGCAGGGTTTCTTTAATATGTTTTACTCAAAATATTATATAGTAAATTTAAATATATAAAATGACTAGGAAGAGATTTTCATGCCATTGAAATGTTAGTTTAGCAATCTACTCATATTTACTGAGCTCCTTGGCAATACACTCACTCTCACACACACACACACTCACACATATGGTTTAGGGCTGGTGTTTACTGAGTCTAAACTTCAGAAAATCTGTCAGCGTCATCCAATTGCAAAAAAATGGGGCCCTGACTAAAAAAAAACTCTAACACTGTTGCTGAGCATATCAAAAATATATTTCTAAACTCAATATTAGCTTTATGTTATAACAGCGGAGATCTCCCCCCCCCCCGTGCAAAAAATCAATAGCAATTTTGAGTGGTGAAGTGTTCTTTCCTCATGAGGAAAAGGCTTTTTTTTCTCCTTGAGATGCAGTCAGGTCACAGGTCCCAAATATGCAGAGCTTTTTTTCAGAAAAAGCTCCGAAGCAGAGACTAGGAGATAACAAGATCTAATTAATGGAAATATTTTCTCTCCCAAAGATCTTCCACCACTAGACTCTTTGCGCAGCCTAGACTAGACTATTTACATGTAGTTATTTAGTTTATGTTAGCCAAGTAAGTGCACTAGATGACTAAAATATAGAATAATGCATGGGTAAGTGTGGTTTATGGGGATTTTATGCACACCCGAGGTGTGTGATGCCTCATAATGCCCTTGAGGTTTATATGGGCATCACACACTGAGGTTGTGCGCAAACTCCCCATTAAAACACCCTTATCCATGTTTTATTTTTATATTTACTGGTTCTGATTCAAGTTTAAAAAATTGCTTCCTGAGGTACTGTGGAGCCATCGAAAAGCTTGTGCCTTGTGCTAACTGTGTGGAAAAAAACTAGGGCTGCTGGATGTGCTATGTGAGGACAGCTTGTCCAGCAGGTTTCTAAGGTGCTGCTTTCGTTTTTGTGTGCCTGCGGTTTACGGAGCTGTTGGGCACTAGCTGGCAGTGGTTTATAACCGCTAACCAGTAAATATTGCCCACTATACAATGGCAAGACCAAATCCTGTGCCCTGATTGGTCAGGCGACTTTCAACAGTGATGTTATCTGAGCATAATATCACTGTGAACATCTTGACTGAGTTTTTGTGGAGCATCTTCACCAGACTCTAAAGAAACAAATATATTCTTCCACACTAAAAATCAACAAAACAGTATTTTAAAATTTATTTTTTTAATTCTTCATAAAAACTAGCCAATGTATTGTAGCAATAATGCAATCCAGGGTGTGTGTCTTTGTGAATAATGGCACTTCTCAGGTGTCAGATGCACTTGGCCTGCGGTCTCGTGCCCAACCACCTGAGGCATGCCATTAGTCCTGCACAATACATACCCTGTCATGCATTATTGCATAATTTTCAGGCATAATCCAAAAGTTTGCATTGTATACTGAGGTAAACAGTATAGGGAATACTGGAAAGCACCAACCAGACAGTCATAGGAACATAAAATGTGTCGGCAGTAAAGGATTGGCAGGCCATCCGGTCTGTTCTACTTTTTTCTGCCTTTTACTACATCTTGGACCCTATTCAGTCACAGGTGTCCCACTCTCCCCCTTTACTCTACCTATTATGCCCATGTGCCTATCCCACACATGCTTGAAGCTCCACACTGTCTTCACCCCCGTTCTTTAGCAGAGTCAATTACTTTTATAGGAACACAGCAATTAAGTCCAGGTATGTACATTTATTTGGATTATAATAGACTCAAATCTGGGTTGATTTTATGCTTTTTACACATTAAATATCTCAAGGTACATTACAGAGCAAAGTGCTAGATACTTGTAGTGCAGGGACTTAAGGAGACAACTGGAACAGTCATTAAGCATGCAATGACCTACTGTGGAGTCCACCAAGGTGCAACACAATACTGCAGCACTTTGCAGCAGAGTTACCGCAGGAAACAAGGCAATTTCAATGGCAGTCAATCCCTTTTGTCATACAGGAATCTATGACACTGTATTGTATCCTGGCAGGCTCCACTCTAAGCACAATAATTGAACCTGCTTTAGAGTGAGGGAGTGTTGGCCAGGGCACCAGGGTATCCCCTACAACACCAAAGAGTACCACAGGATCCTTCTCCCAGACAGTCACCAGAGACAAGCAGAAGACACCTCTGGTTAATGTCATATCCGCAGGGTCCCCACATTTAACAGCATAGTGCCCCTTCCCCGAAGCACTGCACTGTTAACACTAGGAATTAACCTTATCCTCTAAAGTGGGGCGAAATATTTTTCTGTTGAAGTTGGTCATTTTACCAAGATTTTTTTTTTCCACTGGACAAAGATTTCCAAACTGGAGTAATTTTGCACAGGATGATATTGGATCATCCCTTTTCCCCAAAAGTGAACAGTGACTTCCACATGTTGTTCTACTGCTGGTCTGATGTCAGCATTATGTTATGCCAGACCAGTGCTGTAGTATAACATCATTCCAATGTTCATAATTGAAAACAAATGTATAAAGGCACAAGGGCAGCACATATGTCCTCCATTCCTCTCTGCCCCCCTCCATTGAAGCAAGGCACTTCTCACAGTACTTCCTTTACTTCCAAATTCTGGTTTGGCTCCTTCCCCCTTGCCTTACCTCCCTCCCTGTCCCCATTTATTCCTTCAGTTACTTTGACCCTAGATCCCTTACACTTCCTTCCATGAACTCATCTGCAGACCAAGCCTCTTTATCCTTCCACTTCCCTAAACTCTGGTCTTCTCTTCCTCCTGCTATCTGCCCTGCCTCTTCCCATTCTCCCTCAAATCCCTCCTTTGTGACTTCTCTATGCATGCTTGTAACTGCCCCTGATTGTACTGTGTCTGACATCCTCACCCCAAACAACTGCCCTCTCTAGGCTCCAGTTCCAATGTGTTCTAGCACATGGACTGTGCACCAAATAAAAAAATTACCGGTACTCACCATAGTAATGTCGTTTCTTCTAATGGAGTCTTGCTATATTCTGACTATATGCAGTTAGTCCCAGCACTTGAACTGCTCCGAAAGTAAAGGGTTAACTCTATGCAAAGGCATAGAACGTTGAGCTCGAGCTCGGTTTTCAAACCTCTGTCTGTAGTACTCTGAAGTGTAACTGTTAGATTCCTACTAACACTAAACTAACTAACTCAAAGTAAGAAATTGTTTGTAACTTTTTGTGCCAAGTGGCAAAACAAGGTTTTAGGGTCAAAGACTCGAGTCGAGAAAACCCAAAAAGAACACAACAGGTAGTTATTCACCAAACTAAAAGAAAAAAAACCCTAAAAGATGGAGGCATGTCCAGAGCACCTCTGGGGCGCAGCACTGTGCCTGCCCTACCACATCCCAAAACTACTAGGTTCCAGGAGGGGAGGCAGGGATGGAGGTCAGAACACAGCAAGACTCCATTAGAAGAAACAACATTATTATGGTGAGTATTTTTTCCTTCAAACAACATGAAGTCTTGCTGTAGTCTGACTATATGCAGACTACCAAGCAGTACCCCTTTGGAGGAGGGAGTTACAGAACCTATTTTAGGAACAGACTCTGCAGCACAGCTGTGCCAAACCTAGCATCACTTTGTGACTGAATGTCCAAAGAGTAAAGCTTGGTGAAGGTGTGAACAGATTTCCAGGTAGCTGCTTTACGTATATCCACTAAAGGTATATCTCTAGCTGCTGCGACCAAAGCAGCTGTACATCTGGTAGAATGAGCCCTCAGGCCTGAGGGAGGCTCTGGCTTAGTATGCTTACTGGAACACCAAAAACCAAACCTTTTCCATTTGGAGTTGTAAGTCTTCCTAGCAGCAGGCTTCCTGCTAACTTTTAAAATATCCAAAACTGATTGGGAAAGATGCAAACTTGCATATTCTAGCTCTTCAAGAGCCAGGCTTTGAGCCTGACAGTCTGAAGGTTGGGGTACAGAATCCTCCCTTGAGAGGAGGTGAGAAGATTGTACTGCTCGGAAAGACACAAGGGCAGTGTAACTGACAGTGACAACAGTACAGGATACCAAGGCTGTTTGGCCCAGTCTGGAGTCACCAGAATCACCTTGCAAGGCTGAGACTTGATTTTTATCAGGACCCTGAATATCAGAGGAAAAGGAGGAAATGCATACAGAAACCTGCTTGCCAATTTAGTAGAAGAGCATCCTGGGGAACAGGACCCAGAAGGGGCGGTCTGCAACAATAAAGAGGGAGTTGATGATTGTCCGGGGCTGCAAAGAGATCTATCTCTGGGGTGCCCCATCTCCTGAAAATGACTTTAAGAATGCTAGTGTTCAGGGTTCATTCGTGGTGACCCTGGGAAATCCTGCTGAGAGCATCTGCTAGAATGTTGTCCTTCCCTGGGAGATGCACAGCCATCAGAGAAACCTGAAGGGAATAAGCTAGAGACCAAATTTTCATGGCCTCTGTACACAGGACCGAGGACTGACTGCCTCCCTGCTTGTTGATGTTCCACATGATTGTGGTATTGTCTGTTCTGATCTGCACCACTTTCCCTTGGACAACCATTGAGAATGTCTGAAGAGCCAGGAAGACAGCTCTTAATTCAAGAAGATTTATGTGCAGAAGAGACTCCTGGTGTGACCAAGTTCCCTGAGCTGTGAGATGATCTAGGTGGGCCCCCTACCCCAACAGGGAGGCATCTGTAGTGAGAATCACAGAAGGGACCTGACTGATGAAGGGGACCCCTTGTCGAAGATTGTCTTCCTCCAACCACCACTGAAGGGCCTGGACCAAGGTTTTGGAGACTGGAATCAGTTTGGAGAGAGGGTCCTTTTTCTGAGACCAGAAAGTTCTGAGATGAAACTGAATATCTCTCACCTGAAATCTTGCTCCCTGAACTACTGCTGTGGAAGCTGCCGTATGGTCCAGCAGCTGCAGAAAGTGTCTGGCTGGCCGAGACACTAGAGGACGAAAAGAGGAGGCCAGAGTGACAGTGACTGAACCCGTGAGAGAGGAAGAAGTGCTCTTGCCTGAACTGTATCTATTTCCATCCCTATGAAAGTGAGAAGCTGGGTTGGCTCTAGAACAGACTTCTCTAAATTTAGAATGAAGCCCAAGGATTCTAGAAGTCTTTGGGTGACCTCTAAAGCTGATTTGACTTGGTCTCAGGACTGGCCCAGTAGAAGCCAGTCATCCAAGTATGGGAACAGAAGGATGCCCTGCCTTCTGAGGAATGCCACCACCACTGCAAGGCACTTAGTGACCACCCTTGGGGCAGATGTTAGGCCGAAGGGCATGGCCCTGAATTGGTAATGGCCTGAGGGCAACTCGAACCTGAGGTACTTTCTGTGGGAATGTCTGATAGGTATGTGGAAGTAGGCATCCTTGATATCCAGGGAGGCTAGCCAGTCTCCTGGTCTCAGAGAGGGAAGAATTACTCCCAGAGTCACCATTTTGAACTTTGGTTTTGTCAAATGTTTGTTCAGGTATCTTAAATCCAATATCAGTCGCCACTCCCCTGTCTTTTTGGGGGTAAGGAAGTATCTTGAATACAGTCCTTTTCTCCTGTGACAGAGAGGTACCTTCTCTACTGCTTGCAAAAGCAGAAGAGAGGAGACTTCTGCCTCTAAGGCCTTTGTCTCCAAGGGAGAGGGAGGACTGAAAGACTTTGCTCTAAATCTTGTGAACCTCTTGAAACTGAGAGCAAGTTCCTGGCTCACTACTTCCAGTACCCATTTGTCTGAAGTAATAGACTCCCAGGCCTGGGAGTAGTGAGCCAGCCTGCCCCCTACTGGTATTGGGGAGGCGACCCTGACTAACACCTCAGGGTGTCTGCTTGGCAGAGGGCTTGGACTGAGTAGCTGATGGGGTCCTAGTTACCCCATGTCTACTTCTTCCCCTAAAGAACCCCCTCTGCTGAAAAGAAGAGGAGGAGGCCTGAGCTTGGTAAAAAGGCCTGTAAAAAGGCCTGCCCCTGCCCCTAAACTGCTGCCTCTGAGGAGTGGTCTGCTTCTCTTTGGCTGCAGCACTCCTACAGGTGGTCCTGTACTCATCCATTTTCTTCATGTAGTTCTCTGTTTGGTCCCCAAAGAGAGAATTACCAATTTCAGGAAAATCCATGGCCTTAGCCTGGGTATCCTGTGAGAGGTTGGTACACCTAAGCCAAGCAAATCTCATCATGGAGACAGATGTAGCCATGACCCTGGAATGGACATCACTGGAATCAACAGCAGCGTGGAACTGCACCTTAGATGCCTCTATACCATTTGCAGCCACCTGCTCCAGCTCCTTGGCTAGCTGGGGAGGGGCATCCTTAGCCAGTGCCAGAACCATGTCCCACATAGATTTCTGGTACCTGGCCGTGTATGCCATGTAATTAGATTGTCTGAGTCCCAAAGAGGATGCCAAGTACTGTTTTTTTGCCATGGCATCCACTTTCCTGGAATCCTTATCTGGGAGGTGAGATGCCAGGGGAATAGTAGCCTTGTCACAGGCTGCAGCTTGTACTACCCCAACATGGCTGCTATGATTTGAAAGGAATTCTGTCCCAGGACCTGACAAAGCATACCTCCTGTCCATTCTTTTTTCCATCGGAGGAATGGATGTAGTAAACTGTAACATTTTTGTGTCTGCTTCCCCAAGGATTTGTGAAAGGGGATAGACACCCTCTTTGACTCTTGGACATCCATCATTTCTAGGTAGTCAGGTTCTTCCTGATCCTGTTCAGCCTTTTCCATAGGAGGCTGAAGAGTCTCAGCCACTTTCTTGTAAAGCAAGAAATGGGACGGGGACTCAGAAAGCCTGAGAAGGCCTGTCTGGAGAGATATCAGGCTCTACTGGCTCATCTAGACCCTCAGATTGTTCCTCTTCATAGTCTTCATCCTCCTCCTCCAAATCGCCCTCATAGTATGCTTCAGGCTCTATATCTGAAGCAAGTACTTCCGACCGAACCGATCGGGTCTGAACCGAAACTGGTTTGGTCGGAACTGGGCAAAGCGATTGAACTATTGAAATCGCTTTCATTATCTCATCAGCGGTCGGACCATGGGAAGCGGGATCCAAACCAGCTGATTTCCGCTTTCGTTTACTTGGAACCGATTCCGCAGAATCGGCTCTCTGTTGGCCCGAAGAGGCATCGCCCAGGTCAGTGGGCACCTCTTCAGGTTCGGCCGCAACTGAACCGGGCTGGCCATCCGGGTCAGCGGACTTCTCAGCCTCCCTCTCCCTTAGCCTACTCAAACGTTTATCCAGAGTGGCTTTGGGAAAGTTCTTACATATTTGACAGTCTTCCTTGAGGTGGTCAAACCCCAGACAATACACACAGACGAGGTGAGGGTCGGCCTTAGCAAAGGCCTCCTTACACTCGGTACAGTGCTGAAACCCAGTGGGTCCAGTTTTCTTCTTGGGTTTCTCAAACATGCCTTAAACCAGAAAAAATCACCTTACACAGTGGTTAAGCCAGGCGATTACAAACTCAACGGTTCCAACCATGTCACGGGTCGGTTAAAAAAATCCTAAAATATCAGATTTTTTTAGGAACCAATGAGTACCAGAAAAACCACACACACAGTAATAATAAATCAATAAAGAAGATAAGCTTAGGTTCTGAACCGGACCGACCGGCAAAGAACCAAAATAAAACAATTTCTTAGCAAAAAACACAGAAAATAACCACTACCTATAACTACCACTTACTGGTACCGAGACAGAGGTAAGAATACCAAATTGCAGAAAATCACGGTTTGAAAAAAACAATTCGAACTACACCAAACCGAAGCGCAGGAGGGATCTCCGGAGCGACTTCACAGTAAGGCGGAGTAAAGAATCTGACGGTTACACTTCAGAGCACCACAGACAGAGGTTTAAAAACCGAGTTCGAGCTCAACATTCTATGCCTTTGCATAGAGTTAACCCTTTACTCTCCGAGCAGTTCAAGTGCTGGGGCTAACTACATATAGTCAGAATACAGCAAGACTTCATGTTGTTTGAACTACTATTCAATGCATCTATCCATTTGTTCACAGCTAATATATATAGAATAGTGTATGGGTTACCATACACAACAAGGCTGTGTTTCTTTCGAGGGGATGTGATGATGTCATACAGACCTCAAGAGCAATGCTGGAGAGGTCTGTGTGATGTCATCACACCCTGAGATAAAAACACAGCCTTAGTTGTGTATGGTCACCCATACACTTTTGTATAGTATATGGATCTCCACGACTGAAAAACTTTAATTTTACAAGGTTTCATACATAATGTTCACTGTCCCACTTGGTCCCAGCAGCTCAGTCGGCTGTGAAGTCGCTCGGTGTGGTGCCGCTCCACTCCTGACCCTACAAACGCTCTTGGCAGCGGTTCTCCATTTCTGGCCCTACAAACGCTCTTGGCAGCAATTATTGAAAAAAAAAAACGGACAATTTAATACAGTTTGGAAACAGGGAGTCGACTACAGCAATCTGTGTCCAAACCATCTCGTTGAACTGCTTGTTTAGTGGCGCCGCCATGTTTCCTTGAATTTTTTTTCTCCAGAGCACTGTTTCCTCCAATCAGTTGGCAAGTTAAGGGGGAAAAGTTGTAGTATCACTGTGATGTCAGAATGATAGTATAACAACTTTCAGTGATCTTTAAACTGTCCTACAACAGGATTTTCAAAGCCACTATTTTCCATACACAATAAGCTCTGACCATGTACTATAACCCCATTATACATGGTTCCCATACTACAATAGATGTTTGATGGAATAACAACCCTGTTTTACATGGTTTCCCATACTTTTGCAGATGTCTGATGGAATAACAACTCCGTTTTACATGGTTTCCCATACTACTGTAGCTGTCTGATGGAATTACAATCCTGTTATACATACTTTCCCATCCTACTGTAGATGTTTGGTGGAATGACAACCACATTAAATATTGTTATACCACCTGAAAGTTATACCACTTAAAAGTTATAACACCTGAAAGTTATATTACCTGAAAGTTATGCCACCTAAAAGTTATAACATCTAAAGGTTATACCACTTGAAGTTATACTGCCTGAAAGTTATATCACCTAAATGGTTGTCTAACCTTTGGGCACAACTGCCAGTTTTTTGATGCAAGCTGCCACAGACTGCAGCAACTGACATAACCCTGTCCAGCCCTTTGAAAACAGGCAGGTAAATCTTGCCACAAATGGGAGGATGTGGCTGTAGCTCAGCATCGAGAGTTGCCCCTACATCTGCCCCACTGAAATTCCTGTCCCAGGCATCTGTCAGTCTGTGTGTCTGTCTGTCTGTTTATGGTCTATCTACATTACAACAAAACATTTTTAGGAGGCAACGTGGTCTGGTGGTTAGAACTCCAGCTTGGCAACTGGGAGTTCACATGACCAAACCTCAACAGAGCCAGATATTCACTCTGTGGCCTTGGACAAGTCATGTAACCTCCCAGTGCGGCAGTCCATCCAGCTGTGGAAGTTATTAGAAGCAGGACCCCACTGGAAATGAGATACTGCATCTCTGTTGTGCTGTCCTGGGTAAAAAATTGTAAATTATAAAATAAATTAATGATTTCCCAGAAATGGAGTAAGAGTTGACTGTGAAGACAGTTTTGCTCACTCCCTCTCAGAGGTGTGTAGTCATATAGCCCCCATAATAAATAGGACAAGCTGACCCAGAGGCGTGGAGGGCCACAGCACTGGTCGCCTCACCTCCTGCCAAGCCAGTGACCCAAATTCGGGACAGGATGCAGGTCACTCGGGGGCTGGCCAGAGGAGGGAAGTAGTAAGCATCCCAAGGACTGCTATCTTCCCTCTGGGAGAGGGTTACACATGTCTTGCTCAACAGCTGCCACCTAGAGGAACCTGGGGTGCAGTGCAGTAGGGCACGAGGAGAAGGGATCCCACTGGCATGATGCCAGGGGTCATATCCACAGAGATGGAGCATGCATAATGCGACACTGCATGTGCTGTGACCCTGGGGGAGACAAACAGTGGAAAGTTCCCCTAACCATGGCTGGATGATGATCTGGTCCAGTGCTCTGGCAGGGGACAGAACTCAGCATAAAGGTAAGACCCAGAGAAGCGGGGTGTTTGGGCTGGATGGGGGCAAGCTGGGTGAAATGGAGATAAACTACTGATAAAATAGGTTTCATGTCATAATAGTGACCGCAAAACAGCGATCGCTATTATGGCGAGTGTATATCACCGAAAGCAAATGTGATATACACTTTAACGTGACTTGACATCTAGATGTACAAAAGTGTTTTTTGGGGGGCTATGCCTCTCCATGCTCCCTGTGGGGATTCTCAACTCCGGGTGGTGCATGTTGGGAAGGCAAAACCAGATGTCGGTAAAAATTAAAGTGCTGCAGCTCGCAGCTACAGCAAAATGTAACCCACTCCCAGTTCTGAACGCAGTATCTGCTGTGCCACAGCTAGCCACCCACATCACCATGCCACATGGCTAGCTCTATGGCAGCAGGTACTCCAGTCCTCTCAACCCCTTCCTGTCCTTCCCTTTCCCTCGCTATTCCCCCTTTCCGTTCACCCTTCCCCATATTCGCCATCCCATACCCTCGCTATTCTGCAGGGTGTTCACACTAATAGCTCCCAAAATGAGTCACTATTTTTGTAGTTGCTCATTTTGGGTTGCTATTATTACGTGATACCAATAAAAAATATATATAAAGAGGACAGGAAAGGATAAGGCGTACAGGAAATGATGGGGTGCATTGCAGCTCATCTCCCTAAAAAGTCAGCAGTTACGGGAGGTTATCTGTTGAAGGTAGGGATTCAGAAACTTCAGCTGCTGAACACTTCAGACCTGCATTACCTGCTCATGTTAACTGGCTATTAAACCATTCCCATTCAGAACCTGAAACCGCCTTCCACAGCTCAGTAAGCAAAACTGCTACTGTCTGTTCTGGTTGGAGTCACTGTAAACAACGCATTTGAAATTATCTCTGTCCACCTCCCCGTGAAATTGGGTAATTACAGTATTTGTTTTAATTACTTGCCACACTGATTGGTTGGAGCCAATGCAGGACTATTCCAACTGTAGCTGCAGCAGTACAATACTGAGAGCCAGTAGGCAGTGAGCTTTTACACTGTGGCGAGAAATTCTGCACAAGCAACCCTCTTTCTTCCTGTGTGGACAATTATTATTTCTGTGTGGCTGCTGCAAATCAGCAAAGGTGACTGCTTTCTTTGTCTGCGGCACTCCTTGCTCTTGCCCCTAGCAGCACATCAGTTTATTATATTAGCAGGAATGGGGTGAGTGTAAGGCCCTAAGACCCCAAGGCACACCGTGACACTTGTCAGTGTCTGCAGGGTAGGATGTGGTGAAATGGCATGGGCGTTATGGCCAACGACCCAAAGGCACACCCCAGTGCCTGTCAGTCTCTGCAGGGTGGTGGTGGGGTTGGCTTCAGTTCAATACTTCACTCCCATTGCTATTATGCATCTCTCTAACTCCTACACTTCCAATGCCAATGCCAGCAAGCAAACATTCAGCATTTGACAAATGCTTGTTATATTAGCAGGAGTATGTTTACAATGGGCAAGCAATGAACTCGATTAATTCGAATTTCCTGTCACTTAAAACTGGTTGTCCTTAGCCCAGCCACTAGCCCAGGTTGAGTGTACTCCACTCCCATATGGAAGACCCTGGTTCACTGTGTGATGCAGTCCCACCATACGGGACTGGTGGCACCTGCAGAGGCATCACTTCTAGGCACCACTGGGAGTGTTTCAGGGCTCCCACTACTGCAGTGACTCCTGTGGTGATGGTGGTATTGGCAGCACAGGTAACCACATGTTACTTGCCACTCCACTGTGTGAGCTGCTTCTGGAGACCAGGAAGGTGAGTGGGACCACTATAGGAGGAAGAGGTCCATGACTAGAGTATGATGACTCTTTTGCCCCCATCTAACTGTCCCAACATGCCTTCCCAGCTCCTCGCCCCACCATGCCAAACTCTGAGTAAGTTTGGGGTCTTCTTCACAGCACCAAGGCTCCCCAGGGTAGGACTTTTCCATGGGTGGCACAAGTGGGGATAGCCTGTGTGGACTAAGAGCAAAAGACATTTTGAGGTTGGCTGGAAGAGTTGGAAGAAGAAGAAGCAGAAGAAGGGGCACAAAGAAGAGTCAGGCAAGGGAAGCCTGGATTTGAATGTTGGCAGTAGGATTTAGAAATAGAATTTGTCAGCAGAAAAGGATTGCTTGGCCCACCCAGTCTACCTAGATGGTCTCTACCTAGTCTGTCTCTACAGACTCTAACTAGTCTCAAGCAACCCTCCCTACCTATTTATTAATATTCCTCTATGTCTATCCCATGCATGCTTGATGCTGTGACGGGGTTGACTAAAGCCCTATCCCATTTGTTATGCAGAAAGAGTTAAATGTAAGGATCTGTTCTATCCTCTCCTTTTCAGTCTCTTGTCTGTCTGGTTGCGCAACCAAATGTCCTCGTGAGACCTAGGAACTGATCACTCTGATGGTCTCGTGATTCTCCGCATCTCGCTGTCTCTCTACCTTCACTTGCTGTTTCTATCTTTTCTCCCCCCTTGCATATCTGTGGTTATAACAATGTATGTGATTCTTTATGTGAAACTGGGATCCCTTGATGTGAAAATGTATATGGTTACATTGTTGAAAAGATTACAAAAAGCTATTTGGAACTCAGGGGTTAAACTTTCCATGCAGCACAAACTTTTGCAGAGCTCTCAGCAGGGGCTAGCTTGGGACATTGTTCTATTTGCAAGCCTGCAAGCAAGGAACTTGACAAGAGCATTTTGAGAAAAACAGGATATCTCTTAGTGAGTTCCCAGGCAAAGACTTATAAAAAGAGCAGCAATGCTTTTGCTAGAGAGTGAGAGACAGAGACTGAAACGTGGAATCAGAGATACCCTCAGATGAAGGACTTTGTTTTCTCTATTTGTACTGCCTTTGTAAATAGTTACACTGAACAATTTTTATTTTTATTTTACTGTAATTTATAATAATAAAACGCTACTTGTGAATTTTACAACTGCTCCTGGTCTTCCCATGCTTCCTAACCCATGCCTCGATGACAGATGCCCCCTACTGTATTCACATCCACTACTTCCACTGGCAGTCTATTCTAGGTATCTACCACTCCTTCACTGAAGTAGTACTTCCTCACATCCCTCATAAATTCCTGCCCTCCAGCTTCATTGCATGCCCTCTGATCCTGGTGCTCTTCCTCATTTGAGAGAGAGAAAGAGAGAGAGACTCCCCTCTTGCACCCTGTTCATCCCTCTGAGGGACTTGTAAGTCTCTATAACGTACCCTCTCGCTTTCCTCTCCTCTCCTCAAGAGTGTACATACTGAGAACCCCCAGTCTCTCCTCATACTACTGTTGGTGCAACCCCTGCACCATTTTTGTTGCCGTCCTCTGAAATGCCTCCACCCTGTCTGTGCCCTTTCTGAGGAGCAGCCTCCAGAACTGGACATGATACTCCAGGTGGAGTCTCACCAGCGAGCAAATCAGTGGCAACACCACCTCCCTCCTCCTGCTGGACATACCTTTACTAATGCATCTGAGCATCACACTGACCCTACCCACTCTGCATTCTTTCCACCCCTTTCTGGTTGCCCACCCTATTACATATTTTGGTATCATCTGCAAAAAGGCATACATTCCCTCCAGGTTCATTTGCAATGTCACTTATGAAAAAACTGAAGAGGACCGGTCCCTGTACTTAGTCCTGCAGCACACCGCTTTTCAATCTCCCTCATTACAATGAGTGCCATCAACCACCACCCTCGGTCACCTATCCGGCAATCAGTTTCTAATGCAATTCACCACTTTGGATCACACTCCTAGGGTGCTTGATTTCTTAATCAGTCTCCTGTGCAGCACAGTGTCAAAGGCCTTGCTAAACTCCAGATAGGCCACATCCACTGCCCTCCACTGATCTATTCCCTAGTCACCTGGTCAAAAAAAACAATCAGATTTGTCTGGCATGAGTGCCCCCTCATGAATCCATGCTGCGTTTGTTCTTGTAGCCACATCATGCTTTTATAAGTACATTGTTGGCCTCAGCCATTTGAGTCATTTCCGAATCCCTACCAGGACTTTATTGTGGGTCTAACATGGAAAGAGTTTCTAACCACTAGCCACTAGCTTGTGGCTTCTCTCCCAGAATCCTTTTTTTGTCAAATTTAATTACTGCAGTGCTTAATGATGTGGTGATGGGTAGTTGTGCTTATGTGTCAGCGTGGCTCAGTTGGTAGCACATCCGCCTCTGGACCAGAAGGTCGTGGGTTCTTGTCCCACACCGGGATTGGACTTGCACCTAAAATTGCTGGCATCCGAGTGCAGTATTGGGGGGTGCTGTACTGCTGGGGTGTGTCGTCCTTTGGATGAGACGTTAAACCGAGGTCCCTTCTGCCCATCCTGGTGTTGTCCTGGTGGGTGTCCAGGTGGAAGTAAAAGAACCCAGAGCACTCTTTGCAAAGAGTAGGGAAAATTCCCGGTGTCCTGGCCAACATTCCCCTTCCCATAAAACCAGTTCATGCAATTATCCAGGCTGTGTGTGGGTGATGATGTGCGATATGGCCGCCACCACACATTCAGTCACTTCACTACCAGTCTAGCATTGCTTGTAAAGCGCTTTGGATGTATGAAGAGCGCTATATAAATACTGATTCTTCTTCTTCTGGGGAATTGTGCAGTGAGAGGAATATATCTCTATGGGGCAAGCAATTGCTTGTAATGTCTGGGGTTCCAGACAATTTTGAGTTGCATGTCTGGTTTGTGGTTCACCTTGCTAAAATGTGCTGTGTAGTTCCAACATGGTGCTCACTAAGAGGCCGCTTTTCGAGCCATAAGCACTTTGTGAGAGGCACCTTTCACTTTCAGAGGTTCAGAGTAATGCATCTGCTTACATGCAGGGTACATCCTTTCTCAAAGACCATGGGGAGCAGCAGTTGTCGGTGACCAGTTTCTTGTCAGCTTGTTTTATCAGATATCCAGACCCATAGCACATGGGGGTTTATTTTATTTTATTTATTTTAGTCTTTGGTAACTGGGTAAGGCCCACTAGGCACAAGTGCCTGTTTTCAGGGGTGACCTGAAAGCACTGGGCAGTCAAGTGACTTGCTCAGAGTCACACAGTATGCAAGTGGAGGTTGTGAGAATCAAACCAAGGTCTGGTTTGCTGGATGTACCAAGCTCATTCACAGCTTGTTACTCTAACCCCTAGGCTATACTGCCAGCCAGGTTAGCAATGAATACAATCCAGTTAGTTTACTCAAACATTTTACCTTTAATTAGAGATATGCAGTTGTATGTCTCTCTCTTTACTGTCAAAAACTGATTTTCAGAAGTTACACAGCTGTGTATATGTGTGTGTTCAAGAGACTCTGGGGAATATGCATTTAATGGTGTTCCAAATTATTTTAATATGGAGTGAGTTTAACTGTCAATGGGCAATTTAACTGTGCTATTATACAATATCCCACTCTCCTACTGAGCACGGACTGCAATATAGCTTCTACAGAGTTCTAACAAAGTGTCTGAGAAAAATGTGCTTGCCCCCCCAGTGGTTAAAATGGAAAAAGAGACTCACTAGTTTACTATATTGACTTTACTGAGTGTAAACATATTTATATGTCCGATTGCTGTTTCCGACAAACATATATGCCTGCACTGTATTTCAAAATGCAATAAATATAAATAAAAAAAGGAATTCTGCTTTGCCAGTTGGTAGTAGACGTTCTGGGATCGGGGCACATATCTTGATTTGTTGGCAAACAATAGCACTACCACTGTGATAGCTGCCATCCAGATTTGATCTATTTTTACACTGTATTTACCCAAGGGTGCCCTGCCCAGTGGAGATGCAATGTCTCCACCAATTAGCTCCTGCTTCTACCCATTTTTACTCTGTATTTATCTAGGTTAGCTCAGCGGCGATACACTATATCTTTTATTATGTCTGATTGCATTGTGTCCTCTTGTAATATCTTCCATCCCTTCCCCCACCTGGACACATCTGGAAACACGCTGCTGTCTGCTCAGTATGTCTTTCCTGGCAAAACTGTTGAAATAAATAAATATTAAATAAAATGTTCAGTGTGGTTGTGACATATTGCAGTGTAGTTTTTCCCTTGCGTGTGTGTTTCAGCTGAGATTGGATGTCTGGTGGAAGCTGAAAATTATATTCCACTGAAGCCCATGCATGAGCATTAAGCTAAGAAGAGCCTTTCTGCAAGCAATCCAGTCACTGCCCCATGAAAGGTTTAGTTTTGGGTTAAACTTCAAAGGGCTGGATCGCTTTCTTAACAGAAAGACACATTGTTAGTGTAAACAGCCAAGGCAGAATGAGACAGAACCCCACAGACTGAGCCAGATAAGAACAAAAGGGTGCAGGCTGCAGCCCACAAAACCAAGCTTGAAATAACAAATCTAGTTTAAAACTGTTCTCAGAAAGGGCAGTCCCCCAGAGAATTAAGTAATAGTGGAACCTGTGATGTCAGAGAGGCATGTATAATGATGTAGTGTAGTGGGTGGGCCAGCTGAAGATATCTGTGTGTGAGGTTGTTCTTAGAGTCAGTTATGCTTTGGGATTTCGAACTAGCAATATGATGGGCTCAGGCCTGCCATAATTCACAACATTCCCAGTGGGGGTAAGCTTCTTCAGCTCTACTTAGAATCTAGATAGTTTTGGAGTTAGGTTATTCTGTGTGACCTCTATGTTTTCCAAAAGTCTTTATTTTATCTCTGTAGAAATACTGTATTCCCCATAGTCTTTCGTGTGTATTATCCTGTAACATATATAAATATTTTGGAATATTAAAATATTACCTTTATATACTTCATGGTTTCTGTGACTGAGTCATTTCAGGTATAGGTAACCAGGAGTAAACTGACAAATCTGTGATCTGTCACTGAAGAGGCAGGCTACAGTTACCATAGTTAAAGCAAAAGTGTTCTCAGCTGTAACAGAAGGGTTGGGCTGTTTGCCATCCAGTAAGGAGCACTGTACTCTGTGTGAGCAGTGGCTCTGGTGGGATTTGGACCTAGAGAGACCCAGAGTGAAGTTGCAGTGAGTTGTGGCAGCATACTAAGCTAACTCTTTCAAGCATCTGAAGGCTTGTGAAACTGGTAACAGCCGCAGACTGAGTTCTGGGAGAAATTAGCCTGCCAACTTCCTCTCCCGGTCACACGCCTGCAATACTAACTGCCTATGGTGCCCTCTATCTCTTATTGTTACCGCAGCCAGCTGCCTACTCACGCTGCTCGTTATATGAATATTATCTCAAAGTATGTTATAACTGAGTATCTTTATTTTTTCTTTTAGTTGTTTCGGTTGTTTATTGTGCATTCTTTTACTACCTCTGTATGTATGTTGTCCCTCATCCTTTGACGTGGAACCTTTGTAAATGAGCAGTTTCTGCTCAAAGGTATTTGTAATCCGAGAATTTAATAAATAAATAACTAAATAAAATAAATAAACCAGTCTGTGACAGCAGAACTGATTTTACCAGAGTATTTATCCAGGAAATCCCAGGTGAGATGCAACATCTTACCTTTAGTAGGGTCCTGCCTTCACTCATTTTTTTATGCTATATTTACCAAGGACCGCTCAGTTGAGAAGAAATATCTTGTTTATAGTGGAGTCTTGCTTCTGCTAGAATTTGATGATTGAAAAGACCCAATTGCCTGTCTAATCTACCCATATGCCTACCTAAAGCCTTCCCTGGCTTACACTGAGCCCCAAGTTATTATCCAAGAGCCCTAGTGGTTTTTTAACACCCCTTTCCCCAGAATATTGCCGCCCCCTTTTCCCCATAGTTTGCACTTATCCCTTTGTGTATGCCTTTTGTATGAACCCAGTCACAGACTCTGAGTGAACCACCACTATGGGCAATCTATTCTACTCATCTACCACCCTTTCCATAATGAAAAACCTCCTTGTGTTCTTGAACCCCCCCCAATTCCCAAGCATGACGTCTCCTCTTTTATCATGAGCAGCTCACAGCAGCTCACTGTGTTGATACTCCACAAGTACTTATAAGGCTCCTTCATCCCTCCACTGTCACTACTGGACACCAGTGTGTACATGTTGGGGCTCGCCAGCCTCTCCTCATACGATTTCTCTTGCGTTCCCTGGATCATTTTTGTCACACTCATATGGACAGACTCTAGGTGGTCCCTTTCCTTCTTTAGCTGTGGATTCTAGAAATGCACACAGTATTCCGGGTGTGATTGCACCAGAGATCTGTCAGCAATCTCTTGTGCTTTTACCTGTTTTAACAACGTATTTACCCAGGATAACCCAGCAGGGATGCAACATCTTGTTTTCCATGGAGTCCCTATTGTACACATTTTTGCAATTTATTTACCCTGGATAGCCAAGCTGAAAAGCAACATCTCATTTGCAATGGGGTTCTGCTTTTACCCATTTTCACACAGTATTTAGTAAGGATAACCCTGCTTTGATGCTGTATCCACAGTAGATGTATCATTTATGACCCTTGATGATTTTAATTTTTGGAGACCTGATAAATTAAAATTCAATTGCGACTATGCATACTGGCACAGACTACAAACAGTTAAGTCCTACAAAACTGATGATACCCCTTTGCACATACTGACTGATTATTCTCGTTTGCACATAATAATTGCTTATATCCTTTTACTGATACCATTACTACAAAATAAGTGTAATCTTTTCATTTGCATGAATCCTATAGCACTATTCAGTTCACTTGATCTACCACACAGTACATACCATCAGGATTCCCGTGTACAGAGATATCGAATTCTCACCTTTCAGTGAATACTGACCAGTACCTTTGCAATTCAGCTTTAATGTTATTATCTCAACCTCACTCTGACTACTGACATCATAGGACATAGCACTTCCAGGCATTTACGATCATTATCAATAGATCAGCTGTACGCACTTCACACAGATAATGTCCCCATAGGAGTACAAGATTATGTTACAACAGACATGTACCTCACAGGACACACTACAGCCCTTTGCCTCACAGGTAAGATGTTGCTGCCATCACCATTCTCTTTACCAGTTGGCTTTTCTAGCCAACCATTTTATTCAATGCCACAATGCCTACAGAGGTAGATCCAGAACAATTAAGGGTTTTCCAATTCATCCTCTAGTTCCCTTTTCTCATATGCCTGTCCATTTAACCCATTTAACTTCTTCAGACCATTATTAAAGGGAAAGCAAAACCAAAAAACACCTTTTAAACATTTACTCTTCAGTTAAGTACTTCTTTTCACCAAGCTTTATCTGTGCCTCTGTTTCTTCTACAGAGTCTATGTGGGCTTTTCTTAGCACAGAGAGTAAACTAGTTCATGAGGGAAGGGTAACTGTTCCACTTTCTCCCTGTAAGACCAGTACTAATTGTTAATCCACTGGCTATGCCAGGCAGCCTTAAAAACATTAGTCTGCTGGGGAAGGGGTGGGACCTCCATGTGAAACAATTATCAAGAGGACTAGGAATAGCAGTGTCAAGAACAGCCTGTTCAGTAGGGTGTGTGTGTGTGCATGTATGTATGTATGTGTGTGCATATGTTTGTGTATGTGTGTAGGCGTGTATGTGTGTATACGTGTACATGTCATGTGTGTGTGTGTGTGTGTGTGTGAGACAGACACTTAACACTGTACCATGCATACTATACATTGACTTCAGTAAAGCCTCTGACTCAGTTCTACGTGGACATCTGGTGAAGAAATTGCTTGACCTGGTATGGGGGGAAAGAAACTTGATGGGTAAGAAATTGGCTAAGTGACACAACTCAGAGGGTGATAGCAAATGGGGAATTGTCAGAGACCAGCAAGGTCCCCAGTGGGCTGCCACAGGAATCGGTTTGGGCCTGCCCTCTTCAATAACTCTGTGACATAGGAGTAGGGATACAAAGTCAGATAAGCTAGAGGTAAAATCCTCTGCTGGTCAAGCTGTTTTCTCCATCCACTTCCTCATACTTTGGAGTACCCTCCCCACTGGTATTCCCAATACTCCATCTTCCAATCTCTAAAATCCCCTCCTTTGTGACTGCACTACTCACACCTGCAGATACCACTGATCCTAGGTTAGTCCCGCTTCTCCTCCCTCCATATTACACACTCCCCCTAATGCCCTGATTTATCAATCCACTATCCCCCATGGACTTGTCCCTGTTCTCACAATTCCTCTTCCCACCCTCATTTTTCTGCCAATTGCACTTCGCTGAACTGTTGCTGTTGATATGATATGTTTTATACAACTTGAAAACTGTGTGTCCTCTTAATTGTCTACCGTGTACTTTCTATTTATGTTTTTTTTTGTTTTGTTGGATTTTGTTAACAGGTTGGCTCACTGAGACTTGTGTACTTTTTTCAGGAGTGACCCGGGATAAGTTACTTATAGTTTATGGCATTCATTTGATACAGTATTGTGTACAATTAAAACGACACTGGAGACACAGTGATGATGGTAGTAACAATAGGTTCAACAGCAAAGACCCAATTCTACATACACATCAATAAAACAAAGAGAATTTGTGCACTATTACAGTATACAGTACATTAAGTTAAGTTTACAGGGGTAGCAGTGTCAGTGGCTCAGCAGGTTGCACACTCACCTCTGAGGCTGGAAGGTCAGAAGGCTGTGGGTTCTATCCCCACATCAGGCACTTGGGTTAAATTCCAATACTGACACTGTAGTGCAGCTTGAGGGGGTGATGCACTCCTGAGGTGCTGTCTCTCGGAAGAGATGTTAAATCGAGGTCCCATCTGCCTGTTCTGGTAGTTGTTCAGGTGGACATTAAAGATTCCATGGCACTTCTCGAAAAGAGTAGGGGTACATTTTAATAAACACAAAAATCGTAATGTACATAATAATCATATCAGAATCTTACAGACCATAAAAGGGAAATCAAAAGAGAAAAATCATAACAAAACAAATAGCCTAAAAGGGAGAAAAAAAAAAGGTTTATCTAGCAATAGGTCCTTAGGGGCACATATATATATATATATATATATATATATATATATATATATATAAGGAAATAACTCTTATTTCATCTATTGGTCATGTGATTGCCATAACTGTATTAGTGATCCAAGGCATATTTTGCCATAATTTTAGTATTTCCCTTTGTGGTAAATGAACACTCTCGATCATATATATATATATATATATATATACATTTTATTTTATTTTATTGAAATCTAGGATTACAAATACCTTTGAGCAGGAACTGCTCATTTACAAAGGTTCCACGTCGAAGGAGTGGGGGGTATGCATACATACAAAGGTCGACATAATAATACATAGTTACACAATAAAAAGAAGCAAGAGACTGAGGCTTAGGAAATTCCAGTATTTCAAAATGTGCCAAATGTTAGGTAGCATGACATACCAGCCAAGGGCAATCTTAGAAATAAGCGCTGCAGTTGGGGGGGTATGCAGGCAGGAAGGCCGTTGTCAGAGGGTAGAGGGTGAGGGTAGAGAGCTCTAAAGGGAGGGATAAATGTCATAAAATGCCAGGGAGAAGGGAGGGAGAAAGGGGTGGGTGGGTGAGGCAGGTAGAGAGGGGAACTGAGGCAGGAGAGTAGCTGTCAAGACTTTAGTGGAGGGCAGTGTGGTGGGCCCCTGATTGGCGAGAGCAGACACAATGACTAGTTGAAATGAGATGAAGTCGGAGTTGTCTCTTAAAAGGGCCAAGAGCAGCAGCAGTAAGAGTTTCTTTGTTGAGAGTATTGTACTACTGTGGTGCTCTGTGGGCAAAGGCCCTCTGGCCCATGGTAGTCCGGCATCTGGGGACAAGGAAGGTTAGTTGTTGTGAACTTCTAGTTCACTGGGTGCTGTGGTGGTCAATGAGGAGCTTTTCAATGCCCGGGGGCATGACCCCGAGGAAGACTTTTTTGGCTAAGAGGCAAGTTTGATACTGTATCCGGGTGATGAGAGGAAGCCATCCTGCCCGAGTGTACAGGTCTCAAGTGTGTGTAAGTCTGTCAGCCCCAGTTAGCAGCCTCCATGCTTTGTTGAGTGTAACTGTAATTCTGCGGAGGGCAGAGGCGGAGACAGAGCCATAAATTGCTAGCCCGTAATCGATGATGGAGGTGACAGAGCTGTTGATAGCCAACCGGAGAGTGTCAGGAGTCATGCAGTGTTTGTGCCTGTAGAGCAGGCCGATACAGATGTTGGTGGCTTTGGCAACAGAATCTATGTGCTGATGGTAGGAGAGTGAGCTGTCCAATGTGACACCTAAGTATTTAAAATCAGGAACGTGTTCAAGTAAGGTCCCTGTTTGGTTTAGGATGGTGAGGTCACGGGATTTGTACTTACTCCTGGCATTGTAGAAAGTCATAACCTTTGTTTTGCTGAAGTTCATGACCAGTTTGTGTGACTTGAACCATTCTTCGATGCGCATAAATTCAAACTGTAATTGTTTCCTGAGGAGCTCTGCATTTTGGTGGTTGGTGAACATGACTGCGTCATCAGCGTAGAGCAGTAATTTCTGGTAGCAGACACTGGGAAGGTCGTTGAGGACGAGGCTGAAGAGTAGTGGCCCCAGGATGGACCCCCTGAAAGGACTTGCTTTTCTTCCGAGGTGACACCGGCAATCCTAACCTGCGGGACCCTCTCCCCAAGGTAGCTTGAATACCAGAGCAGCGCTTCATTGGAGAGCCCAATGTTTGATAATTGCTTGAATAGGAGTAGGGTGGTTCACAGTATCAAAGGCTTTCGTAAGGTCAATGAATACTGCCCCTACACAGTTTCCTTGATCAAGCATGGTATGGATGAAGCCCGTGAATTCTAATAGTGCAGTGGTGGTACTGTGCCTTTTTCGGAAACTATGTTGCTCAGGACACTGGATGTCGTATTTTTCCAGGTACTCGACTAGTTGGTCTGAGGCGATGCGCTCCAGGGCCTTATACAATGGAGGGAAGATGGAGATAGGTCTGTAGCTGGAATGCAGTGATTTGTCTCCACTTTTGTGTACCGGTCGCCTGCTTCCAGCGAGATGGGAACTGGGACATCCTTAGTGACAGGTGGAGGATCTTTGCCAGGGGATCTTTGTCAGAAGCATGTCTTTCACAATTTTGCCAAATAGTTCAATGTAAGAACCATCTTTCTGCTTAAGCGTAAACACCTGACCATCCAGATATTCCGTTTGATGATAGTAAAAAGTAAATGTAATGTGCTAAGATCCCATTTACCCCAGCTAGCAGAAACATGACGATATATAATATTTTCATATGCTATTTTCCTGAACAAAGATTCTTCCTATTCTACAGCAATAAAGTCCCAAAATTTCTTAACAAAGGAACACTGGGAATAAAGGTGGTCAATTGTTTCTTTCTTTAAAATCTTCTGGTAGTAGAGCATTTTCTTATGCCGCACCCACTCTTGGAATTCTCTACCACGCCGGTTAGGGGAGTGCACCTCCGTGGAGGTATTTAAGAAAGATTTAAAAACTTACTTATGGGATTTGGCTTATCTGGATGATTAATAGAAACTATTTATAAATATCTGCTATTATATGGATGGTCGCATGGTTTGTTTTAACTAAATGATGTTTTAATGTATTTTATATGTTTTAAATTGATATTGTATATTGTGTTTGATGTAAAACACCTTGATATTCTTGAAAGGCGCTTTAAAAATAAAGTTATTATTATTATTTATTATTCTAGTGTATTTGTGCAACGTAACCTGCTACATATTCTTTCTTGCATTTGCTTGTGTTTCTGGTTATTTTTTATATTTATCCTTTTGTGGCATGAAAGCCAGTGGAAATCCCACATATGGGCAGGGATTCTCGGGTTACATAAAAGGGTTTTTAGTGAACTTATGTATTGAGCTGGACACTTTTCAAATGGTACAGTTACCGCACATTCGGTAGCCAATAAGGACTTGTACAGGTGTTTATGGGAGGAGACAGAAATAATCTGGTGGGTGGTCACCTTCCACTGTTTTAGCCTAAGGAAGGTATTTCTAAGGTATTGTCAGTATGTTGGTCCTATTAGTGTCCTAAACAAATTCTGTTCCCATAAGTGAAACTAGGATTTACAATTACCATACAACCAAGGTTTGCAGCCCAGTCTTGCATTTATTAATAAAGGCTTTAGGTTAGCCATAAAATAAAAAAAATAAATACTATTAAAGAACAAAAGATGGTTGATCATATTCAATCCCTCTTCTTTGGTAGGTAGATACAAAATATTTCTTTTTATCGGATTAAGCCGACTTCCCCAGACCCCTTGAAAAAATATACTTTCTTGTTTTTAATGTTATTTATTGTATGTTCTAATGTTGTGTTTCTTGATTGATTTATCTTGGTTTTCTCCTGAAAATAGGCCAGTGGCCTAGTGAGCCTAACCAGTTAACAAACATTTAAATAAAATAAAAAAAATGAACTATTCACAGTTTGTATTCTTGGTGTTTCTTTGGTGACCATGAGAAATCCCCCTTCTGTCCTTACCAGATTGACAAGGTAATTACTATGTTCCATAATAAACAAAAATTCCATCCACAGAATGTGTGGAAAATCAGATGACTGACAGATGGAGAAAGGACTGCTTCTTTCTAGTTACTTTTAACACAAGAAAATACCAGTTTTTAATTTTAACAAGATTTGGCTGGTGTCAACAAGGCTAGTCTTGGTTTCTTTTTATGTTGATATGTTTGATAATCTCTGTGGCTTGTTTATTTCTTTTAGTATTATACAAACATATCTTAGTATAAGTATATATATATATATATATATATATATACATACACATATATATTTAAGGGATATGCAATGGAAATGAGTGGAATACATGATTTATCTGCACAACAGCTGTTTGACCTTGTGTAAGTCATAAACGAGTGGCATAAACCACGAGTGAGGGGTCTGAGATCAATCTGTTTGAGTGCGAATAAATTGTGTATTCCACAAGTTTTCCATTGCATATCCAATTTATGTAATAGGAAAGGAGTATGTTGGATTTTTTTTTCCTTGAGTTAAACTTTTCTGCTGTATAAAATCAGTGGAATTTTTTTTATGTATTTGTGTTGGATAGTGGGGTGGTTTGTGTGATTGTTACATGTGTTGCTGTGAAGCCAACATCTCAGCGTTCAGGGGGAGGTTTTCATTGGTTGATTTTCTATATGTGGGAGGGCCAGAGAGTTTTGAAAAAATGGTGGCTCTGTTTCTCGCTTAGCAAGAGTTGGAGAGAGCCGGTGTGGTGTGGGTGTATTTTGGGTTTTTTTTTTTTTTTGAGTATGTATTTTATCTAGTTTCTCCTGCCTTTAGTGTCCACTTGTGGTTTGTGCCACGGCACAAAATAAAATTGATGATTCGAGAAGGCAGCAGATTCTGTTTGTTAAAAAATGGCAGACAGGGAGAGTGAAGAAGCAAGCCTGTGTGGGACAAAAGTAGTGCTGTCACGGAGAGGAGACCATTACTTTGTATTTGAGGTCAGTGGCTGACTGTGTTGTTGCTAGGTGAAGAACTATGTAGTGCAGCAGGACAGCAGGACCTAAGAGAAGCATGACTGGAAGAAGCGAGCAGAGCGGGACTGGAGTAGCGTGAGAAAGCGAGGGAGGTGGAAGTGTAAACACTGTGGTTTACAAAAGGAGTGTGAAATGAAGTGTTTTTTTTAAGTAATGAATAAGACCGTGTGCTCTTTTTGAACAAATTTGTACTTTGTTGATGTGGAGGTAATTGCCTGTCATGCAATGGGGAGCGGGAGATCTGCAGAGTGGACAATTGAGAAAGCTGGCAGTCTAGTTCTGGCAGGAGAGGGTCTGATTGATGGTAGAGTGTTAAATAAATGGTGGTTCTATGATTAATTTAACAGCTGTGAAAATAAACACATTTATTTAACGGTTTTTGTGCCCACAAATATATATATATATATATATCTCCACTGGAGCCACTCATTGCTGTGTAAGAGTGGTTTCATGTATGTTCTGCTCGAGTGGGAACAGCAAAGCTGAGCTGTTCTAGCTCACGCTGAACACAAGTGAAATCACTCATATACAGCAATGAGTGGCAACAGGGGACATATTAATGTATTACAGATCACTTGGCAGTTCCTTTTGAAAAAATAATCTATTTGATGTCTTTCTGCAGATCTGGGGATTCAGCGGTGCTACCAAGAAGCCTGTTGCTAGGGCACAGTGTGTGAGAGACACTCTTATGGAAATAAGGGTATCTCATGCTCAACTGAAACAAGTGCTGTGATTGGTCGGGAGCATCACAGGATGCTCCCATGATCCACAATAGCAGTTGTTATGTCACTTTTACAGTTTTATTTATTTAAAGACCACATTCATCCACACTTTTACAGTTTTACTTTATACAGCACGTTACTAGGGTCTGTTTGTTCACAGTTTTACATTGTATTTACCCAGGATAGCCTAGCTCAGATAGAAACATAGACCATGATGGCAGAAAAAGACCAGAGGTCCATCTAGTCTGCCCATATTCCTTATAATCTCTGGAACCTTCCCTGACTCCTGTTGTTCCTCCAGGGTACTAACCCTCCCCATCCTGTCCCCATACTCCTCCCTGGTCTTGTTGCCCTTGGGCGACCACTGTTTCCTTCACTCTGATCCATGCCTGCTTGAACCCCCTGACTGTATTTGCACCTACCACCTCAGCCAACAGACTATTCCAAGGTTCCACCACCCTCTCCATAAAGAAGTATTTCCTAACGTCCCTCCTGAACCGCCCTCCTATTAATTTCCACTCATGACCATGTGACCTCAAGTTGGTATTTAGGGCAAATAATTCCCCACAGCTTACCTTGTCAATTCTTCAAAGGAACTTGAAGGTCTCTATCATATCTCCCCTCTCCCTTCTGGTCTCCAGTGAGTACACATTTAGTGCCTTGAGGCGCTCCTCATAGGATCTGCCCTGCTGGCCCTGAATCTTTTTTGTTACTCTGCGATGCACTGTCTCCAAGCCTACCCCTGTCCATTTTGAGGTGAGTACTCCAGATCTGGATGCAGTACTCCAGGTGAGGCCTCACCAGGGATCTGTATAGGGGAAATAGTACCTCTTTTATTCTGCTATCAATACCCCTCACGATAATATCCCAGCATCCTGTTAGCCTTGTTACAGGCCTTGTTGCACTGGCTCATTTGTTTAACAGAGTTACTGATAACTCCTAGATTCTGTTCCTCTTCTGTAGTGCTAAGTCTCATCCTACCATCCAGTACTCTGTCTTGGGGTTTCTTTTCCTTGGTGCATTACCTTGCACTTTTTTGCATTGTATTTTAACTGCCATACCTTTGATCACCCCTCTAGTTTTTGTAGGTCCCTTTGCATATCCCTCATTCCCTCATCACTATCCACCCTTCCACAGAGTTTTGCATCATCTGCAAAAAGACATAGCCTGCCCTGGACTCCCTCACCAATGTCACTAACTGAACATGTAGAAGAGGATCGGACCCAGGACAGATCCCTGTGTAACCCTGCTTGTAATCTTCCTTTCCTCTGATTTAATCCCATTGATCACCACCGTCTGCTACTACCTCCCTTCTAAACAACTACCCATCCAATTCACTACAGTTTTAGCTGCACCCAGGTCTTCCATCTTTTTGAGCAACCTTTTGTGTGGTACCGAATCAAAAGCCTCGCTGAAGTCAAAGTACTGCAGATCCACAACATGGCTCTTGTCTACTGTACTTCCTTGGTCACTCAGTCAAGGAAAAAAATCAGGTTAGACTGACAAGACCTTCCTGTCATGAAGCCATGTTGTTTACTATTCTGGAGCCCATTGCTTTCCAGGTAGTCCATGAGGTCCTCTTCAATTAGTGATTCCTTCAGCTTCCCCATGATGGAGGTCAGACTGACAGTCCTGTAGTTCCCTGGTTACTTCCTATTCCCCCCCCGCCTTATGAAACAGCAAAATGTCTGCCATTCTCCAATGCCTTGGAACTTCCCTGACCTAAGTGAGCTGTTGAACAGCCCAGCCAGTGGTTTCACCAGTTCTGCTACTAATTCTCTGAGTATCCTCAGAAGCAACCCATCTGGTCTTGGGGCCTTATCTATCTTAAGGGCTGCCAGCCCTTTCAGGACCTTCTTGCTAGTAAGTATTTGCCGCCTCATTTCTGGGACTCCCACAGCAGCTGCTTTGATGCTGCTTCCTGGCATGGACCTGCAGTCCTCCTTAGTGAATACTGAGCAAAGGCAGTCATTTAGGATGGCAGCCTTTGCTCATCCTCCCCTATCACCCTACTCTGCTCAGCTAGCCAGGGTATGCCCCCCCCTTTTCGTTTTTCTCTGTTCTTGACCCCCTCTGTGATATGCAACTCCATGTCTGTCTTCGCCTTCCTGATGACCCTCTTTGCCTCACTTTTTTCTGTAGATAATCCTCCCATTCTGCCTTCCTCAGCTTTTCCTGGTATTTACAGAAGTCCTTCTTTTTGTCCTTAACCGCTTCCCTGACCCTAGCTGAGTACCATAGTGGTCTCTTAAACCAGCATTTTTTTAGATACTGTTCTTATACTTCCCATTCGATACCTTGAGGATGGCTTCCTTTATTGCCCCCATCTCCCCTCTGCCCCCCATGTACTCCTGGTGAGCACCACATCAAGGACTGCATTCTGCCTGGTAGGTTCCTTAACAAGCTGCACCAGTAGACAGTCTTGGAAGGTGTCCAGTAGTGTATGACTGCTGTCACTCTTGGCCATGCGACGTCATTTTCAGTGGGGTCCTGCGTTTACCAATTTTTACACTGTATTTACCCTGGATAGCACACTAGAGATACACTATCTCATTTTCGATGAGGCCCTGCTTTTACCCATTTTTGTAATGCATCTACCAAGGATAACATAGCTGAAAGGTAATTTCTCGTTTTCAGTTGGGGTCCTGTTTTTACCCATTTTCACACTGTATTTACCCTGGGTAATACAGCACAGCTACAATATCTCATTTTCTGTGGAGCCCTGCTGTTACCCATTTTTATGATGTATATACCCAGGATAGCCCAACTGAGAGGCAATTTCTCATTTTCAGTGGGGTCCAGTATTTTTCCCAGGATAAAGCAGCATAGATGCATATTTCAGTGGGGTTCTGCTGTTCTGGGGTCCTGACTTTACACATTTTTGCTATATTCACTACAGACAGATGAGATGTAGTACGTCATTCTCAATGGGGTCTTGCTTTTACACTTTTTGCAATATATTTACCCAGGACAGCCCAGTAGACACACAGTATCTCATTTTTGGTGGCATCCTGATTTTACACATTTTCAGACTGTGTGTACCCAGGATAGAGCAGCAGAGATACAATGTCTCATTTTCAGTTGGGGTCCTGTTTTTACCTATTTTTTCAGTGTATTTACCCCAGCTAGGCTAAATGAGAGGCAACATCTCATTTTTAGTTGGCTCTGACATTTGACCCCAAATTTCCAACATAGTTTTTTTATAAACTCACGTTGTGATCAAGACAAGTGGAATTTTTTAAAATCCATCCAAAGGGTGATTTTGCTGTGTGACTGTGAAAATATGATGTGGAGGGGATTTGGACAATGACACCTGTCATGTTCATGAGGTGGGGTAACCCAAGTGCTATGTTGAAAATTTGGGGCCAAAATCTGCACAAATGATGAAGTTATAAGTAAACATTGGAAAAAATCAATGTGTGGCTATATAACTTTATTGTTTTTTTTCACATTCTGACCCCAAATTCTCAACATTGTCTTTTTATGACCCCAGCTTAATACAGGTGTAATTTTTTAAAATTCCATCCAAATGGTGATTTTGCAGAGTGACTGTGAAAACAAGTTTCAGGGGTGATTTGAAAAATGACCCATATGATGTTTGTGAGGTGGGGTACCGAGCTATGTTGAATATCTGGGGCCAAAATCTGCACAAATGACAAAGTTATGCATACACTTTGAAAAAATTCAACATTTCTTCATTAATTTTTTTTTTTTGATATTTTGACCCCAAACTTTCAATATAGTCCTTTTATGACCCCACCTTATGAGATCCTGTCCAAAATGTGATTTTACAGAGTGACTATGAAAATACATTTTGGGAGAATTCAAAAAATGTCACCTACCTGATTCCTGGGATGAAGTAAAAAAAAAAAAAAAAAGAAAAGGGCATGTTCAAAATCTGCAGCAAAAATTAAAAAAAAATGACAACTTTATAAGTAAAAGTTGAAAATGTATTGAAAAGCTATTAACCAATCTTGCCTTGTTGCACTCGTTTTTCACAGTTCATGTCAGAAGCAGCAGGTCCTTTGAGAGGCAGTGCTAGACCCATTGGATAGGTAAGTGAGGGATGTGTGGGGTGGTGGATGCTGAGAGGGTGGCTGGAGTGAGAGCGGGGGGAGTGGAGGATAGGGGGGTTACACAACTCATTGAGGGATCTTTTTTTACAGGTTTAAGAAAAAAACAAGACTAGGATGGATGGTTTCTTTTATTTCTGGTACCAGCACTGGGGATTGGTCACCCCAGTGTCAGTTTGTCAGGTTGTTGTTTGACAGCACCAAGGGTGCTGTAACATGTTTGTAGGGGACAACACTGGTGATCTGTGCATTGGATGGGAAGGGAACACTGTTTGGAGGTACCAGAAGTAGGCACCCTGCTGTTACATCTTGTTTGGGGGGGGCACAGACGGTTATCTGTTGATCAATCAGGAGCAGGGTGCTGTTGTTTGGTGGCACCGGCGATGGACACCTGGCTGTTGCATCCTGTTGGGGGGGGCAGGGCTGGTGATCTGTGCATTGGATGAGAGGGGGACACTGTTGTTTAGTGGCACCAGAGTCAAGCATCCAGTGTTTGGCTTCTATCCAGTTGTACAGCTGAAGGGGCTTAAGTGCAGGGATGGCAAATAACTTGCCCCAGATTCCAGAGAAAGCCAATGGGTGAGCAGAGCTAACCCAGAACCATTACCACTAGCAAACACAAGCACACACACCTACAAAAACATGCGCACAGCTAGAAACACACATAAACCCACACACACTAGCACACAAACCTACACACACGCAGACCGCTACACATGAACACACATACGCGTGTGCACACACACACACACACATAGACACTTGCATATAAACACACAGTTCCACACACATACACATACAAATACACTGCCACACACACATATGCATACAAGCACACATACCTACTGGTACACACATAGGTACACAGCTAGAAACACACATAAACACACATACACTAGCACGCAAGCCTACACACACACACACACACACACGCTGACCGCTACACATGAACACACACACACACACACACACACACACACACACACCTGCATATAAACACACAGCTCCACACACCTACACATACTAGTACACTGCCACACACACATATGCACACAAGCACACATACCTACTGGTACACACATATGCACACAGCTAGAAACACACATAAACCCACACGCACTAGCACGCAAACCTACACACACATGCACACTGCTAAACATGAACACACACACACACCTACACATAAACACACAGCTACACACACCTACACAGACAAGCACACTGCCACACACACACATATGCATGCAAGCATACAGCAATACACACAAGCACACACACCTACACATACATACACTGATATACAAACATACATACACGTGCATGAACACACACACACATGCACACCAAAGAAATAAATGAAATGTTGATATTTGAGATCTCCAGCTGTGTGGTTCAAACAGACAGTGCCCCATTGAAAGGTTCTAGTTCATTTTCCTCATCTCTTTTTCTCCAATACAAATTAAGTTGGCCAAAGAACACTTGCTATCCAGCCGCTCGGTAATTTAAAGAGGGTAATACATCATACTTCACTGCAGGAAAGCACATTCAGACATTTACCATTCACTCCTACGCTGATTACTCACACTGTGCACCTAAAAAAGGAAAAAAAATATGCAGTGGTGAAAACCCAGTACAGCAAAACAATACCATCCCCAAACTTGTTAATAATAACCATTTTAAAAAAAAGGAGAATTGTGCTGCTTCTGCCATGACTCAAGTATCAAAACAGCCAATTAGCAGAACTAATTAGCAGCACAAACAGCGGAGAAAAAAGGTTAGCAATTTAGATCTGAAATTTCAAAGCTTTCCTAATTGTGATTGCACAAACGAATGGAGAAGGCAGAAAGGGTTTATCACTGCAGTGTGTACCATGCCATCAATTAGCAGTGTCGGAGCAGGCCGTCACTTCACGAGTCATTTGACGGAGTGCTAAAAGAATAAAAAAAGATGGCCTCTTAAGGCTGCAGCCTCAGTTGTGGGAGACTCAAGCTGCAAGTTGCTGTGACAAAAATCCAGGATATGGGGGAGAGGGCTGGTCAGGGAAAATTTTTACTCAGAACTCTTTGAGCAGTAGTTACTGTAATACAAAATGACTTGTATAGAGCAAGACAAGCTTTGTGCAGTACTTTAGGGTGGGTACTTAGTAGTAGTAATAGCTTTATTTACAAGGCGCCATTCTCCGAAGGCTCAGGGCGCTTTACGGAACTTACAGGCAATTAAAACAATTCAAAATATTGATACATAATGAATAAATACAATAAATAAGCAATTTAAAATAAAACTATTAAAAAACAATCATTCTAATCCCTGTACGGCTGGCTGAACAAATAGGTTTTTAACCCCCTTTTTAAAGGCGTCCACTGAAGGGGCCTCCCTCAGTCCCCTGGGCAAGGCATTCCATAAAAGAGGACCAGTCACTTCAGATTAGGATCATACATAAATAAGGTTTTTATCATTTTTGTATGCAAACACACACATACAGACACACACACATGCAGACACACACACACGCACACACACACACAGTTTAATGTCTTCGGACTTTTTTCTGTTTAAAGAGCTAGTGTACTGTCTGAAATTATTACCAACTTTCAAAAGTAGTGAACTATCACTTCTTATATCTGATGTTTTATGTTTCTTTTCCCTTTTGCTAATTAGAAGATTTTCTACCTGACAATACTAGGTGTGATGTGTGGAACAGCACTCTCCCTGGTGGCTGACATATCTAGTTCAATTCCTCCTTATACATCATCAGTTCTATGAACTCACTGTGACATCACAAGTAACCTAGAAGAGCAAATCACCTCCTGCCAGATCAGTCACTTGTGATGTCACAGAAAGTGATGTCCCAATGATGAAAAGGTATGAAAAGGAACAGAATAAGATATGTCAGTCTCCAGTTAAAGTATGGGGGCCTGATTTTCAAAGGCCCCCAAAACTGGCACAGGTGCAGGAAGAAAGGTTCTTCACTTGCAGAGATGCGGTTTCTCCTTCGTGCACCAGATTTTCTCAAATGTAACCCTTTTACAGCTGGCTCCACAAATTTACAGCAGTTTGCTTACATTTTTTTCATGCCATTGCACAAAAAATTTACACCTGGTTGGACCAGCCATCCTCTGCGGCTACACCTGCCACCTGTGTGGAGCATGGGCTGAAACTTGAAATGTCCACCGGTGCAGAGATTTTTTTCTGCACAGGTGGGCTGCGGCATGGGACTTAGTCCCACGGCCGTTTTCAGCCTTTTGAAAATCCTGCCCCTGCTCTTTACATCACACTTGATTCTATCAGGTAGAAAGCCTGCTAGTAAGCAAATGGTAAAATAAAAATGTATAGCACCTGTACTGTACTTGGTATATTATGTTCATTTGCACTCTCCTATGCATTGTTATGGTATTGATTGTATTATATTATAGTGCACAGCAGAGCATTGTTCTGTATAGAATTCCATCCCTTTCAAAATGATGTTGTACCACAGTTCAAAGGTCATGGGATGTGATTGTACCCTTCTGTAGTACAACAGCATTTTGGAACCTCTAGAGACTGCACAAGTCAGTTTCATTCTGAAAGCCAAAGAACTGCTGTATGTACATTTTACATAATACTATACACTATAAAAAACACAGGATGAGCAACGTTATGCACAGCTAGTGTGTTCTGCCACAGAGGGGTTCTGATTCCCTCTGACCTTGAGACCTTGTGTCAGTAACAAATAATGAATTGGAAGGTTGGTTTTGTCTAACTGATGCTAGATAAGTGTCAAACAAAGTACTGCAAGTAAAGCACTGCTAGCTGTAAGTAGCAAAATGCTGTATCTTTGTTCCCTGGTTATAGTAGTCAGATTTAGAGTATTTTAAAGACAATACATAAGAATTTTCTGCTATTTCACATAGGTCTTTCATGGTTAAAGCCTTAAAGAGAAAGGTAAGTGTGCTAGGTCCCTTAAATTCTAGAAGCCTATGAAAAGAGCTTTTAAACAATTGTTACCCTCTCCAGTGTTGGAATTACACTTTATGAGCTTTGGGAGCTGGGTGGGGGGCTGTAAGGGCCCTATCTTTAAATTGAGCCCCCCCCATTATAAGTCAATGGCAGTTATGCATGAGCTACTGGGGCTCACTTCAGAGCTAGTGGGGGCTGAGCCCTGGCAACCCACCCTGTGATTCCAACACTGATGACTCTGTCCCTAAGAAGAGCTTACCGTAGGCTCCCTTCCAGGAGCACAGCTGCTGCCTCCTGCTGAAACCACTGATCTCTCAGTTCTGCTCCTGATCACTTCCTGGACTGCTGCAGCAGGACTTGGGGGCATGCACCGAACAGCTGCCTCTCCCTACACCACACTGAGTGCCTCCTTTTCATCTGGTTGCACCGTACCTCTTCTGTTCCCAGCCTAGACTGTGGAAATGGTCTTTCGGAGCAACAACACACCACACAGCATCTTTAGCACACCAGTCTGTTGTGACCTTTGCAGCCAGAACTACACACATTGACGACACATCGATGCTTCTCCTGGTACACAGACTGGTACAGACTGACAACCGGGACTGGTAGGCAATGAACAGCAGAACAGCCATGGTTCACAGCAGGGTAGAGGCTCCACGATGTTTTGCAGCTCAGAAGCTGTGTCAGCCTCCTAAACTTGCTCCCAGCAGGGGTGCACATGTTGGAGTTGTAGATCTTTTTTTTTTTTGCGGCCTACTGCTTCCTCTTACAGGTCAAGGTCCTTCACTTATTCTTCTCTAAGGGCATGGATAAGTGTATCCACTGTTTGCGGGCTGCACTCTGTCATACCGTGTTCAAAAGATGTTTCGTGACTACTTGATGGATTCTGACGGCATTCTTGATGAGAGCTATGCTTTAATTCTGCAGCTGTAATGCAGTGTATGAATGTTTGATAGCTGTATGGAACCTGTTCCTAATGTGGTATATTTTATTTCTGCGTGCTGTTGCCCTTCCGTGGCCCAGGTCATCCCTGAAAAAGGACCTCTGGACTGCCGTACCTACACATCATCACATAATAATCAATCAATAAATAACTAAATAATTGGCCAACCTCAGATCATAATCTGCTGCATGAGGCATTCTGATCATCCTTCAGCAACCAGTTGTCACAAACAGCACATTATGATATTCCTTGTAGACAAGCAGTCAGCACAGCTGAAGACTGCATGACAGACAGAACCTGATATTCTTGAAAATTTCATGCGTAATAAAGTATGAGAGAATAGTAAACACATGAAAACTAAACGGTGTTACATTTTCAAATACAGATGCATATATATTGTATGGCACAGTAGTGCCCTATAGTTAGGGTTGCATGGCCACTTCTATGTTAAACCCAAAATTTTGCACTTTTTTTTGTAGACTATGTTTATGCTCCTCCTGGGCCGGGCATCCTTCTGGGATGCACATGCGGCAAGGACTGCTACTGCCTGCCTGAATCCTGCAGTCCGAATGGAACTCCCCCAACAACCAGGCAGCCCTAGCACAACGGATCACCCCCTGAGCCAGGCCTGCTCACCCTCAGCAGCCTAACTGAAATTACAAAGGGCTTACCATAGTTGCCGGGTTGGCCAGGAGTCCATCGGAGAATGGGCCGGCAGTGGAATGTGCGTCCTGCCTCTAGTACCCCCCTCATCTCCGCGGTCCCAGGTGTTTTTTTTTCTGTAGTTACCCTCTCAGGAGTGCGACATGCAATGATGTCTGCACATGGCTCACCTGCTGATGTCTGCCCTACTCCCGCCCCCTATTCTGGCTGGTATACCTGTGCCTCCCCCGATCTCCATCGGGGTTGCTAAGACACCAAGCAGCCCTGGAACCCTCCCCAGAGAGGAAAGCAGTCCTCTGGATACTCAATCCTCTCTCTCCTACCGACCCCAATGACTCGAGCCTGGTTCCTGAACCTGGGTCGCCGGCGTGGTGCGAGGTGTGGCATCCAGCACCTCAACCCTCAACACCACCGGACTGGCCCCAAAATTGTGCACTTCAATAACTTGCAACCATTTGTCTGATTTGCCTGAAAGTTTGCATGCACTGTCTGGTACCATTGGTCTCTGGGTCTGGTAAGTTTTGTTCTGGTCAGATGTGCAATTGCGGAGCTGCAGAGTGCCAAAAAATGTGAAATTTATCACTTTTGTGCAAATTCTTTGCTCGTCTCTATGTCCAAAATACTGTGGGTGTCTGGTCTGAAATCGTTAGGGTATATGGGGTCTGGAGTCACTACTGTGGCTTTTGAATGTTTGGTGAAAAAATATTAATCCATTCAAACATTATAAAACTTTAAAGTTTCCCATTATAGCCTATGGAAATAAAATATATATGTCCGCCTTGAAAGTACTTTTGACTTTCGCAAATGGGTTTTGAGTGTCGTAAATCTGCCATCTTGTTTTCAGTTAGTGATGTGGAAAAAATGCTGTAATTCAAAAAATAATGCCCCTTGGTAAACACTAGTAGTTGTGTTTACCTAATCGGGGCCCGAGGAACATGATCCTGACATTAATTTTTAAAAATGATGCTTGGAAATATGTTTTTCAATTCTTCCATTGGAAGTGTTGCAAAGTACGTTTGCGAAAGTTTCACAAATTTGCAAAAGTTTCGCAAACTTACTTTCACAAATTTGCGACAGCTTTCACAAAACTTCGTAAATCTGCAAAAGTACCTACAAAAAATTCCATTTCTTTGCCACCTTATGGCAAATAAATGGTTAGGACTTTTGGACTGAAATTTGCAGGGTAGGAAGGGCTTGCATCACAGATATGCCTTTTGCTGGTTTGGGGATAAAATTAATATTGGTTCTATAGTTCTAACATTCAGAAGTTTAGGAATTTCCTATAGGATAACATTGTGGCGGCTGCGGTATTTTTCGATGGCCATATCTCGAAAACGGTTCGAGATATGGATTTTTCACTAAGCACAGCTTAGTACACCTTTAGCATGCGTGCAGGTTGCCAGGCCATGATTACAACTGCGATGGAATTGTTTCCAATGTTCCTATGGTTACTGAGATATTACCCCATTTACAGCACAAGGGTCACCTTGAATGTCTCTAGGCCTGTGCTATGTCTTTATACTTATCAATCGATGGCAGCACAGGGCCCATATGGATACCATTATGCAGCAATGGGAGCACAGGGCCTTCCATTATGTGCTCCCACAGGGAGATGAGAGTTCATTACAATGTCTCTACACTTATGCATAGAGGGGAGCGCAGGGCCTGGAGGGCCCACTGCTCCCACATGAAAATCAGAGACAATTACAATATGGATGCATGATGTGGGCCCTGCGCTCCCACAATCACATATGGATAACATTACACTTTCTCAAAAAGAAGGGAAATTCATTGCAAAAAACTCTGTTAATGCATCAGTTAGGGTTTCTTTTACAGCGACAAAAGTTTGGAAATTTGGTGTTAGGATTACCAACCCTACCACCCCCCACCTTTCCCAAATCTTCACACATCAACAGGCATCAGGGTGTGCCTTGGGGTCATCAAGCCTAACTCTCACCCCATTCTCCTATACTGTACCATCTCAGCTTCTTCACAAATAGAATGAGGGTGAGATTTAGGCCAGACGACTCCAAGGCACACCCCAATGCCTGTTGGTGTGTGGAGATTTTGGGGGGTGGAGGAGTGGTAGGGTTGGTAACCCTAACACCAAATTTCCAAACTTTTGTCACTGTAATAGAAACCCTAACTGATGCATTATCAGAGTTTTATTTGCAATTAATATATAAATATATATATATATATATATATATATATAGATATACTGTATATACACCAAGTTTAAGGAAGCTAAGATGGTACAGTGTAGGAGAATGGGGTGAGCGCCAGATCCGACGAACCCAAGGCACACCCCAAGACCTGTTGGTGTGTGGAGGATGGGAGGGTGGGGTGGAGTGGTAGGGTTGGTAACCCTAACACCAAATTTCCAAACTTTTGTCACTGTAATAGAAACCCTAACTTATGCATTAACGGAGTTTTTGCAATGAATTTCCCTTCTTTTTGAGAAAGTGTAATCTTACCCACTGTAGTGTGTTGTGAGGCACAGGGCCCTCCCATGCATGCATATTGTAAGTGTCTCTGATTTTCATGTGGCAGCGCAGTGTCCAGAGGGCCCTCTGCTCCTATGTAACCATAACTGTACAGACATTGTAATTAACCTTCATGTCCTGGCCCTGCGCTCCCATGATGCTCCCATCACTCCATAATGGCATCCATTTGTGGAAGCACAGGGCCCTTGTGCTTCCATCTGTCCATAAGTGTAGAGATATTGTAATAAACTCTCATCTCTTGCACTCCCACTACTGCATAATGGAGGGCCCTGTGTTCACATTACTGCATAATGGTATCCATATGTGGGAGCACAGGGCCCTGTGGGCCCTATGCTCCCATCTACCCATAAGTGTAGAGACACAGCACAGGCCTAGAGACATTCCAAGTAACCCTTGTGATGCAAATGGCACAATATCTCAGTAACCATAGGAACACTGGAAAAAATTGCACTGCATTTGTAATCATGACCTAGTAACTTGCATGCGCGCTTAGCTGCGTTTAGCAAAAAATCCATATCTCAAACTGTTTTTAAGATATGGCCACCAGAAGGTACTGCAACCACCACAATGTCATCCTATGGGAAATTTGTAAACTTCAGAATGCTACAACTATGGAACCGATGTAAATTTTATCACTAAACCAGCATAAGGCACATCTGTGGGGCAAGCCCTTCCTACTCTGCAAATTTCAGCCCCAAAGTCCTAACTGTTTGTTATGAAGTGGCAGTTTTCTTTTGGTACTTTTGCAAATTTGTGAAAGTTTCTCAAAATTTACAAAAGTTTCACGAAATTTTTGCAAATTTGCGAAAGTAAGTTTAGGAAACATAAATTTGTGAAAATTTTGCAAATGTATGCTGGCAAATTTGTGACACTTGCAACGGTAAAACTGAAAAAACATATTTCTGATCATTATTTTTAAAAACTATTGTCAGGATCATGTTCCTCTGGCCCCGATTAGACAAAAAGAACTGTTGGTGTTGACCAAGGGGCATTATTTTTTGAATTACAGCATTTTTTTACCAGTTGCTATCTGAAAATAAGATGGTGGCTGTGCAAAAGTGCAAAACCCATTTGCGGCAGTAAAATGGACTTTCGTGAAAACAAAAAGTGCTTTCGCATGGAACATCTAATTTTTCCCATAGGCTATAATGGGAAAATTTAAACTTTAATAACTTTTGAATGAATTAATATTTTTTTCACCAAACCTTTAAAAGGCACATCAGTGACCCAGACCCCATATACCCTAACAATTTCAGACCAGACCCCCAAACTGGTTTGGACTTATGGCCAAGCAAAGAATTTGCACCTAAATGGTAAATTTCACTTTTTTTTGGCACTCCGCAGCTCCACAACCATACATCTGACCAGAAAAAACTTTCCAGATCAGGAGCTATGGTATCAGACGAGGCGTGCAAAATTTCAGGCAAATTAATGGTTGCAAATAGGTTGCAAAGTTAGTTAACATAGAAGTGGCTGGGCAACCCTAACTATACTGACACTACAGTTCCAGTATAATTATAGGGCTATAGTGTATAGTGGAACGTTGTTCTAACCTAAAGTCTGTTTGTCTCAAAATGTGGTTCTGCTGCAGTGGTGACGTCCGTACTGCAGCGGAATGACATTTTATTCTGTTTCAGTACAGACGTCACACTGTGTTGTCCATGAGTGCTACAGTATCCTTGGTTACCAGGCACAACATAGTCCCCAGCTGCTCCCCCACCAAACTCAAACAAAGAAGCAATAATAGTCTGTCGAACTCGTTTACCACAAGAATCTGCATTACAGTATTAGAGAGATCTTAATCGGTACTCACTAAAAGTAGCAGAATTTACTAAGGCAGCCGCAGTACTTTCTATGCCTGCATCGGAGCAGCAGCAGTAGTTTATTTTTGATCAGGAAAGTCAGAATCAGAAAGTTGCAACCATTATGCCCTGGAGATGA
Organism: Neoceratodus forsteri; assembly: GCA_016271365.2. Lineage (NCBI taxonomy): Eukaryota > Metazoa > Chordata > Ceratodontiformes > Ceratodontidae > Neoceratodus > Neoceratodus forsteri. The sequence continues at coordinate 963,003,671 of CM028136.1, forward strand.
GCGGTGAAGTATGTGTGTGTGTGGGGGGATCGCGTTATTGAAGTGAGTGGTGATTTAAGGTGATGTGCCCATGTTGCTGATTGTGAACTGTTCTAAAGAATCATTAGTGCTGTAAGTCTTTTAAAAGTCTATTTCCCTTTTTTGTCTCCCTGTTGTTTTGTCTCCATGGTGACTGAGAAGCTGCTGTTTTGTTACCGATGACCAGAAGAAAGCAACTGTTTGTTCTTATGTTGATGTTTTCAAACATCCAATTTGAGTAGCTGGCCCAGTGGCGCTGAGGGTGGAGATGCTGGACACTACACCTCACACCACACTGGTGGCCCGGGTTCAGGCACGAATTCGGGTCATCGGGGTCGGCGGGGGGAAGGAGGATTGAGCATCCCAACGGATGCTCTCCTCCTTCAGGTTGAGTTTCCAGGGTGCTTCATGCACCTGATGTCCCTGAGGGACAGTGGGAGCACTGACTTTCAGGGCTTTGGCAGCTCCAATGGTGCTGGAGTCGGGTAGGGGAGGACCCTGTTAGGCACTTAGTAGCATCGTGCGTCCGCACATTGTCTATCTGAGCCAGCATCCTCAGGGGCAGAAGGGGACCACAGAAAACAGGAAAAAAAAAACTCTTTGGTCCTAGATGATGACTGATCCATGCCTCCCAGCCACCAATCCACGGGCAGACCCCATTATGCAGGCTCTCCTCTGAAGGTTGAGAAAGAGGGGCCCCTTCCTCACCCCACCCAGGAGGATAACCAGTCATCAAAGAAGTACGATGGAGAGGCCTGGCACTCTAGGGGCAGACTCCGTGATGGCGGTCTGAGTGGTTGACCAGTCCGAAGGAGTGGACAAAGAGGGTAGGACAGGCGGGATAAAAAGAAAGTTAAAAAACAAACATCCAATTTGTATGCAAAACTGCGCCAGAGTGTCTAATAGTAAAATGTTTTATCACCCTTATGTGTCTTTCTCCAGTTTTTGATGAGTATTCAGCACTGGGAATGTCCATACACTATATAGAAAAGTGTATGGCTTTTCCATTCTCAACAAGGTTAATCTTTACACTCATGGTTACTATGATGACTGCAAGACCTCTCAAGCTTCGCTCTTGAGGTTGGCAGTCATCATAGTAACCACTCATGTAAAGAATAGCCTTGTTGTGAATGGAAAGTCATACACTAGCCTATATGTTTATTTGCCACTTCACTGCAAATAAACGGTTAGGACATTTGGGCTGAAATTTGCAGAGTAGAAAGGTCTTGCCCCACATATGTGCCTTTTGCTGGTTTTGGTGATAAAATTTACATCAATTCCATAGTTATAACATTCCAAAGTTTGGAAATTTTCCGTAGGATAACATTGTGGCAGCCACGGTACCTTTCAGTGCCTATATCTTGAAAATGGTTCAAGATATGGATTTTTAGCTAAAAGCAGCTTAATACACCTTTATGTGTTTTGAGGTTTTGAGGCCATGATTACAACTGCGATGGGATTTTTTTCCAGTGTTCCTATGGTTACTGAGATATTGTGCCATTTGCAGCACAAGGGTTCCTTGGAATGTCGCTAGGCCTGCGCTGTGTCTCTATACTTATGGGTAGATCGGAGCACAGGGCCCTTGAATGCAGGGCCCAGAGTGCCCTGTGCTCCAACATATGGATACCATTATGTAGTAATGGGAGCTCAGGGCCCTCCATTACACAATACTGGGAGTGCAGGGTCTGGAGGGCCCTGTGCTCCCACAGGAATATGAGGGTTCATTACAATGTCTCTATACTTATGGATACCATTATGCAGTGATGGCAGCATAATGGGGCGCAGGGTCACCTGGGCCCTGCGCTCCCACAGGGAGATGAGGGTTAATTACAATGTTGCTACAGTTATGGTTACATTGGAGCACAGGGCCGCCACATGAAAAGCATAGACAGTTACAATATGCATGCATGGCCAGGCCCTGTGCTCCCACAACACACTACAGACTAATGGGAGCACAGGGTAAGCATTACAGTTCACGACCCCGAGACAGACCCTGCCCCCCCCACCTGTGGGTCTGTGCAGGGTGGGAAATGGGGTGTTAGCCGAAGCTGTATCTCAAAGGGTTTTTGAGATATAGCATCTGAAAGGTACCCCAACCATCATAATGTTACCCTATGGGAGATTCCAAAACTTCAAAGTCTTATAACTGTGTCATGCAGTGACATTTTTCCACCAACCTACCAAAAGGCACATCTGTTGGGCAAGCCCCTTCAACCCTGAAAATTTCAACCCAAAGGTCCAAACCATTTCTTTGCAGGGACGTAACAAAGAAACAGATATATTTTTTAAAGTAGTTTTGCAAATTGCGACACTATGGAGGTTGTTTTGTGAAACTCTAGGTCATTCTTTTTAATTTGCAGCAGAACCCCTGCACTTTTGCGAAATAGTGTTGCAATTTGCAGTACTTTCGCAAATGTATTTTCACAATTTGCGAGAATAGTGTCGCAATTAGTGAAAGTACAAAATCCCCAAGTTTAAAAAAAAATAATCGCAGGCACTTTTGGGGCAAACTGACCCCAGAATTCAAATCCTTGTGCCACAATTAGGTAAACACAAATGTTGGTGTTTACCAAAGGGCAGTATTTTTTTAAATTATTTAGTTTTTTCCGCATTGCTAACTGAAAACAAGATGGTGGCAGCATGAATGAACTTTCCTCATTTTCGACACTACAAAGTGCTTTTGCGAAAGCAAAAAGTGCTTTCGCATGGCACATCTAATTTTTCCCATGGGAAATAATGTAACATTTTGAAATTTAATAACATTTGAATGGATTAATATTTTTTTCTCCAAACCTTCAAAAGGCGCATCTGTGACCCAAGACCTGTATACCCCTAGAATTTCAGACCAAAACCCCAGCCATTTTTGGGCAGCGGCATGACAAAGAATTTGACAAAAATGCCAATTTAGACATTTTGTGAGACACCACATCTCCACTGCTGCATATCCAACTGAAACAAAGCTTGCCAAGTCAACAGATCATTGGTTCCTGATGGTGCACATACCTCTCAACCTCCTGCCTCATAAATCAGAGACAAGGCTTAAAAAAATCAGGGGCAAAGGACCAAAATCAGGGACACATCTTCAAAATTGGTGATATTCACTCAGAAAGCTGATAGAATAAGGGGCTTAGTGTAAAATGCATTTTCTAAGGAAGAACAAGTCTGTAACTTTCATGTTTGAAATTATTTTGTGCTTAAAACCCCCACCGATTGGTCACGGAAACACAATTTTTAGGAGGGACAGAGTAAAATTTTGAGGCAAAATCAGGGACGTCCCTGAAAATCAGGGACAGTTGAGAGGTATGATGGTGCATGCCAAATGCTATCCAAATTGCTTGAATGGTTGCAAAGTTATTAAAAGCACAACATTTTCAGTTTAACATAGAAATGAAGAGAGCATTTAAAAAAAAACTGTGATTTACACATTTTGGGACACTTTATCTCCACACCTACACATTCAACTGGAACAAAACATGCCATTTCAGGAGATCTTTGGTTCCGAATAAGGCATGCCAAATTTAATGTAAATCACTAGAATGGTTGCTAAGTTATTAAAGCTAAAAATATTCAGTTTAACATAGAAGTGAAGAAATAATTTAACAAAAAATGATGATGTTCACATTTTGGGACTACATATCTCCAGATCTACACAACTAAATGGAATGAAACTTGCCACATCAAGAAATTATTCACCTTTGAGGGTACATGCCAAGTTTCATGTACATTGCTAGAACAGCAATATAATTATTAAAGCGCAAAGTGTGAAAGAATCCTATTTTCACAAACGCAAAAAGCACTTTCGAGCCATACATATATTTTTTCCCACAGGCTATAATGGGAAACTTAAAACTTTAATAACTTTTGAACAGAATAATATTTTTTCACCAAACCTCCAAAAGGCACATCAGTGACCCACACCCCATATATCCTACCAGACCCCCAAATCGTTTCGGACTTATGGCCGAGCAAAGAATCTGCACCTAAATGGTAAATTTCACCTTTTTGTGGCACACCGCAGCTCTGCAACCACACCACCGACTGGAATGAAACTTGCCAGATCCAGAGATCTGTGGTACCAGATGGTGCACGAACAATTTTGGGTACATCGGTCATACGGTTGCAAAGTATATTAAACTGCAATATTTGGGGTTTAACATAGAAGTGGCCGGGCAACCCTAACCAAACTGGCACTACTGTGCCAGTATAATATATATTATAGGGCCACCATAGTACCCCTATAGTTCGGATTGGTAGTCTTTCAATGTTAAATCTCAATTTTTGCACCTTAATAACTTTGTCATTTTTCAAGCAATATTGCCCAACTATTGGTATGTGCTGTCATGTTGCCAGTGTCATAAGATGTGAAAAGTTTCATGATGGCAGCTTTTCCAGTTTTTTAAATATAAAGTGATCAAAAAGACAAAAATGGAAGTTTTTTTTCTCATAGGATAACATGGGATTTTTTTGCCCTCATCTACAGCACAAACAGATCGACATTTTTCCGTGACATTTTTAGGGATGATAGGGTGTCTGTCAAGGGTGTGCCTTTGTGGTTTAGTGAAAAAAGATAATACCGTTTCTGAATTATAATGATTTTTGTGATAGATGCAGGACAGGCTGTTCGAACAGTAAATACCATTAACGGTTTGAACTTTACTGTTTGACCAGTAAATAGCCATTTACTGTTCGAACGTTATTGTTTACTGTTTAATGTTCAGTCCAAATTCCGCCATCTTGGTTTCATTCAGCGAGGCAGAAAAAAGCTAAATATTTCAAAAAATACTGCCCCTAGGTAAACACCAAGAGTTGTGTTTATCTAATCGGGGTACCAGGAACATAATTCTGGCATTACTTTTTTTCAGTAGCATGTCCCTAAATATGTTTTTTTTTTGGCTGGTAGTGTCTGAGTGTCTGCCGCAAACTGTGGCAGTATCCTTAAAGACCCACTCTTGTGCACGACAGTATGGGGGGGTGGATTTGTGGTATTAATGAGTACAATTGCCCCTGCTTATTTTTGGGGCAAACAGACCCCAGAATCTGATTCCTCGGCCCCCGTTTAGGTAAACACCTCTAGGTGTTTACCTAATGAAAGCCTGTTTTTTTCCCCTTTTACTGCTTCTAAAGGGAGGGGGCCAAGGAATACTAATATCAAATATTTAAAGCTCTGCTGACATTGGGGGTGCCCAATCCCCATGTCAGAAGCATAACCCTCTGCCAATGTGTGACACTGGGGAGCCCAGTCCCAGTGTCCCAGTATGTTCTCCCCCCCCCCCAGCAGTGTATAACACCGGCAGTCCACTTCCAGTGTCTCATAATATTTATTTAATTAGTCCCTTCTCTATTTTACTTATATCTTCCCAACACCAGGACGGCCACTTCCAGTGTCAGATTACCTCAACCCCGCAGCCTTTGTTTTATTAATGTGCTGACATTGGGGAGGTCAATCCCCGTGTCGGCATTTAACACCCTCCTCCCTAGCAGTGTGGGGCACTGGGGAGCCCACCCCCAGTGTCCCATAATATCCATTCTGTCACCTGATTTATACATGGGTTTGATTACTGTTTGCTTCCATTCATCAGGGAAGCATCCATTAAGCAAAGATAAATTAAAAATAGAAGTAAGTGGATAAGTAATATATTCAGAAAACAATTTTAAGAACCTAATCTCAAATTCACACGCACTTGAACAAACTGGCATTTGTTTCAAGAGATTATAAACCCAGTATGGTTCAATAAATGAAAAATAAAAAGAACCAGATTCAGAAGTAACACAGGGCACAGTTGCTGCACAAAATCACCTTTCAGGACCAGGTAATGAAATGACAGTGCAAATGTTCATGAGGTGGGGTCCCAAAAAACCCATGTTGAAAACCTGGTGCAAAAATACCTACAAATGCCGAGCTATACGTGGTCATTGAAATTTTTCTATGCATGCACGTAACTTTGGCAATTTGTAATATTTTCACTATAGATTTTCAATATTGCCATTTTTCACACCACCCTATGAGAAGTACAGCTGTCATTTTTCAAATCCTACCAAAAATGTTTTTCCGCACCTGTGGTGTGGAATGGCATTACAATTGTGCAGAATTACGTTTCAGCCGGGATTTGAAAATGTTCCATACTGGGTACATGCTGTGAGGCCATAAGAAGGCTGTGTTGAAAATTTGGGGTCAAATAAAGTTACTGTTATACTATCTCAGTGGAGGGGTTGGACCTTGCGCTCCCACCATAAAATAAGGATACTACTATACTATTTTAGACAGTAAGGAAATAAATTGCAAAAAACTTCATTAATGCATCAGTTAGGGTTAAAGTGACAAAACTGAGGAAATGTGGCATTAGCATTTCCAACCCTAACACCACTCCCCCACCCTGCACAGATGAAGAGGGATTGCGGGGTGGCATTGAGATTGTCAGCCCTAACGCTCACCCCATTCTCCTATGCTGTGCCACCCAGCTTATTTTCTAATGGAATGGGGTGAGCGTTGGGACAACGATCAATGCCAACCCTGGTGCTTCTTCATCTGCGGTGGGGAATAGTGCTAGGGTCTACCTTCCCATTTCCCATCCACTTTGAGCACCCCAGCCATCATTGCACTCTCACCGCTGCAGGCCCCTGGCTTACATCCTGCTGAGGGCAGGGCTTTGGGTCAGCATTCCCTCATACATAACACACATCAGGGGACTGGGAGCTGCCAGTGCAAGGCCTGAGAGCACTGGGCATCAAAACCCTACATAAAATGCTTTGTTTTCCCTACCATGTTTTCTCAACAAATGCTAATGAAAATGCTGCAATCACATGCACACATGGTGTAGCAGTGCGGAGCTCAGCTGATGTCAGTTCTGCCCTGTGGCTGCCAATGCCATCCAGCTGCACTGCTACCTGTTACCTCCTGGATGGTGGTAGCACAGTGAATGCAGGATCCACAGCTGCAGATCCTAGTTAACCAGCAGCCTACTTCTTCCTACCCCCACCCCCAGAACTGCCTTATGACTATCCCATGCATGCTTGAATTCCACCACTGATTTTGACTCCACAACCTCCGAAGGCCGCTCCATGCATCCACAACCTCTCTGTAAAAATACTTCCTTAAATTACCTCTGAGCCACCCTCTATCTTCAAATTGAGCCCTCTTGTTCTTGCACACCTCTTTTTTGAAAGATGCTACCTCTTGACTTTGTTGATTCCCTTGAGGTACTTGAACGTTTCTATCATGTCCCCTCTCCCTTTCTTTTCTCGAGGCTATAAGCATATTAAGCTCCTTAAGTCTCTTTCTTTGTGTCTTCCTGTGCAGACCCTCACCATTTTAGTTGCCCTCCTCTGACAGCTTCCATCCTGTCTATGTCTTTATGGAGATTGGTCTCCAGAACTGCACACAGTACTCCAGATGGGGTCTCACCAGCTGCCTGTACAGAGGGATAATAACTTCCTGTTTTCTACTGGTGATGCCTCCCTATGCATCCCAGTATCCCCCAGCCCTCCTTGCTGCCCTCTCACATTGTTGTCTCGTCTTTAGGTCATCTGATATGACTACCCCCAGGTCCCTTTCCATTTTTGTTGTTGTTAGTATCTCACCCCCATTGTGTACTCTTCCCTGGTTTTTGTTTCCCAGGTGCATTACCTTGCACTTCTAGCATTGAATCTAAGCTGCCATACATTTGACCATTCCTCTAACCTTGCCAAATCCCTTCTCATCCTTTCCACCCTACCTGTGCATCAACTCTGTTGCAGATCTTAGTGTCATCTGCAAAGAGACATATTTTTCCTTCCAGTCCTTCTGCAATGTCGCTTATAAGACATTGAAGAGGACCGTCCTAATACTGAACCTCTGCAGTACCCCACTAGTAACCCTCCTTTCTTCTGAGTGGACCCATTTACTATTACTTCTGTGTCCTATTCTCCAGCTCAGTTCCTTACCCAGGCTGTCATCTTGGGACCCACCCCAGGCTGGCTAACTTGTATATTAATCTTTGTGTGGACTGTGTCAAATGCCTTGCTAAAGTCTAGGTGAGGCCATGTCCACAGCCCCTCCCTGATCTACTACTTGGTCACCCAGTCAAAGAAATCTATCAGATTCGTCTGGCATGACCTTCCCGAGTGAATCCATGCTGCCTAGTGTCCTGTGCCCTCTGGCCTCTAGATACCGGATAATTCTTTCCTTTAGAAGTGATTCCATCATTTTCCCTATCACTGAGGTTAAACTAACAGGTCTATAGTTTCCTGCTTCTGCCTTGTTCCCACTTTTTTGTGAAGGGAATCACATCTGCCCTCCTCCAGTCCTCGGGTACCACCCCATCCTCCCATGATTTGTTAAAAGGGTAGTCAGTGGTGTCACTAGTTCTACCTTAGTTCTTTAGAATTCTGGGATGAATTCCATCAGGCCCCATTGCTTTGTCCACCTTCAGTTTTAAGAGTTCTTTTCAGAACCTTTGTTCTGTAAATGGGCCGGGTATCAACTTCTGTATCCAGAGTGTTACTACTGTTTGTTTTATGTACCTCCCTCTTCCTTTGTAAATACTGAGCAAAAATATTTGTTTAGTATCTCTGCCTTTTCACAGTCTCCCTCTGCCCACCCTCCTCCCCTTTATTAAGCCTCACTATCCCTCCTTGGTCTTCCTTCGCTCCCTGATGTACCTATAAAAGGTTTTATCCCCTTCTAACTGAGTTACTATCTTTTCCTCGGTTTGGGCCTTTGCTGTTCTGACTGCCTTCCCAGCCTCCTTTGCTTTTAATTGATACAGTTCTCTGTCCTGCTCCTTCTGCGATTCCTTGTACTTCCTGAATGCTTTCTTTCTCTTGAACCTTCACTGCCACTTCCTTTGAGAACCATAGTGGTTTCTTACATCGCCTTGTTTTGTTTATTTGCTTCACACAAAGGCTCGCTACCTCTGTGATGGCAGTTTTATTATTCCCCATTGTTCTTCCACCCTCCTTCCTGCCCATTTGCTAGTGCTGCCTTAGGCACTCACCCATTTTGGCAAAGTCAGCCCTCCTAAAGTCCAGTACTTTAGTCTTTGTATGGTTTAACTCTATTGCTGTGTTTATTGTGAACCATACTGTTCGATGGTCGCTAGTTCCCAGATGGCTAGCCACTTACATCTGTAATCCTCTCACCGTCTCCATTTGAGAGAATCAAGTCTAATATTGCTCCTCTCGAGTGGGCTCCAGTACTAGTTGTCTAAGGCATGCCCCCGTAGGGCATCTAGAATAACTGCACTCTTAGTGGCAGCTGCAACTGCACTCCAGTTAACATCTGGCATATTCAGATCACCCATCAGCAATATCTCCCTTTTTCTGCCATTCTAAGTATACTTTCTATCATTTCCCTGTCCATTTCCTCCCCTGAGAAGAAGAGTCTATACTAACCCTGTGCGTGTTGTGGTGCCATTGCCTGTCTCCAAATTTACCACAGTGCTTCTTCTCCTCCTGTGTACCTTTTTGTTCTGTTGCTTTTATTCCTTCCCTTATGTAAAGAACTACTCCTCCTCCTCTTTACCCTCCTGTCCCTCCTGTACACAGTGTATCCTGGTATGTTTATGTCCCAGTCATGGTTTTGTGTGTACCATGTTTCTGTGACTGCCATGATATCCAGATGTTCTTCCTCCATCAAGGCCACTAATTCAGGAAGCTTGTTACCCAGACTAAGGGCATTAGTACTCATTGCTCTCCATTTTTGATGGCTTTACCTTCCAGTGCAGCATCCCCACTGACCGTTCTACCTCTGTCTTTTCTCATTTAGTACCCTGTTTTGTAGGAGAGGCTGGGATTTTCCTGCTGCTTGTCAGTGCCTCCCCTTTGACTAGTTTAAAAGCTTGCCAATGAAGCATTTTAAACCGATTGTTCAAAAGACTTGTTCCTTCCTGGACAGATGCAGATCATCCTGCCAGTATAGGCTGGTGTCCCTCCAGGTGGAACCCCAGTCCCCAATGAAGCCAAATCCCTGTGCTCTGCACCATTTTCAACCATTCATTAAACTGCATGGTGCCAATTACCCTCGATCCCCCATGCTTTTGACAGGCAGCACCTCTGAGAAGGATACTGTGTGTGCTACTCGTCTTAGATCCCTCCCCAACTCTGCAGTGTCCTCCTGCACTGCTCTAATCTCATGATGAGCCAAGTCATTTGTCCCTAGGTGGACAATTACGTCCAGCTCTGGAATCCCTTGCAGCTGTTCTCGTGATCCTGAGGATGCGCTTCCTGTCCCTCCAAGCCATGGCACCAGGCAGGCACCTTACTTCATTTTTCTCATCTCCCCCAGTTCTATACCCTAATAATTGGGTCCCCACCAGGAGCTGCTTCCTTTCCCTTTGGTGTCCTCTGCCTCTTTTCTGTGGGCCTCCCTTGTGACAGTTATCATCAGTCTTCTCTCGGGTACACCCATAGGGAGCTATGCTCCCAGAAGAGGTGTATGGATTGTGGAGTGGAACAATTGACTGGGTGTGCCTCTGTTCCACCCTCCTCACCCTCCCTGAGCCCACTGTGGTCCAACTGCTGTGCTTTCTTCGCAACCTCTGAGGTAGTGGTGGTGGCGCTAGTGCTCCCTGGATGGGGAGGTTCCTTTCTACTGTCCAGTGTGGCCTGGGGAAGGTTTCCTTACTACTGTCCAGTGTGGCCTGAAGACAGTAGGTGTTGTTGTTGTTGTCATAGGAACCAATAAAGATACTTGGGTGGAGTACTACAAAGTCAAGTAAAAAACTATCGGTAGGAGCTTTTTCTACCTGTGCATTATGGGTTCAATGCCAGTCAATATCAGCACAGGTACAGAATGCTGTCAACCAATGAGCTTCCTGGATTTCTTCTATCCAGCTCATAATTAAACAATGAGGGCATGTCAGGGTGTGCATTACTGTAGGATAATAGCACTCTTTAGTAAGTGAGGCAGGATACAGCGCCTGTGTCTTGCATACCCAAGAGGTGCCATTATCTCACAATTACACACACCCTGTAGTGCCTTATCGCTCACACCCTCTCCACTAACAAGCTGTCTTGCACAATCCATTCAATGAATCAATCCACCTTCTCTCAAGAACGCATCCCACTGTGACTTATCTCCTCCTATCTCCCCACTGTAAGCCCTGCCTCTTTATTATGCTGTCATAAATCAGTCTATTCCCACTGGTGTCTTTCCAGAAGTCCTCAAGATAGCTGCTCCATCTCAACCACTTGATCTGCTATCCTCTCCAGGTGTTGCCCCATCTTCAGCCTCCTCATATTTAGTGAAATTCTGGAAAAGTGTTTTCTATCTGTCTGCTCACTAGGGCTGTGTGAGCTGATAAATTTGGCTAATGGGTTAGTTCAAGTTAAGCAATGCCAAATCCTTTTCAGTATGATTTGGTTTGATATAACAGACAGCCTGGTGACCCACACGTACATTTCACCCCTCTCTTGTGCCCATTTCTCCTCCTTCACTTACTCCCTAATGGCTTCTGCTCACTTGAACTAATTTTAAATATGTAGCCAGCCTTGAGATAGGCTGTTTTAAGGGGTTTAGCCCAGCAAATTGCATAAAGAATTATCGGTCCCTAATTTGGGGTTCATTTTTGTGAAACTCAATTCAGAATGCTCCTCCCCAAACTGAACTGTCCCAAACTTGTGCCCTAACCGGACTCCCAGTATTGCTACTAATCACCCCTCCTGCAACAACGTCCTTGACCTTTTCAAGTCCAGATTCCACCCTCCATAGCACTAACGCTGCTCTTCTTTAGGTGGTCAGCAACATTATCTTAACCATGGCTTCTCTCTCTCTCTCCTCATTCTCATTGATTTCAGTTCTGCATTCAACACCATCGAACGGCCTCCTGTTTGACCAGTATATGACGACTACTGTGCTGGGATCTCTACTACGCTGCTGTCCTGTTTTTGCTCCTACCTGTCCAATTAGTCTGCTTTATAATCTCTTAACAGATCCTCCTCTACTCTACAGTGTACCCACATCTCTGTCCTTGGCTCCTCTTCTCTGTTTACAGTGTCTGCCTCCCCTTGCCCACCTTATCTCATCCATAAACCCTGAATATCACTTCTGTGTAAATGATAACCCACTTTACTGTGTTCCTCCTTTGACTCTTTCTGTGATCCCGCTGTACCTATTTTGTGTGCATGTCTCTCACAGATCAACCCTTGCCATTGATTTTTCTTTTCCATGAAAATTCTTCTCTCCTATCCGTGGGCAGGCAGCTACTCAGCCTTACCCTGCTGACCTCCGGCCAGCACCCATCTCCCAGTTTACCTGCCAAAAGAATCCCCCATGGCTTGCTGCCACAATAGGGCTGGGGCCATCCTCCCGAGAAACAATCCAGATGTTTGTCAAGTGTAGCAGTGATGGTGTGCATGGAGGTTGAGTAGGTAGGGTTTCACAAAGCCTGCTTCATAGCGAATGTTTTACACCCACATTTTTTTTGTCTGCCCACCTCCCTGCCCTTTGATGGCCATGTCACGCTGTGGCTTCCAGCAGCCTGTTGGATCACTGCAGGAGGTCAGCAGAGCAGCAAAACCAGCCATCATGCTCTCCTGGGCTGGTAGTACTGCAGGCGACAGCACCTCCCCTGCCCTTAGGCTACCCAGCCAGCTTCCTGAGCTCGATTCTGAACTCGGATCACTGGCATGGAAGTGCAGCACTACCCTCTGGTCCATTGGGTGGTCCTGCCTTTGTCTTTTAATATCCTATCACTCTCCTTGACTCTGGCCTTTCCTTAGCCTCTTATACTGTATCAGAAACCTTGGTGTCTTCTTACATCCTGAATTTTCTTTTGCTTCCAACACCTCTTTGATCTGTACAGCTACTTACTGCCACCTCCACAACCTTGCTCACATCTACTGCTGTCTCAGCCCTGTGCCAGCTAAAACATTCATTCATGCCTCTCATCTTATCCCGACTGGATTGCTGCTGCTCTTCCTGTGTGGTCTCCCAAGTCCTCCTCACTAAGCTCCATGGTCTTGCACTCCAGTCTTTCTGTAACCTCATCACCCTGACTCTCCATTTTGCATGCTCTGCTTTGTAACTCTGGCTTCTCCCTGTCCCTCATGTTCCCCTTCATACCAATGGGGTGGGGATCCTTTAGATTAGTAGCCCCTTCAGTTTTGAACTGTCTTCGGCCATGCTACACTTTGTAGAGCCCCCATCTTTAAATCCCACCTCTAAACCTGCCTCTTTGCCTAGCCTTTAACCTCTGAGTCCCAGTGGCAACTTAATTTAAGCACAGACTTGCCCATCCCCATTCATAGTTGTAACACTGTGAATAGGTCAGGCATCAAGTAAGATCTATGGTAATACTATATGCAGCCACCTCTCCACCTTTTATCACTGAAATGAGAGACAAGGCCACTCATAATGAGGGACGGTGAGGACCAATGGCCTCTAATGAGAACACATCCTCAAACATGGAGGTACAAGCTCAGAACATTGTGAAACCCATAGTGTTTACTAGTGCAATGTTTATTGTTGATTTAACACCTTACAATATCATGAATTTCTGCTTTAAAGTTTTTACTTAGAGCACATTCTGTGTCGCAGCATCTTTTCCATGACACACAGATGAGGGACAGTCACAGGGAATTTCGAGGGTAAAATGAGGGATGTCCACATAATCAGGGACAGTTGGGAGGTATGTAGTCAGGGAAAATGGGCAGACTGTATCTACTGCCAAATTCTATGTTTCTATGCTGTATGTGAATTATTTTATTAGTCTTTTCTAGCCCCTAGACTTCCCCCAGCACATGGCCACCTCCCACCTTTGGATAATTACTTGCTTTGGTCAGATGACATTGTTACATGCTTTATGGCACCTATTTGTTCATTACTTTATTCCCATTTCTGTATACCATCGCTGTACCTACAAAATGATGGTTTATTATGTATGCAGTATATCTCGAGGTTGGATTTTCAAAGCTAATGCCACAGATGCAAGCCACGATTTTAGAGGCACTAAGGCAGGAGTAAATGTGGCACAACAGTTAAAAGCTATTTTCAGATACAGTGATGCATTTACAGTAACTGCTGCTGTGTTACAGCAGAATAATAACGACACATCATGAGGGCTCCTGATTCTCTGCATGTCATGGTGGATGTGCACATAAGTTAGGCCACCTTTTAGGTGATCATGGCTTTAACAGTTGGAAGAAGGCATAGTGAATGGAGGAAGGCTTCAGCTACACTGAGGACTGGAATCCAACCTGTAAGGCTATGGACCTGTGTAAAGGAAGGCCTGCATCCTTCTAGGAAGGGACCACAGTCCTTAGCGGGAAGTTTAAATGCTACTTGGATGAGCAGGAGGCAACAATTGCCCCTCCCACCCCAAGATGATGAAGCAGCAGGAGGAAGGGCCTCGGGGCAAGAGTGCAAGAAGACAGGGGTTGGGACAAGGCAGAGGACAAGGGTGTAAATCAGGGAGGCAAGAAGGAAGGAGCAAAGGAGACAGGCAATGAAGAAGGTAATAAGAGAAGGGGTGGGTCAAGGGAGCATCAGGGAACAGCACAGGCAGGGGGATGAAGTAGGCAGGGAGGGAGTAATGTATGGAGAGCCACATGCACCAATGCAAGGAGTCGGAAAATAAAATCCGGACCTGGAGGCCATCATGGCAGAGGCTAGCCTGGATTTGGTGGCCATAACAGACATGGCCAAACTGGGCACTGCTAGTGGTGGCCATTTGGGCTGGCTAGTAAGGATGGGATGAACAGTGTCCTACTTGTTGGAAGTACCAGCCACTGGGCAACTGCTTCAGACCCATTAAATGACTGAGCCTACATTTTTACATACTAACATACTAAAATGCCAGCAGAACAGGCCCTAATGGTCTTCGTTCTGCTCGATTGGTCAGCCCCCACCCTGGGTGCTGACCTTGCTGCCCCCTTCTCTGGCTTCTCCCTTCCCAGTTCGATATTCTTGCTGCATTGGATTTTGCTTCCAGAACCCTTCCCCTGTACCTGTCCCACCCTCTCTTGAACCCCTCCACTGTCTCTGCCTCCACCAGCCCCCTAGGCAGTGCATTCCATGGCTCCACCACCCTCTCAGTGAAGTAGCACCTCCTCCTTTCTACCCTGAATCTTCCCCCTCCAGCTTCCACCCATGCCCTCTAGTGGCCTCCTCCTCCTTCCTTGAAGCACCTGACTGTTCCTCCCTATTTACCCTCTTCATGTACCTGAGAGCCTCTATCATGTCCCCCGGTCCCTTCTCTTTCCAATGTGTACATATTTAGCTCTTGAGCCTCTCCTCATAGGTCCTGTCCCCCAAGCCCCAAATCATTTTGGTTGCCCTCCTCTGGACCCTCTCCAGGAGGGTAATGTCCCTCTTTAAGTGTGACCTCCAAAACTGCACGCAGTACTCAAGGTGCGGCCTCACCAAGCAGTTATACAGAGGGAGTATCACTTCCCTCCTTCTGGAGGTGATCCCTAGCGATGCATCCCAGCATCCTGTTGGCCTTGGCTGCTGCCCTCCTACAAGTCTCCAGTTGTTCATCTTGACATCCACCACCACCCCAGGTCCTTCTCAGCCATCGAGACTTGCAGCATTTCCCCCAGGGTGTACACTTGGCCTGGGTTTCTGGCCCCAGATGGAGTACCTTGCATTTCCCTGCACTGAACCTCAGCTTCCACTTTCTAGACCATCTTTCCAGAGCCTCCAGGTCCCCCTGTAGGGCCACCTCCCCTCCTCCCCATCCACCACCGCTCCCAGTTTTGAGTCATCCCAAAGAGACTCATCTCACTCCTGATTCCTGTCCTTAAGTCAGAGACGTAGGCATTGAAGAGGAGGGGCCCAAGGACTGATCCTGTGGGACCCCAATAATGACCCTCCTTGGGGATGAGACTATCCTGCCAACTATGACCCTCTGGGTCCGGTCCTGGAGCCAATTGCCTATCCATCTGATTATCTGGTTCCACCCCCATTTCTCCCAGCTTATCCAACAGGCCCATGTGAGGAACAGAGTCAAATGCCTTGCTGAAGTCTAGAAAGAGGACGTCCACTGGTCTACCGGGTCCAAGGCACTCATCACCCAGTCATAGAACTCCACCAGGTTTGTCTGACCACGATTCCCTGGGATGAATCATGCTGTCTATCGTCCAGGCACCCTGACTTATCCAGGTCCCCCAGCCTCTCCTTGACAATGCCCTCCATCACCCTGCCCACCACCGATGTCAGGCTGACAGGCCTGTAGTTCCTCCACTTTGATCCCCCTTTTTAATGATATATACATAAAAGTGCTTATTTATTATGTAGAATGAGTATAATGTGATATAACTCGTGTTGATGAGAAAAGGTATTACTAAAAAAAGTATTACTAAATGAGTTATGTTTTATTTTCATGCTGACAGAATCATAGAAACATAGACACTGCTGGAAGAAAAAGACCACTGATCCATCCGATCTGCCCTACCACACCCGTGACCTATTGTCTAGACAGGTTTTTGCCCTTGTCTCCCCATAAAGACAGATGTTAAACCCATTTTCTGTAGTCCTCCCCATATGTTGGACTAGTCCCACTCTGTTGTACTTCTCTTTAATGTTGATTGTTATGCAATTATATAAATGTGGTGTATAATAAATTTAAAATTCAAGAAAAATAAAGTTAAAGTAAAAAAAAAAAAAGGCGTGACCGTCTAAGCCATTTGCACCCATCTTAGTCCTCCGTCATTTTCCCCAGGACTTGGTTAATTTAATTTTGATGGAGGTCCGACATTTCCACAGACCCAAATTTGGATGTCATTCTGTTTTTTCTTAGTTTTTTTGTGAGTCAAGATACTTCCATTGTTCTGCGTTTGAAAGTTAATGTTCTCTGAGGTACCAGGTTTCAAAATTTAAGATAAAAGTTAGTGATAGAACACATTTCTTTCAGAAAAATCCACCCTTTGACTTCTGTGGCTGCAAAATTGAGGTAACTTTGTATTCTTTTTCCCTTTTGAGGAGTTAAATACTTCCTCCTTTTGTATTTTGGTAGTCACTCTGTAACTACAGTGTAGTTAAGGACCCATAAAGTGTAACCTAAAGCCCTGTTTACGGTCACATTTGCACTGGGGCAACCGATTCTTCGGGTTGCTCCGATCCAAATCTGTTTCATGTGGACATGCTTACTGATTCAGCAGCAAGTCAGTCATTGTCAGTCCCACGCCCTCCTCAAGTTGGGGACACTGACTGGAGTGAGCGACTTGCAGTGGATTAAACTGCTGCGTGGACTGTCTGCACCATTGCAACAGGTCCACTCTGCTTTTTCTTGATGGCAGTGAGAAGATCCAGCCCCCTAAAAGCATGGCCCTCACAAGCTCAGAATGTAGCAGTGCACAGAAGGGCCATATGGACAGGCGTTTCCACTTGCTGCTGATTAGGACCACAAGGGTCCAAAATGGTAGCAGCTGCTACTGTGTAAACACGGCTTGAGTGTCTGTTTCAATGTAACTAATCATTAATTACATGCAACAAGGTAATTACACTGCAGTTACATGTTTGTTGCATGCACTCACAGTGCAATTGCAGTGTATTACACTGTAATGACAATGTAGTTAAGTGACACTTAATTGTAACTTGTACATCAATTCACTCCTCTCCTGCCTAGCTGATATCATTCCATGTCGACTCCCAGCATGTTCTCAGATCCACCTCCCTACCCCTTCTTGTAGTGCCAAACCTCGTCTCTCTGTGGCCGGAGATCATTTGCCTTTTCTGCTGTGTCCTCCTGGAACTCGTTACCCTCCTCAGTCCTGGCTTGCTCTTGGCGCCCTCAATTTCAGTGCTCACTGCAAGATTATCTAGCTGCCCGCCTTGCTCCTGCTATCGATGACTTCCGGGCTTTCTAACTCTCCACTGCCTGTGTGCTTAGCATCACTGGATTTCTCAGTTAGGTACAATGTTATCTGTACAATCTGAATTATGTACAATGTTACTTGTACAATCTGAATTATGTACAATGTTATCTGTAAATAGGAACTGATGATTATGTTACTGTCTGCCATAGTATACTCTGTGGTACTGTTATCTATACTAGTGGTTCTTAACTGTAGTAATTATGTCCTCTGTACATTTTTATGCTAATTGTGAATGTTTGCATGATGTAATTGTGTTGTATTGTGACATGTTCCTGTAACTATATTAGTTGGTCTTGTAATTGCAGTTGTCATACCTGTATGGTTTCCTGTGTCAACTATTGCACCATCAATGTACTGCACTTACCGAGTCGCCACTGCAAAAGGGACTGTCTTGTCTCAGTGGGCCTACCGGTTACCAAACTTCAATAAATAAATAAATAGATAAGTAACTTTGTAATCTTATTTGTAGAACTCATATGTGTACAAAGTGTATTAAAGCATCAGTGCATGTTATCGACAACATTTTGGCAAATACTTTATTTGATGTGAGATTACCCTTCACCTACTGTCTTCCTTCTGCATTTGAATCTGCTGGAAGCACTTTTGCATTTGAAATAATAAAAGGCACTCCTCTTAATATGACTTGGTCAGGTTGTCGTCAGTATTCCTGGCTGTATTAGAACACCCACTGTTCAATACCACTTCTCTTGTGAATAATACGAACTACTGTACCACGCAGCAAACAATGCTCCTTGACTTTAATGGGCAATAGATGTAACAAAGTGTGGAGGATACTGAAGACCTAGTATGAACCATACTCAATGGAGAGCTCCTTTCATTATTTTAAATGTAAAAAGGACTAAAGCAGACTCCCATAGAGGAAGAAGGGCATCATACAAGACTGGAGGTGAGAAGCAATCTAAAATAAAATAAAAATGCATGCGTCAAACTTTTCACTGTAACATACACTGCTGCTTAAAAGGAGGCCTGATTTTACCGCAGCTTTGCCTGTTACGTAAGTGTTCTTTCCTTTCACTGTCAACTTGTTACCCACTTACAGTACTCTAGATTCTATCCTTAGGTTTGTTTCATGGCCAATTTAAGTGGATGCTTTCCCATTCCTCCGGACAAATTGTTTGAAAACTGTCGCATCAGGTTGAGTTGTTTAAAAAAGAAAGAAAAAGACTGCTCTGAATGTTGACGCCAAGTTACCCTGACAGACCTGTCTCCTCTGTTGAAAACCACAGTTCCCTGAGAGTGGATATCATGTTTAATGTTCCTTCCTGTCAGGCCAACTCAGAGGCTTGGATTAAAGCAGAACTCTCTGAGGAGGAAAAAAAGATGCTGAGACTGGTAGGTGGAGATTAAAATGTAGACTGACTATACTCCAGGTTTTGACTAGCTTTTAGACAGAGAGACAGTATAAGGAATGGAAGGGATTAAAAAACGCACATCAGACAGTCTTTCTCGATCCGGATTGCATAAGTTAGGGATTTTTTCTTTTCGTATTTTAGAATACTGCTTCTTGAATTCCTTGAGGCTTTGCTGACTATTTTTCCTCACAGTGCTTTCTGTAACAGTAATGTCATCGATGCATGTCAACATCCCCGTATGTTCTCGCTGTGTAGTGCGCTCACCGTTCTACAACAGTGAGGACAATCTCAGTTTCAGCATTTGTTAACATTAAACCTGGGTTGTATTACACTACATCTTAGCATTAAGAACCTGAGTCAAAACCTTTGACAAGTTAACACAGATAATTACTTTTTCCTAGACTTTAGATGTTATGGAGATACGAATAGCGTAATAATGCATTGAATTGGTTAAACTGACTTTTGTGGGGGCAAACACTAAAATGAATGTATGTTCTACTCCTTATGTATCAAGCAAAGCTAATTTATTTCCACCTAGCAATCGAAGACAAGTTTCTTGGCTATGCACCAGTCCTTCAGAACTTCCTTTGGAGCCATCTCCGGGCTCCTGCTACAGTACAGGAGCTGGCAACTCCCTGTAGTGATGACTCAGAGCATGAAAATGAAAACCACCTACGGGATACTGGCACTAATGTAAACACTCAGAGTGGGCCCTATAAGTTGCAGGCGAAGACTAGATCAAACTTATATGAAAGGACCATGATATATTCACTGTGAGGTATATCTTCAACATAAACTAGAAACATAGAAATTGATGGCAGATAAGGACTGCTAGGCCCATCCAGTCTGCCCATTTTCTACCAACTGCAAAACACGTAGACCCTACCTGATCTCTGGCTTTACCTTCTCATTCCTATCGTTAGGGTTCCCATGCCTGTCCCATGCATTTTTGAATTCCCCACTGTGTTTGCCCCCACCACCTCCACTGGGTATCTATTTCATGCATCTACCACCCTTTCCATGAAGAAATACTTCCTCACATTACTCCTTAGTCTACTCTTCCAACCTCATGTCATGCCCCTCATTCCTGAACATCTCCTTATTTAAAGATGCTACCTCCGGTACCCTATTTATGACCTTTAGATATTTGTAGGTTTATATCATATCTTCCCTATCTCTCTCTCCTCTCCTCCAGGGTACATATTCAATCAATCACTCACTCAATCAAAATCTTTATTTTGCTAAGCGAACATCATTGAGACAAGCTCATTTACAAGATGGACCTGGGGCAAAACAGTTGCAAACAGGGTTAAGACATAACAGGCTGAGTGAGCGTACATAATAATTACATAGTAATAATAACAACATAATAACATATAACCATTGCATGTGACAAGATACTTGCACTAGAACATGGCAATAGGTTCAACAGGAGGTAGTGGCATTTAAATACAATTGTATGGATACAGCTATATGGATGTGAGTAATGAGCTAAAGTTTATACAGTGAACATCATTGGAGGAGTCACAGTGAGCAGGTGGCAGTTCCTCTAGCGTCAAAGTCAGAAGAAGATTGAGTGTAAGAGTCCTTTGATAAGTACTGCAGGCATGGCCTGGCAAGTGGGGTGGGAAGGGAGGGGTATAGGGAGTGGGGAGGAAGGTCAGACAAGATAGGAGAGGTTGGACATGATGGCCTAGGGAGGAAGGACTGTTCGAAGGGAGAATATGACAGATGCCACAGGCAATGGTTGGGGTTTAAGTCCAATATTTGAAGCAAAGACAGATCGTGATGTTGGGACCTTGATTTGGACAATGACAGAAGGGAGGACTCAAATGATGCCTCAGGCAATGGTTGAGGTTTAAGTCCAGAATTTAAGGCAGTAACAAATTGTGATGTTAAGACCTTGACTTGAAGTAATGACAGACCTCGGAGAAGGTCCTCAGGAAAAAGGATCTGAAGAGGAGAAAGTGACAGGGAAGTGAGCCTTAAGGTTTTCTGGATCTTATTCCAGAGCTTAGGAAGAGTGAAGCTTATTGAGGCTCTACAAAAAGCGCTTTTAACTTTAGGGATAGCCAGAGATAAGATGGTAAGACTTCTGAAAGAATAGGCACTAGGGATGCAGGGAGTTAGGCAGCTTGTGAGGTACTGAGGTAATTTATAGTGATTGCCTTATATGTCCATAGAATAGCATTCTTTTGCCTCCTGAAGCTAAGGGAGCTCCAGCCTATGGAAGAATAGAGGATGCAGTGGTGCGTGTCATAGGGGCATCCGAAATGAACCTAAGGGCTCTGTGGTATAGGGTATCAAGCTTGGAGAGGCTGTGCTAGTACTATGGCCATATAGGAAGTCCGCATAGTCTAGGAGAGGCAAGAAGGTAGCTTGAACTAGAAGTTTTCTAGCCTCCTTGGTTAGTGAGTGCTTGATCCTGAAGAAAATACCGAACTTTTGATGCAGTTTCTTAGTGAGTTCTTCAATGTGATCAATCAAGGACAATTTGTAGTCAATCCAGACCCCAGGTATTTGAATTGTTCCATGAACTCCGGGCATTCTCCCAAAGGGTGCTTATGTGATGAAATCCAGGTAGGCCACATCCACTCCCCAGGTGAGACAAAGATAAATTGATTTGTTTGAGATGACCTTCCCGTGAATCCATGCTGTCTCCAGATCCTGTACTCGTTGGATTCAAGGTGTTCCACAATCCTTTTTTTTTAGTATGTATTTATGCCCCTACTTGCCTCCTTCTCCACTCTCTCCGCATCCTATGACCTGTAGTCCCCACTCCCCATCGAGATCTGCCCCTAGAGCACATGACACCACCTTCATACCCTGGTATACCCCCAGGTAAGGTGAGGAGGATGCCCCCCATGCTTACCTCCTCAAACCAACATACTTGAGTTTGTGGGGTGGGGTGCAGCTGAGTCTGTCCAATGAGCCGGAGAGACCTGCCAGCGAGGGCCATTGCCTAGGGAGCCGAGGTGGTTTTCAGTTTCTTTCCTCCCTCCCTGATGTCGGCGTGCAGTGAGGGTTATGAGCTAGGAGGCACGCTGAGACATACCTCCTGCTCCGCCCCTCTGCTGACATCCACCCAATCCACTTGCTGCTGCTCACCTACTGCGCTATCCACCCAGGCTCCCTAGGTGGTAGCATTGTGAGAGCCTGCAGTTACCCCCGCGAAGAAGGGGCTGCCATCGAGGCATTCTATCACTTCTCCGCCCGGCCGACCCATGCTCGCTCCCGAACCTGTCACCGGCAGTGTAGCTGTGGCGCTCCAGCGCCTCAACCCTCAGCGCCACCGGCCAGCCTCACAATCCTTTCTTTAAGTAGTGATTCCATAATTTTCCCCACTGTTGAGGTAAGGCTGACTGGTCTATAGTTTCCAGCCTCCTCTCTACTCCCACTTTTGTGAAAGGGACTACATCTGCTCTCCTTCAGTCCTCTGGAACCACTCCTGTATCAGTGATTCGTTAAACAGAGCTGCCAATGGTGCTGCCAGCACCTCCCATAGTTCCCTTAATATTCTAGGATGTATCCCATCTGGTCCCATTGCCTTGTCCACTTTCAGTTTGTGAGTTCTCTTAGGACTCTCTCTTCCATAAATGGACTGGTATCTACCTCCCTCCCATATTTGCTCATGTTGCCTAACTGTGGTCCCTCACCTTCTCCTTCTTCTGTGTATACAGAACAAAAATATTGTTTAGTATTGATGCTTTTCCAGGACCCTTTCACACACCCTTCTTCCCCTTTAAGCCTTACAATCACATCCTGGGTTTTGTCCTTTCATTAATGTGCCTATAAAAAGTCTTGTCCTCTTTTTACCTCCTGTGCTGTTTTCCCTCCGTCTGCGCCTTTGTGCTACTGAATGCTTTCTCTACCTCCCTCTGTTTATCCAGGTACACTACCCTGTCCTCCTCCTTCTGTGTTTCCTTGTACTTCCTAAAAGCCATCTTTTTGCCCACCTTCCTGGCCAATTCCTTTGAAAACCATAGTGGTTTCTTTCTCTTGCCCTTGTTATCTTGTCTAATTCAAAGGTTTGTCGCCTCCACTATGGCTCCCTCAGATGGGCCCACTGCTCCTCGACTCCTCCCATTCATCATTCCCTGGCAGGGCATTCTTGAGACGTATGCCCATCTTAATAAAGTCAGCCTTCTGAAATCCAGGACCCTCCCTTTGTGTGGCTTGCAGCCACTGTACTCTTACTGAACCACGCCCGTGAGATGATCACTGGACCCCAGGTGTCTGCCTAGCATGACTTCTGCAATTCTGTCCCGTTGGTGAGTACCAGGTCCAAAATTGCACCCTCTCATGTGGGCTCTAGCAATAGCTGCCTGAGGCCTGCCACTTGCACAGCGTGCAGGATGTCCCTGCTTCTGGCTGAGGCAGCAGCTGGGATGCTCAGATCCACATCTGGCAGGCTGAAATCACCTACCAGCAGCACCTCCCTTCAGCTGCCATCACATGGATGGATTCCACAAGAGCCCTGTCCACCTCCTCACCCTGTGCTGGAGGTCTGTAGATCACGCTCAATGCTAATAGCAGCACCATTACCTGTCTCAAGGGTGACCCATAGTACCTCCACTCCTCCCTGCATTCCTTGTATCTCAGTCACTCTAATGCCCTCCTGACATATAGAGCCCCCTCTCTTTACCCTCCCTGTCCCTCCTAAACTAGGATGGGCTGTGTAAATTAAGCTCTGAAGAATGATACACTGCCACAAAATGTTGGCTTTAGATTGCTAATTGGAAATGTATGCTGATTAAAAACAGCTTGATTGCTACATAAGTAGTGGGATATATTTATTTTAGTGACTTGTTAGAACCACAGGGCTTTTCCTCCACCATATAAATGAATCCTCCTTAAACATGGGATCTCTCTTTGTCTTTTTTGGCAACCTTTCTTGAGGGATCAAGTTGTACAGTTGTTAGTCGATTAAAATAATAAAGATAATAATATAAAATAAGAAATATCAGAGAACACGTGGAACAGGTATTCACAAAGATGGAAGTGGGATGATATAGGGGTAGGAAAAGGTTGTTCACAGGAAGCAACAGGATACACTCCAGGCATGTGTGTGATGCCAGAAGGTAGGGGTGATATCGGGAAGTGAAAGGTTGTTCACAGGGAAATTACAGGATACACTCCAGGACATGTGTGTTAAGGAGGTGTGCTGCCTTTTTGTCAAAGTCACACCCCTGACTAAGAGAAGCACACCTCAAGCGCAGGAGCAAACGGCTGTCACAGCACAGGTTAGTGTTTTTGTGTGTGATTTAATAAATGTAATACATTCTGTGTAAGTTCACAGCATGCATCCATTGCTTTTGTTCATAGTTTACTCTGTACATCCTACCTGACTACACTTCTTTAGCCCTAGTGGACTTCCCACCACCTTGCCCCCAAACTCCCCAACTGTGAAACTGACCACTGATTTGGCTTTTACTACCACCTCTGGTAGTTTGTTCCAGTTGTCCACTACTCTTGCGGTGAAAAAAAATGTTTCCTGACATCTTCTTGAATCTCCCACCTGCCAGTTTCACTGAGTTTCCCTCATCCCCAGATTTATGCTCAAGGTAAATGTGGCCTCGTAGTCTACCCTGTTTACCTTACGCAGGTACTTGTCACTTTCTATTATATCACCTCTTTCCTGTCTCGCCTCGGGGTGTAAATGTCGAGGTCCTGCAGTCTCTCCTCTAAGTCCTCCCTCTGAACCGCTGGATCATCCTGGTCGTCCATTATTGCTGTGCCTCTCACTTTCACAGTTCTTTCTCGGTACAGACTCCAGTACCAGGCAATACTCCAGATGCAGTCTCCCAGTTATCTGCAGAGTGGTGGCTCACATCCCAGCTTCTACTGCTGATTCCTCTTCCAGTGCATCCCAGCATCCTATTGCTATCCCCACAGCTTTGTAAATATGTGCTGTGGATTTCAGCAACAAGTTATAAATTGGTAGGTCAGTTTTCAGAAACTGAGTTCTGCTAATCCCAACTGGGATCTTATTTTTGTTTTCCTGACTGTTAACAAAAGACTCTCCTTGAAGTTTTCTTTCTGTTAGTAATAGTTTTTGATGTAAGTCCAAATGCAGCAAACTGCTGACAAATGAGACTTGCATCAGAAACCAGCATTCTCCATCCCTGCATCAAAAGATACCCACTAGAGCACTTCTCCTCGGTTACATGTGCATCTTTGTTTGCAGCCCTTGCATGCTGCGTTAAGGATGCTTGCATCAAAAGTAGATGCAAGCTGCGGCAGAGCATGTTCGCTGTTGCAAAATCCGTGGCTGTTAGAGAATTGGACACACGTGGCTTGAGAGGACTAGCGATCTGGCAGCACCTGAGGCCCCAAATACGCGTGGAATTCTGCCCGCAATACAAAAAAAGCACCTCTGTGTCATCAGACATTTTCAACCGTGCTTTGCAGCAGTAACAGTGCAGGGAGAAAGCAAAGGGATCACAGCTGGGGTCATAGCAAAGTTCCTGCTGTGTCCTACTGCCCACACCCTGAAAAGTCAAGTGACTGCCACTAAAAAGTTTTTACCAAGACAAACTGCTGCTTTACAGACATTGTATAACAGGATCAGTTGGGAAATTCATGAAGTATTCCCTTTAGACTTGAACTAGACTGGCTGTAGAGAAGAGAGTGATGGGCTTTTGCCGAGACAGGCAGAATGGAACGGCTGTGTGAAATTCATCAGAAACAAAATCTCAGCACAGGTCAGCGGATCAGCCTCAGTTTTGAGTCCTAAAGCATTTTGTAGGTTTCTGGGACTTGTTCGCAGGCTGTTAAGATTAGATCTGAAATGAAATCCTACTGACCAGCTGCTGCAGAGACAAGGCCAGTTTCTGTGGTATCTTCAGCTGCAGTTCCGCTGTCACACAGGTCAACCAATCATTCCTTCCTATCTGGGACCCAACATGTCAAAATAAATGGGACCCTCACACAGCCTAGGGAGGTCTGCATAGGTCTCCCTGGGGTCTATTTTAGGCCGCTTCTCTTCAGTTTCTTTTATTAACCTACTATCGCCAGCCTGTCTGTCAAAAATTGTACTCTATGCAGATGATGCAGTAATCTCTGTCTCGGGGAAAATGTTGCATCCATCTCCTGAACTTCAAATCAACTTCCAAGGGCTTGAAAATGGTTCATAGACAGTAAGCTCTTGCTCAACTATAAAACTAAGAGCGCTCTTCTCCGTACCCAGACCAGGAAGAAATAGGGCCCCTGCAAGTTCAGAGTCAAGGAGGAGTCACATTGAGCAGGTGTGCACCTTTAAATACTTGAGGGTTTTACTGGACAGCACTCTATTCTTTGGTGCACATGTCGATCACGCCATTAAATCAGCCAACATTAAACTAGGAGTCCTCTACCGACGCCGCACTCCATGACCCAGGAAGCATTGAAACTGGTCACCAGCTGCTCCGGCCCTATCCACTGTAGATTACGGCCTTTGTTATCTATGGTGCCAGCACCAACACTGTCCTCAAAAGGGTCAAAACTCTTCTTAATAAAGCCTGTTGTCTGGTCCTCGGGCAGATCACTTGACTCACACATGTGCCCTCTACCAGGACACAGGTGGTTCTAATACAAAGCAGAATTGCCTTCCAGCCGCCTACTAGCAAAGAAGTCTCTGTTGGGACTCACCCTGGCTTTACGTCCAGCCTCTTCATCATAGCACAACCCCACTTAAGGACCTGGAATGCAGACAAAGGTGGGCTGGTTGTACTTTTCAAGAGAATTTCCCAAGTACATCGATCCTCTCCTTCCATGGCTCAAGTTGTTCAACAATCTCCCTAAGGTCCTGACTGAATGTAATAAAATTGACCAATTCAAGTCAGGACTATGTGCACACTTGGCCAGGGAAATGTTTGTAACTGCCTTAAATACCATTACCGCCTCCTGCTCCTACCTCTACTCCTCCCCCAGGCCCACTATACCCCCCTGTACATCCATACTACCCTCATCCCTTCACTCACCTGCTGTCCCTGTTCCCACCTTCATCTCCTCCTCCTCCTTCCCCACAGCCCTCCTCTCTTTATACCCTCCCTCCCTCCCTCCCTGCATCTGCCCCTCCACCCCTGCCCTTCCCTTGTTCTACTCTCTCCATCCTCCTAGTCTCCTTTTAGCCCCACCTACATGCTCCTCCCATGCCTCAGCTGACAAAGCCAGTCTCTGACTGCGCCTCTACACCCAACCTAGTCCTTTACTCGTAGTATCTGTGAACTCTGCTCTTCCCCTCTTCTTCTGTACATTCCAACTCCATGTTCTACATAGGCACCTCCTGAATCAATATTTCACCCTCCTAAATGCACTTATGTATACTCAAAATCTGTGGCCTTCTGTCTGACTAGTTTCACTGACTGCCATTTGCAACAGTCTGTACCTACAGTAACTCATTTTGCTATTGCTTTGTATACGCTCCATACATTGTGTACCAGTCTGTAACTATGTTTTGTCTGTCTGTCCTCGCACCTGTATTGACCTGAACTCTTTGTAAATGAGTCCTGACTCAAAGGTATTAATCCCAATCTGAAATAAATAAATAAAATATCAGTACCACAAGTCACTTAGTCTACCTGTGCTTTATTTCCGCCATGTGTGAGGTGCGTTATGTTTATGAAATCCTTTTGAAAATCTTCTTGTAACAAAATCAGAGAGATGCGGGGGGACACCACGTTGGCGACTCTGTTTCCATGCAATGTGATGTTCACACTATGCTATCTTTCCCTCAGCAAAGAACATTTTGCTGCAGATTCATGCATTTTGTGAGAACAAAATAGGCTGCAGAAGCGTCAGCAGCTTCCTGGCATAAGTGGAAAATGGGAGGCCTGCTGCTTCTTAGTGCAACACACAAACAACCTGCAGTGCTGTAGGCCTCTTCAGAACTAGAGTTTGTATTTATTTTGAGCTCACCGGCCCGTATCCCTTATTATTGTGCAACCCCACTCAAAGGGTGTTTACTTTGTGCTCTTTCCTGGGAGCACTGCTGCCTTCCTGAAGCTGTTCTGCCTTCTGCTCCTCTGGTCCCTTCCTGAACTAATGCAGCAGGGCCGGGGCTGTCACGGAACTGTAAACTTTCTTCCAGGTGCAGGCTAGCGAATCATCATGGCCTGTGTCTGAGCCACATCACCTTCCTCTGCTTATCTTGTCCCATGGACTGTGTTAGCAAGGCTGGGAGCGCTTCTGTGAACCAAGGTGTCCGAATCTTTGTTGCTGTGGAACGACAGTATTTCTATTGATCCCACCACAACTCAGCAGACGGGACTGTGCTGGTGCCGAGCAGTGCTGCCAATGAGGTTCCATGTCATAACAGCGCATTGCAGAATAGGCAGTCGCTGCATGGCGCATGCATATCGCTGAAAAAAAAAGGTGATGTGCACTCAGCGAAGGAACATCGGTGAACCTAAATGGGGTTTTTTCAGGCTGCACCACCTGCACCCCTTACTTAAGGATTACTAACCTGGGGTGCATGTTGGGAGGGGAAAACCTTGAAAAATAAAATTTTCTTTATGGAGCACGTGTGGCAACAAAAATTGTATTCTCCCCAGTCCTGAACCCTGCACCTTTCCCACTGTAGCCTGCCACCCTCACCACTCCCCCATGGCACCAGCTCAGCAGCCTCCACCGCACAACCCCTACACACCTCCTCCTCTCCTTCCTCGCTTCCTTCTTCCTTTCACTATAATCGCTAACCTTGCTTGGTAGCCTGCATAACAGGCGTGGTAACTGAGTTAGCCTTGATATTCAAGTGGCTCAACTGTAGTGGCCGTTATGACAGTATACTCCTGGCATGAGTTTTCATGACTCAAAGCTGCGCAGAGCCATAGAAATGGCTCCCGGGGAGAAAAGCCTAGAACACATAACAGCACTCTGCTGCCACAAAGACCCCTGCTACCACTAAACAGTAGCAGGGACTGGGAGAATACAGACCAAGAGCCAAAAGTCACACTGGGGATGGAGTTGCTTTAAAGAAACATCCACGGGAGCAGTGAGATAGTTCCCAGAGATCACAGCCATATTAGCTGTGGTTTGCACTGTAGATGTCTCTGGTGCATACTGAGACATCTTTCATTATAAACTAGAGCCATTAATAGCTCTGACTATACAGGACCCTTATGTACTCTCCTATGGCTGCTCCTGACTCATATATCATTCTCAGGACAGCACGAGGGAGGTCTTGGGTGTGCCACTAGGGGTGCTTCCTTTCAAAATGCTGATGAGAGGGACAGTAGGATAAACCAGATAAACTGTAATTACTACTCACTGTAAATCAAAAATTAAAATTGTTTGCGAACATGCTAATCAGGCCCCTGCCTTACACTGAGGTGGGGCCGATTACAGAGTGGATGTTTCCTTTAAAATAACAAAGCTGAAGAAGGACTGCAAGGGGCCTTCATCTTTGTTGTCCTTGACCCCTGAGACTGATTGAAAGTGGTCAGAGGACACGAGCCAGCCCAGGAAAGCCAGCCAATCCTGAGCTCAGCTTTGCAGAGCTTGCAAGCTGCTGCTGATTTGGTTGCATGCTTTGCTCACAAAACATCGCGACGAACCAGAAGACTGAGATTAGAATAATCAGCCCAGAGAACTACTCAGTCAGTCATCACCGGAGTCCCCAGATCTGGGCTCAGTGGGGGCACTTTTGCTGCATGAATTCAGAATGGCCTAAGAGTGTGAAAAGCCAGACATGCTTTGCATGTTTCTTGTTAGTCTTTTAGTTGCCACTCTGCTGAAATCCCTATACAAGGATTTCTCCAAATTTAAATTCTGACAAAGTGCCTTTGCAGGGCTTGATGGAAAAAAAGCAGGGGTTTCCTTGCTTGTGCTCCAGTTTATCTGGTTTAAAGGGGTTGCCTTCAGAGCTAGGACAGTGATCAGCTGCTGCTCTCTCAGTTCTGGCAGGACTTGTTCTGGCGGGGGACCAAGTTTTGGTAAATCTGAGTGACTGCCTACCTTTTAGAGCATATCGAAGTCCTCCTCCCCTTGTGGGCCCAAGAGGACCCATCAGAGACAATATAGCCTGCACCCTCACCACCGAAGCGCTTTTAGGTTTGCCTCATTTTACACAGCCTGCATCTGTCTGTCTAGAGGGAGACGTTGTTAGCATCTCTATACCAGGTGAAGGACGTGAGCACTGGATCATCAACCAAACACTTATTGTAATTAGATAGAAAGGGATAGTTAAAAATACTCTGGGCTTCCTGCACTGCCGTAGTTCTACTCCAGGAGACACACTGTTTAAGCCAGGAGCAGCAGCCAACGTTGAGTTCTATAGTGCTTTGTGTTTAAGCCTTCATTAAATCTTCAGCCACTGCACTTCAACAGTAGCGCACCAAGGTTCACCTTCCAGGCCTGCAACCACCACACTGTATGCATAGACTGAGGAAGCTGCTCGAGGGATGGTGGGGTTAACTGGTGCATCAGTGAGGGATTTGGGAGACTGGTCTTAGTTTGTGGTGGGATTAATATATATTGTCAAACTAGCCAAAGGCAGCTCTTGAGGATCAAGTCAGCTGGTGACGCAACCTAAAAAGTCAGTTCACAATCACCAGGTCAGGCAACCTCAGCTTGTAGGTACAAAGGAGCCGGATACAGTCGTGGGATTACAAGAGTATGTTTTATGGAACACCATCCTAAGCAGCAGCCACCACCCCACTCACCTATGTTTTCGCATGTACAAATGCACTCTGTCAAGGCACTCTGCCCTCTGTTGTTATGCTTTATAAGTGCATTATTCACATAGGTGCAAAATGGGCAAACAGAGCGTAGAAATGCTGAATGGTACATGTTAAAATAGGCTGAGGTTACAATCCAGCATCAGTAAAATATTTTGTCAATTAAAACGTGACAGACATAAAATACCTCTGAAGTCACAAAGGGAAAAGAGGGGGTTGTTTAGAGGCACTGGGAAACAACACTTACTACATAAAAGAAAAAAGTGGGGCAGAAGGGAAGGGGTTAAGATGATTTAGTTACAAATGATCGTGTAGGATCTAATATATATTCATTTATTTTCCTTGAAATATCAGATTGAATTGCAGAGAACATAGATTAAAATTCCCTTTAAATAAACATTTTCAGATACTTTCAAATGCTGATGGTAACAGTATCATAAGTTGGACAGCCTCTGCACTTAATATACCCCTGCCGAATGTCACTCTGTTTTCTGACTGCATCAGGGTGCTGGGTCTCCTCACCTTCCCTACCAGTGAAACATACTGTGTTCTAAAGAACAGATTGTGATGGGTCCTCCCTGGCTCTACGGTCTCAAATTGTGCATATGCTATTGTTCTATTCCTCTGGGTTATCACTGGCCTCTCCTATCCCTTTGTAACTGCTTGACGTACTCTACAACCCCTATCCTGCAAAGCCTTGTTGCCTGTTAAACTCTGCTTACTGCCTGCCTCCTTTGTGCTGTGTTATTATCTTCCTCCCACTGGCTATGTAAATGTCCCCTGATGTTGCTGCATTGACCGTGTTTATGACTGTTGCCCTTACTTATACCTGCTCTTATTGTTTGCCTGTTGTACCTTAATGTATCTTTGTAATCTCCCGGTCGCACCTGAAAATAGGCACTTGGTTGTCTAGTGTGCTTACCTGGTAAACAAAAGCAAATAAATATATAAATAAATACAATTTCAGTTTTACTTAAGGTAAGGCAAGCTGAAATGGTCATTAAAACCTGATGGGGAATGTGCTCTTAATTTGTATTGCCAAATATTTTGTGTTTATGTGTTCCATGTCCCCACCACGTATGGTAACGGATACCTTCTCAGTTTCTGTAAAATTAAACAAATGCTCCCTTCCTGTTTGTCTTAAAGGGGACAGGAAATAATTTCTAGTTGGCAGCTGTTTATAAGTACTTATTCTCAGAAATTGTATGCATTCCCCAGATTATCCACATTAACTGTATCAGAATAAAAGAGGTGTTATGAAAAATTATATTTTGCATTGTTTTGCTTTTATTGGCAGCATTCTGTTACAGTTATCTTCATGGAGCCAATAATTCTGAGTTTTTACAATGTCATGGTTTGTGTGTAGAATGTTAATTATGAGCCGTTGACTTACCAGAACTATGTTTGGAGTTCTGTGCACAAACCGTGACATACAATAGTTAAAAGCCCAAATTACTGGTTCCATGAAGAGAACTGCAGCAGAATGCTGCCCATACAAACAAGACAATGCAAAATACAGTTTTTCATAACACTTTTATTCAGGCACAGTTAAATATGGATAATTTAAAGGAAATGCATATCATTTCTGAGAATAATAACTATAAAAGACTGCCAATTAGAAATGATTTCCTGTCCTCATGCAATGCTAATGCATTCGTGAGTTCTCCTTTGTCAGTACTTCTGATTCGTTTTCTATGAGGTTTCTCAGCTGGCAGTTGGTTTTCCTATGTAAAAAGACTTACAGTTGTGGGCATTACATTTGGCCATATAGACTACTGCCAGTGATTAGTTATCTAATACAAAATGTTTCTCCAGTGTTGGACTTGAACATTAATTCCCTCTTCAATATGTTTACAAAAGATGCAATTTCTGCATTGCAAATCTAGTGGGTATCTGTAGCTTGCATCACTTCTGCGTGGTAGAGGCTATGGACTACTCTATCAGCTATGTTTTCCCCAGTGAGGTACAACTTGGGGTGATTTTTATTACCCTCAGCTAACTTGGGTTCTCAAGGATCAACATGCCAAAAATTTCCTTCAGAAAAAGTCTGCGATTTGCACATGCTAAAACGCTGGCAAGTGGGGTGGTGACTGTTGTTTAGGATAGTGTTCAATAAAACATATCCTTGTAATCCTACAACCATATCCTGGATCCACTCCTTTTGTATGTATAAACTGAAGTTGCCTGACTTGGCGTTGTGAATTAATAAATATTGTCCCAACACGTCCCCTCCAATATAAATCATGTTTACATGGCAGTCACCATTTCTGTGAAAATCCACAGATCTGAAATCTCCATTGAATCCTTGGGATCCCATGAATTTTCCACGAAGACATACTGCACCAAAACTGCATTTTATGTAGTCTTTCTTGGTACTAGCAGTTCTTCACGTTAAGAAAACTCTGCCCAGGTAGTACAACACATTTGGCCCTATATTCAAAACTTTACGCTGAGGCGCAAATCGTTTGCACAGCTTTAGCACCAGGTTAGCATGGGCCTGCTATATTCAAAAGGGTAAATAGTGTGTGCAAACTGCATTAGCGCCCAGGCAAAATGTTAATGTATGCAAGGCAAACTGAGGGGCGTGTCAGCTAATGCTATATTCAGCAAACAGGCCATGCAAAGTGGTTTTGTGTGACTTAGCACAACACTTTGCACAGTGCAAATTACTGCCTCAACATTTGTGTGCCTGTCCAATGGTAGGGCCCCCCAGCCACATACCACACAGCTGTACAGACACCATAGCACACACACCCAGCATGTATGTCACTGTGAGCATCCTGAAGCCAGTAGTGCAGCGCCTGTGAGTCGCACTCACAGTACTGTCCACTCGGCACACACCTGCAAGATGGGTCTGTCACTGTATACAGTGCTGCAGTCAGTGCTGCCCACCACCATAGGCAGTGCTGTGTCCCACCCCACTGGCCCCGTGTCACTGTACTGTCTGCTGTGCCCTGTATAGGACCTACAGTTGGACTATTGCATCCAGCATCACCACAAGTGCCTGTGCTGTGTAGTCCCCTGGAGCCCATTATTCTATGCAGTTCTGTACATATGTAGCCTGCAGCTACCACCATGCTCCTCCTGACTGACCTACAGGTGGAGCTGTGGGCAGACTCAGCCAGCCCCTGTACTTCCAGACTGACCCACAGGTGGAGCTGTGGGACCCTGCAATAGCGCTGGGCAAACTGCATGCAAATCAGGGCATAATGAGATGCAAATCTGGATGTTTACCCACTGACTGCCCAAGTAGGCTCATTTGCATGTCACTTTTGAATATAGCAGATTTTGCCCCGGCAAATGTGATAGCATCGGCAAACGTATGTGCACCATGCAAATGTTATAGAATCATTTTCATTTCTGCACACTGTACATTCACATGTGCTGATACTTGCAGCTCTACTGACTCCACTTCTTTACTGGAACACACATTGGCCAAATATTTCACCCCTACAGTCCTTCTGGCCGCCAGCACTGGGTTATTGTTGTGGCTTGCACTCTGGTCGCTATATTCAGAGCCCAGTTTGCCTGGCTTATTTAGCATGCTATATTCAGCAAGTTTAGCACTGGGGCTATCCCTTTTGAATATAGCGGTTGTTGGTTCTGGGCTACTTTAGCACACCAGGCAGTGCTAATTTAGCCCCGGGCAAAGTTTTGAATATCTGGCCCATTGTCTCCTAGAGACTGTCAGTTAAAAACTGTACTGTTTGTTAATAAAAAGTAAAAACACCACCCCATAATAACCTGCAGTGCCTTTTCCTACAAGTTTAAAATTAATTTATGAAACCTGTGAAATTTATCATTCTTACCATGACCAAAACATGTTTCATTTGATGCATGCATTTCTACAGGGCCCTCCTGTTCCCCAGTAAATTCTCTGTTATTCGACTGCAGTTCCTGAGTACCTAGTGTAGCTATTATTGTCATTTTGCACGCATAGAATGATAATCGGAAAGGGGATTGGATTATCGGGTTCCGTGGTCACCAAGGCGGGGGCTGTGTGTATTTCCAGCATGCGCCTTGCAATGCTTTTCTTTGACAAAGGATACCCATTAGTGGAGTCACCACGACATTCTAAAGTCCCCTATTATCCCAAACCCAGGTACCATTCACCCAAGATTGAAAAGACTTTGCCCAGGTACCTTCTCATTGGCTTAGTCACAGAACTCATAGGTGGGGTTGGATACAATTGTTTGTAGTGCTTAGCTTAAAAAGGGGAGTACTGGGGCACAGTGACTGAAAATAAGTATAACAAATCTGGTCTAGAGAAGGCACACTGAGATGCTACTCTTGTTCTGGTGTGACCTGGAGGAGAGGGCTATAGAAGTACAGCAATAATACACATGCAGTACTCAGGAAGTTGCGCTAAAACAAACATGCAACAAGACATTAACTACGAATAAGGCAAAAGTGAGCAGCAGCACAACAAGCACTGGGACAGCACAAAATACATTACTGTAATAAAATAAGACAAAATTCAAAGTTATACTATAACATTCCAGGAGTAATCAAGTTCAAGATGTTACACAATATCAAATCATATAACAATTGTTCCCTCTTCTGCTAGGCATCTGCATGCAGTGCTATCTGCCAGTATCATGTGCAGTATCACCGTTCTTACTGAGATGTCTTGCAGAATACTGCAGAAACTCACTGTGATCCAATGGTAATTTGTCAAGTGGCAAACTATGAAATCTCACACAAGAGGCTTGATCTTGGTGGGCAGCACTGTTTAAAGGAAATGTATTTGTGTGCAATATAAACAGAGGATAATGTATGGAGTGTCGTTACATGGGCTCAATTTCAAAGACTGGCACAGAACTTGTGTCAAGCCCTGTATTAAGGCCATTTCTTGGCACAGCTGTGCCAAACACTTTGCCATAACTGCACTCGATTTTCTATTGTTGAGAGTTGTGACAGTCTCTTTAGTTTACAGCATCCTACACAAATATTTGGTGCAAGCCCGTTAAAGGGTCCCCGAATGCTGCAAGTTAGACCAGGTAAAAGCTCATCTAATTTGCAGCATTTGGCACATGGGATGAAAATCTCGATCGCCAGTCAGGAGAATACTGCAAGCCCATGCATCAAATGATAGAGCACCAGGGGCTGCAGTATTCTTGGGGTTTTGAAATGGAACCATATGAGGGTTTTTTAACATCCAAGGTGTGTAATACCACATAAACCACAAGTCGAAATACGAGTTGTTTGTAATAGTACTGCACACCAAGAGAGTGCAAAAAGCAAAAAAAAAAAAAAAGGAATAATGTAACAGCCCATTCTTTATTTTCTGTACTTGCTGGTCAGTTTAGTGCTGCATGCTAAAAGAAAAAGGCTGTTGTCCTTTCTGTGGCACTTCATTTCTGTGAGCATGAAATGGTAGTGGCTGTTCACTTTCAATTAGACTGGGTGACACCCACACCATAATAACTGGCCAGTTGTTATGGAATGGAACAGATTATTTGACATTCGAAAGTGGTGTCAGTCCAGTCAATAAATGGTCTCACCAGTAATTATTAATCTGGTACAATTTTTCATGTATAAGAATTTTAAAGCTATTTTGTTTTTAACTTTGCATAGTTTTGGCCAAGTTAGATGGTGGATGTT
Organism: Neoceratodus forsteri; assembly: GCA_016271365.2. Lineage (NCBI taxonomy): Eukaryota > Metazoa > Chordata > Ceratodontiformes > Ceratodontidae > Neoceratodus > Neoceratodus forsteri. The sequence continues at coordinate 963,040,116 of CM028136.1, forward strand.
TAAAGATAAAAAGGTAATCACACTGAACTTTGGAACCCATCAGGACACCCGTGAGTTACATACTTCCCCAATGATCCCTTGCTATCCTCGGCACAGCTAGGACAACGACAGCCCTCCTGGGCATCCATACAACAAGAGTGGCAACACTCCCCCAACTTACAACTAAGCTGGAGTAGAACACAAAATAGAATTCTGTATACAATAAAGTTTCATATCCCAGCAGAGATATGATGGGACAAAATAACAAATCAGGATCTCACACAACAGCCTCTTGGGTACAAGGATATAGAGAACCTGCCCTGATGCTTACAGTGCCTTGTTTGTGCAGCCATCAGTCAGACATCAAACTCTAAGGTCTATCTGAAACTACGTGGTTGGACATCTCCCTCCAAGGGACATACCTAGTGCCCTACCCCTCACCCTGGACTTAGCCATACTAACTAAAGCACGTGACCTGCAGCCTAAAACATGCTGCTTTACATACAAAGTACTGTGCAACTACACATCATACTACGTAATTACAAAACATGGCTTGCCAGTCCCTGGACCAGCCGCTCCTGAGCTGAAAAACAGCAATGAGTGATATTAGATAAGCATAATAACAATATAAAAAATACTCTAGACCATTTTCTACACAACAGAATGCAACACAACTGTTACAATCTGCTGAATTCAACATGGGAAGGGGAACCCTACAAAATCCTTATTAAGCCAGTAAACCTTTGCAAAGATTGTTGGTTTTCTTTTGTTTTGTTTTCTGTCTCTTCAAATGGTGAAAGTTCAAAGGACAGTCTCAACCATCTGTGATGTCAGATGCTCCCAGGAGCAGCACCAGTGATGACCCTTTCAATCTTGATCCATAGAAAGACAGACAAGGTCCCTTGCATTTGGTCTTCATCAGATGAATGCGAGCTTCAATCTGATGTCTAGCCAACATAATCCTTGCCCAATGAGGAATCGACACACTTGAATAGTCTGGCAAACAATAACACAAACTAAAACCTGTACACACATTGATGGTTGGTGTAGTAGGTACTTCCCAGGGGCACAATCCTGGCATAATATGAGGTTGACAAGCATGATGATGAGGAAGGAGAAAATCCTTGATGGTCAAAATGAGCAAGGATAGGCTGGCCCCTGGTGTGGAGGGCTGAAGCATTGTCTTACCTCCTGCCACACTGGCGACCAATGTTTGGTGGCAAATGCTGGTCGAGGGTTGGCGAGGAGGGAGAGGGTCAAGCATCTGGAGAACAGCTCTCCTTTCCGGGGAGGGTGACTTGGCAGTCCCGCCGGATGACTGTCCCCAGGCAGAGGCCTGAGGGTAGAATGGTCAGGAAGACGCCAACGACAGGAGGGTGCTGCAGGACTCCAGGCATGCGAAGCCTCCATGTGCTGATGTGTGTGTGCTCCAGCAACAGGAAGAAGGGCTGAACATGGAATAAGGGGAATGCTGGCAGGCTACGTGAAACCTGGCCACGCCCCAACCTCAGCTCAACCCCTGCAAGTGGATTGTGTGCACCAGTGGGGGCGGCCCTCCCTTCCCTGGCCCCACCATGGGGAGGAATCCATGGGAGACTCGTGGCGGGGCAGGAGAGAGCAATGTGGTCATGGGTAGATGTGAGAACTCCTGAGGGGACAGCCAAAGCCACCTGCCAGCTGCTTCATGTGGGAGGAAAAATAGAAGTTTAAAAATTATGAGCAAGGATGTTGTCTGCTCATAAGTGTGTTTCAATCTATACCTCACAGGGCACCTGGCCAGGATCAGCCATTCAGGTCACTTTTCATGGTGCTCCTTAGGTGATCACTCTGATGATGAAACTTGTATCTCAGAAACTGGCAAAGTGAGACTCCTGTAGCTACAGCTAGAATATGTGGCATTAGTGACTTCCATTTCAGATACAGGGGTAGTCCGTCAAGAAGACTGTCAAGTTCTTCCTCTGTATCATTTTCAGAATTAACAGCAGTTTCTTGATAAGTCAAAACAGGTAGTTAGTCCATGGCAACAAAGTGGTGGCTTGTCCCACAGCCATGTCCAAGAGCATGTGGGTGGCAGGTGGTGCTCTGACCCAGTCTCCCAAAGTAGTGTGCATAAATCTGTCCAGGTCTCTGGATCCGAACATCACACTGGAGAGTGTCAAGTACTGTTGCAAGTACACCTTAGACACAATAGCAGAAATTATGTCACGGGCAGTGGAAAAGTCTTTCAAGTTGTTTTTGCTTGGGCTCCAAATGGGTGCAGCTCCTTCCACTCCCGTTAGGTACAAATGGTGGTGCCTCCAGTTTAAGCTCTGAGCAGGTGAATGAATAATGTTTGACTATTTTAGTATACTGGATAAAAGTCCATATAGGATCACCAAAACAGCCAGCAAAACACAGGTGACGGTGAGCTGAGCTCTGTTGCTGTGGCTCTATCTCTGGCATCTCTTAAATGACAATGCCTCATCATACCATGAGGCCCTCCATGTCATGATATCAGGAGCTATTGGGTCTTCCATTTGAGCAAAGACTTTGATGTCCAAACTTGCAGGTGCCAGGCAGGATGTTTATGTAAGCCTCAAGTACACAGTGTTCTAACAAGGAATGTAGCATGTATGTCTCCCACCAATAGCAACATGTGTCCACGTGACCCAGTCGCTAGGCAGATTTTAGCAATCAACCCAAAACTTAACACATTTCATGGTTCAGGTATTCCAAATGAAAGCGTGCTAAGTTCCACAGCTGTTGTTCAACCCCACAGGTAGACACTTGACAGCTGGAAGGAGATAGACCTCCATCACTTCAGTAAAGCTTTGTGAGGGTTTACGGGCAACATGAGAGGAACAGGACAAGGAGTCTCTCTTGCAGCTCAGGCACAGGTGACCTCCTTCAAACTCGAGCAACTGCTCCTCCCTAGAAACATAGAAACATAGAAGTTGACGGCAGATAAGGACCGTAAGGCCCATCCAGTCTGTCCCTCTCTTTTCTCTTTTTTCCTTCTCTTCCCACTATATTTACACAGCATTGGACCCTCTCCTTACTCATGTACTGCGCACATGGAAGCAGTAGCTCTCAAACCTTAACCCTTTAGCTGCCAGCAGGTAAATTCACTGAATTTCAGAACCCATCAGGATACCTGGGGATTGTATATGGAACAGGTGTGATGTCACAAATGGAAAATTATGGATTCATCTCCAAAGACAAAAGGGACAGGTTCTGTTGTGATACAAAGTTCTTCATTTGTTTAAAGGGCAGTGCAAAAACTGGGCAGAAAATTTGACACTACCTTTTTTTCTTTTTCTTTACTACAAATGATTTCAGGAATCTCCTAGTTTAGTTTGGTTTAAAATTTTCTAGTTCCACCAAAATTAAAATGTTTTGAAATTTTTTAAATTAGCTTTTTCAAGTTTCTCAAGAAAAAGATGCTGCCACATTTAACGTAGAAATACCATTGTAGACCTGGGGCTAGATATTCAAAGGAGTCGCACCTGGCGCTAACTGAGTTCGCCAGACAACCTAAAATTTGCCCTGGGGCAACATTCAAAAGCAGGAATTCTCGATGCACGGGCACAAAGATAATGTATGAGGCGCATCTCCAGGGCACGCCCATGTATATGGCACATCTCGATATTCAGCCGAGATGTGTGGCGATCTGCCGCAATATCCCGGAGATGTGCCGCATCTGGGCACAAAGTTGAGTATGGAAAAATCATGCTACCACAGGTGAGCTGCCTTAATGCAAGGCACATCACAGCAGCCACCTGCTGTGGGTGGCTTCCCTCCCCAGAACACCGTACTCATACACAAGCACCCACAATAATCCTTGGTGGTCCAGTGTAACTCCTCCTCACCCATAACCCCGATCACCCAAATGAACCATTTATAAATTCCCTGGTAGTCTAGTGGTACCCCCTCCCACCCATAGCCCTGATTGCCCGAATGAACTGTTTTAAATTCTCTGGTAATCTAGTGGTACCCCTCCCCACCTGTAACCCTGATTGCCCAAATAAGCTGTTTATAAATTCCCTGGTAATCTAGTGGTACCCCTCCCCACCATAGCCCTTATTCCCCAAAATTAATGTTTTAAATTCCCTGATAGTCTAGTGGTACCCCCTCCCTTCTGTAACCCTGATCGCAGTTCAACTGACTGTCTAAATCCCTGGTAGTCCAGTGGCACCCCAATCACACAGGACCTCCAGCTCACCCAGCTCCTCACCTCTGTCATTGGCGGGCAGCATACCCACCCCTATCTCCATGGCTGCCAGCCAAATGACAGCTTACAGTATGTGGTGCAAGGTCATTGGTCCACCTGTGGACCAATGAGCTCACAGTGCATGCTGTAATGGTCATACACAACTTTGTGAGTGAAGTCATTCATTCACAATATTGTGATGACTATTACAATGTATGCATCTAGGCATAGTGCACATGACCTTGCTGCACATACTGTAAGCTGTCATTTGGTGGGCAGCCACAGAGATATGCAGGTGGATATGCTGCCTGTCGAGCTGACCGGGGGAGCTGGGTGACTGGGTCTGTGAGTGAGGGTGGGAAAACCACTAGACTATCAGGAATTTAAAACATTTATTTTAGGTGATCAGGTATGGGCAGGGAGGGGGAACTACTGGACCACCAGGAAGTTTAAACATACTTCATAACGGTGACGGTAGCATGGGATGTGAAAGGGTACTACTGCAGTACCTTTACTGGGACCACATGATGTGCAGGGGCGCCTGGTGCATTTTGCTGGCCAGCCCTGCACAACTCAGCCAAATGAGGCTATAATGACATGCAAATGACTCCATTTGTGCCTTGCATGTATTGGCTCCATTTGCATATTTGTGTCTGAATATCAGGAATTTGCACATGGTGTCTCTGATGCACTGGCGCATTTCCCATTCCTGATACTCAGACCTGTCTGGGGGATCTTGCGGCGCATTGTATTGCACTGCGGGCATTTTTGGTATATTCAGATGAGATCGCCATGGCACCTCTCCTTTAAATATATCCCTTTGTTGCTCCAGCACAACTCAGTTGTCTTGGAGCAACCATTCTTGTCCAATACCGGGTGCACTTTTGAATATAAGGCTCCTGACATACAGAAATAGATTAGTTGCCATATTGGTATCAAGCCATTTACTTCTGGATCCATTGTAGACCTGGTAAGGGTTAGGATACAGAAAATAAATAAAACTCATGAGCCCAGATATCAAAGGTTGCGCCATGCGCCAAGCAGGGTTCTTGTCATAGTCAAAATCGCCATTCTGCGATATTCCAGAGAGGCAGTTCGCCACTGGCAACAGTTTGCGCCAAGAGAGCAATGCAAATGAATGCATGCTTAACAGGAGGGGAGGATCCATGCATAACCTGCGCAACCCGATATTCAGTCGGTTGCACAGAGACAATGCATCGCGCAACCCCAACCTGCGCCCGCACAAGCTGAGCCAAAAAAGGCTTAAGTTGAGGGCCACCCACAGGTGAGCTGCTGCATTGCAGGCGCAACACAGCAGCTGCCATCCCTGGCTGGCCCCCAACTCGGTCCCTGTGCCCCCCACCAGCCCGATCGCTGGCAGTACAGGTACGAGACCCCCACACATCTCCGTGGCCGATCACGGGCAGAACACGTACATGTCCCCCCACATCTCCCACAGCCCGATGGTGGGCAGAACCTGTAGAACCCCCAGTGCCCGATCGCGGGCAGGAATGTAACCCTCCCCAACCCGAATAACTCCCTGGTGGTCAGTGGACCGTAAAGCCCGATCGCGGGCAGAATGTCACACACAACTCCCCACATCTCCCTGGTGTCTGAGTGTCCCCCCACCCACCCACAGGCCCCTCCACCCGCTCCCCGCGGCGGTGACGACAGCATCCACCCGCCTGCCGCCCGCGCCCGCCGACTGACTGTCGGTAGGGCTGCCGCCAGTGGCTGTAGCTCTGCACCATGTTTCTGTGTTTCATGTTATTGGCAATGGTGCGAAATTGGAAAATAGGAACATAGAATTTGACAGCAGATAAGACCGCTGCGCACCTAGCTGCTCATTTCCACCTACTGGATAAGCTGCAGATCCTAGTTTACCAACAGCCTATTTCTTCCTGCCCCCACAAGAATTGCCTTATGTCTGTCCCATGCATTTTTGAATTCTCCCACAGTTTTAGACTCCACAACCTCCTCAGAAGGTGGTTTCATGTGTCCACCACCTCTGTGAAAAATACTTCCTCACATTACCTCTGAGCCGTCCCCCTCTGTCTTCAAATTGTGTCCCTTGTTCTTGCACATCTCTTTCCTGAAAGATGCTACCTCTTGGACTTTGTTGATTCCACTGAGGTACTTAAAAGTTTTAATCATGCCCCCCCCAAGGGTATACATATTAAGCTCCTTTAGTCTCTCCTCGTATGGCTTCTCTTGCAGACCCTGCACCATTTTAGTTGCCCTCCTCTGGACTGCCTCCATCCTGCCTATGTCCTTGCAGAGATGGGATCTCCAAAACTGGACGCAGTACTCCAGGTGGGGTCTCACCAACTGTCTGTACAGAGGGATAACAACTTCCTGTTTTCTGCTGGTGATGCCTCTCCCTATACATCCCAGTATCCCCACAGCCCTCCCTACTGCCTTCTTATATTGCTTGCTAACCTTAAGGTCATCTGACATGATTATCCCAAATCCCTTTCCATTTTTGTTGTTGTTACTACCGCCCCCATTGTGTACTCTTCCCCTGGGTTTTTGTTTCCCAGGTGCATTATTTTGCACTTCTTTGTACTGAATCCGATCTGCCATACTTCTGACCATTTTCCAACCTTGCCAGTCCCTTTTCATCCTTTCCACACCTCCTTGTGTATCAACCTGTTGCAGATCTTTGTGTCATCTGCAAAGAGGATACTTTTCCTTCCAGTCCCTCTACAATGTCACTTATAAAGACATGAAAAGGACTGGACCCAGTAATGAACCCTGTGGTACCCCACTAGTAACCCCCATTCTTCAGAGTGACTCCATTTACTATTACCTTCTGTGTCCTGTTGTCCAGCCAATGTTTTACTAGGCTACCACCTGGGACCCACTCCCAGGCTGGCTAATTTGTTTATTAATCTTTGTGTGGGACTGTGTCAAATGCCTTGCTAAAGTCTAGGTAGGCCATGTCCATAGCCCTCCCTGGTCTACTACTTTGGTTACCCAGTCAAAGAAATTGATTAGATTCGTCTGACATGACCTTCCCGCTGTGAATCCATGCTGCCTTGGGTCCTGTGCCCCACTGGCCTCTATGTACTCAACAGTTCTTTCCTTCAGAAGTGATTCCATCATTTTCCCTACCACAGAGGTCAAATTGACAGGTCTGTAGTTTCCTCCCTCTGTCTTGCTCCCACTTTTGTGGAGGGGAATCACATCCATCCTCCTCCAGTCCTCAGGTACCACACCATCCTCCCATGATTTGTTAAAAAGAGTAGTCTGTGGTGTCACTAGTTCTCCCCTTAATTCTTTTAGAATTCTGGGATGAATCCTGTCAGCCCCAATGCTTTGTCCACCTTCAGTTTTAGGAGTTCTTTCAGAACCCATTCTTCTGTGAAAGGACTGGGATCGACCCCCCTATCCAGAGTGCTTCTGTTAATTGGATTAGATACCTCTCCCTCCTCCTCTTTTGTGAATACTGAGCAGAAGTAGTCATTCAGCATCCCTGCTTTTTCACTGTCTCTCTCTGCCCACCACTGTCCATTCTATTCAGCCTCACTATCCCTCCCTTTGTCTTTCTACGCTCCCTAATGTACCTATAAAAGGTTTTATCCCCCTTCTTAACCGAGTTGGCTACCTTTTCCTCAGTTTGGGCCTTTGCTATTCTGACTGCCTTCCCTGCTTCCTTCTGCCTTAACTGGTACAGTTCTCTGTCCTGCTCCTTCCGTGTTTCCTTATACTTCCTAAATGCTATCTTTTTCTCCCTAACCTTCCCCGCCACCTCTTTTGAGAACCATAGTGGCTTTTTCTTTCATTTTGATTTGTTTATTTGCTTCACACAAATGCTTGTTGCCTCTGTGATGGCAGTTTTGATGTTTCCCACAGAAACATAGACTTTGACGGCAGATAAGGACCACTTGGCCCACCTAGTCTGACCATTTCCCTACCTACAGGATAAGCTGCAGATCCTATTTAACCAACAGCCTATTTCTTCCCACCACCCACAAAAATTGCCTTACATCTGTCCCATGCATTCTTGAATTCTCCCACAGTTATAGACCCCACAGCCTCCTCAGGAAAGCTGTTCCATGCGTCCACCACCCTCTCTGTGAAAAAATACTTCCTCACATTGCCCCTGAGCCGTCCCCCCTCTATCTTCAAATTGTGTCCCCTTGTTCTTGCACATCTGTTTTTCTGAAAGATGCTACCCTCTTGGACTTTGATGATTCCACTGAGGTACTTAAAAGTTTCTATGATGTCCCCCCTCTCCCTGCTTTCCATTGTTGCTCCATCCCTCCTTCTTGCCTGTTTGCTAGTGCTTTTCTAAGGCACTCTCCCATTTTGACAAAGTCAGCCCTCCTGAAGTCCGGTACCCTCACTTTTGTATGGCTTGACTCTGCAGCTAAGTTTATCGTGAACCACACTGTTTGGTGGTCACTTGTTCCCAGATGGCAACCCACTTCTAGGTCTGAGATCCTCTCACTCTCACCATTTGTGAGTACAAGGTCTAAGATTGTTCCCTCCCGAGTGGGTTCCAACACTAGCTGTCTGAGGCATGCCCCCTGTAGGGCATCAAGAATGGCCCTGCTCTTGGATGTGGCATACTGGTACTGCGTCAGGCTGAGCAGTGGTTGAGGAAGCATGTACTGCAAACAGCGAATGCAACTGAGCCTGCAGGAGGTATAGTGTGTGCATACCGTATCCAAAAAGGCTGCTGCAGAACCCGCTGTCGCTCGCCAATGGGCATAACTTCTCACATATGAACGGATGCAGCTGCACCAGTCACAGTGTGGCTGTATCCTTTTATATGGCCTCAGCCAGCAAGCAATGACACCCCAGTCAGCTCCTAAACCCTGCCGCCACCGGTATTCCCGCTCCCACTCAATCCAACTTTTAAATTATTACCAGCAGCCGGTGGGCATTCAACCCCACTGCTAGTATCCCATCTTCTGCCCAACTTACTGTTTAAATATAACTGGCAGTGGGTGCCCAGTCCCACTGCCAGTATGTAGCCCCTGCCAACCTACACTTTAAAGAACTCCGCAGTGGTCGCCCGACCCTGCTGCTAGTATTTATCCCCCCACCCGACCCAGTGTTCATTCCCCCACCCCACAGTCTAACACTGGGATGCCCACCTCTGGTGCTGGTTACCCCATCCCCAAAGTAAACAGGATGTGACACTGGTGTTGCCAACCAACAGGTACCTGAAGTCCCTCCTCAGGACATCCTCTTCCATCCTTCGTCGTGTTTTGTTCTTCCTCTAAGAAAGAAAATGGTCCTCAATAATGTCTGCTCCCCCAAACCTCCAGCCCTCCCACCCCCCCACTCCAGGCTGGCTCTCAGCACCCTCCAACACCCCTCACTTACCTATTGGGCCCTCCTTCGATGACCACCATGTCATGCTGTTTCCAACACTGACCTGGAACTGAGGAGAACAAGGTAAGTTCAGTTAATGGCTTTTTAATGCATTTGAGCTTTTATTCATAATTTTGTCATTTTGTAACATTTTTTTCCCCAAATTTTCAACATAGCCTTTCTGGGACCCCACCTCATGAACAAGGTAGGTGAAACTTTCCAAATGCCCACCCCCCCCAAAAATGCTTTCTCTGTAGCTCAGCGAAATCACCTTTTGGACAAAATTTATTAAAATTCCATCTCTCTTGCTCATAAGGTGGGGTCATAAAAAGACTATGCTGAAAAACTGGGGTCAAAATGTTAAAAAACAACAAAGTCATGAAAAACATTACATTTTTTCAATGTTTACTCATAACATTGCGATTTTTGAAGATTTTAGCCCCATATTTTTTACATAGCCCTCTTGTTACCCCACCTCATGAACATGACGTGTCATTTTTCAAATCCTCTTGAAACATGTTTTCCTATTTACGCCACAAAATCACCTTTTAAATAGGATTTACAAAAATTCCATCTGTCGTGATCATAAGGTGAGGTTCACAAAAAAACAGTGTTGAAAATTTGAGGCCAAACTGTCAAAAAACAATAGCTATGAGAAAACACTGAATTTTTTGAATGATTACAAATAACTTTGTGATTTCTTTTTGCAGATTTTGGCCCCAGATATGCAACATAATCCTTTTGTGACCCCACCTCATGAACATGACAGGTGTCATTTTTCAAATCCCCTCAGAAACATATTTTTGCAGTATCTCTGCAAAACCACCTTTTTGGACAGGATTTAAAAAAAAAATCCACCTGTCTTGAAAGTATCACGGGGTCATAAAAAAACTATGTTGAAAATCTGGGTCAAAATTGAAAAAGCAGCTAAGTTATGAAGAAACATTGACTTTTTCCAGTGTTTACTCATAACTTTATTTTTGAAGACTTTGGCCCCAAATGTTCAACATATTCCTAGTGTAACTAAGAGGCAGTCTAGTGTAGTGGTTAAGGGCACTGAGCTACAAACCTGGAGACCTGGGTTTGAATCCCATCAGCCCCCACTTGCATACTGTGTGACCCTGAGCAAGTCACGTAACTTCTTTGTGCTCCCAGGTTCCAACTGGAAACAAGCTCTTTCCTGGTTAAACAGTTTCCCCTTTCCCCTATTACCCCACCTCATGAATATGGCAGGTGTCATTTTTCAAATCCCCTCTGAAACTTGTTTTTGCAATCACACTGCAGCATGCCCTTTCCGATTGGAATTAAAAAAATTTGACCGGTCTTGATCAAATGTCAGAGCCTACTGAAAATTAGCTATTGCCTCTCAGCTGGCCTGTCCTGAGTAAATAGTCAAAAATGTGTGAAAGCAGGATGCCAGTGAAAATAAGAACTTGTCTTTCAGATGGGGTTATCCTGGGTAAATACATTATTAGACGGGTAAAAGCAACACCCCACTGAAAATGAGGTACTGCCTCTCAGCTGTGCTATCCTGGGTAAATACAGTGTAAAAATTGGTAAAAGCAGTACCCCACTGAAAACAACATAGCACACTGGGGGATGTGCTATCCTAGGTGAATATAGTACACAAATGTGTCAATGCAGGACCCCATTGAAAATGAGATACTGCATCTCAGCTAGGTTGTCCTGGGTAAATATATTGTAAACCTCTGTAAAAGCAGGACGCTATAGCAGAACCCAACTGAAAAGGAGATATTGCATGCCACCTCTACTATCCTGGGGTAAATGTAGTATACAAATGTGTAAAATCAGGACCACACTGTAAATGACATATTGCTACTCATCTGGTCTCTCTTGGGCAAATATGTAGTGAAAATGAATACAAGCAGGACCCCACTACAGTAGAGCCTCACTGGAAAAAATGTCCCTCTGTGCTAGTCTATCGTGGGAAACATACATTGTAAACGCTGGACCCCACTGAAAATGAGAAATTGCCTCTCAGCTGGGCTGTCCTTGGTAAATACAGTGTAAAAATAGGTAAAAGCAGGACCCCACTGAAAATGAGATAGTGCATCTCCATTGTGCAATCCTGGATAAATACAGTGTAAAAAGGAATAGCAGCTTTCATCTTATCTGTACTGCCCTGGGTAAAATGCATCAAAGCATGACCTCACTGAAAATGAGATATTGTATCTCAGCTCACTATCCTGTGTAAATGTATTGTAAAGCTGTGTAAAAGCAAGACCCTACAGCAGAACCCCACTGAAAGATGTGCAGCTATGCTAGTCTAGCCTGGAAAAGATACATTCTAAAAGCTGGACCACACTGAAAATAAGAAATTGCCTCTCAGCTGGGCTATCCTGGGTAAGTAAATACATTGTAAAAATGCATAAAAGCTGGGCCCCCACTGAAAAAGCACTACTGCATCTCTACTGTGTGATCCTGGGTGCAGTGTAACAATGGTAACAGCAGAACCCCACTGAAAATGAGATACTGCATCTCCCCTGGCCTATCCTGGATAAATATAGTGTACAACTGTGTCAAACCAGAACTCCACTCAAAATGAGATATTGCATTTCCCCTGGCCTATCCTGGATAAATATAGTGTACAACTGTGTCAAACCAGAACTCCACTGAAAATGAGATATTGCATTTCCCCTGGCCTATCCTGGATAAATATAGTGTACAACTGTGTCAGACCAGGACCCCACTGAAAATGAGATATTGCATTTCAGCTGCCTTATCCCAGGTAAATACAGTCTGAAAAAGAATAAAAGCAGAAACCAACTGATAATGATGTATTGCATCTGAGCTGTGCTGTCCCGGGTAAATACAGTGTAAACATAACAAAGCTCTGCCCATAACAACATGCAAGCAAACATGTTTGGCACTGACAAATAGTTGTTATTATCTGCATTTTCAGCCATCAGTCATCTTGAGAAGGAGGACTTGTTTTGCAATTGTTTTGTAGCAATAACTCGATGCAATGCTAATACTGCCTGGCCTTGCTGTTTAACATTTACTGGTCAGATCTGAGATCCTGGCATATGGTAGGATACTTAAGGTGGGATTTTCAAAAGGCTGGGCGCAGCCCTTGCGTCAGTATTTCAGATGCATTCTGCATCCATGCAGATACATCCAGATGAATGTATCCCATTCACAGACATCTGGATGTACTGGTGACATTTCCCCGCAGTTTACGTCAACTTCTGCTGCAACTGTGGGACTCGTGTCTGTTTTTGGGTGCAATTACGGAATTTCGTCGAAGAAAATTAGACCAACTTTTTGTGGCCTAACTTTTTGGACAGAATTCTGCAGCTGTGTTCAAAAAATGGACGCATGTGGCTGAAAATCTCACCCTCTGTCTTTTATTTTGGGGTGTGTATTTGTTATTTCTTTTTTTGTTTTGTTCAGGGTTTGCCATGAGAAAATCCCTGCAAGCCCTTGAAGTCACCAATTATTCTACTTCCCTTCAGCAAGAGGGTGATTATGATTTATTACAGATAAACTGCTGACAGGTTAGGGGGTGTTTTGCCAGCCCTTCTGACACTATTAAACATTAATAGTTTTAATGTTTCTAATAGGCCATGTTCGTTAATTGGGAAAGGATATATATAAATAGAGTGAGAGAGAGGGGGACTGAAGGTCAAAAACCACTACGGGGGAAATGTTCTCCAACACAGTGCACTGCGTGCTGTGTGTTCATAATTTAATCCTCCTGCATACCAAATGGTACTTGTTAAAAGAGACCCTTTCTCAAAGGGCAATATTGCTCTCATGGCTACTGGTAATTGAGCTGTGACAGACAGCAAAAGTATCAATGACTGACTCCAAACATAGAGAAACACAATACAGCTTTGTACCTGTTTGTTAATGACTTTCACAGGAGAAAATGCAACGTTTGCAAAAATATGGTGTTTCAGGCAACACCTTTCTCAACACCTGACTTTGTCAGGAATGTTCAGGATTTTGTAAGGCTTGCTTTTTCTATATTAAAGTCTTTAGGAGACATATTTTGCAGTGTAAAGTGTGCAATACACACTTTCTGACTGATCTCACCTCCCGCTCTAACTGACTGTGACTACAAAATACAGATGTCCTGTTAACCAGACAGGCTCTATAATGGATATGTGTCTGAGAAACTGAGAGCAAACAGCAGAGGTTGCCGTACAGGCATACAGAGGCAATAGGGATGTGTGTAAAACGATGGGTGCAAGCACACACTCCCACCAACCCACATATGCACTCATGCAGTGACTATCTGCTGGGGTCAAAGGTGTCAGACAGACACACAAAGATGACAACTTACTAAAAAGGGAGCTTTTAAAGGGTCCAACATATGAGGAGAAACAGAGGAATTCTTGAGTTTCAGCAGTTTGGTAAATTAGTTCACATTAATTTACCTTTGTTTTCACTCACAATATTTATTTTTTTTAAACTTGGTGACTGGGAAAGGCACCTGGCACACTGAGCTGAAGGTCGTTTTCAGATATGTCCCTGGGGAGAAGGAACAGGGAAAGTTACAAAACTAAGAACAATACCAGCAAACATTATACAAGGTGCAACTGTGCATAATGACATAGTGTGATGAATAAAACATTAGTAAGCAAGGAACAAATTGTAACACTCAGCAATTACACCCACAAAACATTGTAGTACTGCATCCGAGGTCTTCACTGTGTGGGGTAGGGGGAGAGGACAAAATTAGACAGGCAGAGATAAAGATAGATGAGTTTAACAGGTGGCAAAGGGGATGGTGTCAAGGAAAGGGTTTTCACTGTGTGAGCAACTGGGGAGACTTCTGAGAACGGAAGTAATTCTGGAACGATGGACTCCACCTAACAAAAGAAGGGGTAAGAGCATCAGGGCAGAAGTCTGACGTCTATACTGGTGGTTTAAACTGACTGCAGGGGGTCTGAGGCTAGGAGGACTATCATGGCTTGGGGGGGGGGAACTAGCTGACACGCCCCCCACAAATGGGGTTGGAAACAAAGACATTGGAGAGAACACACCGTTAAGTTCAAGGCTGAAGTTAGGTAGGTGAAGGCAGGAAGGGGGCACAAGGAGGGTGCTGCAGTTAACACAAGACAGAGAAGGCCCAGGGGAGTAAGGGAAAATTCTCAACTCACAACAAAAAATGTTTCGGTGGTTCCTGGAAAGGGGTCTGCCTCAACACCAGGAGCCTGGGCAACAAAATTAGCGAATTACGTGGTGGCAGATAATAAGATGGCCCTTGTTGCCATCACAGAAACCTGGGCCACAGACAGCAACTACCGGGACCTCACAGTACCAGGATACTCACTTTTCAGAAGCGACAGGAGAGGAGGCGGGGGGGTAGCCCTTTATGTTCGTGATGGTATTGACGTAATAGAAAATGGAAGCACCAAGAGTGAAACAGAGGAAGTCGAGTCGCTGTGGGTGCAGCTCACAGCGGCATCAGGCAAAGAAATGTGCATGGGGGTGCTATATTGACCACCAGGACAGGGAGGGGAGAGGGACAAGGAGCTCATAGAGGAAATAAAAAGAGTGAAAGGAAAAGGGGAGGTACTGGCAGTCAGAGATTTAAACCTTCCTGGTTCAATAATTTCCCCGTTTCCCTTATTTATTTTAAACTGGATTTTCTATGTCTATACCACTTTAAATCATACATTTAAAATGATGTCATTCTTGTGTGACTGCTACTCCCTGATGACGCTTTTGGGTGAAACCTGTTGGAGGTAGTGGGTCCTGCTTTGTGTCCCCTGCTAACAGACTATTTGCACACTTTGGAATTAAATCTGTGAATTAGTGCTTATGTTCTTATGGCGGGTGATGCTGGAGCTTTTTGTTTCGTATGCTTGTTTCTCTCTCAAGCACACCCAGCTGTGGGGCGGCTTTGTATGTTGCTGGAGATTTAAACCTACCAGACGTAGACCAGGGTGTTCCAGTAGCAAAGTGTTTGAGAAGCCAAGCTATGTTGGAAACCTTCAAGAACTGTCTACTGACCCAGTTGGTAAAGGATCCTCCCAGGCAGGGATGTATTCTGGATGTGATTCTCACAAACTCAGAAGCAGTTAAAGCACTAAGAGTGTGGGAACAGCTAGCTAACAGTGATTATAATTCTGTCTGGTTTGAGTTGTTCCAGGATAAAAGAACACACTCACAGATGGAGGCCCTGAACTTCAGAGGGGCAGACTTTGACAAGATGAGACTGTTGGTGAGTAACAAACTGGGGAAAGTCAGGGATAGAGCAGGTGTGGGAGACATGTTGGGGTTCATAAATCAGGCCGTTCTCAAGGCTATAAAACTCTGTGTTAAATCAGTTGTAAAAAGAAATAAGTACTAGAAACCCATATAGTTCTCAGTGAAGGTTAGGGAAGTGATCTGTGCCCAAAGGGGAGCATACTATAGGTTTAAAAGGAGCCAGGGGAAGAGGAGAGAGAGAGGAATACATTCAAATAAATAAGGAAGCAAAAAAGAGCAGCAAGGGAGGCAAAGCCAGCCATGGAGTTATGGATTGCAAAAGGGATTAAATCTGGGAAAAAAATGTTCTTTCGTTACAGTGAAAAATGAAAGAAGGGAGGGGGGATCATTAGGTTGGTAGACAATGGTAAGGTAATAGAGGATGATGGACAGAAGGCTGCGGTCCTAAACAACTACGTCTGTTCTGTTTTCACTATGTAGACAGTGGGCCCCTTACCTGAAAGCAGCATCAGTGCAACTGCTAGGAGAATCCCAGGGATAGAAACCTCAGTATTCACCAAAGACAGGATCAGGAGAGGGCTGGCAGCCCTCAAGACAGATAAGGCACCAGGCCCAGAAGCGATGCATCTGACAGTGTTAAGGGAGTTGGCAGAACAGCTGGCTCGTCCCCTAGCACATCTGTTCAACAGCTCACTGCAGACAGGGGTAGTACCCAGGGACTGCAGAGTGGCTATCATGGTGCCACTCTATAAGGGAGGGACAGGGATGAGACAGGAAACTATAGGCCGGTTAGTCTCACATCTATTGTGGGGAAGCTGATGGAGACTCTGATCGTGGCCTCCAGGACAATAAGCAACATGGGTTCCTGACAGGCAGGTCATATCAGACCAACCTTATTGTCTTTTTTCAATTGGGTGACAAGGGAGCTGGACAGAGGCCATGCAGTGGATTTCCCCTACTTTGATTTGAGTAAGGCATTCGACTCGGTGCCACATAGGCACCTGTTGAAGAAGTTGGAGAACCTTGGAACAGCAAAGGACATAGTCGGGTAGGTGGGAAACTGGCTTAAGGGTAGGCAGCAAAGGTCACTGTCAATGGGGTGTGGTCAACAGAAGAGAAGGTCACAAGTGGGGTACCACAGGGTTCAGTTCTGGGCCCGGTCCTTTTCAACATGATCATTAGTGACATTGGCAAAGGAATCCAGGGTAAGCTACCCTCTTTGTTGATGACACAAAGCTTTGCAGAAGGGTGGATAGCACTGAAGGAGTTAGGGGACTGCAACATGAACTCCAAAGACTAGAGAGATGATCAAATGTGTGGCAGCTGAAGTTTAATGCAAAGAAGTGCAAGGTAATGTACCTGGGGAAAGGTAACCCCCAGACAGAGTACTGGCTAAATGGAGTTAAACGTAGTACCACTACAGAAGAGCGGGACCTGGGAGTAATTATTTGTGACAGCCTACAAGAATTAGGCCAATGCAACAAAGCATACAGCAAAGCAAGCAAGATGCTGGGGTGTATGGGAGGGGAATAGATAGTAGGAGCAACAGAATTCAACCCTTGTTGGACACATTCCAGAACTATCTACTGGTGCAGCTGGTTAAGGAACCCACCAGGCAGGAAGCCATTCTCGATGTGGTGCTCACCAACTCAGAGATGGTAGGAGCTGTGAGAGCAGGGGAGCAACTAGGGAACAGCGAGCACAACTCCATTTGCTTTGAACTGGCTCTTGGGAGCAGAAAGAAAAAATTACTCACCTTAGTAATGTTGTTTCTTCTAATGGAGTCTTGCTATATTATGACTATTGCAGTTTTCCCCAGCCTTAGAACTGCTCCGGAGGTGAAAGAGTTAACTTCCATGCAGAGCATGGAGCTTAGAGCGCGAGCTCGGTTCAGAAGCTCTGTTAGGCTGGTTTCAAACCGAAACCGTCAGATCTTTACGAGCAAAAACTCACTAAGGTTCTGTGTGGAAGCTGTAACCTACACTAGCCAACTGGCCACTAATATATTAACACATTTTTCCTGGTCCCAACACAAAGACTCAAGTCAGTGGACCAGAAAAATAAGATAAAATAAGTAAATAAACACAACACCCAAACATGAAAGAGGGCATCAATAAACGCCAACAGAGGACTACCCACCCCATACCCCAAAGTAGGAGTTCTGAGAGGGGCAGGCTGGGGGGGAGGTCATAATATAGCAAGACTCCATTAGAAGAAACAACATTACTAAGGTGAGTAATTTTTTCTTCAAACAACATGAAGTCTTGCTATATTATGACTATTGCAGACTACACAGTAGTACCTCCATGGAGGAGGGACAGAACCTACTTAGGAATAGGGTTTGAAGCACGGCTTGTGTTAAACTGGAGCATCCCTCCTGGCCTGAATATCCAGGGAGTAATGCTTGGTGAAAGTGTGTACTGTCTTCCAAGTAGCTGCCTGACATATCTCCAAGATAGGGATGTCCTAGCAGCAGCTAGAGATGCAGCTGTACCCCTGTGTAGAGTGAGCCCTCAGGCCTGAGGGGGGAACTCACCCAGCTTTGATAGCAAAATTGATACAAGAAACGATCCACCTGGCAATGGATCTCTTAGTGGCAGGTCTCCTTTCCCAACCTCACCATAAGTGAGAAACAGTTGGAGGAGTCAAACCTGGACCCTTGGTACTTTCTATGTAGTAACTTAGGGCCCTCTTAACATCTGTTGTGCAGCCTCCTCTCACCAGAGGAGGAATGGTCAGTGAAGAACACTGGAAGTGAAATAGATTGGTTAAGGTGGAAATCTGAAACCACCTTAGGCAAAAATGTCCTGTTAGTCCTGAGGACTACTTTATCCCTGTGAAAGGAAATAAAGTCAGTTTCTACTGATAAAGCCTGTAACTCACTTATACACCTGGCAGAAGTGATGGCTACCAGAAATACAGTTTTCCAAGTCAAATACTTAAGCTCTGCCGAAGACAGAGGCTCAGAGAGGGGTTGCATTAGCTAAGCAAAGCATACATTAAGATCCCAAGCCGGGCAGGGTCCCTGAATGGAGGATTGGTGTGAAGCAATCCTTTAAAAAACTTGGAAAATACAGGATGAGCAGAAAGAGAAGAGGGCTTCCTGCTTGAATGAAGGCAGAGACAGCAGCCAAGTGCACTTTCAGGGCGGCTGGTCTCAGTCCCAAAGAATTAAGATGGACCATGTAGTCCAATACAGTGGGTAGATCAGCAGATTCTGGGAAACATGCTTCCCAGAACACCATATGGAAAACCTTTTCCACTTGGAGTTATAGGTAGCCCTGGTGGAAGGTTTCCTAGCAGCCTTCAGGATTTCGAGAACACTTTGAGAAAGTTGCAAATCAGCAACTCTAACTGCTCAAGAGCCAAGCCTTGAGGTTGAGGATTTGAGATTCGGATACCAAACCTCCCTGAGCACAGGTTAACAGATTGTGGTTCCTGGGAGACAAAGGGAAGATGGACTGCTAAGGACAGAAGGAGGGGTACCAGGGCTGCCTGGCCCAGTCTGGAGCAATCAGGATCATTTTGCAGGGCTGAGACCTGATTTTGACTAGTACTTTGAACAGGAGGGAAGGGGAAAGGCATAAAGAAACTTCCTTCCCAATCGAGGAGAAAGGCATCCGGGGAACTGAGCCCAACACTGGGGCCTGCAACAAAACAGTGGAAGTTGATAATTGTCTGGGGCTGCGAAAGATCTATCTGAGGAGTGCCCCATCTGGCAAACACTATCCCCAGTACTAGGGGATCCAGTGACCATTCGTGATGGCCCTGGGAACCCTGCTGAGGGCATCTGCCAGGACATTGTCCTTGCCTGGGAGGTGAACTGCTATGAGGGAAGTGTTCAGGGAGTAAGCCAGAGACCACAACTTCATCGCCTCGGTGCACAAGACCGAAGACCGAGTGCCCCTTGTTTTGTTGATGTACCACATTGTAGTGGTGTTGTCTGTTCTGACCTGTACCACCTTGTTCTGAACAGATGCAGAGAAAACCTGAAGTGCTAGAAAAACAGCTCTGAGTTCCAACAGATTGATGTGGAGCAGAGATTCCTGAGGGGACCATAATCCCTGGGTGGAGAGGTCGCCCATGGAGCTCCCCATCCCAAGAGGATGCATCTGTAGTAAGGGTCTAGGAATAGGACAGAGGGATGAAAGGCACCCCCTGTCTCAGATTGCTCTGATCCTGCCACCACTGAAGGGCCTGGATCAGGGTTCGAGTCACTGGGATTAACTTGGATAGAGGATCTCTTCTTTGAGACCAGAAAGCTCTCAAATGGAACTGAATGTCCCTCATCCGAAATCTTGCTCCTTGCACCACAGCTGTGGAGGCAGCCATGTGCCCTAGGAGCTGCAGGAAATGCCTTGCTGGTCGAGAGACCTGCAGAGTGAAGGAGGCGGCCAGGGCCACTAAGGTCCTTACCCTTTCCAAGGGAAGGAAGGCTCTGGCCTGCTTTGTATCCAGTTCTGCGCCTATAAAGGTGAGTACCTGGACAGGTTCCAAAACTGACTTTGGAAGATTGAGAAGAAATCCCAGAGAGGTAAGCAGCTGCTGGGTAACTAGCAGGTGTGATTTGACCTGGTCTGGAGACTGACCCACAATGAGCCAGTCGTCCAGGTAGGGAAAAATGGCAATCGTTTGCCTTCTTAGGTGAGCGACTGCTACTGCCAGACACTTTGTGAACACCCTTGGGGCAGAAGTGAGGCTGAAGGGCATTGCTCTGAACTGATAATGGCCTGAGGGCAGTTCGAATCTGAGGTACTTTCGATGGGAGCTTCTGATAAGAACATGGAAGTAGGCATCTTTGAGGTCCAGGGAGGCTAGCCAGTCCCCTGGCCTTAGGGAGAGTAAAATCATTCCCAGTGTCACCATTTTGAACTTTGGCTTTAAAAGGTGCTTGTTTAGATATCTTAGATCCAGGATAGGCCGCCACGCTCCTGTCTTTTTTGGGGTAAGGAAGTACCTGGAGTACAGACCCTTGCCCTGGTGAAGGGAGAAACCTTTTCACAGCTCTGAGAGCCAGGAGGGTTGAGACTTTGTTTCAAAGCAAGAGCCTATAAGGGGTTTGTAGGTGGAAAAGATCTGGCTCTCATCTTTGGAAATTTCTTGAAGCTGAGAACAGACCCTGGCTCACTACTTCCAGGACCCACCTGTCTGACGTTAAAGACTGCCAGTCCTGGACCTAAGTGAGCCAACCTGCCCCTACAGGTAGTGGAGAGTCGGACCCTGGGCATCCCATCAGGGTGCCTGTTTGGCAGGGCTTTAGGCTGAGGGGTGGGAGCAGGCCTGCTCGAACCCGCCTGCCTCTCCTCTGAAGAACCCCTCTGTACATAGGCTGAAGAGGAGGGGCCTGAGTCTGGTAAAAGGCCTGTGAAAAGGCTCACCTCACCCTGGGGCTGCCTCTGAGGAGTGGCTTGCCGTTCCTTGGCTTGTGCACTCCTGCAAGTGGTTCTATATTCATCCATTTTCTTCATATAATTCTCTGTCTGCTCCCCAAACAGAGAATTTCCCACCACAGGAAAATCCATAGCCTTAGACTGGGTATCCTGAGACAAAGTAGTACACCTGAGCCAGGCCAATCTCCCAAAAGCCACAGATGTAGCCATGACTCTAGAGGATACATCGTTAGAATCCACTGCAGCATGGAATTGCATCTTAGATGCCTCAATACCATCAAGAGCACCTGCTCCAGCTTCCTGAGCTGGCCAGGGACCTGTTTGGCTAAGGCCATGACAGTATCCCATCTAGATTTCTGGTATCTTGCAACATAAGCCATATAGTTAGCTTGTCTGAGTCCCAAGGATGCTGCCATGTATTGTTTTGCCATGGCATCAATCTTCCTGGAATCCTTGTCAGGAGGATGTGAAGCCAGTGGAATATTAGCTTTATCACAGGCTGCAGCCTGAACTACCCCAACATGACTGCATTGCTGTGAAAGAAAATCTGTATCAGGACCTGACAAAGTGTATCTCCTGTCCATCTTTTTATCCACAGGAGGCACAGAATTAGGAGCTTTTAAAATTTTTACTGTTTGTTTTCTAAAAGATTTATGTAAAGGGATGGACAACCTCCTGGACTCTGGGATATCCATCATCTCCACATAGTCAGGCTCCTCTTGCTCATCCAAAGCCTCCTCTAAGGGAAGCTGGAGGGTCTCAGCAACTTTTTTATAAACCAAAAAATGAGAAGGGGACTCAGAAAGCCTAGGGAGACTCACCTGAAGGTCTGTCTGGGGAGATGTCCGGTTCAATGGGCACATCCAGACTTTCAAAGTCACATTCACACTGATCATAATCCTCATCCCTCCTCTGGTTCATAGAACTCTTCTATATCATAATCCTGAACCACTGGAACCGACCGAACCAACCTTTGCAGACAGTGGCGGTTCGAGGAACCTAGGACAGGGACTGGACAATCTGTTTGCCCTGGCTATCTCAGCAGCAGTTGGAGAAGGAATTTGGACCCCAAACCTGCTGATTTTTAGATTTCTTTGCTGAACTGGCTCCTCAGAGCCAGCTCGTTGCCGAGGAGTCTCGCCCTGGTCAGAGGGCACTCCCTCCTGTTCGGTTGGCACTGAACCGGGCTGGCCATCTGGGTCAGCGGACTTTTTGGCCTCTCATTCCCTGAGCCTGCCCACTCTCTTGTCCAGGGTGGCTGCAGGGAAATTTTTACAAATCTGGCAGTCTGAATTGAGGTGGTCAAACCCCAGACAATAGACACATGTAGTGTGTGGCTTCCCCACAGACACTACAGTGTTGAAACCCAGTGGGCCGGGTTTTTCTTTTGGGTTTCTCAGACATGATGCCAGCCTAACCAACCAACTTGCCCTTTTAATGGCAGTGCCAGGCAAGACACCCTTATCGGTTCCAAACCGTGTCACGGGTCGTGGAAAAAAACGTAATGAAACCCGTTTTTTTTAGAACCGATAAGAACTGGGAATCATGACTTCAAAAGCCTTAAAAGGCTTTTAAACTTATATTTTAATATTAACTCGATCGGTTCGATCAACCGATAATACTTACAAGTTCCAAACAGAAAACCCTATTACTTACGATTACCATATAGACAGAGCCTGAACCGATCGGTTTTGGCGGTTAAAATAATGAAATCACGGTTAAATTAAACCGAGAAATAGCGCTTTAAACCAAGAAATGAACCGAGCAACAGGAGGAATCTCCGAGCGACTGTTCAGTGAGGCGGAGTAAAGAATCTGACGGTTTCGGTTTGAAACCAGCCTAACAGAGCTTCTGAACCGAGCTCGCGCTCTAAGCTCCATGCTCTGCATGGAAGTTAACTCTTTCACCTCCGGAGCAGTTCTAAGGCTGGGGCAAACTGCAATAGTCATAATATAGCAAGACTTCATGTTGTTTGAAACCCCAGTCTAGAGCTGAGGTCCTTGATTTCAGGAGAGTGGGCTTCAACAGGTTGAGGAAGTTCGTCTGAGACAAGTTAGTCGGGGTTGACAGCATAGAAGGAGTGGAAGAGAGATGGGGGGGTCAATGAAGGGAGCTGTTCTCGAGACATCAAAGTTATGCACAAGAATGGTAACTAAAAAGAACAAGTATGAGAGACCATTATGATTCTTGGCAAAGGTCAGGGATGTGGTGAGTGCCAAGACAAGCACCTTCTACAAATACAGAAAAAAAAGCAAGGGAAGAAAGAATGGAGTGAATATTTACTAAGAAATAAGGAGGCAAAGAGGGCAGTTAGGGAGACAAAAGCAGACACAGAGCTATGCATTGCAGAGGGGATCAAGTGCATAGAAAAACATTTCTTCCAGTATTCTAGGGAAAAGGGGAGGAAAGAAAGAAGGGTCAATTGTCAGGCTATCAGAGGGGGGTAGGGTGATAGAGGAGGACAGGCAAAAAGCTGCCATCTTAAATGATTACGTTTGCTCTGTCTTCACTAGGGAGGATGACAGGCCCTTGCCAGAGTGGTATCAAAGCAGCCACAAAGGGGTCCCAGAGATGAGGCACCTAGTATTTATAAGAAAAAGGGTCCAGAAAGGGCTAGCTGCCCTAAAAATAGATAAGGCCCCGTGACCAGATAGGATGCACCCAAAGGTGCTCAGGAAACTGGAGTGGAACTAGCTGAACCCCTGGTAGGGCCAATCAATAGTTCACTACATACAGGGGTAGTAATGAAGGGCTGGATGGTGGCAGACGTAGGTCTGCTCCATATGTGGGGTGGGGGGTGGGACAAGGAACAGGCAGGGAACTACAGACCTGTTAGTCTTACTTCAGATGTAAGGGAAGCTGATGGAGGTACTGGTCAAAGAGGACCTTGTGGACTACCTGGAGAGCAATAGTCTCCAGGACATTAAACAGCATGGGTTTGTGGCAGGGAGGTCTTGTCAAATTAACCTGATAGTCTTCTTCGACTGGGTGATGAGGGCATTAGATAGGGACCATGCCATGGATTTACTCTACTTCAGCTTCAGCAGGCTTTCAACTTGGTGCCTCACAGAAAACTTGCTGGAGATGATGTAGGATCTGGGCACAGCTATGGACACAGTACGATGGATAGGTAAATGGCAAAAGGGGAGGCAGCAGAGGGATGTGGTAAATGGGGTTTGGCCAGGAGAGAGAGGGAGGGAAGTGATGAGCAGGGTACCACAGGGATCTGTCCTGGGCCCGGTCCTCTTCAATAAGTTCATCAGCGACATTGGAGAGGGAAGCCAGGGCAGGTTGTGTCTCTTCGCAGATTACATACACTAAGCTCTCTGGGAAGGTGGATAGTAATGGAGGAATCAGGGAGAAGTGGAGAGACCTGCAAAGGCTAGAAACATAGTCTAAAATTTGAGGAGGCAGTATAGCGCAGTGGTCTAAGGCTCTGAGCTGCAAATCTGGTGACATCCAGCAGACCAGACCTGGGTTTGAATCCCACAGCTTCCACTTGCATACTGTGTGACCCTGAGCAAGTCACTTAACCTTCTTGTGCTCCCAGGTCGCTCCTGTAAAAAAGCTTTCAGCTTAGTGTGCTATACCTGGTCAAAAACAACTAAAAAAAAAAAAAAATTAGCAGTTAAAAGTCAATGCCACAAAGTGCAAGGTGATGCACTTAGGAAACAAGAACCCCAGGACTGAGTACTGGATGGGTGGGATAAGACTTGGCACTACAGCTAAAGAACAGGACCTAGGAGTTATCATCAGTGACACCCTCCAACAATCAAGCCAGTGCAACAAGGCCTATGCTAAAGCAAACAGGATGCTGGGGTGTATCAGGAGGGGTACTGACAGCAGAAGGAAAGAGGTAATTCTACCTATGTATAGATCTTTGGTGAGGCATTACCTGGAGTACAGTACCCAGGTCTGGAGTCCTCTCTTCAGGAAAGGCCAGGCCAGAGATGATGACAAAGATGATTTAGGGCCAACAGGGAAGGTCCTATGAGGAGCACCTCAAAGCACAGAACATGTACGCACTAGAGACCAGAAGGGAGAGGAGATATATGATTGAGACCTTTGAGTTCCTGAAAAGAATAAGCAAGGCGGACTTGGGGGACTTATTTAGCATGAGTAACAATTCGGGGTCATGAGGGCAGGCATGGAAACTGACAGGAAGGCAGTTCAGGAGGGTCATGAGGAAGCATTATTTTACAAAAAGGGTGGTGGGCCCATGGAACAGTTTATCAGCTGGGGTGGTGAGTGTTAAAGCCATTAATGGCTTCAAGCACATCTGGGACAGAGTGAAGGGAATAGTGGTTGCTTGGGATGACAGAAACTGGGAAGAGGTGGATTGGGAGGGCTAAGACCCTAGATGGACAATGGGTCCTGGGGTTAGTAGGGTACCATGAGCTGACTGGATGGACCATTGTTTTTTTTTTCTACCATCACTTTCTATGTGTCTGTGTAGACACACAGAGGAAGTTAGGCACAAGTACTGTAGGAGGGTTAAAAAAGGGAAAACAAGGGACACCCTATCTGGGGTAGGGTACCAAATAAATTCCAGCGAGCAAAGGGTGAGGTGGAAAGTCAATGGGCACAGAAAAGAGGTGGTAAGATATACTAGGAAAGTTTCTACAGGCACTAAGGTAAAAGGAGGAACGATCATAGGAGTGGCGCAATGCAATGGGTGTGGAACCGCAGTCTTTCGGGACACCATCTGGAGACTGAAGTGCTGCCCCATTTGTACTCACCCTTCTGGGTTTATGGCAGAGGTTACTGGACTCTGGGATGAACTTATAAGCATGGAGAGAACCTTGTACCTCACCCATGGGCCACCAAGTCTGCCACCACTCCCCCAGAGGATGCCTAGGCAGAGCCAAAGCGGTTGTACCTTGGTGGGCTCCAGGAGGGTGGGGGTGGCAGGAAGGGTGCACACTCCTCAGCCTTTACCACAGCAGAATTCCTTTGCCATACTGCCTGGATGGGGCAGTCATAAGGAGGCACCCATAGCAGTAGGAATGGAGGAAGTGGGGTCCTCAGAAGGGGAGGCCCCAAGGAGGGAGGGAGGAAGAAGCCCCCAGCTGAGATTGAAGCAGCTGCTGGTGGGAGACTCTGTTGTTAGGGGACAGACTTGGGAGCGGGGGTAGGAAGGGAGAGGAAGAGGGAGGTGAAGTGCCTGAGAAGTGCTTCGGCTTGGAGGGATGGAGAGAGGATCCACATGATCGCTAGGGCAGCAGAAGATGGGACGGAGCTAGATGTTATTGTCCACCCAGGGACAAACTACCTGGCAAGCGGTAGCACTGGATAATTTCAGGGAACTGGGGAGGTGCCTCAAGCAGGTGGCACACATGGTGGGTTTTGCCAAGGTGTTACCTGTATATGGAGGGGAGAGGAAAAGAGACTCGCCACCAGGGCATGGATTTGGTGTCCATAACAGAGTCCTGGTGCATTGGCAGCCATGAATGGGACATGGCAATACTGGGCTACTCTCTGTTCCAGAGAGACAGAAAACGGAGGAGGGAAGGAGGGGGTTGTACTATATGTAAGGGAAGGAATCAGGGCCACAGAAGTGCAGGGGCACCCAGAGGAAAAGGAAGGGCTGGAGGTGCTGTGGGTCAGCTTGTAAAAGGGCACTGGGGCTGCTATCCATACCTGGGTGGTACACAGACCTCCAGCACAGGGGGATGAGCTGGATAAGGCTCCTGCGGAAGCCCTCATTATGATGGCAGTTAAGGGGGAGATGCTGCTAGCTGGTGACTTCAGTCTGCCAGATGTGGATAGGAGTCTTCCAACTGCAGCCTGAGCAAGGAGCAGGGCCATCCTTGACTCCCAACAAGGGGCTTTTTTCAGGCAGCTAGTCAATGAACTTACTAGGAACAGGGCAGTGCTGAACCTAGTGCTTATAAACAGAGACAATGAACCTAGTGCTTATAAACAGAGACAACGAACCTAGTGCTTATAAACAGAGACAACATTGCAGACATCACAGTGGGCAGTCCCCTAGGCAACACACTGATCACCATTTTCTTGGCAACCAGATAAGGCCCACTGGGCACCGGTGTCTGTTTTCAGGGGTGACCCAGGAGCACTGGGCAGGTTAACTGACTTGCTTAGAATCACACAGTATGCAAGTGGAGGTTGTGCGAATCAAATGCAGGTCTGCTAGATGTACCAGTTTCATTCACAGCTCATTACTCTAACCTCTAGGCCATACTGCCAGCCCCGCTCATACTGTGGGGTTTAAGGAAAAGAGGCAAACCACAAGAGAATGAGGGTCCTGGACTTTAGGAGAGCAGATTTTAAAGAAATGGGAGACTGCCTCAAAAACTGCCTCATGGGGGGGGGGTGAGTGCCAGGGAGGGGTACAGATACAGGTACAGTGTGGCAAATAAGGAAGGGCATAATTAAGGCAATACACACAAGGAACAAGCCTCACACACACTGCATCCAAAATAACACACTGCACCAAAAGATGAAGAACAAAAAGGATTTTTATTTACTTACATCCAAAGTGCAACAGTAGTTATAGGTGCAACCCCACGTAGGCTCCCACAAAGCACCCCCAACATGTTTCGCACCTTAGGCAGGTACTTTTTCAAGGGGAAACAGGCATAAGATAGAAAACATGCCCTTTATATAGTGGTATTGGTGAAGTCGTCAATAATTTCCTTCAATCAAGTTGAAGTGATGGTATATTAAAATCCTAATATCTCCACAGTAAGTTCTTGCTATAAACATATTTAGAAATATATGATTTTACTGCCGTTCAAAGTTTAAAGAAAGATAGAAATTACTGACTTCATTTACTTATATTTGAAGATGATTTAGAAAATTATATCTCTGTGCTATTAGATAAATGTAAGCACAAGCGACTGAATCTCTCAATAAGTTGACTCCCATACTACTATTTAGACAGTCCACTTTTTGTACTCCTTCTTTTGGTGGATTGTGTTATTTTGGGTACAGTATGCACAAGGCTTTTTCTTTGCATGTATTGCCATTATACTACCCTCCGCATCACTGGAGACTGAGTGGCACTACCTTCTCTCTGCAGATAATTAAGGCAACCGGCCTCTGCATGAAGGAAGCGAGTAAAGGCAGAAGGAAAAAGAGACCGTTATCGTACTCTAGGAAAGTGGCCAATGTGGTGAAGGAAAAAAGGGTGGCATTCAGGAGGTATGAGGAAACGCAGAGGGAGGAAGACAGAGAGGTGTACCAAGTAAAACAGAGGAAAGTAGGAAAGGCAGTGAGGGGAGCAAACATGCAAACACAGGAAAGGATTGCCAAGGGGATAGCTAAAGGGGAGAAGACTTTCTTCTGGTGCGTAAGTGAGAAGAGAAAGGCAAAGAGAGGGATAATGAGGATAAGGAGGGTGGTGGGAAGGGGGGGGGGACTGCGCAGAAGGGGACCATGAAAAAGCTGACGTCCTGAACAGGTACTTCTGCTCAGTCTTCGCAGTGGAGGAAGGGGGCAGGGAGCAGCAGAAAAAAAAGGGAGAGGGTAGACACCAGTCCATTTTCTGAGGAAAGAGTCCTGAAGGGGCTTGGAGCTCTGAAAGTGGACAGGGCTATGGGACTGGATGGGATACACCTAAGGGTACTAAAGGAACTCAGGGAGGTGCTAACTGCCCACTGATGGCCTCATTCAACAGCTTTCTGGAAAGAGACATGGTTCCAGAGTAGTGGATGACTGCAGACGTGGTTCTCCTATGTAACAGCAGCAGCAGAGAGGACAGTAGCAACTATAGGACAGTCAGTCTCACCTCAGTGTTGGGGAAATTGATGGAAACCCTATTAAAGGAAAGGTTGGTAGAGTATCTTGAATCCAATGGG
The DNA here is from genome assembly GCA_016271365.2 of Neoceratodus forsteri. Classification (NCBI taxonomy): domain Eukaryota; kingdom Metazoa; phylum Chordata; order Ceratodontiformes; family Ceratodontidae; genus Neoceratodus; species Neoceratodus forsteri. The sequence goes on from CM028136.1 coordinate 963,069,002, forward strand.
CTGCAACACCACAGGAAGCATGGATTCACAGAAGGGGAGGTCATGCCAAATGAATCTGATTGATTTCTTTGACTAGGTGACCAGGGCAATAGATCAGGGGAGGGCAGTGGATATGGCCTATCTGGACTTTAGCAAGGCCTTTGACACTGTGCCACACGGGAGACTGATAAAAAAAATTGAGCAGCCTAAAAAAAATTGAGCAGCCTACAGGTGGGAGCCAGAGTAGTGAACTGGGTTAGAAACTGGTTAATAGACAGGCAACAGAGGCTGGTGGTTAACCACTATCACCTAATGATGGCAGAGTGAACAGCGGGGTGCCACAGGGCTCCGTACCGAGGCTGATTCTCTTCAATGTTTTCATAAATGACATTGCAGAAGGGCTGGAAGGGAAGGTATGCCTTTTTACAGATGAAACCAAAATCTGTAATAGAGTGGTCACTCAGGAGGGGGTGGACAAAATGTGCAGGGATCTTGGGAAATGTGAAGAGTTGTCAAGAGCATGACAGTTGGGGTTGAAAGCCACAAAGTGCAAGATTGTGCACCTAGGGCATAGGAACCCAGGAGCTGAAAATAGGATAGAGGGGAGGTACTGACAATCACTACGTAGGAAAGGGACCTTGGGGTTACCTTATCTTATGACCTCAAAGTGGTAGGGCAATGTGACAAAGAAGTGGGTAGGGCCAATGGGATGTTGGGATACAGAAGGAGAGGTACCTTCAGTAGGAGGAGGGAGGTGGTGTTACCACTATATCGGTCACTCGTGAGACCCCACCTGGAGTATTGTATGCAGTTCTGGAGGCCGCACCTCAGAAAGGACATAGACAGGGTGAAAGGGCAGTCCAGAGGAGGGCAACTAAAATGGTGCAGGGGTTGCACAAAAAGCCTTATGAAGAGACCTAGGGAATCTCAACAGGTACACCTTGGAAGAGAGGGGAGCAAGAGGGGACATGATAGAGACCTACAAGTACCTCACAGGGGGTAAACAGAGTGCAGGAAAGGAGTCTCTTTCAAATGAGAAAGAGCACCAGGACCTGGGAGTATGCAATGAAGCTGGGGGGGAGTTATGAAGGATATGAGAAAGTACTGCTTCACTGAAAGAGTTGTAGATGCCTGGAACAGACTACCAACAGAAGTGGTGGAGGCAAACACAGTAGGGGGCTTCAAGCATACAGAGGATAGGCATAGGGGAATATTCTAAATTGACAGGGAGGCGGGAGGGTCACCAGAGACCAGTTAGAGTCCGTGGAAATAGACTAGACAGGGACCATCTGGGTAGACTGGTGGACCAAGCGGTCCTTTTCTGCCATCAGAGTCTATGTTTCTGACATAAGAAATCCTTCCCTTTCAGCAATGCTAGTCAAACATGATCAGGTGCAAGCCCAGTGGCATGGGGGGGGAGTGCTGGTGCCTTGCCTCCAGCCACGCCAGTGACCCGGGTTTGGGAATGGACCAGGGTCACAATGGGGGGCTGGTTGGGTGAGAGAGGATCTAGCATCCCAGGACAGCTCTCCTCCCTCAGGGAGGGGGGACTCTGAGTCCCGCAGCTTGTCTGACACCTAGTGGAGGCCAGGTGGCAGCACCGGCGGGACCAGCAGATCTGGGGGGCACGAGTGCTGATGCAGCACGCCTGTGCATCAATATGCACATGCATGCACGGCTCACTCGCAGATATCCGAGGGGAAAAAATGGAGGAAAATGGCTTGGCTCACTCAGTATCCCCCCGAAGGTGACGCACAACCCTACGTGGCTGGCAACCCACAGATACAGCTCTGTGTAGGTGGTGGTCAACCTGTAAGACTACAAGATGGGTCGGTGACAGGGCTGGGGAGATACTGCCGGGACCGGGTACTCAGGAGGAGAAACAAGTAAAGAAAAAAAACAGTGATCTGGTCTGCGTATACTACAGCGTGGAAAGTTCCAGTCTGCGTTTGTGAGTGGAGGTGTGTCCCCCATCTCAGTTTGCTTTAATACATCATGGTGCAGTTTGTCTGTGGCAGTTTGAGAGTGGCTGTTCGTTGCCTGATGTCAGAAAAGGCTGACATTCTAAACTGCCACACATCACGACTGACGAACATTAGTACCCAATAACTGTCATTTTAGGAAACATTACAGACACAACACAGAACAGAGGTCAGTCACCCAGCGGCCTCAGTGAACCTATCACCGCTGGCAATCCTGCCCTTGATCATATTAAACTTGCCTTCCCCCAACCTGCCTCTCAGACGCCACATACAGAGTTTACAGTCAAGAGGGTTATGAGCACTCGCCCGTGTAATTTAAATTCAGCAGCGCTCATTGTCAACGCACCGCAATGAAATGTTATTAAGTGTGAAAAGGTTACCATTCTTGTGCAGGCTTTCTACACATAAAACAAAAACTGTGTCTGACCAGCAAGGATGTTTCGGAATACAAAGGCTGCAGATGTGGACTTGTTTGCAATTTGCATGGTCTGCAGATCAAACAAGTGAACCAAAAACACTTTATAAAAAACATACAAAAACTCTCCCTGACCCCAATTTTTGCTACACAGCTTCCCTGCTCACAATGTGATGGACCTGACATTTTGAACTCAAACGAAAGCTTATAGCCCTTGCTAACTTCAAAACATTGCCATTGCCTTAAGGAGTGGTTGGCCGACCTTCAGTAAAAAGCCATCTAATTTTTTCATACAGAGAAGCTCGTGAAGGTGGTCTGCTTTAAAGCACCACAGAACCCCCCCTCCCCCGTGGAGGGGGCCTCTGAAGTAATAACTATTAAAATGTTGCTGCCATTTAACTAATACAGTTCTGCACTCCACATTCGTCTTTAGAGATGTGACTTTCATTAACACATCAAAAATAATTTAAGGCTTTTGCTGTGAAGGTTGGGACCTTTCCGCTACTTATAGCTAACCACCCTTCTGTTTACATTCAATAATGGCTCAATAACCTTTTCAAAACTGTTTGGGCTGCAACATGGAAGACTTATTCTTGCTTTTCTTGAAGTGCAATAGTGTAGCATGGCTAAGAACCTTTTGACACTCGTATTTCTTCTGTTAAAGCAGGCTCATACATATCGTTTTTATTCAAACCGTCAGGTGGTTGGAGAGGGAGGTGTACCCAGGAAGAGGAAAGGTCTCAGTAACTATGAGACAGGCTGTTCTGCGTAGGCCAGAGCATGGACAGGGTGCTGCTCATGAGTGTAGCCAGAAATTTCCATTTTGTACACAATCTCCAACAGTTACACCCCCCAATTAAAAAATGTACACATCCCTTCCAGATGGCACCCACTTCCAAACAAGTCAAATTGTTGTCAGATGATTCCTCAGCTCTCTCTAAAAAGGTTATACATGTATCAGACCCTCCTCAGTGGCCTACACTAACCCAAATACTACAGATTAGAATGATAATATTAACAGAGTGGTCTATGGTTTGTGACAGGCACTCAACAAAACTGTATACAAATGTGTACAGTGAGTATGCCTGTCTACATCCTTGGTGCTGCTGTAGGGCAGTTCACAGCCCTGGGGGAACATTTTGAAGACAAATTTAGGGATGCAGTGAATTAACCTCCATTATAAACCATGACATTATTTTTGGTCAATCAGGATTGTAAATTTGAAAACATTCCAGGGACTCTTACGACAATAAGAAGGGATCATACTAACAGTTGCGAAGTTCTGAAGTTCCACGTTCAGGTACTATAGACTGTTTCCCACACAGGGTTTCTTTAATTTGCTACAAAGTAGTACATGGTCGGCACTATGGGGCCAGCAGAGAGTCAGCCATCGGCCTGCTGTCTGGTGGGTTTTTCCTACCATTTTCTTCCCTGGGGCTTGTCAGCATGCAATGGCCTGATATGCGCTGTTGTGCGGAACCACATATCAGCGCCCGTTAGCAGCTCCTTTAACCCTTGCAGCAGACTCTGCATGCACTGCCATTTAGCCTCTGTAAGGGAGCAGTCAGACCGTAGAGGACAGAGTCCCCACCTTCCCCGAAGAGAGCTGCCTAATGGGATGTTCATCACTCCTTCTCCAGCTCACCCTTGGCAACCAGCATCCGTTCATGAACCTGGGTTGCTATGGTAACAATGCTAGTCTACCTGACCAGCCCCAGTAGTAACATTTTATGTATACAATGTACATTAGGACTATTGCACTAAGATAAAGGCACTGCATCAGTTTTCCTATCTATCCTCCCCCCCCATGACCAGTTGTCGCAGAGGGGTTTTATTTTGAGATCTACCAATCCCTTTCACTAACTTATCCCCTCTCTACTTTCTACTCCCTCTCCCCTTGCCCTTTTATTTGGTGCTATGAGCCCCCTGTATCTGTCCCACCCACTCTTGAACCCATTTATAGGCACAGCCCACACCACTTCTATTGTTCCGCCACCCTTTCGGTGAAGAAGGACTTCCTTATATCCCTCTTAAATCTCCCACCGACTAGTTTCCACTCATGGCCCCCTTGTCACCGTGTTACAGTTCCAGGTGAAGAGGTCCTCACTGCCTACTGTGTTTATCCCCCTCAGGAAAGTGCCAGTCTCGATCATATCTCCTCTCTCTCTCTCTCTCTCTCTCTCTCTCCTGGCCTCTAGCATGTACATGTTTAGGTCTGCCAGTCACTTCTCATATGATCTACCCTTCTGTCCCAGATCACCTTGGTGACTCTGCATCCCTTACACCCTTTGAGTGATACCCATCATCAGACACTACGCAGGATCCTTTGAAAACCCAGACAAAGGGAAGCCGGTCCAGCGGCGAAGAGGGTGAGGTGCAGCATATGTGCCTTACCTTTTCCCATGCCGCTGACCCACGTTTGGGAATGAGCTCAGATTGATGGGGTTCAGCCGGGGCAGGAGAGTATTGAGCATCCAATGAACTGTTCTCCTTTTCCAGGGAGAGAAGGCATGTCAGCCCAGCCTACGACTGCACCAGGTGGAGGCCTGGTGGTAGTGCAGAGCAGTTGGCATGCAGGGAGGGAGGGAGTCGAGGAACGTTGCGTGTGAGCGCCTCCATGCACCTGCTGGATGTCCTGTGGCAGGGGTGGGGCAAAAAGCAGGAAAGAAGTCAGGGACTTAATGAAACCTTGCCCAATCTGCCTGGATCTGCACCGTCACCCAGGACTGAGCTTCAGTCCGCGCCATCACCTGGGACTGAGCCTCAGTTCATGCCATCACCCGGGACTGATCCTCAGTCTGCGCCATCACCTAGGACTGATCCTCAGTCTGCGATGTCACCTGGGATTGAGCCTCAGTCTGTGCCATCACCCAGGACTGATCCTCAGTCTGTGATGTCACCTGAGATTGAGCCTCGGTCTGCGCCATCACCCGGGACTGATCCTCAGTCTGTGCCATCACCCAGGACTGACCCTCAGTCTGTGATGTCACCTGGCATTGAGCCACGGTCTGCACCATCACCTGGGACTGAGCCGCGGTCCGCACCATCACCCGGGACTGAGCCGCGGTCTGCTCTAGATATGTGTCTCGTGGGGGTCCTCCTTCCGGCCCAGCCATGAGGGGATATTTGTCGGAGAAACTGACTGAGGTAGGTCCTGGGGGAGATGGTGACTGGCTCAGGTGAATGGGGACAGGGTTGACCAGCTCTCCTGGACTGGGAGCACTAAGAGCTCTTATAGCAAAGAAGAAAAACTAAGCAAAAAAACATGCAAAGGGCAGCGTAGCGCAAAAGTAATTGCTGAATGTACACGATGCAAAGGCAGCACATCCTGCCGGCACAACAACTCAGATGTGCTGAAGCCTGATGCAAAAGATTTATTCCAGCAGGTTCCAAAGAAAACAAACAGCCAGGCGTGACGGCGTGGAACTCCCCATATTTCGTAGCACACTTCCACTTGACAAAGCGTCCCACAAAATATTGGGGAGTGCTAGTCTATTACTTCTGGTTGTTTGTTTTCACTGGGACCTGTGGAAATAAATAGTATGAATCAATCTACTAATTACAAAAAAATATATATAATACATATAAAATTAAATCATAATTATCAATAATAATAATAAAAATAGTCTTTGTCAGTCTACTCATTTCCCCCCCAAAAAAATCTCAACAGCATGACACAATAATTTTCCCCCTTCGTTTAAACAAAGTCAATTTAACTAAGACACTACAGTATTACAGAGCTGCAGAGGAAAGATAAAACACACAGGATTGGTTGAACCACCTCTCACGTCCATGCGGTAACATTTATTTTCCTGTATAGTCAGTAGTTATTAAAATAATAAGTTGTTTCTTCAGCCTAAATAAGCAGTTTTATAAGCACAACAACCCTTGTCAATGCGTACGGTAAGACAGATCTTACCGCACTTCCTGTGTGCTGGAAAGCATTTAGCTGCCCTCATGCATCACAGCACACCTGGGGCGAGTCAAAAGATCTATCTTACCACACACCTTGTCATAAGTTATTGCTGACTTATTTTCTAATCAAGCTCAGATATGTACTTCAAGCTTGCCAAGCCCCTGTTTTTTGTTTTTCAGAAAAAGGTGATAACTCACTAAACTTTAACAACAAGAATAAATGTTTACCACTCAAAACAATGGCTAAAAGATTTTGTATCTCTCAGGGGACGCCTGACATGTATGAGTCTCCAGACCCCAAAAGGAAAAATTGTGAAGCTCCTTGAGTGCCTTGGTAAGGTGACCTGGGCATGAGAACCTGGGGGTATGGCCAGCAGCCTGGAGCTGGAAGTTTCTTGGCAGTTGTTCTGAGCTGGTAAGAAGAGAGTCTGCTGCCTGCAGCTCTTTCAGGGTCAGTACTGACGCTCAAGTTTCCTGTCTGGAGAAGGAAACCCCAGCCTGTCCAGAATGTGGTGAGAGTTGTTTGAAGACAAAGATCCTCAGCAAGGGTTACCCCAAAGGGCACTGGCCATAAAGCCAAGTTTCAAAGAAATACAAAATCAAACATACCCCCATAATGCAAAGCATCATGGGCTGTATATGCAAATCATCATGAAATTTTAGGCTGGTTCAGCTTTAAGTAGGAATGAATGGTACCAAAGGGCCTCTCACACAATCTGCAAAGGGTGCAAACAGAAGACACAGACACGTGTTTCATCCTACCCAGGACTCATCAGTGTGCCTTATCTGTATGACACCCCAGGAGAAATGAACTAGCTGCCCTAAGTTGGTCTTATGGGTTTGGGTCATGGTGAGTTACTTGTAGCTGTCCCTGCTGAGGAATACCCTTTCCTGAATCTCCAGTACAGTGTGTAATGCAGGGAGAGTGAACGGAAAAGAAGCTGAACTGTTTCAGAACTGAGAGCTTGAAACTCGTGCCCCTCCTCAAGGGGAATGCTCCTTTCCTGCTTGGACTCTAGGAATCCAAATATTCTTGTAAAAGTGAGACCAGAGGGGAACACTTTAGTTCCTGTGCTCCTTTGCCAGCAGGTGAAGTTGACCCAGTCTAAACAGAACCAGTGTCCCTACTTTCTTGGACCTGTGGGAGGGTGGATGGATGGCCACCTCCAGAGGTGTTCTTTAAATGAGGGTTGGGCCCCCTGTGGGTTCTTCCCAAGTGCAGGATGAAGCTTGTGCTCAGTGTGAAATTCCAGTGAAAATTAAGCATAATTCAGTTGTGCCCAGATGCCTCTGAAGGCTGAAAAGTCCTGTACACAGTCATTGTACCACTTGGGTTGATTTGAAATAGCCTGATGAACTGAACTTTTAAATGAAATAAGAATCCTTCGAGTGAGAGTGTGAAATGCCAGGAATGTTAACCCAGTCAAAAGGAGTGCCCCAGGGGAGCTAGAGTATGAACTGAATGTAGTTTGATGAACCAGCCTGCTGCCTGCAGGCTAAACGAAACAATGAATTTAATTCAGAGCAATTGATCCATGATTTAAACTCTATTTCTAACATTGTTTTCTGCATAGATGTGCACCCTTTTAGCCCTGTTCCTGTGGTCCTTGGAAGGTGAGCACCTGGAAGGTCACCCTGAATCCAGAGGTCAAGTAAAGGAAGGGATTTAGCAATGTGACCCTCCCTCCACGAAAATGAAATGCTGTTTTATGCACCCCTAGACACTGGAGCAAGGGAGTACAGTTTTATAAAGGGGGTCAGTGCTGATAGCTGATCCACACAGTGCACGTTAAGTATATAAAGTTCAGGTAGGAAGTGTTGTGCCAAAAACTGGTGGCTGGCCTACACTGCATTCCAGCTGTTAAACCTCGCAGCAACTCGAAAATAAAGGAAAACTAATTACAGACCATAATATTTACTTCCATTTCATGAGGGTATGTGTTCCTATCAGTGACAGCTATGGGCAACATCAGTCTGGAAGAATTGAATTTCAAACCATTTCTTTCAACGTTAGAGAAGTAGATAACACTTGAAATAAAAAGATTATGGCCTCCAATTTTCAAAATGTTAGCACCGAAGGAACTAGATTGTTCCTCACTGCTGGCCTCCCTCTGTTTATTTTTTCTTATGTACAATATTATTTTTCTATTACTTTTAAACTGAATATGGAAAGTTAAAAACAGCTTAAAGGCCCATAGACTGACAAAATATGACTGCAACAGTGTGGGAAAAAGACGCCTTTGGAAATTATATAAACATTGCAGTTTATTATTTTCCTCTTACAAAAACATTAAACTAGCTCTGTTTTTTTATGTTTTTCTCATACTTGCTTCCCATTCTCTGTCACTTTTTTAAAAAGGTTGTTTGAAAGAATTAAAGAAGAAAGGTTCATAGAAATGCCAACCTTGGATGAAGGTGACATAGTCAGTAGAAGTGTGCTTGCTTCATACTTTAGGTAACATGTTCTTCAGGTAGTGGGGGGGGGTTGAACCTCTACATGGTCACCCTTACAACCATTTTAGGATCATTAAAGTAAATCCTGTTCCGCAGGCATGGGATAAGTGCTGAGGACACTCAGCGGAACTGCTACCTCATGGTAGTACTAGGAATATGTCTTTCCTCACTGCGAGAACTTTGAAAAAAGATGGATGCCTTGTCATTGGGGGCTGTATGCTAAATCTCAGCCTTTTACGTTCATTTGAAAGCAGTTCTGTAGTCAGCCTAGAAAATGTGGTGGGGAGGCAGTGGGATCTGTTAGGGGGGCTTAATGGATACATTTAGTAATAATGTACACTCACCCTCTCACTATTCAGAGGTGCCTTTACGCATCAAATATGTGCTTTTGGCCCCTCCCCCCAATAGAGTCCAAAACATTTTAAATATTTACTTAAACCATGTGGCTACCCCCTTGCAGTAGTCTGAGTCCTGTGCATAGCTGCAAACCCAAATGCACCAATTTACATTTGGAAACCTTTTCCTTAAAGATGTTCCTTGTTTTTTCAGATTTGCATTTTTCTGATATACTCAAAATGTTTCTTTTTATTGCTCCTGCCATGCCTCCTCTCTCCTTCAGGTCTCCCACATCACCATCTTTTTTTCCCCTAGACTCACCCCTCATTGGGAAGCCTGCTGGGTCATACCCCAGTCCAGACCCCCAGATGCCTTCTAGCGGCTAGTCCCTGCTTGGGGCCACCCCTGGCTGTTGTCGTGGAGTATGTGCCTGAGAGCTCCTTATTTCCCTCTCCATTGGCCGGCTTGCCTGTGTTGGGGGTACTGTGCTGCAGCCTAGTGGTGGAGTGTACATGTGGCATCCAGAAGGGGCGTGAGTGACCATTAGGTACATCACCGAGGAGGGTCCAGGCATGGAAAGGGTCAAAGAGGATGTCATCTGGCATGCCAGCTTGGCATTGTCCCTTTCTGGTATTTCCCCCAACCCCCAGTTCACTCACTCACATGCACACCCGGCTGGCCTGGGGGGTGCCTGGCAGCACACGGTCACCCACACTGTCATCAGCACCTCCACCAGCTACCATTAGGAGCCACTACAGAGTGGGACTGCAAGCCCCCCCCCCGGGAGGAGAGTGCCCAATGGACACTCTTTCATCCTCCCTGCCAGCCTGAACTCTTGATGTCCAGGGTGTGGAGTGTGAAAATGGGTCACCAGCATGCCAGAGCAACCCTCCATTGCTCGGCGATACAGAACTGTCCTAAAAAAACATTTTCAAGGCTGTTTAGTGGTATAAATACAGTGCACTTCACTTAAAGCATATGCTCTTAAAGAGCTAGTGTACTGATTGGAATTAACAGTAATTTTCAGATGTAGTCAGCTATCACTTTCAATATCTGAATCATTTTTTTATTTTCTGTTTACTAATTAGAATGTTTTCTACCTGGCAGTACTGGGGTGAGGTGCAGGGCAGCACTCTGTCTGGAGAAAAAAAAAAGTCAGTTCGGTTCCCCCCACTACATCATCAGAAATGAGACTGAACACCTTGAGGCACCACAGTTCTAGCAGCCTGAGCAGTGACTCTCACAAGCTACCAATCAAAATGCAGGAAATTGTGACATCACTAGTAACCAGAGAGAGCCAGTCCCTGCTGCTTCATGTGAAAATGAAACTTGGCAGTGAGAAATGGTTCTCACTGGTTACTAGTGATGTCATCGTTAGTGTTGTCTCAGTGTTGATGTAGTGGGAGGAACAGAACTGACTTTTTTTTTCTTCCACACAGAGTGCTGCTCCACACCGCACCCCAGTACTGCCAGGAGGAACATCTTCTAATTAACAAACAGAAAAGAATAAATACTTGAGACATAGGAAAGTGATAGCAGACTATTTCTGAAAGTTACAGTTAATTGAAGGCATTTTCCATGCAGTACACTAGCTCTTTAATGTGGACAATCGGTTACCATGGATGAAAAATACTGCTGGAACCCAAACTGTATCTTTGCGTTTAGTTTTCCACTTGTTTACATGGACGTTGCAGAGTGCTTTTGATGACAGAATCAGATGGCTTCTGACACTTAAGTGCAGGCAGTTAGCACTGTTTGCACATGTTAACTAATCCTGCACTTAAGCCGCTGGATGAATGCTCATGTTATCCCATACTGGGACATGCTGGCAAGGACGGAGGCGGACTGGAGGTGCTACACAATAAAGAAAAGCAGACCTCTAGCATAGCATTCCTCGATCAGCAGTCAATCTCCAAATTGTGAAAACAGCCCTCTTTTAGCCACACAACCATACAACCACCCCTGTACAGTACTGTATCACATAAACAAAGCCAGCAAGAGATATGGGATAGTGCATGAGTAAAAGTTAACAACAGGGCTGTTCTTTCACTGAGTTGGTACTATGACGATAGATTTCCTCAAGAGTGCAGCTTGATAGGTAATCAGTCGTCATAGTACTCAACGAGGTGAAAGAACAGCCCTGTTGTTAACTGTTACTCATGAACTGTTCTGTATAGTGTATAGTGGAATGTCATTGCCTCAAAAAAAAAAATGTACTACATCTTTCTTTTTAAAATAAGACTAACTGTCAGATTGCTGCTCGAGGACACCATGTGTGACATCCACACTGCAGCAGAACAAAAAGTCATTCTGCTGTCCTGCGGACATCACTTTTTGGTTCTGCTGCACTGTGGATGTCACTAGTGCAGCAGAACAACATTTTGAGAGCGCTAGATTTCAGTGAACAACGATGTTCCACTATACACTATATAAACAATCCCGGAATGCCAGTACTGTACATAAATAGTCACAGACTGCAAGTTCGGAGTTAAAGCCATACCGCACATTGTGTCTGCTGCCTGGGTGGGTGTGTGTGTGTGTAAAAACAGCTCCTGTAATGCGAGCCTGATCATGTCCGTGTACTATGGACGTCAGTTACTAGGGACATTTTCCCCTGCAACGGATGAGTCCGCTATAAGTGGCTCTGACTTGTACATTCATATATGTATAGAACCTTTATTAGATTAACTATTTACCCTATTACGTTTATTTATTTTTAAGATATTTATTTATTTATAAGATCTTGGGTTACAATACCTTTGAGCCAGAGGCTCATTTACAAAGGTTCCACGTCATGAAATCAAAGCAATTATAATGCAAAGCTGTTACAATAAGTGAAGAGGAAAGAAAAATAAAGTAAAACATACAGAGATACTGAACAAAAAACAATTTAAAAGACAGTACAATGAGATAAAAAAGCAAACATGTTTTAAAAGCAGTTCTTGTCAAACTGTAAATGTAACAAACAATACAAAGATAGGGCCATGGCACAACTAAACATGAGCCTGAGAGGAAAAAAAATATTGTTATTTGGTTAGGAACAAGGATGTGAAAGTAAGTGGAAAACAAGGGGATAGCATAGGAATTAATAGTAATAAACACACAAAACAGTGTTAGGGCAAGGCCCAGAGTAGCGATGGCTTGTAAAAAAGAAATGTAACATAGGGTGGGGGCTAGGGAGAGATAGAGGGTAAAGTCGTAGACATAATAGCAAAGTTATAAAAATAATGAGGCATTAGAAGAGTGGGAGAATGAAAAGGAAAAAAAAATATTGTTTGGTTAGGAACAAGGATGGGAAAGTAAGTGGAAAACTGCTTTTTGTCCAGCTTAGGATCTAAATAAGCTGACAATGAGGAAATAAACATTCACAATTATAGTCGCTGGCATCTTTCAAGATACGATATGTACATGCCTGTCTCTCCTGGGTTGCTTTGTTTCTTTTATATTAAAGTCTCTGGCCCAGATATTCAAAAAGGTTGCACGAGATTTGCAACAGTGTTCTGCTCATCAACCACTAATCTCGGATGATATTCAAAAGGGAAAGTGCGCTGGCACAAACTCCTGATGCGCCAGAGAGCATCAGTATTGGCGAGGCGCAGGTAGGCGTGACCATGGCTACCCCTGCACAGCCTGATATTCAGCCCAGGATGTGCAGAGCCATGCATGTGCAACCCCTACCTCGCCAGCACAAAGTTGATCCAAAAAAAGAGAGAAACAACTGATGGCCACCCACAGGTGAGCTGCCGCATTGCAAGGTGCAACGTGGCAGCTGCCACCTGTGGGTGTCCACCCGAGCTCCGGCTGCACCTGGCGGCCCCCCCCATGCCCGATCGCAGGTATTTGTAATAAAATAAAATAATTCCGTCCAATATCCCTGGTGGACCAGTGGACCTCTGGCTGCCTGATCACGGGCATCTGTAAAATTAAAAGAAGAATTCCAATATCCCTGGTGATCCAGTGGACCGCTGTCTGCCCAATCACGGGCACCTGTAAAATTAAAGGAAGAATTCTGATATCCCTGGTGGTCCAGTGGACCGCTATCTGCCCAGTTGTGTGCATTTGTATTAAAAATAGGAATAAATCCAATATCCCTGGTGGCCCAGTGGACCGATATCTGCCCGATTGTGGACATTTGTATTAAAAATAGGAATAAGTCCAATATCCCTGGTGGTCCAGTGGACCACTATCTGCCTAATCCATGAGCATTTGTATTAAAATAGGAATATGTCCTATATCCTGGTGGTCTAAGTACCCCCACCCTCCACTGAGTCCCTCCATCGCTTCCCCCACCAGTCAGTCGGCGGGCGGCAGATGGGTGGGTGCCACCCACCGGCTGACCGGTGGGGAAGCAGGCGGTGGGGCTCAGTGGGAGGGTGGGGAGGGGTACCCTGACCACCAGGGATATAGGACATATTCCTATTTTTAATACAAATGCCCGCGATCGGGCAGATAGTGGTCCACTAGACCACAAGGGATATTGGACTTATTCCTATTTTTAATCCAAATGCCCGCGATCAGGCAGATAGCGGTCCACTGGACCATCAGGGATATTGGACTTATTCATATATTTTTACAGATGCTCGCAATCGGGCAGATAGCGGTCCACTGGACCACCAGGAATATTGGACTTATTCATATATGTTTACAGATGGTCATGTGATGCAGGGCAGCTAGAAGCAGCACTCCGGTGGAGCTCCCATACACAACCCTTTTATATACTGTTTTTTTCCTTCCTACTTGATTAAAAACGAGCAGTGGTGTTATTGCATGCTTAATTATAGTAACTGTATCCACGGAGTGGTTGTTTGAGCTTAATTGATCATCTTTACTGGCACGTTTCAGCGATGGAAGCAGAGATGAAGCCAGTCAGCATAAAATATACTCCTCCGTCAACTCCTGAAAAATCTACAAAAAAACTAAGAGCTAAGGTTCGGGGACCACTTCTAAAGCAACCTCATCCAATGTTCCCCCAATTCCTCTCACCGAGGACCGCTTTCTCCAAGAGCTGGTACCTTTTAAAGAAGCGTTGGAAGATATCTCGACGGAGCTAAAGTCATTCCGAGGGGATCTCAGCATGCTAATGACCCGAATGGGGGACTCGGAGGCAAGAACCTCCTCACTAGAGAGGTGGAAGGAGAAAGCGGATCCAGAGATTACTCAGATGAGGCAGCAACTGGCAAAGCTTCAGCTAAAAATGGAAGACTTAGAGGGGAGAAGTAGGAGGAACAACTTACTGATATTGGGCCTCCCTGAGGCCGAAGAAGGAGCCAACATGATCCTCTTCCTGCAAAAGTTCCTGACTAAGGTGGTTGGCCCGTCTCCCCTAAACCCCCAATACCATATAGAGAGAGCTCATCGCTCCCTTTGACCAAGACCTGCATCTGGCACACCTCCAAGACCCATTATTGTTAAATTTTTGAGCTTTTTGGAAAAGAAACACATTTTGACCAAGGCAAGGGATTTGCAAGCAATATTGTGGAGTGGTTCCAAAATTTGTATCAGCCAAGACCTCCCCTATGAAACAAGGCAGAAGCGAGCAGCTTTTCATCCGCTGGTCAGCAAGCTGATTGCTGCTGGCATCCGATTTAAAATGAACTACCCAGCCAGGCTACAGGTTTCCATTGATGGGACCTGGCACACCTACGACGCTCCGGATCAAGCTTCTAAGGACCTCAAGCTTAAGCTGCCCAATTTGTTTAAATCGGGCTGACCAGCTACTGCATTATTAGGTTGATAAGTGTCATTTATGGTGGAGAGGTTTAAATTCTTACCTGGTTGATGGTTTGGTTCCCCCTTTTCTGTTTCCCTTGGATTTTTGTTGGCGGGGGATGGGGATAGACAGGTCAGGGAGCGGCCTAGCAGGCCCTGGGCCTGTCTACGCTGAGAGCTGTGCTTCGGGAGGGAGGAACCTTTGTCATGGTCGATGTTTCCAGGGGCCGCTAAATAAACCAGACATTCTGGTCCGCCCGACTTTTTCCCCTCCGGTTGTATCCCCTGTTCCTTTATGAGTGGAGAGGTTCCTGGGATATCTGGGAGGGCATCGCATAGAAGAGGAGTTTTGGAGGCTTCCTCCTTCTAATTCTAATCCGGGCTGAATACGGCAACTCTAGCTGGAGGCCTCCGCATTAATCCCTCTTGTTCTCTAGAAGGTTTATGCAGTTATTTCACAATTTTCTCCTGTTCGGTCATAGCTGAGAGTAAAGGGTTTTCATTTAATATTAGGATCTCCATTGTCTCACTTCTGGTTCCCTGATCTCTCGATGGAATAGTAGGGTTGTGTTATTCTACCTAAGGGGTTGGGGGAATGGGAGCTCCGGGATGGAGCTTGCTCTGGAGGGTGAGCATCGCGCAATAGAGCGTGGGGGAGGTCACCTTCTTGCGGGGGGCCTATTAATAGAAGCGTTCTGAGGTTACTGTTAGGGCCGGAAAGGCTCTTAGGGTACTGGCGTTGTTGCTTGCACACAGGAGTCGCCTCCCATTGGAAGGGTGCCTATAGGTTTCAGTTTTCCGATTTAAAAACTAAGGAATCTTCTACATTTCAGGTCCCAATTGGGATTTTGTCTGTATATAGTTGGAAGGGACTGGGGGGACGGGGGGTCGTGAGACATCGATGTTTCTCCTCCTTGTAGCTCGGTTGGGAGAAGTTACTGTAAATTTGAAGTCATTTGTATGTGAGTTAGTTTGTACAAGTATTGATGGAGGGAGGGGCGGAAGGGAGAGATTTAGATATGCATTCCTTAAGTATTTGAAGGGGGAAGGGAGGATGTGCCTTTTGGGATGGTTTTCTCCTTTACTGATGTTCATAAATGTGTCTTTCAAGCATAAATGAAATGGCAATTGTGTTGTTTAAAATTGCCACGTGGAATGTCAGAGGTGCCAGAAAAATGCCTAAGAGATACCAGGTTCTCAAAAACTCTGCCCTTTTGAATATCGATATCCTACTGTTGCAGGAAACTCACTTAATGACTTTGGAAGTCAGTGGGTTACGCTGTCAGAGATATTCTCAGATTTTTGCCTCCGAAGGATCATCGGCGAGTAGAGGGGTGGCCATACTGATGAAAAGACATGTCCCATTTCTGGCAGAAGAGTTCCTAGCTGACCAAAAGGCAGATTTGTTATAGTTAGGGGCACCCTCAATAATATTAAAGTGGTATTGGGTGCTATTTACGGCTCTGTGGAAGGAGATTCGGATTTTCTTATGAGACTAGCTGACAAACTGAGTGGCTTCCTGCCCTCCCCGATAATACTCGGAGGGGACTGGAATATTGCTCCGTCTCAAGATTTAGATAGATCTTATAGACCTCTAAGACCACTTTCCCCTTCACAGCTTGCTCTAAGGGATTTCATGGACCTGTTGGAGCTATGCAACCCATGGCATCTGTTTAACCCCTCCAGTCAACTTTTTTTCCTTTTATTCCCAAGTTCATCGGTCATGGTCCAGAATCGATTTTAGTTTGGTCAGTAATGCTCTCATGTCTGATATTTTACAGACGGGAATAGAGCCAATTGTTATATCCGACCATTCGGTGGCATGGATCTTGATCTCACCAGACTCACAGGTCCAAAGAAATTCCTCCTGGAAGCTAAACACACAACTCTTGAAGGAGGAGCGTACAGTTTCTCATATTAAGTCATTGATTTCGTCTTTTATGCCGATTAATTCAGGTTCAATCAATCGAGAAGACCTGATTTGGTGCTCCTTTAAGTGTTTCATTAGGGAAGAATTCATTAAGTTAGCGTCTAGGAGGAAAAAGCAGAGAGAGGCTAGAATTCTGGTGCTCTCAAGCCAGATTAGACAAGCCGAAAACACCCTATCCTTGACATCCACCCAGACGGACTTAGAGACCCTAATGAAACTTAGGAACGAATATTCAGACCAGTTAAGAGAGAAGGTGGAGGATGCTATCCTCAAGACTAAGGCCCGCTACTTTGACCAAGGGGACAAACCAGGCAGGATGCTAGCCCTCCGACTGCATGAGGTACAGGGTTCAAGATGGATCCCTGCTTTGTCCTCTCCAGATGGATCACTCAAGACTTCTCCTCGGGATATTTCTCAAATTTTTGAATCATTCTACCGAGACCTTTATAGTATAGGGCCTTCTCGGCCTTCCCTTACCCAAATTGAACAATTTTTGGACGGTCTTCAACTCCCATCCCTACAGGCCCATCAACGTGAGTTTTTGGTTTCTCCTATTACACTGGCGGAGGTGGAAGACGCAATCCGGGGACTAGCTCCAGATAAATCCCCAGGTCCTGATGGCTTTCCTTCTAATTTTTACAAAGTTTTTTGTAAGGAGATCATCCCCTTTCTTCCGAAGTTGTTTGAGTATATGTTTACTAATGACCTCCTTGACCATTCTCTGTTGGAAGCCACGATTGTCTTGATCTTAAAGCCGGACAAACCCCAAAATGAACCAGCCAGTTACCACCCAATCTCATTACTAAATTACGACATGAAAATTCTAACTGAAATCGTGTCTTTTAGAAGTAAGCAGATTTGGGCTAGCCTGTTGAGCCCGGAACAAGTGGGGTTTGTACAAGGCAGATCCTCGGCCGACCATCTACGTACCCTGTCACACATTTTTGAGTCCGCTCAAGAATCCCAAGCTCCCATGGTCTTAGTTTCATTAGATTAGAAAAGCTTTCGACAGAGTTCACTGGGACTTCCTCTGGGCTCCCCTTAAGAGAATGGGGTTTCCAGACATGTTTATCCAGTGGATTCATATGGTTTATAAGGCTCCTACGGCCAGAATTTACTGTAATCGGGTCTTTTCTTCCCGTTTTCCTTTATTTACTGGCACTAGACAGGGGTGTCCTCTCTCCCCTTTCTTGTTCAATCTATATTTAGAACCCCTTTTGCTCAGTATTAAAAGCTCCCCCCAGGTAACAGGTCGCCCAGTACATCAACAAATTTTGACCCTTTCAGCCTATGCGGATGACATTCTTTTACACTTAGCTAACCCGGAATGTTCCCTAAAATCCATTTTACAAATTATTGCTCGATTTGGCAAGGTAGCCAACTATAAGCTCAATCTATCCAAATCAGTTATTTTCCCGCTAAACGATAGCACACCTCGTATCAACTTCATTCAGTTTGGTATGAAGTGGTCCTCCTCTTCATTCAAATACCTAGGGATACACCTTACTAAAGACCCTGAGGTCTTCAGGAAACTTAACTTGGATGACCTAGTCTCAAGAATACAACAAGATTTCCAGAGATGGTCCGCCCTTCCCTTATCACTGTGGGGTCGTATAAGTATTATTAAAATGAATGTGCTACCTCGAGTTTTTTACCCGCTAAATTTATTGAATATTTGTCTTCCCACATCCTACCTCCAGAAGCTTCATTCTGCCATCACTTAATTTATTTGGCAGGGCAAACATCTCAGGCGTGCCTTCTCCAAACGTAACTTACCTAAGGAAAAAGGGGGTCTCCGTCTCCCTAATTTTATGCTATATTACTGGGCGAGCCATTTGTCCAAGATGGGGAGGTGGTATGATGCAAGATCTGAGGGATATCTTCCCATATGGCTGCAGCTGGAAAGGAGGATGCTAGATAAGTATAAATTTCAGTCACTCGGAGTTTTCTATTATGCCCCTTCCGCTCTACCCCTCCAATTACAAAGTAGTGTCATAGGGGTTTCTATTAAGGTGCTGGAACTTCCTTAATATCTCAGTTGAAAAGAATATGGCTCAGCCTCTTACCTCAAACCCCAACATCAGGATTGGAGGCTCTCCAATCCCTTCAGATTGGCTCCCTCAGCTACAAGACTGCTGTGTGGAAAGTTAATATACCTCGGAAACTTGTATTCAGGGTCTTCCAACTGAGACACCTCATGGTTTCCCTTTTTGGCCCTTTATTTACTCCATCCCAAGTCAGGCCTTTTCTGGAACAGATATGGGATTATACGAATAACCCCCATAGTATATCTAAGATATATTCTTACCTACTGGAGGCCAAGTACCCGAATCCCCTTAAAGGCTCTAAGATCTGGGACACTCTTCTGCCAGACTCTCCCGCGATTTGGGGTCAGATTTGGGGAGACATGCATAAATACCTCATCCAAGATAGACATAGGCTTACTCAATACCACATTCTAAATAATTTATATTATACACTGGTCAAGCTGGCCAGATTAGGTAGATTGTCTTCGAACATCTGTACAAGGTGCGGTACTGCTGAAGGTAACCTGGTACACATTCTTTGGCACTGTGACAAAGTGGCTCCTTTATGGTCTTTAATTCAATCCAAGCTAGACCCTCTTCTGGGACTAAGCGATTTGTTAATTATAGAAATTTGTATTCTAGGACAGTTCACTAATATTCAGGTTCTGGAACGTAGATTCCATATGGCTTTAATTTCAATAGCAGTGAAAAGACTGGTTCTTAGGCATTGGATAGACCAATTAGTTATATCATACGAAGAATGGATCAAAGAAATGTCTCTTTATTTTAAGACTGAGAAACTAATAGCAAGTACTCGGAACTGTTTGACATCCTTTAGCAGGAGATGGGGTAAATTGTATGCTCTTTATTTGCATTAAGTCTCACATGGGAACAGCTCTGATTGCCTGATTTGTGTTAAGTTTCCCTTGATGTGGGTTACTGTATATTGATTAGCTCTTAGTTTACCTCTGTATAGATTTTCTAATAAGGCACATCCTGGGGGAGAGGGGATTTATGAAGGGGGTTTAGGGGTACTAGGATGGAGGGGGATATGGGTTTGATATTTCTTCAGATCATAGGTACACGATACATCCCAATTGTAATTTGGGTATTGGGCTAGATCTTGTAAGTAGCCTATGTTCTCAGTATCTAATGTGAGTGTTTTTTTTTATATGCTTTAAACTCAATAAAATTTGGAATTTCAAAAAAAAAAAAATATATTTTTACAGATGCCCGCGATTGGGCAGTCAGCGGTCCACTGGACCACCAGGGAGTTTGGGGCTATTTTTATTTAGTACTAATGCCTGCGATCGGGCTGTGGAGCACATTGACGGCTGCAGGGGGTGTCGGTCCCTGACGGCTGCTGCCTGGCAGGGCGCCAGGTGCAAATCATCGGGGATCGGCGCACCTGCATGCAAATGGAGCCATAATGACATGCAAATGGCCCCATGTGTGCCTTGCATACATTATGTCCCCATTTGCATGTCAAGTTTTGAATATCGCTGTTGCTGTGCATAGCGCAATGGAACTTGTGCTAGCGCATCCCCATGCTCCACTCTGGCCACTTGCGCTGGTTGCAGTGCCACTACGCCATGCACACTGCGGGTGGCCAGGGTGCAATATTCAACACTGCTGAGCCATGGCGCAGCTCTGTTGAATATCGCCCAGTCAACACCCCTGCGCAGCCAAGTTGAGCTGTGCCCAAGTTTGCGCCACAGCCTGGCGCAGTTTGAATATCTGGGCCTCTGTCATTATATAAGTATTTTTAAGCTGTTTGAATGGCTTTCGGGAAAATTTTATTTTTTATTAGTTTTTTTTTATTTACTTTTGCCCTGTGTTGACCAGTTCTGACCCTGCCATTGCGAATGCAGATACATCCAAAACCAGCAGAGCAACCCCAATATATCTTTATTTTGCTATATTTTCAACCATATTCTCCATCTAACAAAAAGCGCATGCACATCACCGGCAGTGCCGGTGCCCAGACTGCGCGTCCACTGAGCCCAGGCTCCAATTTATAAAACGCTTTTTTAGAAGGATGCAATGCTTGTCTTCAGTGCTGAAATACTTTGTCAGTATCAGGAAGAAGCTTTTTTTTGTGAGCTGTTATTAATCTCATATTGGTAAAAGAATACAGACATTGTACATGCACACATTTTCAGCAGATCACGGCCATGTCGCATAGAGGCACGTCCTCGTAAGA
This sequence comes from Neoceratodus forsteri, assembly GCA_016271365.2. Lineage (NCBI taxonomy): Eukaryota > Metazoa > Chordata > Ceratodontiformes > Ceratodontidae > Neoceratodus > Neoceratodus forsteri. The sequence goes on from CM028136.1 coordinate 963,089,952, forward strand.
GCAGTAGTGTGCAGATGTAGTCAGTGGACAAACAACTAGGGGATAAAAGTAAATCATGGCATCAGCAAGAATGTGTATTGTGACAGTGTCCCTTTGTTTAAGTTATAGTTTGCATGTGCTGACCTTTGGCACGTCGACCTGTTAGCATTCACAGCAGTCTATTGATTTATGTCTTACATACAGTTATTTTGCTATTGTGCTCGGTACCGCTAGCATCCATTCTCTATAAATGTGCCTGTTTTGCTATGCAATATAACATGTTTAATAACGTTTATGTATTGTTAGGCACTTACTTTATGCACACGTTTGCTCCATTTTAGGTACTTAGTGCCACAACTGACAGTTGCTGTCAGAACTACAATAGTGCTAATATTGTTTTATTTTTCAAACTGGGACATCTATGCACAGTGCCTGTGCCTCGCATGAGAGGCAGATGCATGTCGGCTGTGTCCGCTGGGACACTGGGGACTGGGACACCATATTATTATACGCATCCAGGGCCGAATATAATAATGAAACAGTGCACTAGGTGTGGTATGTATAGTGAGGTGGATGAAATTCAGGGATTTACCTGTGAAAATTGTGGTTTAATTGAAGCGTTACAAGTGGAGATCACCTCTTTGCAATGTAGGGTGAGAGTACAGGCTGAGATTTCAGTGCTGGAACAATTTATTGACTCCGTGGAAAATGATCTCTCTACACCACAGGAGTCGCCAATAATAGATATTGGATCACATAAAACAGATGTGGTAGATGAGGTCGATAATATGAATGAACGGTGTACAGTTCGAAGATCATCAAGGGGAAAGAAGGGTAGAAGAAATATAGGGGGTTCTTCCAATTTATTAATCCCGAACAGATTTCATACCCTTGTTACCGATCAAGATCTAGAGGAAGTACGGGAGCCCATTTCATTAGAATCCCCTAATAAAAATAGCTGTAACCAGAACCCCCACACTTTAACCAGCCTTGTTATACCAACACAAGATAAAATAGCACAAAGGGATGTCATAGTAATAGGTGATTCCATGTTAAAGTACACGGACCATGTGATATGTACAAACAGGAAGGAATACACTACAGTGTCTGCTTTGCCTGGGGCCAGTATCAGTGATATAGGAAAATTACTTCCTGGGTTACTTGAGAATACACTGACACCACTGACGGTATTACACGTAGGTGTAAATGATGCGGGCAAAAGAAACCTCACTGAGATACAGCAGGATTTTGAGTGGGTAGGGGAAGAACTCAAAAAAAGAGGATGCAAACTGATTATTTCTGGAATTTTACCAGTTCCCTGGGCAGGAAGGAAGCAAATAGAAAACATCAGAAGTTTAAATGCATGGCTCAAAAGCTGGTGCTTTAGAGAGGGGCAAATATTAATGGATCACTGGGAGGATTTCCAGGTACCCCGTTGTTTCTCAAAAGATGGTTTACACCTGAATAGACAAGGGGAAAAAAGGTATTTTCTTCTGAACTAAAGCAGGTTATTGATCATTTTTTAAACTAGATGCAGGGGGGGGCTACTGGCACCATTAATAACAGCATGTTGTATAATTACATGCCCAAATAGAACTGCTTAGTTCTAAATGCAAGAAGCCTCATAAATAAAATGGACAAATTAAAACTGAAATTATACAATGCCAACATTCATATATGTGCCATTATGGAGACATGGTGGAGGGCAGAGGATACATGGGATAAACAAATCCCAGGATATACCTTATATAATAAAGATAGGCTTCATGCAAAAGGAGGTGGAGTGGCACTATATGTACAAAATGGTATAACATCTGAGAATGTAGACTGCACAGTTTGGGAAAAGTCAGAGATGCTATGGGTTAAAATGATCCCCTCACGATCACCAAAGATTAACACAGGTAAACAATAAGACACGATGGGGTGTGCATTAGACAGTTCTAATGTACGGCTGAGAGGACGTAGTGAGGCATGAGGCCACAGGCCGAGTGCATCCAGTCTCTAGCTGCATTAGAACTGTCTAATGCACATCCCCAGAGTGGCTTACTGCGCTTATAAAATGGGCCTGTGTATTCTAAATGGGGGGTTCTAGTTTTAGCTGTGCATTAGACACATCTAATGCATGGCTAACAACCAATCAGATTGCTTGAAATCCATTGCCCATTTTATAATTGTGGTTTATAGACCGCCAGCCAGCATAGCGATAAATGATAGCCTTATTTTGGATTTTATTAAATGTATAACCCAAGAAGACAGTGTCATTTTATTGGGACGTTTTAATCTCCCTGGCATAAGCTGGGACACATTACAGACCAACTCCCAAGTTGAGGCTAGTTTTTTGGAGGCATTCCTGGTAGCAGGAATTGAACAGCTAGTCAAGGATAATACAAGGGGCAATAATATTTTGGACCTGGTATTAAGCAACATGGTAGATAATATCCAAAATTGCAAGGTGGAGGCTCCCTGGAGTAACAGTGACCATTCTATGGTTGGTTTTGAATATAAAGGGGGTGGTCATACTATCAGTGGTAGTACAGTATTGTATGACTATAATAGGGTTGATTATTGTAATTTAAGAAAGGAACTGGACATACGGAACCAGGAGTACGAGTTAAAAAAAACTCACAGTACATGAAATGTGGGACATACTTAATACTAAACTGAATGGCTAATCCATAAATTTGTCCCAGTCAGGAATAAATATAGGTCCAGAAGAGCTCTTCCCCCTTGGTTGACACCTACGGTCAAAAAGATAATTAAAAAGAAGAATAGGGCATATACCAGGGATAAACGCAGTGGTGAGGCTAGATCCTGGGATGTATATAAACATAATTTAAAAGGGCAAAAATAGCTATTGCTAAGGCTAAAAGGAAATTTGAGTTTAATCTGACCACAAAAGCACAGGATAATTATAAGAGCGTCTATGCATACATCAATAATAAAAGAGGTCTAGGAAGAACAACTGGACCTTTAAAGGATAGCAGTGACAAATTAATAACAGGAAATAAGGACATGGCTGAAAAGTTTAATACATACTTCTCTTCTGTGTTTATTGTAGGCCAAAAATCTGGGGCCACTTGCAAAATATTACAGGGGACACCAGATTTAATAATAGAGCTCGAAGATGTGAGACTCGTTTAAAATATCTGAACCAAAATAAGGCTCATGGACCAGATGGCTTGCATCCAAGACTGCTCAAGGAATTGGCAGATGGTTTGCTGGGGCCTGTTACACTAATATTCCAGCAATCCCTTGAGACAGGCCAGATTATTCTGGCATGGAGGCAGGCAGTGGTGATCCCTATACATAATAAGCATTTGTCAATGCCGAATGTTGCTTGCTTGTATGTGCTGTTTAGGTATTTGGAAGTCATTGGAGTGCAAATATTGAAAATTTATAACTTACGAGCGCATGAACCGTTAATGCACACTCTTTCAGAAAATAGTCATTTTAGGAATTTTTCACCAAATTTTCAATATAGCCATTTTAAGACCTCTGCTCATGAACAGTGTCACAGTGATTTTCTTAATGTGTCCTAAAATTGATTTCGCACAGCGATGCTTAACATGCACTACATGGAGTGGAAACACATTTTGGGCAAGATGTGAAAAATGACAGCTGCACTGCTCATAAGGAGGTGTGGTAAAATGACAATGTTGAAAATCTGGAGTGAAAATATTGAAAATTCGCGAACTTACCGGCATGCATAGGAACTGCGCAACGCACGCTCGTAAAACAGTCATTTATTGGAATTTTTTCACCAAATTTTCAGCATAGCCATTTTAAGACCTCTGCTCATGAACAGCGTCACTGTGATTTTCTAAAGGTGTACCATACATTGATTTTGCACACCGACTGCACCATTGTGCGCTATATGGGCGGAAACACGTTTGGGGCAAGATGTGAAAAATGATAGCTATACTGCTTATAAGGAGGTGTGGTAAAATGGCAATGTTGAAAATCTGGAGTGAAAATATTAAAAATTCGTGAACTTACGCGCATGCATAGGAACTGTGCAACGCATGCTCGTAAAACAGACATTTATAGGAATTTTTTCACCAAATTTTCAACATAGGCTTTTTGAGAGCCCACCTTATGAACACTGGTAGTGTCATTTCATTAATCAGTCCCAAAAGGTGATTTCGCACAGTGACCACGAAATCACCCTTCAGGCCCGATTAACGCCATGACAATGCAAGAATTCACGAGGAGGGATCCCAAAAACCCCATGTTGAAAATTTGGGCCCAAAATTCCCAAAAATACCTGAGATATGCAACAAGGTTGAAAAAACCCTATTTATTTCCACTATACAGCTTACCGGCATTTCCTCAGTTCGCGGTCGGCTTTGAAAAGTGCAGATGTGTTCCCGGTCCACCGAAGATCATTGCGCCACGGTCCGGAGGTAAATATGGGGGTGTGTGGGGAGGCAGGGTGTGCAGTAGGTGTGCGGGTTGTGGGGGGCGGGGACGGCGATGAAACGCTTTCTTGTTTACAGGTTTTTTATTAAGACGATGCAGGACGCTTGCTGTTGGTTTAGGCTCCCAGCGTGGCAGCTGGAAAGGCTGTTTGGGGGGCTGGAGCCAACGGGGATTGGGCACCCCATTGACCATAATAAGCTTTGCCACGCTGAGGTGGGCTCCCAGCGTGGCACCTGGAAAGCTTTTTTGGGGGGGCGTGCAGCCGTGAAGCCGATGGGATTGGGCACCCCTGTCGGCTGTGACAGTTTTTGCCACGCTGGGGTGGGCTCCCAGTGTGGCACCTGGACAGCTTTTGTGGGGGGGGGTGGAGGATTGAGCACCCCCATCGGCCATACAGTGTGTGCGTGGGAGGGAGGGAGCACATCAGCACGCAATATGCGTGCTTGTGTATGTGGGGGGTGAGAGCTCTGCTCACTGAAGCGGAGCTCTCCTTTCAACTGTATGCCACTGCATTTTCAACTGCTGTCATAGACAACTGCAGCAGTGATTGGGGAACTGGGGCCGCGCCTGCAAACACACTGACTGAATTGGAAGAAGGGTGCCACACCTCCGCAAACTCGGATGATGGCACTATGTTTCTTGCACATGCGTGCAAGCAACATAAAAAAGGATCAAAACAGGTGGTGGGCAACTATAGGCCAATCAGCCCGACCTCTGCCCTTGGAAAAGTACTGAAGGGCATAATAAAAGATCTGATTATGAGTAATGTGGAACTTGAGGGGGTCAAAGATGAGACACAGCATGGGTTCACAAAAGGTTGTTCATGCCAAATCAGTCTACTCAAATTCTATGGTGGAGTTAGTAAAACACTTGATGAAGGCAGTTCTGTTGATGTTATATTATACTAGGAGGTGGCATAGACATACGGAAAGCTTAAGCCCATTTTGGTATGTCTCCAGCCAAGCTGGTAATTTCCATGTTTATTTTAACAGGATATTTTTAGACTTTGCTAAAGCATTTGATAAAGTCCCTCATAAACAACTAATAAATACCCTTCTTAAGCTAGGGATACATCAGAAGATAAGTACATTGGATAAGGGATTGGTTGTTTGAAAGGAAGCAAAGGGTATTTGTTTTGGGAGAACTGTCTGACTGGGCTGCAGTCACAAGCGGGGTTCCCCAAGGATCTGTTTTGGGACCATGCTTATTTAATCTTTATATTTCTACCATGAAATCAAAAACTGACATTTGGTTGTCTAAATTTGTTGATGACACACACATAGGTTTCCCAGTCAATAGTCAAACTGATGCATTCATACTGCAGGAAGCACTTGGTGATTTGGAGACCTGGGCAAGGCCTCATGGCTTCATTTAACATCGAAAAATGTATGGTAATGCACTTGGGTAAAAATAATCCCAAAATGGATTATATTCTGGCTGGTCAGGTACTCAGAGTAGTACATGAGGAACAAGATCAGGGGATTAGGGTCAGTAATAACCTTAACTTCCACTCGCACTGTAACCACGTGGTTAAGAGGACCAGTGGTATCCTAAGCTGCATACATAGGCACATCAAAAGTAGAAGTAATGAGGTTTTGCTCCCTCTCTATACCTCTTTGATGTGGCCTCACACTGAGTTCTGTGCACAGTTCTGGGCCCCAGGAAATAAGGGGGATAGTAATGCCCTGGAGAGGGTACAGCGAAGAGCAACAAAAAGATTTAGTGAAGTCCAGGGCACGAATTACGAGGAGTGACTAAAGAGTCTTGAACTTTATTCCCTGGAATTTCGTAGGTTAAGAGGGGTCATGTGTCTTATTTATCGGGCACTGTCTGATCATCAACTGTGGGAGCAACTGGGCCTAAATCTTAGGGATCAGATTTATAATACGCGTGCCCGTCCCCTACAGCTTAAGGCAGATAGGTTTAACACACGGGCCCATATGCACTGGTTCTCAGTAAGAGTGCCCATAGAAGTAGTGGGTAGCAAAACAATGATAGCCTTTAAGCATTCCCTTGATTGCTATCTGAATAGTAACAATATAAAGGGGTATTAGATGACTGTTATGGTGAGCCAAATGGACTTTGGTCCTTATAGAGCTCAGGATCACCTATGAAACTGTCAGACGGCAAACAGAGGCCAGCACCTGGGAAGAATGTCCATGTTTTGTTTTGTGTTTTGCTGTCTGACACTGGTCGCTATTGAACCACAATAACAGGGATAGTTTTAAAGGTGGGACAGAGTGAGGCAGGGGGTTGACACTAGAATCCAGGGATAGTTTCTGTAAGTGGGTTTGGCTCATAAAAAACAACATAAATTAATGCTACACAGCATTGCAGCACTGTCAATTCCCTGCCACAATCCTGCTTGAACATCAAACGACGTCAGCACGCTAGACATCCTCTAGACAGGAAAGCAAGAAATACAAAGTCATGCCCAAACATAAGCTGCAACATGTGGGTGGAAAAAAATCTTAATTTTCTCATTGTATGAGCAACAAAGACCAGAAATCACAACTGAGGAATCATCAGTGCTCTGTAAGTGAATCCAAAGCTTTAGCAATCTAAATAGATATTATACAGTAGTTTTGCACATGATCTGTATGTTTTTTTCAAACAAGGCAGCAACTTCCAACTTGGCCTGCAGAGAGCACTGTAACCATTGCCATCAGTGGACATTACAAGAGCATCTGAAGTTTTGATAAGTGCCCTCTACCCTGTCTTTTTTTCCTAAATCTATCCACCCCACCTCATTCCCCCTTTTAAACCCTTCCAAATTCATTCTGTCTGCAGAAATGCAGGCTTGGAGTAGTAGCAGAACTAAGGGACTGCTTCCTTTCTCCCATCCAGCACAATCTCTGCTTCTACAGGAGACGCTCCCGTTTCATGTTCGTATTAGTGTGAGCTGCAGATAACACTTAAATGGCAAAAGTACTTCAATAGCATCAAAAATCTATTAAGGAAACCTGGAATCTTTAAAGAAAATTTGACCCTTTCTGTTGTGGCACATTTCTGTGCCTTCTACAGCATTTCAAAGGCTCACTGATCATGCAGGCTCTGAAAACAGATCAGGAAGCAATCAGAGTTTAAATTCTCATTTATTTTTAATGAAGGAAAAGCCTCTTCAGCTCCTGTATGACGTCAACTGCTTTTAAAAAAAAAAAAAAAACATAAATAAAATTGTAGTTGAGAGGTGTAATTATAGAAACAAAATTTCAGTGGAAGCAAGCAACCCATGAAAGAAAATTACAGTCAAGACACTTTTCAGGATATCTTCACTAAATGTTTACTCAAACATCATTTTTGAAGAAGGAGAATCATTTTTACTTATGTAGTGTTTTCCATACACACTGTATCCCATAGTGCTTCGCAAGCAGTAAGTGACTGGTAGTGAAGTGACTGTAAATGTGTAGTGGCAGCAGCCATTTCACACATCAACACAAACATGAACCAGTTTTGTGAGAAGGGTAACACTGACCAGGAGACTGGGGAAATCCTCTAGTCCTGCAAAAAGTGCCTTGGGTTCTTTTACTTCCACCTGGACACCCACCAGGACAATGCCAGAGATGGGAAGAAGAGACCTTAGTTAAACATCTCATCTAAAGTGTGGCACATCCCAAAAGTACAGCACTTCCCTAGTACTGCACTCAGATGAACCCAATACCACTGTGGGACTAGAACCCATGATCATATAGCCCAGCAGTGGATGTGTTACCAACTGATCTACACATTGACACATTGGAACCTTTGGGGACCAAACTGCAGTGCTGTGGAGCCCACCAGGAATGTGGGGGCTGAGACCTAAACTGACAATGGTCTTGAGTGTCTAAACTGAAAGTGGACATTGGGGGGCAGGGTTGTGACCCCACATCAGCATTACACTTCTGTGTAGCATATTAGCTCAGTGACAGCATTTGTATTAACTTGCAGAGATGAGGAGAACCTCATTTAACAAGAAAACGGATGTCACAGGAATGGATGCGTCATTTTGGCAACATTGAAGGGGGCATCTAAGTATTGTCAGGAATCCAGGTGGGCTAGTTCAATTTGCCCAAAGCAGAAATGGGAGGACCAGTTCAGGCAAATTCAGAACCTTCCAGTACTCTGTCATTTTCTGGAAAAAACAAAAAGCCTCATCAGAACTGTTTTCTTTTTATGTTCTGATATAGTTCCAACTATTAAAAATTATTTTTGAGTTCACAGCACAGCTCTCCCGAGCAAGCAGGTATTTACCTAGAGAAAGACTGGGGTGCTGAAATGACCCAGAAAGGAGGCTATAGGGGAGAAGGCCCCCCACTGAACCTGATCTGTGCTAACAGTTAATTTTTCTGGAATATGTGTGCGTCTGTGTGTGTGTGTGTGTGTGTGTGTGTATATATAAGCAGATTTTTTCATATACTGATTATCCAAGCCATGTATGGCACCTTCATAGTGCCATCTCAATGCTGGAGAAAGTGCGGGAACCAGGGCTGATATAGACTATGTCCTAAAGACCTGCCCATTCTTCAGACATATGCAATGGAAATCAGACTGCTGCAAAAATATTTTCCTTGTCTGGTCAAAACAGACTAACATAGTAATTTATGGCTGGAAGGGAGTGTAAGTCCATCAGGTCAACCCTGACCCCCAGCTTTATAAACCGTGATGAAAAATTACGCAATGACAAGAATAACCCTAGCCTTCTCATTGGCTGCCATGCCCTAGAGATGGGGAAGTTACCTGGCAATAAGATCACTGATTCTAGGGCAGGCACAGAGATGCCCACAGAACAGCAACACAAATCCCTCCCTGCTCACTCCATCCCAAAGCCGACATGGCTTCACCCCCCCCAAGCCAAAACAATTTAAAATACAGTTTTCCTCATTCTGATTCTTCACACATAACTCCATTACTTTATTTCATTCTCCTCACTCCTTTTCTGTTTAAACATACAAAACTAGAACAAAGCCATAACAGCGGCTTCTCAGTCCCCTGATTCAAATTGCAATCCTGTAAGCACGAGCGTGGTTCAAAAGTGCCACACTTGCAACACTTCTTGCTCTCCTTTACCTCATATGACCAATGACCAAGCCTAAAAACGCAATGTAACCACATAAAAGTAAAATGAAGCCGTAACATTGGTTTCTCATTTCCCCTGTTTGAAACCGCGATCGAGGTAGCACATGCTCAATCCAAAAGCGCTGCGCTAACTTATACTTACCACTTCCAATTAGCTCCAAAATTTAAGTAAATGGCAGCTCTGACAAACTGCCCCACTTCAAACACTGCACAACAGTTCTGGCGGCCAGTGAAAGGGAACGATGTGATCACTGCTGACAGGTGCACTATAAAGAAACAGAACAAAAAAAAAGGCTTGGGGACAGAGCAGGCAGAAAGCACCAGGCTGCAGCCGCACCTAGTGAGAAAAGCATTAAATTGTGGGCTTTTTTATACATATACCTACACACACAAAAATCAACTGAAAAAAGCATAAAAATGTATTTTTTCCTTTTTATTTTTAACAAACAAGCCATTGTGTAATAGTGATAATGCACTACAGGGGTGTGTGTTGTGTAATAACATCACTTTATGGGTGTTGAACACACTTGGCCTGCAGCCTCATGCTTCAAGCCACCCAAGGCATGATGTTATGCCACAAGAACACACACCCTGATGTGCATTATTGCTTAAATATGCTGTGGAGACATGTATCAGTTTATAGGAGTTTCCCTACCTATTCTACCATACAGCGTACCCTGCGATTTCTGTGGTAAGCAGAACTATATCCTGGCTTACTTTCCAAGTCTGCATGGTTTTCAGGTCCACTGTCTCTGTTGGTAGACTGATCCATAGGCTCACAACCCTCTGGGAGAAGACATACCTCCTAACATTACCCCTGATTTACCATCTCTGACTTTCATAGCGTGTCTCTTGTGTCCTGCAATTAATGAGATAATCAGTTATTTTGTCAATTTTATTTTTAAATACTACATGCAATTAACACTAGTTTTTTCAGTTCTATGTCATAACGGCAAATGCTAAAGGCGATCGCCATTCAGTGAAGTCACATCACTGAAAATCAATTTGGTGATGTGACTCCTACTATAAAAAAGCGGCACCAGGGATTTACAATTATAATGTTTTATACAGGGGCTGCATCCCCACACCTCTACTTAAAGATTCTCAATTTCAGGGGGGGTGCAAAACATAAAAAAAAAATTTGTGCCGGGCTCAACAAAAACATACCTGCGCCCAGACCCGAACCCAGCACCCTGTCCACCCAAGCCACGAACCCACCCACCACACCACAGGCCAGCTCAGCAGTCCACTGTGGCACTACCCCTCAAAACTCTCCTGCCCCTCACTGAGTGTGCTTGCTCCCACCCCACCCCTGCATGCCTACATGTAGCGACATCCTGTCACTATATGCACAAACCCACCCTCATCCGGTTGCCCTACTTCATCGGTAGCCCCCATGACATGCACCGCAACTGAGTCACCGCTTTTCGGTTCACTCAATCGCAGTCACGCATGTCATGGGTTACCGTTTCTTCTGCCCACATTGCTTATCTTGTGAGTATTGTACACATATGTCACATGTGCCATCACAATATCTTTCTCTTTATTAAAAGATACATTAAAATGCAAGCTTAAAAAATGGTTACAGTAAAAAAAAGCATCCAAAAGGTTCTGAAATCTGTGGTAAGGCTCGGATAACTCGGAACTTCCCATATGATATTTCTAATGTGACTTTCCCATCCCTACCAAAATGCAACAGCACCAGCTGCAAGCAGCGGATATCAACCCCTGGAAGCCCTAGGGATAGGGAGTTACAGTAGTCAAGACGGGAGGTCACAAAGGTGTGGATCAACATTGGAAGATCACAGGATGGAACAAGGTACTTAATCTGGGCAATGTTCCTCAGATGGTAAAAAGAGGATTTGACTAAAGCTGACACCTGCGAACGAAGTGTCATCCCTTCGTCAAATATCACGCCCAGATTCCGCACCTGAACAGAGGGAAGGAGCTGGCTACCTGTGAGCCAAAGTCCGGAAGCAGACCGCCCTCCCATCCTCTTTATCCCATGACCTGGCTCCATCACCAACACCTCAGTCATTCCAGGGTTCAACCTTAGCCAGCTAGCCCACATCCAGTCCTGGAGCTCCATGAGGCAGTTATTAAAGACAGAGACCGCACTGTCCTGGTCAGGGGCAAATGACAGGTAGAGCTAGGCATCATCTGCATAACAGTGAAACCGCAGCCCATACCATCTTACAATGTCTCCCAATGGCAGCAAATACACTGTGAACAACATAGGGGACAGCACAGAGCCCTGAGGAACCCCACATAGCTGAGAGAATGAGGCAGAGGAATAAATCCAAGACACCACTCTCTGAGTTCTGCCAGCGAGGAAAGATATAAACCTGCTGAAAACTGTACCTGATAGGTCACAGATATCTCTCAGGCACTCAAGCAGCCCCCCCCCCATAGTCCACGGTGTCAAAGGCTGAAGAGAGATCAAGAAGGACCAAGATTGAACGACACTTCTGATCTCTAGCAATCAGGAGATCATTGAGCACCCAAACCAGAGCTGTCTCTGTACTGTGCCTCTTCCAAAAACCAGACTGGAGGGAATCGTAGATGTCGTGGATGGTCAAATGGTTGTCCAACTGAAGAGCAACTACTTTCTCTATCAACTTCCCAATAAAGGGAAGGTTGGAGATTGGCCTGTAGTTGGCAGAACAGTCTGGGTCCAGAGAAGATTTTTTAAGGAGCAGTGTAACCACTGCCTCCTTCAGGGAGTTCGGAAACTCACCTAACTCTAAGGAACACCAGACTATATCTGCCAAGACAGGGCCGATGACATTTACACACCCCAAAATGAGACGTGTAGGGCCCGGGTCTAGACTACAGGAAGTAGGCCACATACTTTGGGCAATCTGCATGACATCATTGATTGCCGGCTGGTCAAATTGACCCCAGGAGGACCGAGGTATGGTGACCGTACACCGACCACTGCCAATCCCCATAGAACGTGCTGAGTGAATCTCAGCCCTGATATCGGCCACCCTGTTGGCAAAGAATTGAGCGAACTCATCACACTTCTCTTGTGAAAATGCTTTCTGAACCTGACGACGGGCTGGATTGCACAGTCTGTTTACGGTTCGGAAAAGCTGAGCCGGTCGATTCTGAGCCACAGCAGTCTCCCTGGACAGTAACTCTGCCTTCTTATGAGGGATTACTGATTGATAGACTCAATAATGTTCCATCAATCTAAGGCAGTTGGCATCAAGGGCGGATCTCCGCCAGCAACGTTCTAGCCTTCACCCCACATGCCTCAACTCCCTCAACGCCCCATCAAACCAAGGGGACCGAGGGTGGAGAGTGAGGGGATGAACATGGACAGGAGTGACGGAATCCAGGGCATCCCCCACGGCCATATTATAGGCCTGGACTAGGTGCTCTGGACCCTCACTGATAGCTGTACATCCCAATAGGTCAAGTACTGCCAAAAGGCCATTATGATGTCAAGTGCAGACAGGTAGCCAGAGCATATTAAGTTGGGGGTCAGCGATTCTCTTTTCAAGTTACTCTACATAGCTGTAAATAACAGAAGCTAAATAGAGAATTATATTTTTTAAAAGGAGCAATTTGTTCACCTTTTTGCAATACAACTGAACTGTATGAAATGTGGAATTTCAAGGTTATGAGTCTCCGCTTTCATAAAGGCTTTGTGAATGCTATTGCATCCTGAGATCTCTCTTCTAAATAGCTGACTACTATTTTTGAAGGTTTTAGGTGTCATGTAAAAGCCCTGGGATTGCTTACAAAGCCGAACTATGGAGCTGTGAGTAGGACAGAAAATGACAGCATATAACGACATTCTGTTTTACCCTGGACAATCCAGCAGAGATGCAATATCTTGTTTTCAGTGGGGTCTTGCATTTTACTTTTTTTTTTTTTTACAGCTAGGTGGACTGAAACAGTGAGAGGTTAAGTGACTTGCTCAAGGTCACACAGGGTGTAAGTGGCTCTGGTGGGATTTGAACCAGGGTTTCCAGTGTCTCCCTGGCTCCCAATCTGGTGTTCTATCAATCAAAACACACTGCCTCTCTGGCCACACTGTCTTATGAAAAATTAAATTGTCTTTATATTGCCTCCAGAAATGGGGAAAAGGGGCTTGGGAAATGCGACAGCGCCTATTTAACCAACATGACACTTCGTCTTTGATATCTTGCTGGAAATTATTTGTTTTTCTCCTTATTATTAAAGATATTGCCACAAAGCTGGTTTACTGGCTTCTTCAAACAAGGTCGCTGATGGAAAAATGAATCCTCCTGTTTACTTAAGAGGCCCTGGGTAATTTCTACTTATATCTAACACATACAGGGGAGATTTAGGCTTCTGTGTCAGGTGTAAACTGTACAGAAATATAGCTGATAATATGCCAGCCAGGGATCAACAGCTTCACAGAGCATAAACACCAGAAACTGGAGCAAACCTTTTCTTTACAGGCAGGCTGAGGCATAAAGTTTCTTGTTCGATAAGGACACAGGGATGGTTAACAATATTTCTTCTTTAAAACAAATATTTTTGTTGCCTGGAAAGGGTGGGGCAAGGAATTGTTTTCTATTGTTAGCCTCTTCTGGGGGTGGGGGAATACACAAAGCACTGATTGGTATTAAACCTGGCTAATCTATTGGTGGATTAGGGAATGGGGGAATGGGGGGGGGAATGTGGTAAGGATGGTGTCCGGTCAAAACCGCGACAGCAAATACACGCGGTCAAAAACCACACGGTCATAACAGTGCCACACGGTTTTGGAGTTTGTGTATTTAATCTAGCACAGTTTTGCACCATGGGGTTTTGTACTGACCATGTGGCGTGGTTACTGACCAGGCTGTTTTTGACCTCTCGGTCTTGCCATAGCACCGACAAGGACACTGGGGAAATGAACCTAATCTTTTTGAGGAGTGTGATAAGAGCTTTAGCACCCACCAGAACAACATCAGAACAACAACCTAAACAGGTTGATGGGAACTTGGCACCTCACAGGAGCACAGTGTTCCCCTGACACCATGCCAGGGTATTGGTTTGGTTACATATAACCATGGGGAGTGTGCCCCCTGCAGAGCTACCAACACTGCTTCCTGCAGCGCCTTGTGCTCGTTGAAGACCTCACATCTGACTACAGATCCAGCCATACCCTGCGTAAGTTCTGAATATGATGAGATCAGGCTCCAACGTGGTAGGGCTGCTGAAAAAATCGGTTACTCACCTGTAACCATAGTTCTACAAGTGGTATATGGTTCACATCCACACGTTGACAGCTCTTCCTTAAGAGCTGTTTCACTGGAATGTCTTTAAGCAAAGTTCCTCCCACCACCCGGGTGGTATATTCCTTGGCTCCACCCCGTAACATCAGATCTTCACATGCCAGAAGCAGGGATCCATGTGTCACTTGTCAGGGGAGGCTGGGTGAATCGTGTGGATGTGAACCATATACCATTCCTAGAACTATGGTTACATGCGAGTAACCTAATTTTCTGGGGGGGTGTTGGCAGACTTCCAGCAGGTCTCCAGGAGGAGGCAGAAAGGTGTGCACCCCTATTTAGCAAACAGACTGGAGAACCGAGGTCCTGAATACAGCATCCTGCAGCATCCTGGCAAGACTCAAGGTTGATGCTGCAATGGGAGATGTAGGTGTGTGGTGACTTCCAGTTGGCAGCCCTGCAGATCTCCTGGATGGGAATGTCCCTGAAAGAAACCACTGAGGCAGCAGCATGTCTGGTGGAATGAGTCCTGAGCCCTATAGCAGGCTCCCTACCAGCCAACCTATAGCAGAGGTCTATGCAGGACATATTCCACCTGCCAATAACCCTCTTAGCTGCTGGTCTACCAGGTGCAGATTCAGCATATGTCATAAAGAGCTGGTGAGGCTCACTCCAAACTCCAGCCATGCACTCTACACAATAGAAAAGCGCCCTCCCAGGTCTAAAGTATGGAGCCAGCAGACAGCCTCTAAAGACGGATTCACGAAGAAGATCAGGAGGTTCATCATAGAAACATAGAAGTTGATGGCAGATAAGGACTGCAAGGCCCACCCAGTCTGCCCATTTCTTTTTCTACCTTATAAATGTGTCATCGGCCTTTGCTCCGTCAATGGCCTATCTATTCATACTCATCTGTATTGCTCCCTTATGCCTATCTCATGCTTGTTTGAAGCCCTGCACTGTATTCATATCCACCACTTCCTGAGGTAGGCCGTTCCATGCATCCACCATCCTTTCTGTGAAAAAGAATTTCCTCATTACCCCTTAATCAGCCTCCCTCTAATCTCATGCTGTGTCCTCTTGTCCTGCTACTTTCTTATATTGAAACATGTTAGACTCTTTCACCTTGTTAATGCCCTTAAGGTGTTTGAATGTTTCGATCATATCACCTCTCTCCCTCCTTTGCTCTAGGGTATACATATTGAGCTCCGTTAATCTGTCCTCATGTGTTTTCTGATGCAGTCCCTGCACCATTTTGGTTGCCCTTCTCTGGACTGCCTCAATTTGGTTAATGTCCTTGTGAAGGTGTGGCCTCCAGTACTGCACACAGTACTCCAGATGGGGCCTAACCAGTGTCTTGTAAACAGGGATTATTACCTCCCTCTTCCGTCTTGTGATACCCCTACTAATACACCCCAACATCCCCCTAGCCTTACCTACTGCTTTAGTGGTCTGCTTGGATGATCTCAGGTCATCGGCGATGATGATGCCCAAGTCTCTTTCTTCCCTTGTGACTGCCAGCAACTCCGCTCCCAGCCTATAGGTGACTTCAGGGTTTCTCTTCCCTATGTGCATGATCTTGCACTTCTTTGCATTAAACCCCAGTTGCCACTCTTCTGACCATTTTGCTAGTTTATCCAGATCTCTTCTCATTCTGCCCACCCCATCTGGATCATCTACTCTGTTGCAGATCTTGATGTCATCTGCAAACAGACAAACCTTACCTTCCAGTCCATCTGCAATGTGACTGATGAAGATATTGAGGAGCACTGGCCCCCAGGACTGATCCCTGAGGTACCCCACTTGTGACTTGCATCTCTTCTGACTGACCATTTACCACCACTCTGTTTTCTGCCCGTCAACCAGTTTGCCACCCAGTTGACCAACATCTGACCCATCCTGAGCCTACCCAGCTTATTAATCAATCTTCTATGCGGAACAGTATCGAAAGCTTTGCTGAAGCCAAGTTAGGTGACATCAACTGCTCCCCCCTTGGTCCACCACTCTGGTTACCCAGTCAAAGAAATCTATGAGATTAGTTTGATAGGACCTTCCTTTTGTAAACCCATGTTGTCTTGGATCCTGTGCTCCAATAGATTCCAGGTGTTGCACTATCCTTTCCTTAAGGAGTGTCTCCATAATCTTGCCCACTACTGAGGTAAGACTGACTGGTCTGTAGTTTCCTGCCTCCTCCCTGCTGCCAGTCTTGTGCAGCGGGATCACAAGCCCTTCCCCAGTCTTCTGGGACTTCTTCTGTGCTCAGAGGCTCACTAAACAGTTCTGATAATGGCTCTGCTAGTTTCACCCTTAGCTTCTTTAGTACCTTGGGATGTATACCATCAGGTCCCATTGCCTTGTCCATCCTGAGCTTATCGAGCTCTTGTAGGACCCTTTTTTTTTGCGAAGGGACTAGTGCACACCTCCCTCCTCCCTGTGTCCATGGTGCTGAGCCATGGGCCCTGTCCTACCTTCTCTTCAGTAAATACTGAGCAGAAGTATCTATTTAGGATAGATGCTTTTACATGGTCCTCCTCCTCACATGTCTTCTTATCTCCTTTGATCTCAGCAATACCCTCTCTGGACTTTCTCCTTTCACTAATGTATCTATAGAAAGTCTTGTCACCTTCTTTTACTGTTTGTGCTAGTGTTTCCTCGGTTTGGGCCTTTGCCTGCCTTACTGCCTTCCCTGCTTCCCTTAGGGAAGTTTGGTATGCCTCCCTGTCTTCATCCCGCTGTGTTCCCGTATATTTCCTGAAGGCCAGCCATTTGGCTCTGACCTTTTCTGTTTTTGAGAACCAAAGTGGTTTCCTTCTTCTTTTGCACTTCCTTTTCTCTCTAACACAATGGGATGTTGCTTCAAGTATTGCATCCTTAATGCTTGTCCACTTTGCCTGTACCCCCTCACCCATATTTCTTTTTGCCAGGGCTAGCTTAACTGTGTTGGCCATCTTATCAAAGTCAGCTCCTCTGAAGTCCCATATGTTTGCCTTGGAATGGGATGATTTAGTTCTAGTGGCCAAACTGAACCATATCATGTGATGGTCACTGGCCCCCAGGTGACCTTCTACCTGGAGATCTGTGATCCTTTCCCTGTTAGTCAGTACTAGATCTAGGATAGCCCTGTCTCTTGTGGGTTGTTATACCAGTTGTTTGAGGCCCTCCCCCTGCAGGGAATCCTCTATGTATCTAGTTCTGGCAGATGTTCCTGCTGGTATTGGCCAATCTGTATCTAGCATGTTGAAGTCCCCCATTATCAGAACCTCCCCTTTAGCTGTCCTGTTTTGTATATCTTCTAACAGTAATGTGTCTATGTCCTCCCCCTGGTCTGGGGGCCTGTAGACAACTCCAGTTCATATGGCTGTCCCATTTCTTGTTTCCAGGGTGACCCACAGTTCTTCTGGCTCCACAAGGAGAACAGACAGCTTGCCACCTCCTGATGCAGGGATCACTCATGCGGCATCCCACCCACCTAGCTGAGAGCATCTGCCTGCTGATTATCTGCTCCTGCGAAATGGATCACCAGGAGATCTGCACCCAGACTGTACATGACGGTCCAGGTACTGAGGGCCTCCCAACACAAAAGAAAGGAGTGCATGCCACTCTGCCTCTTCAGGTAGAACACAGTTGTAGTGTTGTCCATCTGGACCTACATCAGCTGACCCCTGACTAGAAGAGAAAATTCCATCAGAACAATCCACACCGCATGGAGTTCCAGCAGGTTGATGTGGTAACAGGACTCCCTGGGTGACCAGAATCCATGGGTCCTCTGGTCCCCCGCGGGGTATTCCCCACCCCACAAGACAGATTTGTCCATCATGAGATTGATGGTCAGTTCTGGATGGACAAATAGGACTCCTTCCTCCAGATGTTCTGGGATCAGCTACCACTGGAAAGCATCTCACATTGGCTGGATCACTGTGACTGACTGGTCCAGGTGTCCTAGGCATTGGGACCACTGATGGCCCAGCTCCCACTGCAGGTGCCACATCTGCTAGCGAGCCCACTAGACCATTCTGGTGCAAGATGCCATGTACCCCAGCAGCCGCAGGAAGTCCCTGGCAGGGCACGAGCACCCAACCTGAAATGATCAGCCAAAAGCTTTTCACATGATTTTGTAGCCATATTCCCTGTTAATTTTCTGCTACTTCTTCTTACAGTTTATGCCTATACCAATTTGTTGTGTAAATACCCATGCATTATTCCAATTCTTACTATTCTCATAATTGTACCTTCAAGCACCATATGTTTTTTTTACTTGAATGTTTTATTTAATTGTAATCTGTCTTTATATCTGCACTACCCTCCTTCCCTTTCCCTCAGGTCACACCTGGAAATGAGTTTCGGCTCAGTGTGCCTCTCCCGGTTACCAACATTTTAAATAAATAAATACACCGCCTCTTTGGAAGTTCTGGCTCTCAGCCTGTCATCCAGTGTCCAAGGCTGTCTGAAGCTGCTGTTCAGCCAGTGCATGACCTTGGTCTCTGATAACCTTGACAGGTAGCTGCTTAGCAGCAGGCAGGTAAGGGAGGAATGAATTGAACACTCCCAGCAGGGATTGACCAAAGCGGGCCATCATCAAGGAGTAACTCACCTGATGGAGACCAAGACAGGACGCAGCATTGACTTTCTTAGCCACATGGTCAAGCTTTTTCGAATCCTTGTTGGGGGACTTGTTCACGTCCCCAGTATTCCCTGATTTCCAGAAGACAGAGTTGGAGAATCCAGACAGAGAGCCAGTAGGGACTGCATATTGCATAAAGGACCCATTGGAGTCATCTTAGGATTCGTCAAAGATAGTCCTCAACCTTTTCTCACCATGAACCACTCGGGAGTCATCTGAGTGGGTGATTGTCACAGATAACTGGCCTGGCAAGTCAGTCCCCAGATGAGAGTCCTTAGTAGGTGCTCCCCACTTGGGCTGCTATCGAGGCAGTTCCACCAACAAGGGTGGAGAGACATGTATCAGCGACAGTTGTCTCAGAAGGACCAGTGTGGGCTTGACTAGCACTGGCCAGTTGACCACAGAGGTCAGGGGTAGAACCCTACCCTGCTTTGTCAAGGTCCAGTACTGCCAGAGGAGCACCTCATAGTACTGCCGCATCTGCTAGTGGAGCCTCTCATCATCCAAGGATGAAGAGGATAAGGATCATTGATGGCAATGCCTCTTGGTCGAGCAGAATTGAGAACTCAAGGAGCCCCTCAACCTTGACCTGTACCTTGACTGTGACCGCAACAGTCAACCCGGGGACCAATGTCAAGGAGACACAATCAAATACACACAACAGGCACCGGGTTCAACTGCATGACCTCCGGTGGAGGCTGATACTGAGTGGTAATGGCCAGGGATACCGACTGCACCATGTCCTCCTGAGTGAGGAGTGAGAGAAAACTGGGGTTTTGAAGATTGACTAACTGTCAACCCCCTCCGACAAAGGACTGACAGGGTTGAGAAAAATTTTGACTACCTGCTTAACCGATGTCAAAGTCTTAAAGCCTGATGGCAGTACTGTGGAGCTAATGACCCACCCCTTGATCAAATGGGACTCAGCTGAAGCTGAGCGCTAAAGTCTTTGAGTGGTTGGGGTAGTTGGGGCAGTGGGAGGAGCACGATCGCTCCCAATCCCATGACTGATGGCAGTGTTTCTTGGTCTTATGCTTCTTACCATGGTAGACAGGGCTCTCCCCAAAGGTTTGGAGGGCCTGACACATGTTACAAAGCTCCCCTGTGAAGGACGCTAGGCTTCAACCTGCAACATCAGGTGCTGCCCCAAGGCAGTGCAGGCATGACACATGTGGGTCCATCTGTGGCATCTTCTGCTGGCACATGGCACACTGAAGCTAGGAACAGACTTCTCTTCCTTGTGTTGCACTGTGCAGTCAAGTGACGAGAGCGGTACTGAGAAATATACTCAAAGTTAAATTAGAGAAATTTCACCAAGTTTGCCAATGGCACACTTAGTAAGCCCTACAATGCATACAACTGTGAAAGAAAAGACTGAACTCTTTCAGCAGAAAGGAAGGTCTGACATCACAGGGCAGAGCCAAGGGATATACCACCAGGTAGAGTGAGGAGCTTTGCTTAAAGACATTCCGGGGAAGCAACTCTTAAGGAAGAACTGCCAATGTGTGGATAATTCAGCCACATCCACACCACTAGAAACAGCATTCCTAGTTGTTTGTTTGTTTATTTATTCATTCATTCATTCTCAGATCGCAATACCTTTGAGCACATAGCAGCTCTTTTACAAAGGTTCCACGTTAGTAGGAAGGGTGACAGACATACAATGGATGGTATTACATAAAATTTTGACAAGAAAGTATTTAAAATGACAATATGACATTAACATTGCAAAACTATGAATCAGTAAGAAATCAAAAATAACCTAATAAAAGGAGGCAGCCCAAGGTACTTTGTCAAATAGGTATAGATAAATCTGGGTGAACAAAAGTTTAGGTAAGTGAAGATAAACAGTGGAAAGAAGGTGGAGGGTGAGAGGGGTGAGATGAAAGAAGGATTGGGAAGGAGGCAAGAAATAGGGCAGAGCGGTTAGGGTGAAAGTGGTCATTCGCAGAGAAAGGGGGAGAAGTAGGTACACAAGAATGTGTCAATACTGCTGAGGTA
Organism: Neoceratodus forsteri; assembly: GCA_016271365.2. Lineage (NCBI taxonomy): Eukaryota > Metazoa > Chordata > Ceratodontiformes > Ceratodontidae > Neoceratodus > Neoceratodus forsteri. Next base: position 963,111,222 of record CM028136.1, read on the forward strand.
GTGCCATGTCGGTTGAAACAGTCACAGGAACTGTTAGCTGTAAGATGCTGATGAAGAGTGCTTTTAAATGGTCCCAATTTTGGTAAGGAAGAGATATCACTGGGCGGCGCATTAAACCATAGTGGTGCTCTATATGCAAACGATCGCTGCCCTTGTGTAGTTGTGATGATGCATACTGCTTTTACAATTAGTAGAAATTAAACTTTTTTTTTACTGCCCTTCCTAAGGTCTGCAGTGCGTTTTGGCCAAGTTCTCCATGATGTTTCTTTTATTCATTTGTTTGTAATTCATGACAGGAAAGGCACAGTGATGTGTGATCTATGCAAAATGTTATTAAAATGTTCTAAAGTCACAGTGGACTATTAATTACAGTATGACATCGGAGTTCTCGCCATGACTTTGAGGTCATAAACACAACAAATATGCAGTCAGCCGCTTAATTTTTTTTTAAAATTTACATTAAAGGGATGGACCAATGGATTAAGTGAAAATGCCAGATAAAAATCTTGGGATTGCTGCCTGAATCTGCAGGCTTTCTGTGTAGGGTTGACCTGGACAGAATTCTGGAGAAGGACCTCAGAGGGCACTGTTCATCCTTGCAGAAGCTGGTGAAGCCAGCATCGTTGTGTGACTGCCCCATAGTGGCATAGTGTAACAGATATGAAGTGTTACCTTGCCAGTATTTTACAGCAGCTGCACTCATCATACCTTCCTCCTGATGGAGCACGGTTTACACAACAACAACTATGCTCATCAAACCGTGCTTCTGAGGAAGTGTGGTTCATACAACAACAACTGCACTCATCTTACCTTCCTCCAGAGGAAGTGTGGTTAATACAACAACTGTACTTATCATACCTTCCTCCTGAGGAAGCGTGGTTCATACAACAACATCTGTACTCATCATACCTTCCTCCTGAGGCAGTGTGGTTCATACAACAGCAACTGTACTCATCATACCTTCCTCCTGAGGAAGTGTGGTTCATACAACAGCAACTGTACTCATCATACCTTCCTCCTGAGGAAGTATGGAACATACAACAACTGTGCTCATCATACCTTCCTCCTGAGGAAGTGTGGTTCTTACAACAGCAACTGTACTCATCAAACCGTCCTCCTGAGGAAGTATGGTTCATACAACAACGGTACTGATCATACCATCCTCCTGAGGAAGTGTGGTTCATACAACAATTGTACTCATCATACCATCCTCCTGAGGAAGTGTGGTTCATAGAACTGTACTCATCAAACTGTCCTCCTGAGGAAGTGTGGTTCATACAACAGCAACTGTACTCATCATACCGTCCTCCTGAGGAAGTGTGCTTCATACAACAAATGCACTCATCATACCATCCTCCTGAGGAAGTGTGGTTCATACAACAACTGTACTCATCATACCATCCTCCTGAGGAAGTGTGGTTCATACAACAACTGTACTCATAATACCTTCCTCCTGAGGCAGTGTGGTTCATACAACAGCAACTGTACTCATCATACCTTCCTTCTGAGGCAGTGTGGTTCATACAACAGCAACTGTACTCATCATATCTTCCTCCTGAGGAAGTGTGGTTCATACAACAACTATACTCACCATACCTTCCTCCTGAGGAAGTGTGGTTCATACAACAGCAACCGTACTCATCATATCTTCCTCCTGAGGAAGTATGGTTCATGCAACAACATCTGTACTCATCATACCTTCCTCCTGAGGTAGTGTGATTCATACAATAGCAACTGTACTCATCATACCTTCCTCCTGAGGAAGTGTGGTTCATACAACAGCAACTGTACTCATCATACCTTCCTCCTGAGGAAGTGAGGTTCATACAACAGCAACTGTAGTCATCATACCTTCCTCCAGAGGAAATGTGGTTCATACAACAGCAACTGTACTCATTGTACCTTCCTCCTGAAGAAATGTGGTTCATCCAACAGCAACTGTAGTCATCATACCTTCCTCCTGAGGAAGTGTGATTCATACAACAACAACTGTACTTATCATACCTTCCTCCTGAGGAAGTGTGGTTCATACAACAGCAACTGTACTCATCATACCTTCCTCCTGAGGAAATGTGGTTCATACAACAACTGTACTCATCATACCTTCCTCCAGAGGAAATGTGGTTCATACAACAGCAACTGTACTCATCGTACCTTCCTCCTGAAGAAGTGTGGTTCATCCAACAGCAACTGTACTCATCATACCTTCCTCCTGAGGAAGTGTGGTTCATACAACAGCAACTGTACTCATCATACCTTCCTCCTGAGTCATCATACCTTCCTCCTGAGGAAATATGGTTCATCCAACAGCAACTGTACTCATCATACCTTCCTCCTGAGGAAATGTGGTTCATACAACAACTGTACTCATCATACCTTCCTCCAGAGGAAATGTGGTTCATACAACAGCAACTGTACTCATCGTACCTTCCTCCTGAAGAAGTGTGGTTCATCCAACAGCAACTGTACTCATCATACCTTCCTCCTGAGGAAGTGTGGTTCATACAACAGCAACTGTACTCATCGTACCTTCCTCCTGAGTCATCATACCTTCCTCCTGAGGAAATATGGTTCATCCAACAGCAACTGTACTCATCATACCTTCCTCCTGAGGAAATGTGGTTCATACAACAACTGTACTCATCATACCTTCCTCCAGAGGAAATGTGGTTCATACAACAGCAACTGTACTCATCATACCATCCTCCGAGGAAGTGTGGTTCATACAACAACAACTTTGCTCATCATATCTTCCTCCTGATGGAGCATGGTGTATACAACAGCAACTGTACTCATCATACTGTCCTCCTGAGGGAGGTAGCGAAGTAGATTCAACAGCAACTGTGCTCATCATATTTCATGAGGGAGCGTGGTATATTTAAGCAATAAACCATGACAGGGTTATGCTGAAATTTACCCACGGCTGGTGTGCATGGGCTGAGTGACCAAATCCACACAAGCAGTGTGTCAATCCCAGCATAACCCACACCCTGGAGCTGTTTATTGCAATTATACAATGTCCCCCTTTTTTTCTAACAGAAAAGGAAAAAAAATTGTTTTTGCCATTTTAAATGATTTTTATGGATTTATTGGTGTACCAGAAAGAAATAGTCCTTGGTTTCTAGGGCTCCACTGTTACTGCGCATGTGCAGTATTGCTTTGTCTTTCTTGGCCCAGATGCTTTCCCTGGGGCCGGGAAACCTTTATCACTGTGCTACATGTGGGTAGTTTACTATGTCCTGGTTCCATTTTTCTTGTAGGAGCCAGGGCAGCCTTCTGAACCTGGTGAACAGTGTGATTTAACTACGGAGCACAGGATCTGCTTTTTGCGCATTGTGTGCATGCATGGTAGTGTGTATTACTGCTGCCCTTCATAACACTATTTTCCTCAGCTGTGTTCAGCTCCTGAGCCATGGAAAGAAAGAAGCTGGTGTTTATGTTTTTTCTGCCCTCTTTCTTAGTCACGGAACACTGGAGAAGGTCAGAGGACAGAGGGTGCTGAGTGGCAATGGCAGGAACTATGGAACCCTACTGTGACTGCCCTACCAGATCCTGTCTTCAGCAGTCCTGGGGCCTGAGGCTGAAGATTTTTGGGACAGGGGACAAGGAATCATGTAGGATAAGTCCCAATTTTTTTGGGGGGTGGTTACACAAAATTCCTTACGAACTGCACTCTTTCTTTCAAGCTCCCGCTTTTGTGTTTCACTTTACTGGGGAGACAATATGGCGGCATTACTATTTGTATTTTTGGGGGCTCGGAATGATTTTTTTATAGATGCTGTTGACTGGGTATTTATCCGTGAGTTATGCTGGGATTTACTCACAGATGAAAGACCCAGTTAGCCAATCGGGTTTCCAGTTTTAAAAGTCCCATTGTATAATCAGCAGCAACTGTGCTCATCACACTTCATGAGGGAGTGTAGTGTATTCAACAGCAGCTGTGCTCATCAGTATGTAATGTAGTTTGAGAAACATAATGTTTCAGCTTACAGTCTGGTAGAGAATATAGTTTTGAATTTTCAGTTTTTTTCTCTAGATTCAAGACTTGTTTACAGTATGTATGTATGTATTTATTTTATGTATTTATTTATGTGACTTACTGACTCTGTCTGTCTATCTATCTATCTATGTGTCTATCTATCCACAGACAGTATCTATCTATCTATCTATCTATCTATCTATCTATCATCTATCCATCCATCCATCCACAGGCAGTATCTATCTATCTGTCTATCTGCAGACAGTATCTATCTATCTATCTATCTCTCTATCAACATACAGTATCTATCTATCTATCTATCTATCTATCTATCTATCTATCTATCTATCTGCAGACAGTATCTGTCTATGTATCTATCCATCCATCCACAGGCAGTATCTATCTATCTATCTATCTATCTATCTATCTATCTATCTATCTATCTATCTATCCACAGGCAGTATATATCTATCTATCTATCTATCTATCTATCTATCTATCTATCTATATCTCTCTACAGACAGTATCTATCTATCTAGCTGTCTGTCTGCCTATCTATCTATCTGCAGACAGTATCTATCTATATATATATATCTATCTGCAGACAGTATCTATCTATCTATCTGCAGACAGTATCTATCTATCTCTCTATCAACAGATAGTATCTTCTATCTGCAGACAGTATCTATCTATCTATCTATCTATCTGCAGACAGTATGTATTTATCTATCTATCTATCTATCTATCTATCTATCCATTCACAGGCAGTATCTATCTATCTATCTGTCTACAGGCAGTATCTATCTATCTATCTGTAGACAGTATCTATCTGTCTGTCTGTCTATCTATCTGCAGACAGTATCTATCTATCTATCTGCAGACAGTATCTATCTATCTATCTATCTATCTATCTATCTATCTATCTATCTATCTATACAGGCAGTATCTATCTATCTATCTATCTATCTATCTATCTATCTATCTATCTATCTATCTGTCTATCTACAGGCAGTATCTATCTATCTATCTATCTATCTATCTATCTATCTATCTGCAGACAGTATCTATCTATCTGTCTGTCTGTCTATCTGCAGACAGTATCTATCTATCTATCTATCTATCTATCTATCTATCTATCTATCTATCTATCTGCAGACAGTATCTATCTATCTATCTATCTATCTATCTATCTATCTATCTATCTATCATCTAGTCATCTTTATTCCAGGACAAACAAATGCACTATCAACAATGACCTTAAAAAATTAACTGGAAACGACTTCTGGGCCACCTGAATGTGGAAGACACTTGGCTGAAATTCAAATCAATAATACATGAGGTATGTCACAAACACATTTCTGCTATTAAATATTACAACTGTCAGGGAATCAAACCCAAATGGTTAATAAAAAGCATTAAAAAAAACTAATAAAAAAGAAGCCAAAGACATTTAAAGAGTTCAAATCAACTGGCACCCCTAATGTTTGGCAAAAAATGCATTTTATTAACTAAATTATGTAAAAATACTATAAGGATAAAGAAAAGAAAAAGGAAGATAAGTCTAGTATTAACAGCAAACAAAAACAATAGTAAACAATTTTATGGATATATCAATTCCATGAAAAAAGATTCAACATCTGTAGGCCCTTTGAAAATTGGAGAAAACATTTATCACATCACCACAGTATATGGCCACACAATTCAACCAATACCTTACCACAGGTTTTACTAAAAAGAACAATAGACAATATGTGCAAACAAGTAATTTTTTTTTTTAATTTATTTATGTATGTATTTCAGTTTGGGATTAAAAACCTTTGAATCTAGGCGTGTTTACAAAGGTTCCATGTCAGGCAAAGTACAGTACAAACAAGACTAGACAACAATTGAGTACATGGTTACAAAAGAAAAAATATAAACATTGAGGTGTACAGGAATAACATTTACATACATCAGGATTTCATTAGGTTTGAAAGCTGATCAGTCATTAGGAATGGAGGATAATACTTTGGTATAAGTTAGATGCTCAAGTTACCACCATAAACTAGAAATTCTTTAGGAGATTTCCTCATCATTATGATCAAGAGGGAAAGGAAAATATAGGGTGAGATGCAAAAACAGGCAGCTCTGTGCTAGTAGCACTGGCAACCTACAAGCCAGAGCATGACTAGAAGGAGGGGTAGGGTAGAGTGAGCAGCCAGAGATGGACTTGGTATGGGAGGTGCAAGAGAGGCAACCTGAGGAGGCTTTGTCTGGAGGGGGAGAGAAGGGAGAGATAGGAGGATAGTTAGTATAGGGAACGGGGTGGCTGAGGGGAAGCGAGGTGGAAGAAGGGTGGGGAATGTTTGCCATGGGAGAATAAGAGGTGAAGGAAGTAGTGGGGAAGGGAGGGTAGAAAGAAGGGGAGGTGGTAGAGGAGGGGAGGAGGAGGAGGAGACAAGAGTGGAAGGTGATCCATAGGGTGAGGAGGGAGGGACCGGAGGGACTGTTAAGGGAAGGCAGGAGAGGGTGAGGAGGAAGGAAGGGGTAGTAAGAAAGGGGCTGGGGAGAAATGGGGGTGGAGAAGATTGGAGTAGGGGAGTTATCTTAAATAAATCCTTCAATGAGAAGATTGTTTAGGCATTCAGGATGATTCTAACATATGTAGTGAGGTCATAGTAAGCAATTGCCAGAAGATAAATGAAGGGTGATCTGCAACAGTAGAATTATGGAGAAAGTTAAAAATCTCAAAGAAGGTAGTGCCCCAGGTCCGGATAAAATAACTAGCAAAATGTTAAAGCTGATGGGTGAACTTGTTTTAGATCCACTTAGATTAATATTTACCAAATCTATTGAGGAATATGTGGTGCCTGAGGACTGGAGGGTAGTGAATGTTGTCCCAGTTCACAAAAATGGACCCAAAACATGTGTGACGAATTACAGATCAATGAGCCTCACATCCATTCCAGGTAAAATATTAGAATCTTTAATTAAGGATGAAATACTCACATTTTGAAACAATTCACTTAAAGGGAAACAATGGAAAAGACAAAGCTTTCCTCAGACACTGCAGAAACTCTCAATTAGTGCTGTCAGAGAGTAACAACTTTATTTAATGATTTAGAACAGCTACCCACAACTTTCACTTCCTGTTGCTGACAGCAGCCATTTCATGAGCAGCAGTGAGCTTCCTGAGCTCCCTGTATGCTAATATGCCTGTTTGACCTCAGCTATTGGTTGGCAGGACATATTAGCATAAAGTGAGCTCAGGACGCTCTCTGCTACTCATGAAATGCTGGCTCCCAGCAATAGAAAGTGAAAGTTGAATGCCACTGTTTAAATCACTAAAAAATCAATTAGAGTTGTCTGTTAAAAAATGTTGCCGTCTGAAAGCACTAATCAGGCATTTTTGTAGTGCCTGGGTAAAGCTGTGCCTTTTCCACTGTTTCTCTTTAATAGCGACCCACAATGACATGGTTTAAAAACATCTTGATCATGTGTCACAAATCTAGTATGTTTTTATGAGAATGTTAGTAGAGAATTGGATAATCTTAACTAGTTGATGTGATCCATCTTGACTTCAGGAGAGCGTCTGACTTAGTTCCACACAGTGCCATTATCAAAAAACTGAATAGTGCAGGGCTCAACCATCAATTAATCTACTGATAGAGGCTTGGTTGGATAATAGATCCCAAAGAGTATTAATTAATGGTTTCTTGTCCTCTAGTGGTGGAGTGACCAGTGAGGTTCCACAGGGATCTGTATCTTTATTGTGGATTTGGATACAGAATTTACCAACTGGTGTTCAAAGTATACAGACGACACCAAACTGGGAGATGTATGTAGTACCATCGACAAAATAGCAACAATCCAACAAGATCTCAACAAAATAAATGACTGGGCTTTCTCCTGGGGAATGTCATTTAATAAGGATTAGTGTGTAGTAGTTCATTTCGGTAAAAATAATCCTGGACATTGTTACACATTCAATAGTACACCTTATCAGACAATGGCAATACAAAATGATCTTGGCATATTGCTAGATCACAGTTTCAATTTCAAGGCACAATGCAATAGTTTTATAGCAAAAGTGAATAGCTGGTGGTGGAACATTAGAAGATCCATTATATCTAGGAACAACAATGTTCTAATGCCACTCTACAGAGCATACATTCTCCCCATTATAAAAAGGGTCTGAAAAATGGAGCTTTCTGATTGGCTCCAAACATTCTAACAGCCTTATGTTAATCTTTTATTAACATACATGTAGAGCTTAGCCATATGCTGAACAATGTTTAACACTGTTTAAAAACATTTTTATTATAATAGCAATAAGGCACTCCCAAGAATTATGTTAATGGTCAGTTAATCACCCTTTAGGGGCATGTGGCACTTGGCTACACCTCATGCCACAGTACACCCCTAGAAGGTGATTAACAGACCATTAACATAACCCCTGGTCATGCCTTATTGCTTAAATTATTAATTACAGGTCGCAAGTCTGGGCCCCCTATAAAAGTACCCAAATCAAGAAAACAGAACAAGTGCAGAGGCACATAATGAAAGCAATTAAGTGAATTAGGCATTTAGAATATAAAACCATCTCGATAATTTAAAATTACAATCCCTGCAAGCAAGACAGGTAAAAGGGGATTTTAATATTTGTATATGATGTATTACAGGATCCAGAATTGATGATCTCTTGTAACATGGAATTTTTTGATCATAAGGAAACTGGGGGACACCCACTTTGCTTAAAAAGAGAAAGAGCCTGAACAGTAAAAATGAAGATTTTGTTTATTTCTCACATAGGGTGGTGGGTGTGTGGAACAGCCTTCCCATTCAGATTGTGATAAGTGATACCAAAGATACCTTTAAAAAAAATTGGACACATTTTTTCACCTCAAAACCAAATATCATGTATTACCACTGATACAGTAGGAGGGCAGTTCTTATGGGCTCATAGCCTTTATCTGCGCTAAAATTCTAGTAACGTCTATCCCATATCTATCTTCTATCTGTCTGTCTGTCTGTCTGTCTGTCTGTCTATCTATCTATCTATCTATCTATCGACAGACAGCATAGACAGACAGTATCTGTCTGTCTGCCTGCCTGTCTGTCTATCTATAGATCTATCATCTATCTACTTGCCTATCTATCTGTCTTTCTGTCTGCCTGCCTGTCTGTCTGTCTATCCCTCTCTCACTCTATCTCTCTCTCTCTCTCTCTCTCTCTCTATCCAGCTATCTGTTTGTTGTCTGGGTAAGTTCACTGGTCCAAGGGACCTTTTTCAGAAACATCCCAGACCTAGACAGGCAAATAATAAGGGTGGTACATGGTTATAAACAAACTGGGAAAATATATTTACAAAAATAACAGAAAATACAGATAAAACAGAAGTAATCAAAGTACCAATGATACTGAGTGGGGCAAGCTCTCCCAAGCCAAAGTAGTATCCTATATGAAATGAGATGTGGCATTGTAGCTAGGTTAGCATGTGTGAATAAACTGCTTGTAAAGCACTTTAGGATACACACTACAAATATTTGATTAACATACCAATGCTACTGAGAGATGCTAAGCTATCCTTCTCTCTTTTTGTCTTAATTAATTCAACCTCTTCAACAAGCTTTTTTTCAAATGCTTTCTCTATTACATTTTCTGGATTGTGGGAGCCATACTGAGAGCTAATTTGTTTAATCGGCAACAAAAGACAACAGCATGCAATCAGATTGAATAACCCCTACCAGCAACAGAGAATAAAAACAGTATCTCATAATGTATCCTCTTGGTGTAACGTCTCCATACCTATTGATTTCACACCCATTTAAGTTGGCCCTGCATGCGTAAGAATCAAAGGCATTGTGCAAAAAATGGCAGAACCTACAGTATTTATTTATTTGTTAACGGGGTTGGTACACTGATCCCAGGGATCGTTTCCAGGCACAACCCAGGCCATAACGATAGCACAAACAAGGTAAAAAGAAAATGGGTTCAAAAGATACAAGGTACAATAAGTAGTTACAGTACATTAAGGGACACATTAAGTGATACAAAACAAAAGGTACAGAATTCAGCAAATTCAGTATAAAGTGACCACACTGAAAGCAATTATAGTGCACAGAGTTTACATTGCAATCCAGTGCCCAAACTATATTGTTATAGTAACAACAGTTTCCAGAGTCAAATATCATAAAAACAACATGCATAAATAATACAGGACAGATCATTTCCAATATATTTGTTTTAACTCTCTCCAATACACATGTGTGTATTCTAAAGCAAATACAAAACCACCCCCCAAAAAACAAGTGCAATCATCATGGCTGTGCTAATCTCTGGGTTTGGTGGAGCTGTACAGGAAACCTTTTCAATGGGCACTAAATTCTGCTGGCCATGTACCTGAACAGACCTCAACATGTTGATGCATACATTACTAAACATAATAATGTTTTGAAATTCTGCTGGGGAAGGGGGGCCACATCAACAATCATGCACTACCATTATCAGAGTTCAAGAGGTGCTGAGAGATGCCTGTCATAGGGGCATAGGTCAGGAAGAATAGGCAGACCAGAAGTTATCAAATATGCAAGTAGCATTTTATTATCTTCAGTAACAATAAAATAGAAAAAAATAGTTCTACAGGATAGCTCTTCTTAAAGGCATTACAAACAAAACATCCTTCATGAGTCCCTCTCTCTCTCTATTTTAAGTCTCAGTCTCTCTATCTCTCCCTCTAAACAAAACACTGCTTTTTTTTATACAATGTCTTTTCCTGGCAGTTCAAAATTGCCTCCTGTTTTTATAAGTTACATCTCCTGTTTACCACAAAATGTCTCAAATGTTTGTTTGTCATGTTCCTGCCTGTGAGCAGCCTGAAGAGTACATCTAGTCTTAACAGGTGCAACAAATTAAAACATTAAGTCCCAGAGCTGGTCTCCTGTTGACTGTTCTGTAAACAAGCTTGTGGAGGTCAAAATACATCTCAAGGTGAACCCCCTGTGTTCCGGATTGGTATTTTTTCTAATAAACCCAAATAGCTTTCTGCAATCATTTCAACACAGAGGATAATGAATGGGCAACAGTTAATAACAACACTGTGCTCCCTTCAAGAGGTTGTTATGTCAACCTAGTAAAACTCAAGAGCAAAGCTCGAGAGGTTTACTGTTGGCATGACAACCTTGAGAAGGGAACTCAACGTTGTTATTAACTGTTGCCTAGTCATTGTCAGTTATAGTGTATGGGCACCATTTTAACACCAGCACTGAGTTCACCTCCCATCCTGCCTATCTCTCTCTCTGCCTCTTGTAAGCAATTTGACCAACCAACTGTTTGAACCCTACACCACCATATTCAAGCCCCGATCCCTTCCCAGCTCTAATTCAGAGTGTATTTTGTTGTTGATGTTTTTTTAAAAGTTACTTCCTAACAATCATTGCCCGAGCCCTTTTGTTATACCCTTTTTCCACTAGCATTCTGTGTCAGAGTCCTGCTCTTTCTGCAAATGGCATTAGGAGTTCTTTGGTGTCAGCATTAGTGACAGACCAGCATGCGGGAACGCCGAGAGATGTGTATGCTCAAAGGTGTCGATGTTGTTATGGTATTGTTATGACATAGTCAAGAGGGTATAACAACCTCTTGACATCACAATAATACCATACCAAGGATAGGAATTCATTGCATTCCATCCCTAATCACCCTCTCCTATACATTGTAATATAATTATATACATTTGCAAACCAAAGGATCCCAGTTTCACATAAAGATTCACATATATTTTTTAACCACAGAGAAGCAAGGGGAGAAAGAAAGAACAGAAACAGCAAGTGAAGGAGGAAAGATAACAGGTAGAAACTGTGGGACCATCAGAGGGGCCAATTACTAGTTACTATGAGCAAAATTTAACTGTGCAATCAGACAAGCAAGAGACAGAATAGAAGAGAACAAAATAGCTCCTTGCTTTTAACTCTCTCTGTTTAAGAAATTAGACAAGTTCTTGCCCAGCCCTATCACAATGCCTACATAATGTTTATTATTCTGCTTACTGACCAACAATCTGCATATTTACTAACAGAGAATAACATTAAGCTATTAGCTCATGTCAACACTGCTCATGACAGAAAACCAAATCAATATTTGACAAAGTATCCTCTTGATAAAAACCTACTCTACCCCTTTGATGGCAGAATCATTACAGTCAGCATGAGATAACTGAGATGCAGAGGCAGCTTGCAAAAAGAGCAGTACGTAGAATCACTAAACAACAAGAAGGCAGATAGTTTCCCATTTGTTTAGTTTTTGTAACTCTCCAATGCATATGCATGCACTCTAATGGATAGAAAGCATGAGCAAAGCATTATGGGTATACAAATCCTTCAGGAGAGCTGTATAAGAAATCTCTTCAACAAGTAGCACTATCTGCTGGAAATGCCACTGCTCAGACCTTACCACAGCCAACACACATTAAACCCAGTTCCCATTTTGCATTACATTCCTTCAGTTGCTGGTCTGTAGGCTCATACTGACCGACAATCTGCTTGATCCCCAACAGAGGGCAACAGTGAGCAGTCGACACATACCACCATTGCCAGCCACAGAGAACCATAGCAGTATCTGACAATGTATCCTCCTGTTCAAAACCCACCATTCCCTTTCAGTTACAGACCCATTACAGTCAGCATGACATGCAAGAGATCAAAAGGCAGTCTGCAAAAAAAGAGAGTATGCACAATAAATACAAGAAGGCTGATAATTTTCTAATTTGTTTAATTTTTGAAACTCTTTCAATGTATTTGTATTTTTTTTCTTTCTCTTCTATTCAGCTTTGTACTTTTCAGGCTTGCTCGTTCAGCACCTGTCCCCACCTACTCTTAGCCAAAATCCACCTCCCCCAGTTATACATTGAAGTGAGTCCAGTCATGCACTGCTTCCCATGGTGGGGCAGAAGGGGGGAGTTCTGTCTCCCCCCCCCAGTGCACATATCTGGATAGCGTCAGGTGTCCAGGTGCTGGTATGGGTTCAGGGTGTTGTACAGGGCTTCATTCTGCCCATGGTTCCCTATTTCTATTTTCTCCCCAAACTAATGCCATTGCATCATGTTAGAATGTAAGCGTGGAGCTGCGCATGTCCTGCAGATCTGCAGCCCTTCCAATGAGCCACTCACTGTCTGCGCTGGCAGTCAGAGGCCAGTATGACTGGTCACCCATCTCCAGGAGTGAAGAATAGTCCCCAGGATGCTCATCCTCTCCCACCCCACTGACCCTTGGCAATCTGTTTTCATTCCCAAGCACAGCTCTCTGGCATGGCGGAAGGTAAGGCGATCAGTGACGAAGCCCTCCCCATTATGGGGCTGGCTCATATGAGCATATTCTAATGGGTAAAACCAAGTGCAAAGCATCATGGGTATGCAAATACTTCAGGGCGGCTGTATAATAAACCTCTTCAAAAGGCACTGCATTCTGCTGGCCATGCCCCTACTCAGACCTCACCACAGCCAAAACATGCACTAAATTTAATCATAATCAAAGAGTGCACTTGACACCAGCCATGCATCACTATTAAGCAAGGCTCCAAAAGGTGCCGAGAGCAAGAGATGCCTAAGTAAGCCTTCTCATTTTGCATTCTATTCTTTCATTCCATTTCCTGGCTTGCAGGCCCATAGTGACTGACAATCTGCTTCATCACCAACAGCAGATAACAGTGAGTAATAAAGTGGTATAATAACATGAGTTTAATAATTAGGTTTGTAAGTCAGCATATAAGAAGTAGAAACAATGGTGTTTCCCCCTGTTATTTTTATTTATTTAAAAACTCATAACTGGGGGAGGCACACTGAGCCAGGGTTCATTTTGAGGTGCAACCTGGGGGAGGAGAACAGTGGAAGAACTGCTGCACAATACACAGTAACAAAACATCTGAACAACATGCAGTTACAAAAAAGACACCTCTGGGACTTAATGGTTTTCATTTCAGTAAGCCTTTTCCTGGATAAATATTTCCCAATAAATAAAATGCTAAATAAATATTCTGAAATATTAAAGCAGCAGTACAATGTAAAAAAATAATCTGTGCTTTTTCGACTGGTTATTCCCTGTGCTCTCCTGAGCATGTCCCTGGTACTCTTTCCCACCGGCAATGTATTATCACCCTATAATGTGCTCAGCTATCCTTTGTTTATGTTTACATTTCTGCCGCCCTCTCCATTGACTAGATAGCGGTCGCCATATTTTCTGTGGCGCTACAACGGCTGTAACGGCTCACTTTCTGGCCGAGTAGTACTGCTGCTTGAAGTAGTCCAATTAAAGGAGAAAGTAAAAAACTGTTGTGAATATAATAGGTTCAAAGCTGCAGTATTTGTTAGTCGGCAAAAAAAAAATCATCATATAGATTTTTTCAGCATTATTTATATATCTGACCTAATCAGATTCACCATCAACACATTTTTATTTTCTCAAAGATATTTTTAAAACAATTTTTATTACCAGTTTTATAATTAATGATGCAAGTCATTAAAGATGGCCGCTACTAGCCATTTCTAAAAATCTGTTCCCTTGAGGTTACTTTTTGGCTTTGCATACTGGAGTCACACTGTGGATGTATTGGGAGGCTGTTTGCACTAATTGTCAACAGTAAACAGCACCACACCAAAATGTTTAATTTATTCAGAGTGGGGATGGCTTAAGAGCATGCATTTAAAAAAACTTCTAAAACACATTGAAAAATCCCTCTAGGTTGCCACAAGGCTGGAGCACCATATAGTTGACGCATCTGGGACTTGCGGTAATTCTAGATTTTCTAAAATACGTCCCCTGCTCTTTACTGTAGTACATGACATTAATCAAAACAGCACTCCCAAAGCTGGCCCACTGCCATAGTGGTAGTGCTACCACTCACAATGCTGATGACCTGGATTCAGGAACAAGCCTGGATCAGAGGACCGGCTGGGGAGGAAGGGGGATCACTGTTGCTATGTGACCACCATCCAGATGACCACTGGTGGTAGTGCAGGCAACGTATAGCGGCAAGGGTTGGGGATAACTGATTGGCTAAACGAGCACTCATGCCTTGTATGAGCCCGCCCATCAGCCAGCATCCCAGGGCGGGGGATTAAACCAACAAACAGCAGCCGTGCACTATGAGCACTCCAGGGCAGCTCACAGACCCCACAACTCTTGACCCAGACTCACTCCAGGATCACCAGAAGTGACTTACCTGAGAGACCTGGCCCATCCCAAGGACTTTCATAGTGGGGAAGGGATACCACGGGGCACACCCCTGGAATCAAGGTAAACCCTTCGAGAAGGAGGGGGGATGGGGTTGGGTTGGGGCTGCCCAGAACACCAAGAAGAACTGCTGCCAGCAGAGGAGGAGGAAAAGTGAACGTTAAAATACAAAAACAAAAAAATACAGCACTCCCTGCCCTTGGTGAGCTACCAGGTGGAGGACGCTACAGTAGATAATTTTATGTGATTTAGTGGTATTTCATTGTATATGTAGCATTCACACATCATTTAACAACCTGCTCAGCGCTTTGAGTCTTTGAGACTGAGAGCTTTATAAATAAAGTTTATGATAATGATGATGGTGTGCATTGCGTGACAAGAACACCCTATCCTTCTCAGTCTGTGCCAATGGAAGGTTACGTTGACACCAATTTTTAGTTTTTAACTGATGACTAATAAGCTCTTGACTCAGTGCTTTCCAGACTCTTCAAGGGCTTTCTCCCTCACTCCACAAGGGTTTATCAGCCTTGAATTTTGTACCTCAACGACTTAGCCTTAACATGGTCCCATTGGGCTTAGCCCCTTAAGGGTTTGGCTCCTACATTCTACCTACGAGTTTTGTTCTTGTACAACAGTATCTAAGCAGCCAAGACTGAAGTACCTGTTTGTAATTGTTTTTTCTCCTTGGGGTTCCTTTCAGTGATCCCGTCATTCTTTCAGCATCAGGCTTTGGCATCCTAGCACCTCCCAAGGGGTGGAGTCATTCCATGTAGGGATTCCTTTGTTTGTATGGCCAGCCCAGCAACCCAGCTGGGAGGGTGGAAGTCTCAGAGACAAAGGGGATACCCATTATCCTCTTAATCATAGCAGCACATGCGAGGTCCTGTTTCAGTTATAATTAGTAATCCTTAGCCAGAAAGGATAGGGACCTAGGCCTTAGTTCCCCAGACATTTTCTCAACAGGGTTAATTCTCTCTCCATCCTGAATATCATAATCTGATTAATTGTATTAATTAGATCAAAAATGCCACCGGGACACTGAGCTGGACGGTGATGCCTCATACTTTACCAATAGCGTTTCTATCAGTATTTCCCCTGGCCACATCTGGAAATGGGCCTTGGCTCGGTATGTCTTTCCTGGTTACCAATTTTAAAATAAACACATAAAATTTCTGTATACTTTTCCCCAAGGCTGCATCTCTTCTCTCCTTACATAGGAAAATACAGCCAGACAGCAGATACATGCTCATTAGTCCATCCAGTCTGCCCATTTCATTTTTGGGAAGTCAATTCCATTCATTTGCTGTCTGGGCCTTCTTCCCTTCAGCACTCTTGGTCTAAGAGGACCTCATCCTTGTGGCACCTCTAGAGGTGGAACCATCCTGAAGAGGGTTCCTCTGTCTGTACGGCAACTCAAAAGGGTGGCAGTCCCTGTACCAGGGACAGAAAGAGGTCCTTGTGGCAGGGACAGAGAGAGCCTACGGCAGATCTACAGTCTTTGTGCACAAGCATTCAAATATCCTACCCCACAGCTAATGCACTCATCCCTCAACTATTTTTCCCTGTACAGCACCTATCATTCTATTTACCAGTTGCTCCAGCCTCCTACTAGTTATTCCAATTCTGTCTATCTTACCTACCAACATAGTGTACTACCCCCTTTGTGTTGCCCAAAATTCCTATAGAAGTTGTTCCACTGAATAATATATTGCTTGCTGCTTTGTTATATAAGTTTATACAGGCACTAGGAGGGCCTGTTATGGATATAAGAATGTCGCCCCACATGTTATTAGAGCAAGAGAACTGCGAACCGAAGGTAAGCAGTTCTGGTGCCTTAAGGACGCAAGCGGTGACACTCTTATATCCATAAGAGACACTCCTATCACCCCTGCAAACTTACTATAGATCGCAACACCATTAAAAAAAACAACTTTTTGCAGTCTATTTCTGTGGCAGTTTTCAAGAAGCCCATTAGTGTGAGCACGTGAAGTACTCTTACGGCAATAAGAGTATCTCACACGCAACTGAAGGAAGTGCTGTGATTGGCTGGGGAGCATCACATGATGCTCCCATGATCTATAAGTTTATATGGGCACTAGGAGGCCTCTTATGGATATAAGAGTGTCACCTTGCACATTCTTAGGGCAAGAGAACTGTGAACCAAAGCCCACCAAACTTAGGGAAGTCTGCATTTCACACACACTGCAACTGTCAGTCAGACTGAAGATTACTTATACTGGTAAAGTATTTTTATATGGGTATCCAGCTGAAGCGGGCCGGAAGTTGGGAGCTGTTCGAGCAGACTTTGCTCGAGGGGCCACAGAGTCAGACCATGTGGAGAAGGACATTTGAATACTGAACTAATAGACAAGTGACTTTATTTAATCCCTTATTAATTATCATGTGTCTTACTTTCCTGGACTTTTCATAGTCTGTGTTTGAACTTTACAGACATTGTTATATTTGAGACAGAGGCAAATCCTGATTATTCCATAGTCAAACTTGACGTTTTCTTACAAAGTGTGTATTTCGTGTTTCCCTAGGCATCTTTTTAAGATGGAAGCGACCGCATGGCCGTGATTGAGAGCAGAGACCTTCATCCCTGTATTGAAAATGACCATTGGCATAGCATCAGAGGGGACACTACATGGATGTTAGGTGGAACATGGAGCTTCATCACACACTGCGAGGTAAACACTCTTTTGTTATGATATATATATATATATA
Organism: Neoceratodus forsteri; assembly: GCA_016271365.2. Lineage (NCBI taxonomy): Eukaryota > Metazoa > Chordata > Ceratodontiformes > Ceratodontidae > Neoceratodus > Neoceratodus forsteri. Next base: position 963,129,129 of record CM028136.1, read on the forward strand.
TATATATAAAGATTGGAGATTAGGTTTGATGTTTACATAATGCCTCTCAGATGTTTCAGAGTTGGGGCTGTTTTAGCTCCTACCACCTCCTCTGGTAGGCCATTCTAAGCTTCCACCACCCTCTATATAACATAATATTTTTTCATGTTACCCCTGATCCGTCCCCTCTCCAACTTCATACTGTGCCCCCTAGTATTGGAACATCTCTTACTTTGGAAGATGCTCCCTTCCTGCACTCTGTTTTTACCAGTGAGGCATTTGCATGTCTCTATCATCCCCCCCCCTTGCCTCCAGGGAATACATATTTAATTCTTTTAATTTTTCCTCATAGGTTTTTTCATGCAGGCCCTTCACCATTTTAGTTCACCAGTTCATGTCAGAAAATTAGCTGCAGCTCAGAATACCTTTCCTGGACAAAAATATCAAAACAAATTAATTCAGTAAGCTGCAAGGAAATAATTTTTTCGTGTGATGTAGTAAACAGGAAGCCCCCCTAATACACTGAGAATAAATATTTAGCAGCAGTCTGGTCACTGTGTGCACAATGATAGCTGTCTAGTAAAACCCATAAAACATAATTTCTTAACATGCATTTCCTGAAACAAACTGTGAAGGGGACAGTTTTATAGACACTATTGCCCACTCCTGACATGGTTCTAAGATACTGTACATGATTTGTCTAAAGCATTAAGCAATAGATGCAGCTATTAATGTAATCCTGCTGATACACTGACATGGATACAGCAATAGGCCAACCCTGCTGTTTTATAATCCATATAAACGTCTCGTAAAATCATGGGCTTATTTAATGCAAGTGTGTCCCTGCATTTTATTACCTGCTTTAGCTGTATGCTGACTCCACCAGGTCTTTATCAGTTGTCCCCAACCGTGTTTTCTTTGTCCCTTATAGAAACTGCCCTCCTCCCACTTACATACAAAGAACAATGCCTGTCAAACTGAAGTGCTCTTGTTATGGTTTACTAAAATAGCCAGTTTTGTTTTGGGTGCCTGTTAACACAGCATATAGTCAGTGTCAGTGGCTCAGCAGGTAGCACACTCGCCTCTGAGGCCGGAAGATCAGAGGGCTGTGGGTTCAGTTCCCACATCTGGCACTTGGGTTAATATCCCAGTACTGACACTGTAGTGCAGCATGAGAGGGGTGATGCACTTCTGAGGTGCTGTCTTTCGGATGAGATGTTAAACCGAGGTCCCATCTGCCTGGATTGGTGGTAGTTCAGGTGGATGTTAAAGATCCCATGGCACTTCTCGAAAAGAGTAGGGGAATTTCCCCAGTGTCCTGGCCAAATTTCCCCTCATTCACTAAAAATACCACGAACAGCTTAATCTGGTTCAAGGTCAGTTGGCATTCATCTGTATCCCCCTCCCCCGGGTCGTGCCTAAAATAGGCAGGATTTGTCTAGTGCACTTACCCAGTCAACAAAAACTAAATAAATTAAAAAAAATATCTAGATAGGGCACAGACAAAACTTCAGTGCTTCTGGGTACAAAAAAGCCAGAACGACATGATGGCTAGACTATCAGGCAGCAAAATACATTTCTCTGAAAGAGCTCGACCAGAGATGGAACTTTGCTCTGCAATCTGTACGCAATAATATAAAGAGGAACTCTCTACTTTAATATAAAAGTTATGTACATATATTATAACTTTAATGTTTTCTAGTTTTTTTCTTTTGTTTTTTTCCCTGTTGCTGGTCTGCTAAATATCACAGATAATGTAGTATTTATTTCCTGAATCTTTCAAAATGTATCTGAGTTTTCCTGGCTAATCTCACAATTGCTGTTTGTGACATCACAGTCTGTTGTTATTGTGAGCACTGTGATGTCATAAACAAAGATATTGTGAGGTTAACTGGGGGAGAAGAACATGCTTTTTATACAGACTATTTCAAGAGACTACCAAAATGTGCTGTAAACCTTGGAAAGGGACTCTGAAAATTAAAAAAAAGTATTCTCCAGTAAATTGTAATAGCTGAAATATCACATTTATAAAAGCAGCTGCTGAAGTGCAGAGTTGCTCTTTAAGAACAGTGACTGGCTGGGACAGTCAATCAATAATATTTCTGAGTGATCGCTAACTTTTATGCAAGAGGATTGCTGGTGCAGTGCTTGGAACATGCAGACAAAGGGCACAAGCCACTTAATAACCTGGGAATTCCAGGCTGCAGAGTTACATGTCCCCAGACTAGGCCTCACTTAACTTAGTTCCCAAACGCCAGCTGTCTTAAGTCAGGAATCTGGAGGTCCACGCAGGGACCAAGGTTGGTCCATGGACCAGAGCTGGGCTGGACACTGTGCTTCTGACAGGAAGCCCAGGTCAGCTGGAGCACACGGAGCAGGGGATTCCAAAGACAGCTGTATCTCCATACGGCCCCCCGAAAAACTTTTAAAATTAAAAAAACACGGAATTATCAATGTGCCTTCCTGCACTCATGTTGGTTCGAGCACTGGGAGTAGGGTCTTGGTTCGAGAGGCAATCTTGATTTGTAACCCTTTGGTTTCTAGAATGACTATCTATGGAGGTGGAAGCACTACAACAGGGATCCCACTAGCATAGTATCCATGTCTTCTTCGAGCCCTCCTCATCACCAAAATAGTGACGAGGGTCTTGTGAATAGTGACCAAGCTACCCTGCCTGCCCTCTGACATGACCAGCCGTGAAGTGCCAGGGGTGTAGTGGGATCAGGTGCAATGGGGCAGATACAGTATTTCCAACTCCATCTGTGGTTGCCGCATACGTGGAAGAGGCAATTTGCAACTGCTTCCAGTCCTCTACACCTGCAAAAGGATTTTTCAACCTTTGGGGATCAGGCCAAAGTTGCTAGAACTAGGCCTGCGGTGACACTTTCAATTCGGTTTGGGAATACTTCAAGTAGTGACATCCACGAAGTTACAGACTCCTTCAGAGATGACATACAGGATAATGTATAGGGAACTATGTAATACAGGGCTATTTTCGACTATCAATGGATTCCTCTGATGCTTCTGTTCATGGAAATCCTAGATAATGAATGAATGTCACACTTATTGGTAAGTCACCCTTTGTTTGGTCCCACAAGGCACATGGGTCTGTCCTTCGATGACTGGGGTAGGGATTGTGCCTTTTAACCTTTGGGGATAGGGGACTGGATTTGGGTGTTATTAGCTTCACAAATATTAGTGACGTGATGTCTCCACTTGGGGAAACCCCTTGAAATACCTGCTGGTACTCAGGATGTAACCCCCCCCCCAGGAAATGGCATTATTTAAAGGGACCCTGTCAAACCTTTTTGCACCATATTATTTCTAGTTGAAAAACCACGTTATGACCGCTTACCTTCTCTAAGATTTACTGAACTTGCTGGTTGTTTTATCTGCTTCCTTTCATAGTAGAAGTGAAATGCATGGGAACAGTGCGGTTATACCCAGCCTTGTTTTACTTCAAATCCTTGATCTACGCTTATTGCATACATCCTAAACATTAGGAACACTATCAAACAGCGCAGACACTCATCATGCAATAGCCTCCTCTCCTTCCACAGCATCATGAGTGGCCTGGCTGCATTAGGGGCATCCCCCAAGTCCCGGAAAATTGCAGTGGAAGTTGATCGAAGAATGCAAAGTATCATGTTTTTGTGTGGTAACACCAGTACGGTGGGCAGGCTGTTTTTAACTTTTAAAAAGAAAAAAATGAATCAGAATCAAACTACCAGCTACACAAGCAATCTCTACAGAATGCGAGCAATCATAACATACTGTATTTTTTTTTTTTTTAATTTAGGGACACTTTGAGGCTTTAGGGGCTTGACAGTGCCCCTTTAACAGTCAAAAACAGATGCACCCCCACAATGTAAAACCACATTAATGAAACAATAAACAATAGTACACTGGAGTAAAATGCAAACGAGGGGCAAGTTTTATTAGGGAAGGCAGGAACAGAGATGTGGGGAAGGAACGGGTAAGTGTTAAGCAAGCATTACACAGTAACAGTTTGCAATACCACCCTCTGCATAGTATCACAGCATGCACTTCAGCATGAGGGGCTTGCAGGAGCGAGCTAGGGTCAAGCAACCCCAACCTTGTCTTTACCCCCATGGTGGGGACTTTTTTCCCCTCCTCTTCTTTCCCACATGGGGATTTCCTTGACCAAGTGGCTGATGGATGGGTGGGGCTTGTCATTTTCACATGGTCTCCTCCCTCTCTCTGGATGGGCTCAAGCTGGGAGGCGTACTCTGCAGCCATTTTCCCACAGTCAGAACCAGTCTCAGGCTGTTTGGAAAAATACCACCCTGTAGGGAAAGTTTCTTAGGAAATACCTGCTCCGCTCGTAACAGTATAGCCTTTTTCCTCAATTTATTTAGCTCCAGAGTGGCACTGCTCCTCAGTGGACATGGAATGTAAACACTCTCTCTGGCCTAGCAGTTCCCCTGTAGGACGCTGGCAGCATGTCTGATTCCCCTCATGCTACAGCAGGAACAGTGCAGATTATCTAGCTCCACGGGCTTTTATAGCCACAGAATGGTGGCTCTTGAATGGCTGAACTTTGCTGCTTAGCAAGCTTGCGGTTATACACATGTGTGACAGTAACTGATCCCAGAATCCGCATACAAAAAAAGAAACTGGTTCCCATCTTAGGACTTATACTGTACCATGGACAGACATTGTTGGGGAAGTTACTTTTAAAAGTGATAAGTTACAGTTACTAGTTACTCTAAAACATTTGTTATAAGTTACAGCTACTTATTCATTATGAATACACAGTAATAAGGAGCTGTAATACACAGTAATACATATTACTTTTTCTGTTACGTTATATTACGTTTCAAAAATAAATTGGTCTCAGATCAGGTCTGCTTGGAAAAAAGAGAAACTGGTCTCAGACCAGGTATTAGGGGACTAACCTTCCTAGACATGTCTTCCTAGATCTTCAACTTTGCAGGCAAACTCTCCCTGCAGGCTGTGTGCAGCATGCATACTCTGTCTACAGGAACTCCTGAGCTTCTCATTAGCTGCTTATGCACACTCTGACTTGTTTTCCCAGAGCTCTGAGGTCAAAGGGCAAACTGCATGGCCATAGCCATGTTTGTTTATATTACAAAGTTCTTTAAACTACAGTACTGAAGCGCTCAGTGGTCAAAAAAGTGTCACAAGGACATGGTATCTATGGGCATTCTATTTTTCATTTTTTCTCCCTAATGTTTACAAGCAGGTGATTATTTTAGTCACTTTACTGGTGATGGATGAGGCTGTCAGGGAGGGAGGGAGTAATTACAAATGCTTACTTTTCAATTTAGACCACAGAAAACCAGCAGCACATCAACCCGTAAAAGGCTTCACTTACGGTCGGCTAACAGAATGGAATGTCTGCCCTCTAGTTCTTTACAGAACTCAAGTTACTCTATATATTTGGTCCCTCGTCAGCGGCATACGGATGCTTGCCAATTTGCCCAGAGGTGCAGATATTTAAAATCCCAGACCCACTGCCTATCCTGGGGCTGGTAATGCCCCTTGATGTGGGCAACATCCCCAGTGCATCCCTCGTTGATCAGCTGATCATGTGTAATTCCCCTCGATGTGGGCAACGTGCCCGTGCATCCCTCATTGATCGGCTGATCATGCATCAGTGCAAACTTCAAAGGTGTCTCATCTGTGACATTCCTTTCACATGCCCTGTCCACAGTGTTGCGGAGTAACTATTTGTGATAAGCTACTGTACTTTTAGTACTTTTTTAGTAACTATTAATAGTGACAGATTATGTTCCAAAAAAAGTAATAAGTAACAGTAATGATATTACTTTTCCCTTAAAAGTAACTAGTTACTGTAATAGAAATTTTTAGTTACTGTTAAGAGAGACTAATTGTCCTTCCATGAGCGGATTCTTGTATGCTTTAGCAGCACCAAGGAGAAGTGCGATAAATCCAGGGATTAGATCCCCCTGGTATGCCAACATTTCCACCACGCAATTTGTTTTCATAGATAGAACTCAGGTGTATCATATAAGATATGTAATGAAAAGTAATATAAAGTAACCGAAAAAGTAATATGCATTACTTTTACAGCTCCTTATTACTCTACATTCATGAGGAATAAGTAACTGTAACTTATTACAAATGTTTTAGAGTAACTAGTAACTGTAACTTATTACAAATGTTTTAGAGTAACTAGAAACTGTAACTTATTACAAATGTTTTAGAGTAACCAGTAACTGTAACTTATCACAAATGTTTTAGAGTAACCAGTAACTGTAACTTATTACAAATGCTTTAGAGTAACTAGAAACTGTAACTTATTACAAATGTTTTAGAGTAACTAGTAACTGTAACTTATTACAAATGTTTTAGAGTAACTAGAAACTGTAACTTATTACAAATGTTTTAGAGTAACTAGAAACTGTAACTTATTACAAATGTTTTAGAGTAACTAGTAACTGTAACTTATTACAAATGTTTTAGAGTAACTAGTAACTGTAACTTATCACAAATGCTTTAGAGTAACCAGTAACTGTAACTTATCACAAATGCTTTAGAGTAACTAGTAACTGTAACTTATTTCAAATGTTTTAGAGTAACTAGAAACTGTAACTTATTACAAATGTTTTAGAGTAACTAGAAACTGTAACTTATTACAAATGTTTTAGAGTAACTAGTAACTGTAACTTATCACAAATGCTTTAGAGTAACCAGTAACTGTAACTTATTACAAATGCTTTAGAGTAACTAGTAACTGTAACTTATTACAAATGTTTTAGAGTAACTAGAAACTGTAACTTATTACAAATGTTTCAGAGTAACCAGTAACTGTAACTTATTACAAATGTTTTAGAGTAACTAGTAACTGTAACAGATTACAAATGTTTTAGAGTAACTAGAAACTGTAACTTATTACAAATGTTTTAGAGTAACTAGAAACTGTAACTTATTACAAATGTTTTAAAGTAACCAGTAACTGTAACTTATTACAAATGTTTTAGAGTAACTAGAAACTGTAACTTATTACAAATCCTTTAGAGTAACCAGTAACTGTAACTTATTACAAATGTTTTAGAGTAACTAGAAACTGTAACCTTATTACAAATGTTTTAGAGTAACTAGAAACTGTAACTTATTACAAATGTTTTAGAGTAACTAGTAACTGTAACTTATTACAAATGTTTTAGAGTAACTAGAAACTGTAACTTATTACAAATGTTTTAGAGTAACCAGTAACTGTAACTTATTACAAATGTTTTAGAGTAACTAGCAACTGTAACTTATTACAAATGTTTTTGAGTAGGCTGGCCCAGTGGCGCTGATGGCTGAGGCACTGGATGCCTCACCTCGCAGCACGCCGGGGACCCAGGCTCGGGAATGAGCCCGGGCCGTCGGAGGTTGGCGGGGGGGAGCGGAGCAGGATGGAGCTGCCAACAGGCAAGCTCTCCTCTCTGGGGAGGTGTAAGGGCTTCCTCCAGCTGCTGGCTGCCACCTGGTGGAGGCTGGGGACAGCACAGACCAGGAGGAAGGGTGGGAGGAAAGGGGCTGTTACTGGGGCTGTGGGAGTAATGCGTGCCTCCACAAGCATGCGTTCCCATTCCTGAAGCCCCTGGGGTAAGAACGGAGGAAAAAGATGGTGGCAGGATGGCGACTGTCTCCGCACAGGCTCCGCTCCCAGGCCAGGTGTAGGTAAGCCCCGGTAATTCCAGGTGATGGGGCTGGGGGGGGGCGGTCAGATGGGGGCTGTCCGGGGAGGCAACAAAAAAATGTTAAATGATAAAAACAAAAGTTTTAGAGTAAATAGAAACTGTAACTTATTACAAATGTTTTAGAGTAACTAGTAACTGTAACTTATTACAAATGTTTTAGAGTAACCAGTAACTGTAACTTATTACAAATGTTTTAGAGTAACCAGTAGCTGTAACTTATTACAAATGTTTTAGAGTAACTAGAAACTGTAACTTATTACACATGTTTTAGAGTAACTAGAAACTGTAACTTATTACAAATGCTTTAGAGTAACTAGAAACCGTAACTTATTACACATGTTTTAGAGTAACTAGAAACTGTAACTTATTACAAATGCTTTAGAGTAACCAGTAGAAATATAGAAACATAGATTTTGATGGCAGATAAGGACCGCTTGGCCCACCCAGTCTGCCCATTTCCCTAGCTAATGGATAAGCTGCAGATCCTAGTAAACCAGCAGCCTACTTCTTCCTACCCCAACCCCCTAGAATTGCCTTATGACTGTCCCATGCATGCTTGAATTCCACCACTGTTTTTGACTCCACAACCTCCTCCAGAAGGCCATTCCATGCATCCACAACCTCTCTGTGAAAAATACTTTAGCAAATTACCTCTAGGCTGCCCCCCTCTATCTTCAAATTTTGCTCCCTTGTTCTTGCACACCTCTTTTTTTGAAAGATGCTACCCTCTTGGACTTTGTTGATTCCCTTGAGATACTTGAAAGTTTCTATCATGTCCCCCCCTCCCTCCTTTCCTCGAGGCTATACATATTCAGCTCCTTAAGTCTCTCCTCATATGTCTTCCAGTGCAGACCCTGCACCATTTTAGTTGCCCTCCTCTGGACAGCCTCCATCCTGTCTATGTCCTTGCGGAGATTGGGTCTCCAGAACTGCACGCAGTACTCCAGATGGGGTCTCACCAACTGTCTGTACAGAGGGATAATAACTTCCTGTTTTCTACTGGTGATGCCTCTCCCTATGCATCCCAGTATCCCCCAAGCCCTCCTTGCTGCATTCTCACATTGCTTGCCCACCTTTAGGTCATCTGATATGACTACCCCAGGTCCCTTTCCATTTTTTGTTGTTAGCATCTCACCCCCCATTGTGTACTCTTCCCCTGGGTTTTTGTTTCCCAGGTGCATTACCTTGCACTTCTTAGCATTGAATCTAAGCTGCCATATACTTGACCATTCCTCTAACCTTGCCAAGTCCCTTCTCATCCTTTCCACCCCACCTTGTGCATCAACTCTGTTGCAGATCTTTGTGTCATCTGTAAAGAGACATACTTTTCCTTCAGTTCCTCTGCAATGTCAGCTTATAAAGACATTGAAGAGGACCAGTCTAATACTGACCCTGCGGTACCCACTAGTAACTCCCTTTCTTCAGAGTGGCTCCATTTACTATTACTGTCTGTGTCCTATTCTCCAGCCAATTCTTTACCCAGGCTGTCATCTTGGGACCCACTCCCAGGCTGGCTAACTTGTATATTAATCTTTTGTGTGGGACTGTGTCAAATGCCTTGCTAAAGTCTAGGTAGGCCATGTCCACAGCCTCTCCCTGATCTACTACTTTGGTCACCCAGTCAAAGAAATCTATCAGATTTGTCTGGCATGACCTTCCCGCTGTGAATCCATGCAAGTAACTGTAACTTATTACAAATGTTTTAGAGTAACTAGAAACTGTAACTTATCACAAATGCTTTAGAGTAACCAGTAACTGTAACTTATTACTAATGCTTTAAAGTAACTAGAAACTGTAACGTATTACACATGTTTTAGAGTAACTAGAAACTGTAACTTATCACAAATGTTTTAGAGTAACCAGAAACTGAAACTTATTACAAATGCTTTAGAGTAACCAGTAACTGTAACTTATTACAAATGTTTTAGAGTAACTAGAAGCTGTAACTTATTACAAATGTTTTAGAGTAACTAGAAACTGTAACTTATCACAAATGCTTTAGAGTAACCAGTAACTGTAACTTATTACAAATGTTTTAGAGTAACTAGAAACTGTAACTTATTACAAATGTTTTAGAGTAGCTAGTAACTGTAACTTATTACAAATGCTTTAGAGTAACCAGTAACTGTAACTTATTACAAATGTTCTAGAGTAACTAGAAACTGTAACTTATTACACATGTTTTAGAGTAACTAGTAACTGTAACTTATCACAAATGCTTTACAGTAACCAGTAACTGTAACTTATTACAAATGTTTTAGAGTAACTAGAAACTGTAACTTATTACATGTGTTTTAGAGTAACTAGTAACTGTAACTTATCACAAATGCTTTAGAGTAACCAGTAACTGTAACTTATTACAAATGTTTTAGAGTAACTAGAAACTGTAACTTATTACACATGTTTTAGAGTAACTAGAAACTGTAACTTATTACAAATGTTTTAGAGTAACCAGTAACTGTAACTTATCACAAATGCTTTAGAGTAACCAGTAACTGTAACTTATTACAAATGCTTTAGAGTAACTAGAAACTGTAACTTATTACACATGTTTTAGAGTAACTAGAAACTGTAACTTATTAGACATGTTTTAGAGTAACTAGTAACTGTAACTTATCACAAATGCTTTAGAGTAACCAGTAACTGTAACTTATTACAAATGTTTTAGAGTAACCAGTAACTGTAACTTATTACAAATGTTTTAGAGTAACTAGAAACTGTAACTTATTACAAATGTTTTAGAGTAACCAGTAACTGTAACTTATCACAAATGCTTTAGAGTAACCAGTAACTGTAACTTATTACAAATGCTTTAGAGTAACTAGAAACTGTAACTTATTACAAATGTTTTAGAGTAACTAGAAACTGTAATTTATTACAAATGTTTTAGAGTAACCAGAAACTGTAACTTATTACAAATGCTTTAGAGTAACCAGTAACTGTAACTTATTACAAATGCTTTAGAGTAACTAGAAACTGTAACTTATTACAAATGTTTTAGAGTAACTAGAAACTGTAATTTATTACAAATGTTTTAGAGTAACCAGAAACTGTAACTTATTACAAATGCTTTAGAGTAACCAGTAACTGTAACTTATTACAAATGTTTTAGAGTAACTAGAAACTGTAACTTATTACAAATGTTTTAGAGTAACTAGAAACTGTAACTTATCACAAATGCTTTAGAGTAACCAGTAACTGTAACTTATTACAAATGCTTTAGAGTAACTAGAAACTGTAACTTATTACAAATGTTTTAGAGTAGCTAGTAACTGTAACTTATTACAAATGTTTTAGAGTAACTAGAAACTGTAACTTATTACAAATGCTTTAGAGTAACCAGTAACTGTAACTTATTACAAATGCTTTAGAGTAACTAGAAACTGTAACTTATTACAAATGTTTTAGAGTAACTAGAAACTGTAACTTATCACAAATGCTTTAGAGTAACCAGTAACTGTAACATATTACAAATGGTTTAGAGTAACTAGAAACTGTAACTTATTACAAATGTTTTAGAGTAGCTAGTAACTGTAACTTATTACAAATGCTTTAGAGTAGCTAGTAAGTGTAACTTATTACAAATGCTTTAGAGTAACCAGTAACTGTAACTTATCACAAATGCTTTAGAGTAACCAGTAACTGTAACTTATTACAAATGTTTTAGAGTAACTAGAAACTGTAACTTATTAGACATGTTTTAGAGTAACTAGTAACTGTAACTTATCACAAATGCTTTAGAGTAACCAGTAACTGTAACTTATTACAAATGTTTTAGAGTAACTAGAAACTGTAACTTATTACACGTGTTTTAGAGTAACTAGTAACTGTAACTTATCACAAATGCTTTAGAGTAACCAGTAACTGTAACTTATTACAAATGCTTTAGAGTAACTAGAAACTGTAACTTATTACACATGTTTTAGAGTAACTAGAAACTGTAACTTATTACAAATGCTTTAGAGTAACCAGAAACTATAACTTATTACAAATGCTTTAGAGTAACCAGTAACTGTAACTTATTACAAATGTTTTAGAGTAACCAGTAACTGTAACTTATTACAAATGTTTTAGAGTAACTAGAAACTGTAACTTATTACAAATGTTTTAGAGTAGCTAGTAACTGTAACTTATTACAAATGCTTTAGAGTAGCTAGTAACTGTAACTTATTACAAATGTTTTAGAGTAACTAGAAACTGTAACTTATTACAAATGTTTTAGAGTAGCTAGTAACTGTAACTTATTACAAATGCTTTAGAGTAACCAGTAACTGTAACTTATTACAAATGCTTTAGAGTAACTAGAAACTGTAACTTATTACAAATGTTTTAGAGTAACTAGAAACTGTAACTTATCACAAATGCTTTAGAGTAACTAGTAACTGTAACTTATTACAAATGTTTTAGAGTAACTAGAAACTGTAACTTATTACAAATGTTTTAGAGTAACTAGAAACTGTAACTTATTACAAATGTTTTAGAGTAGCTAGTAACTGTAACTTATTACAAATGCTTTAGAGTAGCTAGTAACTGTAACTTATTACAAATGCTTTAAAGTAACCAGTAACTGTAACTTATCACAAATGCTTTAGAGTAACCAGTAACTGTAACTTATTACAAATGTTTTAGAGTAACTAGAAACTGTAACTTATTACAAATGTTTTAGAGTAACTAGAAACTGTAACTTATCACAAATGCTTTAGAGTAACCAGTAACTGTAACTTATTACAAATGTTTTAGAGTAACTAGAAACTGTAACTTATTACAAATGTTTTAGAGTAACTAGAAACTGTAACTTATTACAAATGTTTTAGAGTAGCTAGTAACTGTAACTTATTACAAATGCTTTAGAGTAGCTAGTAACTGTAACTTATTACAAATGCTTTAAAGTAACCAGTAACTGTAACTTATCACAAATGCTTTAAAGTAACCAGTAACTGTAACTTATTACAAATGTTTTAGAGTAACTAGAAACTGTAACTTATTACAAATGTTTTAGAGTAACTAGAAACTGTAACTTATTACAAATGCTTTAGAGTAACCAGTAACTGTAACTTATTACACATGCTTTAGAGTAACTAGAAACTGTAACTTATTACAAATGTTTTAGAGTAGCTAGTAACTGTAACTTATTACACATGTTTTAGAGTAACTAGAAACTGTAACTTATTACACATGTTTTAGAGTAACTAGTAACTGTAACTTATTACAAATGCTTTAGAGTAACCAGTAACTGTACCTTATTGCAAATGCTTTAGACAGTAACCAGTAACTGTAACTTATTACAAATGTTTTAGAGTAACTAGAAACTGTAACTTATTACAAATGTTTTAGAGTAACTAGAAACTGTAACTTATTACAAATGTTTTAGAGTAACTAGAAACTGTAACTTATTACAAATGCTTTAGAGTAACCAGTAACTGTAACATATTACAAATGTTTTAGAGTAACTAGAAACTGTAACTTATTACGAATGTTTTAGAGTAACTAGTAACTATAACTTATTACATATAGAATAGTGGATGGGTGAACATCCACAGCAAAGTTGTGTTTCCATCGAGGGAGTTGACAACATCACAGAGACCTCGAGAGCAAAGCTTGAGAGGTCTCGTTGATGTCATCAACTGCCCGAGATGGGGATGCAGACTTAGTTGTGGATGTTCACCCATCCACTGTTTTTTATAGTATATGGGTTTTTTTGTTTTACATTTATTTTTTTCATTACTTGCCATAGGCACTGCTCCCATTTCCCCTCTGGTGCTTCTGCTTGCGCCCATTCCTGCTTATGCTCCGTCCTGCTCCTCAGCATATCATTTTTTTTAAATTGGTGAGAAAAAAGAAAGCAATTGTTTTTAGAAAGGGAGCCATGTATGGCTCTCCGTGTCCTGATTCCGACTTCTCAGTCGGTGGCTCCTGCCTCGACACTCGCTAAATCGCGCCACCATGTTTTTTTGTTTTTTTTTTTCTATAGAGCGTCACCTGAGCCAATCAGGCAGCAGGTCAAGGGTAAAAAGTTGTTGTACTATCGATGTGACATCAGAACGATAGTACAACAACTTTTTTGACCTTTGAATTGTACTACAACAACATTTCAGCAGTTGTGAAATCCATTGACAATAGGCAGCACCCATGTACTATAAATGCTTTACAGTAACCAGTAACTGTAACTTATTACAAATGTTTTAGAGTAACTAGAAACTGTAACTTATTACTTTTAAAAGTAACTTCCCCAACACTGTCTGTCCCTGGGTGAAGAAGACCACTACCAGTTGTTCCTTTGGGGACCCAAGGAGACCAAGCTAAGCATCCAACTTGGAAAGGGGCTGCACATTGTTCTTTATAATGTATAGGGAAAGATTATTATCAAAAGCATCTTAGAAGTGAGCATAGGGACTTAAGAGGCAAATGTACTACTGTGATATCTGCTCTCTGTTCTGTCCCGCTGTTACTGTTGTGCCTGCAGACATAGGCAGGTAAATATTCCCCCAATGGTGATGAAGGCAGGTTAGTATAATTACACTGGCGGTGATGTAGGAAGGCTAGTATAACCACATTTGTATGTGGGTGGCTTTATAGTGTGCCATTGGTGACTTAGGCAGACTATGCAAAAAAAAAAATAATTGAAAGACTGTAGCCTGAGGTTCTATGAGGGGAATAGCTCCTCCCCATCTCCCATGTAAACCCTTAGGCTATGCCTGCTCTGCTTAGAGTGAGTCACACTCACTCCTCGGTGGTGCAGCTAGTTGGGCTAGTTAGGCCACCCCCTTTCTTCTCTGTCTGTTTGTGTTTTCCTCTGTCTGGTCTGTTGCCTGTGCCCATTGCCTTGCCCATTCCCTTCCCCCCTTCTGGGTATTGCTCTCCCTTTCCTCCCCGTACCTTGCTGTTCTTCTCTGTTCTCCTTTGGGGGCCATCTTCCTCCCTGTCTGCCCTGCCACAGTGTCTCACTCAGCTTTCCATTTTCACTCCTCCTCACTGGAACTGCTGCATATTTACTCACTGCTCAGGTCTACAGAGGATCTCCAGCCTCCGGACTCCAGTGCCATGCTGTCTGCCTGCACTTTCTGGCATCTCTCCTCCCTGGCATCACATTTCTGTGCCCTGCCTCCTATCTGCTGAGTGGCGTCCTGCCACACTTCCTCATCCATGCTTGCTCCCTCGGTCTGCTACTTCACAGCTACTTCTGGACTAGGAGCTTTTCAGGCTTCAGCACCCCAATGATTTGCGGCCAGCATGCTGCCTCTGGGCTCCTTACCCCGTGTCTCACTGCAGTTTTATGGGGCGGCACTTCTGGCATCTCTTCCTTGGTGCTAGCGCCTGCTGACTGTGTGGCTGTCTGCCGCTTGTTGCCTCCAGCCTGATGCTTGTCCAGAGCTACTCTAGCCTTGCTGCACTGCTGGTGCCACACTAAACTGCCTCACTCCATCTCTCCTGCAATTGCACCAGCAAGCCTCGGGTGAAAGGCAAGTACTAGAAAGACTCCTGCTCTTCTCATATGATATTGCTTCTTGCCTGTGTTTCAGACCGCCTGTTTTCATTAACCCAGTTACTATGTCAGCAGCCATAAAATTAGCCCCAGTTTCTGACTCTTACCATGCCATGCCTGACACTTCACGGGCCCCCGGTCACTATCCTAATTATAGTATGCCCATCAGTTCATTGTTCTGTGCCTTACCTCCTAGTACCAAACGAATGCGGTACTTCTCAGCCGCTCTCCACAGGCTGTTGGCATATTGTCACTGCCCGATTCCTCAGTGACCCCACTGCTCCTTTCTGCAATGGAGGATCTCTACAGTCATCAGCTGGTTTTCCTGGCGTAATCTACACTATGCCCATTGCTTGCACTGTGCCCCTTTCAGCAGCTAGGGTGTTTCTTTCATGTTCCAGGCATTTAACTTTGCAGTTCTAGGATATGGACGACCTATGTCAGTACTGAAAATTCCAGCCATCCTCACTTGCTGATCAGGCTTGACTCCCTTGTTTTATTTAGCCTACATGGAGGTCCTGCCCGTCCATCTGGCCTACATGGTGGCTTAGCACTACTCACTCTCACTAATCCTACCTCAGACTGCCCTCCGTGGAGGTCCAGCTGGTCCTGCTGGCCTACATGGAGGCCTAGTTTGACTCATTAATTTCTCCACTACTACAGCAGACCTATGTGGAGGTCCTGTCTTCTCACTAGCCCACGTGGGGACCTAGCTCACTATTTATTTTGCTACTTTGCAAGCAGCAGCCGCAGACTGCTTAGACTCGTGCTCCAGCTGGCCTTCATCCAGGCCTACTCTACTGCATCATCTCACATGCTTTTGCAATCCTAGCTGTCCTCTAGTTCTTTCAGCATGTGTTTCTCTGCCAAGACATCCGGGGAGTGTACCTCAATTCTTGGGAGATCTTGGGACGATTACTTCCCTGCAGCTTTGTTGGTTTACCTGTGCCACTGGATTTCCAGCTCCTTGCAAGCCTCCATTTCACTGCCATCGCTCTCAACTCCCCAGTTCGGTATACCCTTCATCCCTTGTCCTTTGTCCCTACCTGTATCTCTCCATATGCTGACCTTCCTATTCAGTGTTGTCTACCTGCTCATCCTCATCTGGACTTGGACCTTCCTCAAGAAAGTCTGCTTTCATCCGCCTTCCTCATTCCCTGTACGTAGGCGGTTGTTTGCCTTCTTCAGCCTGGACCTAGTTCTGCTTCTGCTGTTTCACTCTGCCCACCTCGTTCCAGAGTGCCATCATACTTCTTTGGGCATCAATTTACCAAGCTCTTCTTCGGACTCCCTTATCGTACTGTTGCCTCCTCACTGAATTCATGCAACATGATTGGGGACTCTACCACTGATGTCTCGCCTTCAGTTGTAGTTGTCCAGTACTGGGCGTTGCCAGCCACCTACCTTCCAATTGCTTGCACCTGACCTGCATTCATCAAAGATGTCCTTACTTGCTTAGCAGTGGACCTTACCTCTGCTTCTATTTACGACATCACAGGACATTCGTAATCAGTTCCACTTGATGTTCTCACCATGCTTCTTGCTTCAGCTTGTTCTGGGACTTTCTGCTGTTGCCTTACCCTGCCTGGGACATCCTAGCTGTTTTGTTCCATCATGCCATTTCCGATCTCACAGGTTTCCATCTTGGACATTAACCTACTCCAGTAAAATGTGGGGTTACCGTATCTGGGTGAGTTACCAATTCATCTGACTCAGTCTCCACTTCACCACATTCTTCTGCCATGCCTTGACCATCAGGGACTCAACATTTTACTGGACCTTGTCATACCTAATCTCATACAGTCCACCTTTGCAGCTTCACCCATCTGACCCTGGCTGTTGCTCAAGCATACATCTATACTGCCCTCTACAGGGCTATATTGCTCAGCAAAACAGGAGGTTTCCTCTACTTACCTACTTACTCTACACACCCTCAATAGTCTTAACCATCTACCATGCACAAACCAGCCTCACCCCGCATGGGGGCATGGAGGTTCTAATGTTTACTCTACAAACCTGCCTCAGCCTGCAAGGAGGCATGGAGGTTTCTAATGTTTGCACTTCAAACCTGCTTCACCCCACAAGGGAGCATGGAGGTTTCTATCCACCTTGCCTGTAAGGGCTGGCTTCTGCTCAACTTATTCCTACTCTCCCTCTATAGGCTTATATGTTAATTCATTAGAAACCTGCCTCGTCCCACCAGAGGGCATGGAGGTTTCTATCCGCCTCACCTCAAATGACCTGGCTTTGTCCAACTTGCTCTCATCGGGCTTATATTGCCTACTTTACACTTACCTGCTTGCCCATATGGCACCTGGAGGTTCCCATTTGCTCTGCCCTCTTACAGCTTAGCAGCCTGCACTCCAGCTTACTCGCTTTGCCACTAAGGGCCAAGTGCTTTACAGTAAATTGAAAATCGGAGCCATGGACCAACATTCTCCCTATTCTGCCTTGCAAGAAAATAACTGTTCACTCACAGTTCTTCCTTCAGAAAGGAATTCTTCACCTTCTAGATTGCTGTTCAACCAGTTCTACACTCGCCTTTCTAAGATGTAATTATTCTCTCAATTGTTGATCGAATCTGCCTTGTATCAAACTTCTCATCTTGTACATTTATGGTTATTGGAATGGGATTTCGCTAACAGGATATGCTACTGTCTTTTTATTGGACACTCAACATTAGTACCTCGAATCCAGGATTGCCTGCTTGCAATCGAACTGAAGATCTTCGATCAACCGGGATTTGAATTAGCCTACAATTTTATATTGTTAAATTAGGATTACTCTCCTTTAGTATGCCCAGAGGATGGGCAGGTCAGTAGCCATGGGTTCTCAGAGGTTTCCCCCTAAGGGGGGTTTTCCTCTCCTGCGTGCTACTGGCCATGCTCTCTGGAGTTGGAGGAGGCGATCATACCAGTGATTACATTTCTTTTGGGGCCTTCAATCCTACTCAGCTAAGCATCCTGCCAAAGGTGGGATACAGAGAAAAGCCAAAACATCAAGTCCTAACAAGTTGCTATATCATCTGTTCAAGAATCTAAGCACCAATCATATCTGATCCAGTTCTTATGTACTACAACCACTGACCTATGTTCATATCCATGCTGATGTATCTAAGCACTGACTATATCATCCAACTCCTGCATACTGTAGGCACTGTCCTACCTACTGTTCTAGCTCCAATGTATCTGAGCACGACCTATATCATTCAACTCTACCGTACGTAGCACAAGCACTGAGCTATGAACCACACATAGAACAAAAGTATTACTACATTAGTGATGTAGCCAGGTTAGTATCACATTGGTGATGTAGGCAGATTAGGATTACCACATTGGTGATGTCGACAGGTAAGTATTATTACATTACTGACTTATGCAGATTAGTATAATCATACTGTTGACATGGGCACACAAGTATAATCATTTCAGTGACACAGACAGATTAGTATGAGAGTAGCACTGCTATTGTTGTGAAACAGGGGTAGCGGGGACTGTGTCTATACCCAACTGTCTGATTGGTCACAGGTCCTGCTTCCTGATTGGCTCAGAAGAGAAATGCCAGATTTACAAAGATTTGCCTTTGAAAATTAACAGTTCAGCTGATTTAGGGCTTAAGTGACTGCCTGTAACATGTTACGTTTTCTGTCAGTGTGTGGGTGTGTGTGTGTGGGGGGAGATTAGAGGCTCCTATCTCTGTTGCAATGGTCATTTGCAATGAGTGGTGACATCCTCCAGTTGCGGCGGTCTCATGAATGGTTGTGCTCAGGTTTCTCCCTTGGGGCAGAGGTGACTGCTTACATTATTAGTGAATAAGTTAAGCTTAAAAACACGCTGAAGTGCATACTCAGGGCCTGACTCTTAAAGTTGGGCACAAAGAGATCGCAAAGACCAGCGCCTACACTTAGATAGTGACCCAACTAATCTACATTCAGTGGGGGTGGGTGGTTATAAATGCTTCCTGGGTGCCTGGAAAGCCATTTGCAAGTACCTGGGGAAAGGGGTAAGACCAAAATGCTACTGTCTTGCAGGACCATGCTCAGTACGTTGTACAGCCCTTGCAAAGGGAGTCACAAGTGATGTTTTTTTACACATCCTTAGAATGTGATGTCCACTCAAACCTCTAGAACTTTGCTCTCGAGGTTTATGGGCTATCACACACCTCGGGTGTGTAAAAACACTTTTTATAAAATGATGTTTAAAAAAGTGACCACATCAAACAATTTCCTTGATTAAAACACAGGGCATGACCATTGATTATCTACCTAGGAACAGCACAGTTCATAACAACTGTTCTCTAATCTGCCCAGCAATATTTATTTATGTATTATAAATCCTAATGGGATTTCAGACAATCTTCATGAAGAGTCACTGTACCTACCCCCAAAGGACAGCCATTTACTGCAATGCAAATGGATTACATCGATCTGTCTGTCTTGGAGCTCCGGTACATATTGAGGTTCTCTCATTGTTGTGCGATCTGCTTCCTGACTGTTCCTATGGGCATGAAGTGCTGTAAATGTAATCCTCTGTATTCCCTCTGCAAAGTATTGTATGTATGCATATCAGTCTCTGTTGTTCGCTAGAGTATTTTCATTACCCTGTAATGAACTACTCTATTTCAATAAAAATTATTAACTGTAAAAAAAAAGACACACTGTACCTCTTATCCTGTTACAGTGTGTCATTGCGTGGGAACATTAGGAGGGAGCACTCCACTTTAGCGCCAGGAAGAAAATGGCACAATAAAATAAAATAAAAAAAAAGGCTCAACACTTTTTATAAATCACTCAGGCTAAACTCAAGTGATTTAATATGACTTAATAGAGTCTCCTAGGGGTTTCTCTTAGGGTATAAGACCCTCTTCTCATGAGGTTTGGGCAGACTGAAGCACTCAGCTTCACTTTGTGGCCCTCCTGCCAAGCTTAATGCTTGGAGTCTCTTATACCCTAAGAGACACCCCTCGCAGGCCCTATTACCTTATATTAAAAGTTACAATTTACAGGATGAGTTCAATGAGATACAGGTCTCCCAGGTCACGACAGGAAATACAAACAGCAAATAAATACACACTAAGAACTAAAAAGGGGGAGACAGAAAACAATGAAAGAGAGACATACATATAGAAAGCGAACTGGGAGTCGAAGGCTGGTCCAGTGGCATGGTGGGTGGGGGCACGGGCTGTGTCACCACCTGCCACACTGGCAACCTGGGTTTGGAAACGGACAAGGGTCGCTTGGGGTCTGGCTGGGGGAAGCCGGATGGAGGATCCATTGACAGCTCTCCTCCTTCATGGTGGTGGGACAGCACATACCACTGCCTGGCCACCACCAAGCATAGGCTAGGTGGTGCAGCAGTGATAGCTGATCTAGTTGGCTGCAGGTAGTGAGGTGTGCTGTGTCTTCACATAGTTCATGCATGCCACGGCACACATGTGGGCTCAGGCAAGGAGAAACAAAGGGGAGGACAAGCACCTGCTGCAGCGGAAGGCGGCAACCCCGGAGGCTGCGCACCATCAACTGATGCACTCATTCACCCATGGCAGTAAAAGTAGATGGAGGTAAGTCCCAGGTAAGGTGGGTGACAGGGTTGGGGGTTGCTGTCCGAAAGGACTGCTGGGAAGGAACTGGCGGCACAAAGAGAAGGTGAAAAAGAAAAGCGAACTGGGAGTCCATGGGTATGAACAGGGATTGTTAAAGATGTTCTATTCTCTTTTAACATTAAAAGTCCAATGAAATCCACTTCACGTGGTATTTAGCACCAGCTGTGTCACTTGGTAGCACTTTGATTGTTGAAGCCAAGAAGAAAAAGCAATTTCCATCAAGCCCCAATGAGCTTTGCTTTTGCACCTGTAAGATCTTAGAGAGAGCATTTTATCTGTTTGTAGACTTTGTGTTAACTTGTATCCTGCCCATCTGTTCTATTACAAGGGGAGGATTGCTTGGATTAGCACACTGTTTGGCTTTAATGAATTGCAAGACTGAGAGAGTTTTACATAAATGCCCTGATAGATTTCTGCAAAATAATTAGTGAAGTGATTTATTGTAATCCATTTAAAGGGCAAGCAGAGCCTGTGGAAATATAGCCAGGGTACAAGCACAGGGTCTGACTGAGCTCTACTCAGTAAAAAAATCCACCAACCATAGCTCAGCTATGTTGTCTGTGCCCCAGCACTTGATCTCATATGGCAAAGAGGTATTCTCTGCATTGTAATAAAATTTGGCCATTGGTAGCTATACGGGCCATAGAACATGGCCCGATGGCCCAATTTCGAGCTGGGCTTGCCCGATTTGGCCTCATTTGGCCCAATTCAGCACAAGTCTTTCTGCGCTGTTCCCAGCACTCTCCTCTGTATGCCCACCCTCTGCCTGCTGCTGAAACCTCAGGATCCTGCTAGAAAATGTCAGCCCTGATAGGTTTCCAATGCTGCCATAATACCTTGATTGACTCTCCGGCACTTTCCTTATAGGCAAGTGCTCTTCTTAAGTCCTTACAGAAAAAATGATAAATAGGCAATTTTTTTCAGGTTTTTCTAAATAAAACCTGATTTGGCCCATTTTACCAAGCACTTCTCAAGCTCTAATGGCCCACACTTGTGGCCTAACCTGATCCCTAGTCACTGCCATCAGTTATAATAATCTAATGACAGGATGAAATAAACTGATGATGATTATTATACACTGATAGGAATGATCTGGTGGTTAGGGGCTCTGAACGATGAAACAACGGCTTACAGGTCTGTATCCTAGCATAGCTATCAGCTCACCATCTGACGGTGAGCAAGACACTTGACCTCTCTCTTTGCTTCAAGTCTTCCCAGCTGTAAAACTGAGTAGAAGTAGGACCACAGGGAAAATGAGATGCTGCAACATAGTTAGTCCAACCTAGGGAAATCAATTGTGGAACATGTACGTTTTACACAACCCCAATGGAGATAAAAAACAAGATAAGTGATACATTTGTATCTAACCTCAGGATGGGGGGGGTATGCAATAAGTTGACTCAAAATACGCAGTTTATCTGCACGAGTGAAAGGAAGGGCAACAACCCGTGAGTGGCGAAGCCAGGAGCGAGTTAAGCCCTGCCACCTCACAAGCGACGATAAATTGCATATTGTGAGACAGCCTATTGCATATCCAATTTATTCAACATCAGTTTACTTTGTTATAACTTTTAAACCTTCTGTTTATATTGTTTTTCTTTGATCTGAACTGCAGACTTCAGTGCTGTACATGGCTATAGTGATGTCATCAGCATTGTGAAAGCTGCTCTTGGATTGGTTCAGAATTCCATTGTGCTGAACCCAGCTTTGCCAGATATCAGTTGTAACTTACTCAACATGCAAGAAATGATGACATCATGTAAATTTGGTCCAAAACTATCAGTTTTTTTGTTCTGTGGTATTTCTCTCTACACCTGATGTATAAATCATGCTATCTTTTTGTTAATGTTCTCATGGCTGATATCTTGATGGTTAGCTACAGTGCACGGAATAATTAACCAATCAGAGAGCAGCTTTGATGGCAGTTTCTTAAGAATATGTCAGATCACCTGGTTGCCTTATGTAAGTGCTATTGAAAAAAGGCCTTAAGAGAAATCTAACTGTAAGCTCGCTAGTGGGCGTAGTGGCACAACTGCTACTTACGCAACGCCAGTGACCCAGATTTGGGATCAAGGACATTGGAGGGTTTTGCCAGTGGGGGAAGAGAAGCGAGCAGCCCAGAGGACATGCTCCTCCATGATGCAGGGAGGGAGGGCTGTAGACCCCTATGATACCACTACCTGGGTGACCAGGGATGCAGTGCCAACTGCTCCGATGTGCGCTGACATGCTTCTGGATGCAAAGCGTGCCTTGAGCCCTCATTGCCAGGTTCTTCTGTTGGTGACAGACATAAGAAAGAAACCCTACTAGATGAGCAGGAGGAAGCAGCTACTCTTGGGTCTTGAAGAAGAAACTGTCCATCACCTCCCAGAACTGCGCCGGTCGTAGGGGGCTCTGTGCCTGACTCCCATAGACCCCACCCTGGAAGGGTATGTCTGGGGTTAGATGAGGCAGGTAAGGGGCAGAGAAGGGGAGGATGGGACTGAGAGGTCATCTAGCTGACAGGGGCTGCTGTGGTAAAAAAAGGAGCAAAAATAGAAAACAGAAATCTAGCTCTGCTGTAGCAAAATCCCAACTCACATTCAAGTAAGACTAGCCAGACTGTCTACTTTGTGGCTTGGATTCTGAAATACATAGACTGCCCACTGCTGCAGTAATTCACTGGTTGCATTATCACAGGACCCAATATAACAAGCAGAAACAGCATCCTGACATTAAAATCACAAGCAGATGAATCTATCCTTTTTCCACAATGTACGAAGGTATACCTATGGCAACAGATGTCTATCTTACCTGTATTGTTTGTACCTGTGACAAACAGCACTGATCTTACAAAGGTACCAGAGCTAAGTGCCTTAATCTGTAAATTGCTTTGTGTCTAACAGAGAGCCAGCAGTCACTATATATATATATATATATATATATATATATATACTGATTTCTCTCTCTCTCATATACACTCTTTCTCCTACTCTCACTCTCTCCTTTGCTCTCATTTATTGCCTGTCCTTGGATAGATCCCTACTTACACTGTCACTTAGCCACAGCAATCCTTTGCAAATAAAAGTACAGCATCTAAACTCCACTGAGTATTTAAACAGCACACACAGTGCTACAGAATGCGTGCTAGCACGCTACAGAAAGGGTGAGCTGGGGCTGCACAGTACTTCTTAAATCTTTCTAAGTGTTCAGCAGAGATCCCAAATCCTTGTTAAAAATACAAATAACTATTGAATCTAAAGTTTTCTCTGTCCTTCCTTATCCCACTGTTTCCTCTTGTGGTTTCTCTAGGGTGAATGTCAAAGTATAAAGTAATCTCAACATCAATGCATTTGGTAAGTAATCTGTAACTGACGGCACTGCAAACTACGTACTTTCTTGCCAATGTATGTTTCAATATATTGTATTTCCACTGTCTGTATTCTTGGTTGTAATCTCCCAGGTCGCACCTGAAAATAGATATTACATTGCCTAGTGGGCCTAACTGGTAAACAAAAACTTAAGTAAATAAATAAATCTTTAAAATACAGTTCACTCTGCGGGAACAGCCTCTATCTCATAATACATCTCCTGTTCTATCCTATCACTCAAGCCTCTTCTAAATGATCATTTTGCCCCTCCTGCCCTTGTAGTCACTTTCTTCTGCAAGCATCCCTTCAGTAATTTGGTGGCAAACAGCCAAAGTGGTGGCCAACATGATGGCTGGCTATGTCGGTCACCCATCATAGGATTAACATGATCATCGTGTATTCTTTTAAGAGGGGAGGAGGGTCAGGGATGAGTGCTCAGGGGTTGCGGGATGGGGTGGTCTTGATTTGACTGGAATTGGCTGGGGAGAAGGGGGGATGGGATTTACAAGGGTGGAAGAAGGGGTCTTGATTTTTTGTTATGCTTTACCAACTTTGCAAGAGATGGTGAGCAGGATGGTTTGGGGGTGCCAGAGGGTGCAAGGATGGCGGTCTAATATCAACTGATTCAGGCTGGGGTGAGGACGTTGGGAAAGGGGGTTCATATTTTTGGAGCTTTCAATTAGAAGAGAACTTCACATAGTGGCATTTTGCCAGCAAAGTGCCAGCTTTGCTGGTAGAAGTGTTATAGAGTGGCAAAATATGCCATACACCGGTGATGTACAATTTGATGAATTGGGGGGAATCTTCATCTGGTGCAGTGGCGTGCATTATAACCTGCAGTGATCCAACCTTGGGTACCCCATAACTGAGTTAAAGGGACCTCCCATTTGTAAAAAGGGAAGATACTGGAACCAGGTGGGAGAGGGTAGCTGCTGCTGCAGTACAGAACTATACTGAATAGCTCGGCTGAGACACTGTGGTGTGGGGGGCTGCCACAGAGTGCAGGGCTGCACCTGGTTGGGTGTTTGTAGTTGACAGCGCAGAGCCGGTGTGTTATTTGACCACACCTATGGAAGGCACTAAAGGATGGTCCTTGTTAGGCCGAGCCTGCGTGGGGTGACTAAGGACCATATTGTCTGGATCATCTGCATCAACCCCTTGTTTTGTTTCAGGTCTGTACCTGAAATAAGGTGTGTTAGGTACTGAAGCCATATTTCACTGCTGACTCCAAATTACAATGCAGGCTATTTAGGTGTGTGTGTGTGTGTGTATGTGTGTGTGTGTGTGTGTGTGTGTGTGTGTATGTATGGGGGGGCTGTTGCACTTGATGGAGGTCTGTGAGAGGGGTAACCACAGTGGGGAGATGTGCAAGTACAGCATCCCAGGGTGTTTTTCTGACTCTCATCAGGTCTAATTGTTTCTTTCTCTAGGTGGAAGCACCACACAATTCTTTCTTTCTGGATCTGAATGTTCTTCACAAAAAGAGTGAGAAAAGAACACAGAAGCCACAGTCAAACCCTTACCCCAAGGCATCTGGGAGCATGCATGCTCTACAGGTGCCTTAACGCATGTAAATGTGTACAGAATGTGAGTATGTATATATGCATGTATGTACAGGAGGGGTTAACTATCTTTTAACCTTGATGTTATGAATTCTAATCCAGTCCCAAACTAGAAATCTAATCTTTTCAAAGATCTGGAAAAGGTCACCCAAGTCAAATGATTTCGAGCGACCTCATCTCAGCATGGAGCACAAGGAAGCATCATGTTTCAAATCAATAAGTTCAGTAACTAAAAACAAATGCTCAGAATAGCAAGCGGGAACTGCTATTGTTTTAACAAATATCAAAAATGAATTATTCCCCTTAAAGTAGTTTACTGTCTGCAATAAACACACCCCAAATAAAGATACTCAAAGTGAAAACTACTTTTTGAAGCCACATAAAGATAGGACAACCCGAGAAAGGAGTCAGAAAAGGCTCAGTTGTAGCGAGGGGTTATTGCAGTAGCATGGCTGTACTGCAGATTATGTGCTTGAATAGGAATGGTAATTAAGTGTAACCCCCTCCCCAGTCCCCTGGGGTTACTAGAATCCCATCAGTGTCAGTGCTAGATAGAGAAGGCAGCTGATGAGTAACTGGTTAATTGGTTTTCACCTGCTTCCTCTCTGTTTACGTGGTCCCAGGTGAGTTGAGAGAGGTGATGTCATTTAGAACTCTCGCCGCAGCATAGACCATGTTAGCTAGCTGTGAGTGGGGAGCTTTAGAATCTTCAGTTAGTCTGTGACTGGAGTTCAGAGTGAGCATTTGGAGGAGTGAAGAGCTGCAGTGTGGGCTCTGTGAGGAGAGCCTATTTTTCTCACCCTAGTGCTGAGACCCATCTGCCCGGCAGTAGAAGTGGTGGAAACCGTGTAGCAGGAGTTCCTGATTTTTTCTCAACCCCTGTGAGATGAGGAGGACTGCAGAATGAATCCAAGGGGCAATCCCCTGACTTTGATCCAGGACACTGAAGCTGCCTGTTTGTGTACAACCTTGAGTAATCTGACTTTGGGTATCCCAGGAGGAATGTACCTGTTCTTCTTTTGGGGTGTACTCTGATAAAGGGACATACACACCAAGTTCTGTTCTGTTTTGAGACTGTTCTCATGCCTTTCAAAGTTGGCTGACAATCATGGAGTCCCCAGAGAGACTTGGCACATTGTTCAGGACTTTAATTTACACTCAGAAGTAGTGTGTGTTAAATGCTGAATGTGGCAGACATTCCAGGATGCATAGTTCTACTGTTTTACTAAAAGTTTGAGGTGCAACTCTGAAAGAATGCCTGGGTATGGACTGTGGAAGCAAAAGGTGGGCAACCCCCCCCCACCTGGAGTGACCAGTTCAGCACTACAGGTTCCGTAAGGGCACCTGCTTATTCAGGACATGGTGGCCAATGCCTGAAGAGAAAGTTTACCCCCTGGTGTGGGTCGTGCTAATTCTGAGCACCAGTGTGCTCTGTTGTGGCCAGTTGCCACATTGCCAAATGTTAAATCCTATGCCGTATGAGAAATGTTCTAAGTTGTGGCCAGTGCCACTAGAAGAAATGTGTGTTTCAGCTGAAGCTTTGCCACTGAAGAGAGTTCAAAGTCCTATGCAATATGGGATGTCTAGAGTTTCTGTCCACTACAGACTTTTTTGTTGTTCTGCACTGCCTTGTGCCATGAAGTGTAAATCCTTGCAGGTCCACCTTTGCTTTTGTATACCATCTTTGGAATAAAGCCACACTCTACAACCCCAACCTGGTTTGGACATTCTTGTTACTGCTTCCTGTGTGGAATTACTGGGTACCCCTCCAGAAGTACAGACCTAGCATAGCCCTAGGCAAAAGTTCTCTCCTCAAGACCTCAGTATTGTGGTCATTTGTGTATAATTTGCTTTTGTACACCCCCACCCCTTTCTGACCTCTAGAAGTAATGAGCCTGGTATACATTCCCAAAGCTAGGGATGGTACCACCAAAGTGTCAAAAGTAGTTTGGGTGCCCAGTCGAGGGTACCAAGGGGTAGCTTACTGTGTAAAGTAGCGGGGGGGGGTTACATAAACATGTCATCGCATGACCTTAATGAGGTGGTGGTAATGACCGCTGAAGCAGTGTAAGACCAGTACAGCTAAATTAACATGCATACTGCTTGATCCCAGCTCACAATATGGCCAGTTATCTGTGTGTTGTCTCCCTGTTAGTCTGCCCAGGTGTACAGTAATGGTGCCCCTGGTTCTCATCGATCACGAACCATGGTGACAATAGGAGGTGAGCGGTACAGGTTTCATGGCATAAGGCAAATGCTCCTCTGGATGAGAGATGCCACCATATACCCCTAGACGGGGGGGGGGGGATCCCACCCTTACACCAGTAATAGTAGATCTTTGAGAGACTCTCCTTTATAGAGTCACATGCATTCAACTGTATGTCATTAGCATCAGGAGTGGACTACTCAGAAACATTTGTCGAGCTGGGGTAGCTCACAATGACATACATTGATGGTGCCTACATACTGTTGGTGGCCACATACCTCCTCCATTTTCTGCCAGAAATGAACTCAGTGTTATGCAGTTTTGACAAACGAGACACCAAAACCCTGATCAGAATGTCAGCAGAGGAGGTGAGAAAGAGACCCCACTGAGGTGCACAGAGGTTGGAAGACCAAACATGGAGCAACTGGCAGGTCTTCAAATGTGTTTCACTTGAAAAAGACAGAAAGGGTAGAAAAGAGGGAGAGCTGTGACTGTAAGGAGATTCTTCTGAAAATCTACTGTTACAGGCAAATAACTACTGTAAACTCTTTTCTGAGGACATCTCCCTTGATACAGCAACAGACATGGAATAATTCCCAAGTGGTTAAGCACTGCAGAGCAAGAGGAAGGCCAGGCAGGGAGAATACTTAGCTCCCTAAAACAGAAGACCTTGGAAGACAGCAAGGCCAAAGCCAGCCTGTTGATGGGAGACCAGATCCAAACCGTAATGTTTAGTGAAAGTATGAATCAGCCCCCAGATGATGGCAGAGCATGTCAGCTGCCAAAATGGAATGAAAGGAAGCCACAGAAATGGACATACAACAAGTGGCATGTCCACAGACAGGACCAGGATTATCTCTAGCATGCTTGTGGAACAGAAAGAAATGCAGGATGCTAACCACTTGGAATGGCATTGCTTTGAAACAGAAGCGCCCACCATCTTGGGAGTGAACAAAACAAAAAGCTGTAAAGACTTTCTACAGTTCTTAGTGCAATCCAAATGGAAGTGCAATACTTTATGGACATCCAGAGAATGCAGGGTACCTTCTCCAGAATTCTGAGGGGAAGGAAAAAGTACAGAAAAGTGAACAGTCTGCCTTAGAGTAAATGTAGACACCACCTTTGGAAGGAATCAAAGATGGGTATGATGTGAGACCTGATCCTGCTGAAAAACAAGGTACGGAGGATACGTAATCAACAGCTGCATCTCGGAAACCCTCCTATCTGAGTTAATAGTCACCTGAAAAAGGGTTTTCCAGGACAGAAAATGCAGTGGATTTGAAAGGAACCTGAGTAAAAGACTCCAGAACTTTATTAAGGTGCCAGACCAGGAACAAGGCAATGGACAGAGGAGCACAAATGCAGGTCACCTCTCAGGAATCTGCAGGAAACCTCCAATGGTGTCAGAGTCTTGCCCTCTAAATGGGTATGAAGGGCAGAAATGGCCACAAGATGTACCTTCACCCAGGAATACCAGAGACCAGAGTCTGACAGGGACAAGAAGTAGTCCCAAACCCTCTGAATTGGACAGATAAAGGGGTTCGGGGCAAGAGGCACCAGCTACCCCATGGCACTCTGTATCTCTTTGACAATCACTGGAAGAGAACAAGCTTGTCTGATGCTGTGAACTGAAGGGAGGCTTCAATATTTTTCTCTGAAGACACTGAAGGGGAAGAGAATGAGCTGTCTTTGAAAGTTGATGGGAGATGGAATGTCTTTACAATGGTGGATCTGTCACCCTAAACCATGTTTTGACTGCACCCATCCAAACCCAAAACTGTTCATTCGAAGGGAACATTTGGTTACATTTTATTTTAAGTGTCTGTTTCAGTGTAACTAATCATTAATTACATGCAACAGGGTAATTGCACTGTAGTTTTTATTTATTTATTTATTTATTGAACATTTCAGAATTACAACCTTTGAGTCAAGGACTCCTTTGCAAAGGCTCCACGTCATTCAGGACAGGACATAACAACAACAGAGTGTTAAGAATTCCACAAAAACCAGTTACATTACAATACTACATATTTGCTGCATGCAACTACATTGCAATTGCAATGTAGTTACAATGAAGTTGCACTGTAACTAAAGTGTAGTTAACTGACACTTAAAGTGTAACCCAAAATGTATTAATGTGTGCATTGTTTATATTGTTTACTATTTATATTCTATATTGTCAATGTCTGCAACTGTGTGTATTTCTTGAGAACAGAGCAAGCCAAGGCAGTTTTGTTTACATGGGTCCCTATCCCTCAGGTTCATAGCACATTACAAGGAAGAACACTGCAATGTTCAATAAAAGATAGATGATAAATATAATAAACGGCACATAAATGAACTACACAACACTACAGGCCTACTTAAAGAGATGCAATTTTAAAGGGACACTGACAACTCTTTTTGCATCATATTATTTCTAGTTCAAAACTCACATTTTATGATTGCTTACGTCTCTACAATCCATAGATGTTGCTGGTTGCTCTATCTATTTCTTTTCTTAGTAGAACTGAAATACATGCTAATGGTGTAATTATACCCAGCCCTGTTTTGTTTTAAATTCTTGATCAACTCTTATTGCATACTTCATGAACATTAAGAAAGCCACCAAACAGCCACTCATATAGCCTCCTTTCCTATCACTGTATCACAAGGGGCTAGACGGTGTTGGGGGTGTTCCCAATTCCAGCAACGATGCAGTGGGAGTTGATCAAGGAATGTAAACAAACATTTTTGTGTAGTAACACCAACATGGTGGGCAGTCATTTTTTTAATTTTTAAAAGAAAAGGAAAAAAGGAATCAGAATTAAACTACCAGCTATATCAGCAGTCTCTACAGAATGTGATCAATCCTAATATGTTTTTAACCGAAGAACAACTGGAGGCCTAGGTAGATTGACAGTGTCCCTTTAATGCTCCCTTTGGGGCTCCACCAAGCATGCAGCATGAACGTGGAGTGGCAACGAGCTCCAGAGTAAAGGTGCAGACACCTTAAAGGCACTGTTCCCAGACAAAGGATATCCTTGTAAAAGTGTTCTGCTCTTTGGTCATTTCCTTGCCAAGTATGATGGTTGACTTTACAGGAAGTGAGGGACATGTGGCTATGGATGAAACTCTATTGCAAATAAGTAACTTTTTCTTCTATCATTATTTGTGGATAGATCCATAGCTACATATTAGCAGATATATCGAGCAGTACTGCAAGATTAGGGAGAAAATTAGGGCTATTTAGGGAATAAGTACTTAAGCATGGCACAGCCAATATATGCATCTCTACAAGACAGAAAGCCTATACAGCAATGGGAAGTTAAAGTGTGGGTGGACGCCAAGGTGTCTGCTTCGCAGATTTCTGCAAAGGCTAAGGAGAAGGAGGTTTGAGTACCAGACTTTCCTGGCCCAGTCTGTAACTATGAGGGTTATGCTGGTGTGACATTCAGAATGACCTGTGTCAAAGGGAAGGGATGGAAGCAATACAGGAACCTCCCTTCCCATTTGAGGCTGAGAGCCTCTATGGGATGGGTTCCTATTTAATGGGGGTCTTGCACACAGTATGGGAAAATTTCTGTTTTGCCAAGAGACAAGATCCATTTGGGGAGCACCTCCATTTCTGGAAGAGGTGGACTAAGACATGTCATTTGAAAGACCACTTATAGGAGGAAGTCTCCAGATACTGTATGTGAAGCTTTCCACTGGACGCATCCATGTGCCTGCTATGTGAACCACTATGTGTGGGTCACATGTAAATGATTAATATCCACAGATCTAGGGTCCTGAGATAGTCCGGAGGCCCTCAGACTGGAGCACCCTTGTTTGTTAAAGTAGACCATAACTGTCATATTGTTTTTTTTCATTTGAACCACATGCCTCCTGAAATTATCAATGCCACATCTATTGGATCATTCAAATGCAGACTCCGGCAGCACCTAGTAATATCTAATAAATGTGACTGCTACCATTAGCACCCTCCCGGATCATCAACCAACTACCTGCACTTACCTCCTGACAACTCATTGGGTTGAGGGACCCCAATCCCAGCACATCAATCCCACTTCCCTACCCCCCTCAGATGCTCCCAACTACCTTACTCCTTCCACCCATGTTTGCAACCCCTCCTTCTTCTCACCTCTGAGAGCTTTCAAGCAGGGTGTTAACCTCTGACGCCGGCTAGCTGTAACTTACCTGTATCATCTGTAACCCTGTCATCTGTATTGTATTGTCTATGTAACTGGCGTGGAACCTATAGATGAGCATCTGCTCACTGGTGTAATCCAAGACCTCAATAAATAAATAAAACAATAAATAAATAAAATCTGTTATTAGCAGAATAAGTGCATGGAGAGTGAGCTTGTAGCCCCAGCACATTTAGGAGGAAAGTGGATTCCTGTTTGACCATCCTCCTGTGTCTTTTGACCAAGACAGGCCCCATACCCTGTCAGAAATGCATCTGTGGTCAGGTGGAGAGTAAGAGAAAGAGGTTGGAAAGGTTAACCCCCACTCTGAAATTATGTCTGCCTACAAGCAAGGTAACACATCCACTAGTAGTGATGTCAGTGGTACCCTTCGAAGCCCCTCCTTTGAGACCAGAACAGAAATCAATATGCCAGATGTGGTCTCATGGATGTTCTGTGCCAAGGGGAAGTTACTTCCCTAGATCATTTCTTATAGTTCCTTTAAATAGTCCCCAGCACTGCATTTGCCTGTTTTGAGATGAGTGCATATTATATGACCCACTTAGGATCTTGTGACACCGTTACTGCCAAACCCAGTCCTGCCTCTTAGTTTGTTTCGATTTTTCATGTTATTTTACCTTGTGGTTATTAACAGTGAATCTGTGAAAGGGTCTGTCTTTATAACACTCACCTCACTGTGTGGCAGACATAATACTTGAATGACAAGAACAACCTAACATAGGCACAATATACATCGTCAGTAAGTAATTTCCTTCCTGTTGAGGTTGGGTAGTCACTAAAGGACAAAGCCCTTTACCACAAAAGTGTTTTTTCTACCCATAAATATTTGGTCTTCCACTGACACAGGGGGTATTTTAGCTGCCGAATTCATGGCATTTTTATACCATGTAGAAAAGTGTTTGTATCTTCAGGTGTTTCTGCACTTTTTTGTTTTGCTAAATTAGGGTACTATTCATGAATTGCATTTACCATTCCCATTTTATCGGCTAGTCCCAGGTTTGATTTGATCAGCTGATTCTAACTGTATACCTGTTTACTTGGACAGCCTCTTTTCTCTTAAACTCACGTTGAAACGTATGAGCTGTTCTTGTTTTCAGCTGTCAGCTCCCCATGACTCAAAAACAAAGGCAGAGACTGTAGACTATTTCAAGAATCCACAACATGAAAGTGAAGTCTTTGGTTGCTTATTTTGCCTAAAACCTGTAACACTCTGAAATTAATTTATTCATTACAATCAATAAAGAAGACATGTGGCCTATCAGCCCGAACACAGGAGAAGGAAGTTATTCTAGTTTCTATGGTTACCGTGAGCTGGGCAGGCAAATTTAGTAAAGCAGACAAGATTACCCACCAGTAATCTGAAGGGCTAGGTAATTACTTCCAAATTCAAATTCTCCCACAACCTGCCCTGTGTAGACTTCTTTAGACCTTGCGCTCCAATGCACAGCTGGATCATAGCTTAAGCTAGCACTGCCAGGTGATGGATTCCAAAAGGCTTGAAGGTGTCACCAGTTTATGTAATAGGACTTAAAAGGCCACTGTTAATCTTCTCTCTAAGGGCTGAGGAAAGTTTTTAAGGG
Organism: Neoceratodus forsteri; assembly: GCA_016271365.2. Taxonomy (NCBI): domain Eukaryota; kingdom Metazoa; phylum Chordata; order Ceratodontiformes; family Ceratodontidae; genus Neoceratodus; species Neoceratodus forsteri. Next base: position 963,162,777 of record CM028136.1, read on the forward strand.
ATTTGACACCATACTAAAACTAGGATGTTCTTCTTAGGTTACACAAGTTATTTACATACAAAGATTCCCAAAAACTATCTACTATATTCTTGGGCTCCAAGAAAAAAAAAAAAGTAATAGGTTACCATCTAAACAGAATATTTTCTGGTTATAGATTCTACTAATTAAATGCCATATATACTCACATATAAGTCAAGTTTTAGTATCAAAAATAGGCATTTGATAAAGGGGGACTCAACTTACATGTGACATCAATTAATGTGTGAGGCTGATTTATACACATAGCTTCCATGGCTGCCTAAGCAGTTCTTTTACCTGTAGGGTTTCAATGAGCAGCTCTGTTGGACCACCACACACACACACCTCAAAAACGCAAACTGACAGTTCTCGTCAGAAGTGCCATCATTTGTTGACATTCCTCCTTGGAGCAATCAGTGGCACATCAAGCTGGAGGAAGGCTTGCCTAAAGGGAGTATAATACAGCAACATGTACTTGGAAGCAGTGCCATGGTTGTCGAATGGAGTTGCATTTGGTGGAATCACAGGTTGTATGAAGACATTACACTGGTCGAGTGTTTCTATGGAGCTATTGGGGAGCACTGATTACAGGGGTCAAACTATATACAAGGCATATGTATAAATATACTAAAATTCACAAGGAAAAGGGAGATGGCTTATATATGAGATCAACGTACAGAGAGTTTATATGGTATATGTAAACAATTCTACAGTGCCATCCGCCTGGATCAGTTACGTTATTCTGGTAAACAAATTGTTTTTAATTAATGATAATGTGGTTTCGTAAGCAATAACACACAACAGGGCATGGGTTGTGCTATAATAACTCACGGACTTCAGTGCATTGTGAACATATGCCACTTAATAACAGGTGAATGTGGGTGATTAAACACCTGAGGCCGAATGCCAAGGTATTTAATCAACTGCAGAAGCCAGTTATTCCAATGTGTACTCCAGCTAATGGAAATGTTATTATTCTTATACAGCTAGGAGTTTTGAAATCTGCATTTTAACAACTCTGTGGTAGTTGACGTGGACAGAGTCAGAGATTCTTTTTCCCCCTTTTTCATGTGGACTAGATGTGGATAAACTATTGTGAGCATGTCTTAAATGTGGATGAACTATCATGAGTGTGTCTAAAATGTGGATAAGAAACTAAGTGGCTATAGTAGTTTGTGGAGTATCGCATGGCAATTTTTCTCTTTTCTGATTGACTTACAATAGATTCCTCACATATAATATAGCATAAATTACAAACTCTGGAGTGTGTTATTGTGCTTATAAAATGGGTATTAGAAATAGAAAAAATACCCCAATGAACAAAGAGAAACCATTTTAAAGTTTAAGATAAAGCTGTCTTAGTTGGTCATTGTGTCAGGTCTAGGGATTTGATATTATATTGTGGTTAGCTGCTGAAAGAAGTTCCAAAGTGTTGGCTGTGCTGACATAATTACATGGGATTGAGCAGTGACTGACCAATCAGAGTGTAAGATTGTTTTGACCCATTTTATAACTGCCAATATCTGCCAATAATATCTCTGATCCTCGAGGAAAGCCCTGTGGGTCATCCTATTAATATCTTTATTAGAAGATGTGTTTCTGAAACTGAGCAAACAAATACATATGATAAGTTGGGCAGAGGTACAAGGCTTATGAGCAAAAGTTGTTTTGGTTTAAAAGGGGATGTGTGGATGGATGGACAGATAGCTGATGTATCTGTACAGTAGATCCCTTATCCAAAAGCTTAAGGCACTTTACTTCCTTAAAACATAAATAAATAGCAGTAAAAGTGGAAAATAAACATAAAAACAAAATATACCCAGTAAATACTGTAACTAGTACTTTAATGCAACTGAGAGAGGGCTGGACTGCTGACCCATTAGTCAGGGAACATTTAACGTAACAGCAATATCTTTATTTTTAAAACTGCGTGGACAGGGATTGGCGAACATCTGCTTGGAGAGAGTTCCACATTCAGGGGAACATACACAGAAATAAAGAAGTGGTCCCCAGCTGATTTCAGGCACAGTTGAGAACCCTGTACCACACCATGTCTCCTGGATTGCAGATCTCTGATATGATATGCAAGAGGAGAACTGGCCAATCACAAAGGTGTTAGGGGCCCTAGTCCATTCAGGCCCCAAATACTAACAACAAAATCTTAAAACCAGTCTGCCACTTCCCAGGCAACCAGTGCAAAGCATGCAGCACTGAAGAGATATGCTCTTTCCTCTGTGTGAAGGTCAGTAGCCAGGCTGCACACTTTAGCAGCTATAAGTAGAAGATCTTGGTTGCAGGCAGGAGCTAGTGGAGTTCATTACTTTAAAGGGACACTAAACATTGCAGGGATCACTCAAATTGTGAAAGCCCATGAAAAGACCTTTCAAATAAGGTATTGGGTTTACCTGTAGGGGACATGAGTCTTGAGATATGAATAACTAAGTAATGTGTAAATCAACTCATAGCAACAGCCATTTCATGCAGTCTTAAAAACAGGAAGTGATGTCACTGAGGGGCTAGCTCTATGTTGCTAATTACAGCTTGCCCCTCAGTGACATCACTTTCTGTTGTAAGATTGCATGAAATAGCTGCTGCCTTGTTTTGATTTTCAGATGATTTAAACATTCATATCTCTGGACATTTGACACCTACAAGGAAGCCAAATACCTCATTCAGCATCATTTTTCATGGGCTTTCACAGTTTGAGCTATCCCTGCAATGTTTACTGTCCCTTTAATTAAATATGACCCTCAAAATAAAAACAGTTTCTATGACATTTAGTACCTGACAGAGGCTTACCACACTCACCTCCCTCCCATCACTCCTCACATTTGATGGTGCTACTACTGAGGATGTTTCCTCCTGTAAGTTCCTCGAGGTCTGGCTGGTCCATCATCTTGATGTTTTGGCACACATGATGCCATCAGCCATAAGCTACACCACAAACTTGGTGCACTACACAGCAACAAAAAGAAGTATTCCACTTCTTGCCTGCTGTGAGGTTGTTTTGAAGATGATTCTCCACATTTTTAACTGTGGTGACATAGTCTACTGTGCAGCTCCTAAATCCTCCCTTGCCAGAATGGACTCCTTCTTTTACTCTTTTGTCATTTGCCTTAGACTGTCCCCTTCATACCCATCACTGCTCAATCTACTTTGCCTTCTCCCTCCCCTCTGTTGATGTTAGGTGCCTTTCCCAGTGTGCCTCCTTCATGTCCAAAATCTGGATTGGTTCCCTTCTCTCCTACCATATCTCCCTTCTATCCTCTGCCCCCAACCCCCTCCACAGCAATGTTTCCCTTTCCCTTTATATTCCATCCAGGAAATCTACTGTTGATCAAGCTGCCTTCCTCATATCACTTTTCTAAACTCTGGTCCTCCCTTTCCCTGTCAAACAACTCTGCCTCTTCTCACGCCTCCTTTAAGTCTCTTCTTCATGACTTTTCTACGCCTACCTGCAACTGTCCATGACCCCGTACCCTAAATGATCTCCCTCCCCTCTACTCATATTGCCCTGTCCATACTGATCTAACCTTCCCCCATCGCTATGCCTGGTAGGGGTAATTTCCCCTTGTCTATCCATGGTAGATTTTTTTCTATCTACAGCAAGTATCTTGTTTTACTGTTTTGCCTTGCAATGTTCAACATTATGCTGCTTCTGATATAGACCATTATTTTTGTAAAGCTGTTATTTGCTATGTATTTTTTGCTCTCTTGTATTATCTTCCATACACCTCTCCCAAGGAAGCATCTGGAAACAAACTGTAATCATCACAGTATATCTTTTTGGGTAAACCTTTTAAAATAAATAAAATAAATAAATAATTGAGCTGCACAGTGACAAATGCCTCCACCAGTATTTCCAGACTTAATTGGTCCAGGCAGGGACACAGCCTGGCAATGTTCTATAGATGGGAAGAGCTGCTCTGGATGACAGCGGACACCTGAGCTTCCAGGGTTAAACTGTCATCCAGAATGGTTCCTAGGTGGCATACGGTCTCCCTACCCTCACGCTGCACTGTATTTGGGGTTGGCAATTAGAGGCTATTATTTATAGTGGAAAGTAGGTGAGAAGTGCCCAACAGAAGTGACCCCAACTTGTCAACGTTTAGCCTCAGCCAGCTGATGGCTATGCTCACTCTGATTTCAGCCAGAGATTTCTGTAACACACTGAACTGCAAATAAAAAGGCTGCCTGTACGTAAAGCCCTGCCCAGTCTACACGAAATCGGAAAAGCACAAAAAGGACTGGCACCAGCAACTGCTGAACAGTGAATGATTGCCAAAGATATATATACACACAAAGAAAACAGACACCCCAGATCACAGCAGAACCCCAACAATCCTGTACATAAGTGCTTCCTTAGGAACCAAGGATTCCTGATCAGGAGCAAATGAACGACACAGCTGGCTATAATCAGCATAGTAGAGAAATCTCATGCCATACATCCCCGTCACCTCTCCTAACAGCAGCTTGCACTCTGCAAACAACAATGAGGACAAAAAACGGTCCTTGAGACTCATCAAAACAAATGGCAGTTGATGTCGAGCAAAAAATGACCGAGACTACAGATAACATAGACAGATTCTGCATATTTAACATGGTGGCCCTTCCTATTAGTTCAGGGTGCTTCACAATAACATATTCAAAAAAAACAAAATCCGTTGAAAGTAAATGTGATAGAAGATCACTCTGTAAAGCTAAACCAATGACCAGCTTTCACGTGAAATGAAATGATACCCTTTTTAAGAGTGTGAGTAAAGAGACATGTTTTCAGTTGCCTTGTAAGCATAATGACACTTCAAACTACTATATATGTCTCTTACAAAGCCAAATGCTTATGTCTGCATCTGGTTAACGCTTCACACAGGGTTCACTATATGATCTGCAACCATGCAGGCCTAAGGATTCGGTCAATCTACAATAAAGATTCATTCAGTCATCCAGCTTGGTAGAAATTGGTAAGAGAAATTCTCTGCAGTGATTGGAAAAATCCAGTCATGTGACCATGCATTAATTTCACACTGCCACAAAGTAACCGGGATTTACTTTTCACATTCGGGAAAACAAAAACAAAAAAACATTTTTTCTGTTTTTTTTTTTAAATGTTTTCTTTCCTGCTCTTTCTCATAATGATCCATATTGTAAGCGCTATCCACTTCTGTTCAAGCGTTGTGCTAAATGAATGTATTTCCTGGGTTTTTCCAAATGCATCCAGAGCATGTATTATTTAACAAAATGCATGCCCTCTTTTGGGTTATTGTTTACCTCATACATTTGCCTAGATAACAATGCTGCAATAGAAGAGGCTGCAAGTGGGTCGATATGTAAGCAGAACAAAGTCAGGTACTCACCTCCACTCTAGATGTATGGGGACGTGCCTCTTTAAGAATATAAGGTTGTGTACTAGTCTGTTGGCCTAGTTTTACTCTGAAAAGGATACATGCTTCTTCGGTATATGGAATTGCAGAATTGGTTCCTCCGATCACGAAACTATAGAATGAGACCTCCAACGTGTAGCAGTAAGAAGTATCATCCAGCAGTCCCCCCAGGAAACGTCGACCTGTTCCTGCCTTTACTGCATCCCGGTTGAAGGAAGTACTGGTCTAAGGAAGACACATGATAACTGTAATTAAATGGGATGATCGAGATTAAAACAATTTTTTTTTTTAACATGAGAAAGGCACTTTCTCGCACCAGAAAACGTTTCTTGTGGTTCTCCACAGATGTCTGCTGCAATTGTTTGCCTTGTGCACTTACCTGGTCAACAAAAACTAAATAAATCAATTTAGGTATGGTATAGTATGATTTATACAATGGAGATGAGAGTCAAACATTACATAGAGAATAATGTATGGGTAACCATACACAACAAGGCTGTGTTTCCATCGAGGGGTTGAGATGACAGCATATGGACCTCGAGAGTGACGCTCGAGAGGTCTGTGCTGTCATCTCAACCCCGAGATGGAAACACATGCCGAGTTGTGTGTGGTTGACCATATTTTATTTTTTATAGTATATGGTCTCTTTACACTACAGTGACAGACCCCCACTGAAGTGAAAACAAAAAATCTTACTATTTCTTTCTTCTACTCACATAACAAAATCAAATTTCCACACTTTTGAAAGGTAAAAGGTATGACTTTGGGCACTGGGTGGTTAGTAAGTAGCTAGGTGTAGAATAAGTGAGAAATTTAAATTGTATGACCTTTGAACTGTGCATAACAACTGTTCGGAATGTGTATAACAACACTTTAGAATGTGCATAACGGTTTAGAATGTGCTTAACAAGGATTTTGAGCAGGCTGATTTTTATACATAACAAACGGTAACCATATACTATGTATGAATTATGAAGCATTCTAAATGAAAACAAATCATTTATTTCAGTTTTAGGTGGATCATCAGCATTTAGTTCCACTTTAGGTGGATCAGAAAGGGGCTCTTAAATAAGAAGGAGCTTCGTAGATCAAGTAGGGTCTGTGGTGATAATGAAGGTAGGGAAAAATGGGCAGACTGGGTAGGCGAAGCTTTTCTTATCTGCCATCAAATTCTATGTTTCTACGGCAAAGCAGCTTGAACGATGCCTGATGACATCACAGTGGCCTCTGCTGCATTCAAAACAGAACTGTGAAATTAAACAGATTTTGTTTATTGCACATTTTTTAATCTCCCACTGCCAGTGGAGCTCGGTGGCAGCGATACTGACCTTCCATGCTCCGCCTCCCCCTCTCGGGGATTATGCTGCTTGGCAGTGGGGGCTGGGTTCGTTTGTACGTTTAGGTTTAAACATTATAAGAACTAATCTGAAAGCTCTGCAATTTAAAATGTATTGTATAAATTGGACACACAATGGTCTCACTCAGAATAAGAGATTTATCATCACTTGTGAGGGGGCAGGACTTTCATAACTCACTTGTGGCTCTGCCACTCTTGAGTTATGGTCCTGCCACCTCAGATGTGAAGATAAATGGCATAGTCTGAGTGAGGCCGTAGTATCAATTATACAATACATTACAGAAATGCAGAACTTTCAGATTTTCTTATAATATTTAAATCTAAACGTACAAACGAATCCAGCACCACTGCAACAGCATAATCCGAGAGGCGAGCATGGAAGGTCACCTGGTCCCTTAATAGTTTTACAAACTGGTTCACAGTTATTTGATTATAGTCAAACTTTTTTAGACCATCTGCACCTTATGTACTATTTATTCTGTCTATTCAAAGAAGATCGACAGGTTGCAATCAAAAAATAACTAAAGTTCGATAGTCTGAGTGAGTAAAGTTAGCTGGTGAAAATACATGGAATTGATATTTTAAATAGCTGCATTTGTAGTTTGCCTTTTTGCTGAAAGGTTGAACTCCTAATGAGTTATATTGATGGGACAAGAAAGTAGATGTGTCTGATGTGGAGGCAGATGTGTAGTGAGTTAGAAAACAACAGTGCTTGTTTAAAGGTTGGAGTCATATTTAAACAGCAAGTAAGTACAGCTATTTAAAATGTTCCCCACATAACGCTGATTGATGATTGATCAATTGCAAGAGTGCACTGACATCTCACTAAAAACAGCCGGAGCTGGCCCACTCTTTGCTGCATCAGCAAGACACTGCCATATTGGTGTCAGCATTGATTAATTTGTTAACCCATGCACGTCTTTAAAGGATTTAAAATAAATTGTAAACTTCCTCAAGCACCTGAATCCCAGTCAAATGCTGAATAATATTCTTTAGAGTACAGGCAAGAAAAAAAAAATGAGCAGACTAGGTGGGCCAAGCGGTCCTTATCTGCCATCAAATTCAATGTTTCTGTGTTTCAGATGGTTCTCCCATCAGTTTGTGATTTTCTCGGTCATTCCAGAATGATTTTGCCGCATCTCCTGTGTATTAAATTAGTTCCCGTGCAACATAAATTACTCAGTTTTCCTGTATAACCAAATACAGTTCTATGGGAACATATAGACTGGTTATTTCCATGTAAAATACAGGAATCCGTGTGGATTTCAGAGCCCTGGATTATGTGACTTTTTTCTGTCTTCATCCTTTCTCTATTTAATGTTATTGTGTCCTTTTGTATGCTTCACAAGAAGTGAGAGAATATAACACTCACTGGGTGTGCCCCCAGTGTTGGGTCTACTACTGTCATTTTGTTTGAACAAAAAATACAGAACTATCTTTGGAGATTGATAGGGATTTGAAGCTGTACTTTCATTTTGCATGCGTTGAAGGCTTAGTTTGGTTGGCAGTGTCACCTTTAAATTAAGATAAGAGAGCCAGCTCAGTGCTGTGGAGGGCTGAGGCACTGTAAGTACATTACCTCCTGCTACCCCGGTGACCCACATTCAGGAATAGACATGGGTTGCTAGGGGGTTGGCCGGTGGAGGGAGGATTGAGTGTTCAGAGGACAGCTCTCCTTCCTCGGGAGGGTTCTGTGGCCTGCTGCTCAACCAACACCTGGAAGAATCCAGTTGGCAGTGTGGGTGGGTTACATCCAGTGGGAAGGCCCCATGTCCAGAGCACCGGGGGGCATCTCTGTGGAGGTGTGGCTCACACAACGTGCTCATTGAACATTCGTGGTTGGTTGAGGAGAAAATGGAGGAAGGGCTTCATGAAACCCTGTTCATCCAGCCACAGCCCGCTTTGGGTCCTGAGCTTATCTGGATGAGTTACCGGGGACGGGGGGGGGGTGGGATGACAGCCCTCATCCCCTGGTCTTGTCATGGTGGGGCGTAACCCACAGGGGATTCTGCCTCCAACTTCAGAGACTGCTGGAGACGGCTGTGGCGGATGGGAACAGGGGCTGATGTAGCACCTGCTCTGCCAAAGGAGGATAAACACATAATTGAAAGAAAAAAAAACAAAACAGGATAAGCAAGTGAAGTTGTATTAGAAATTATAGTGTTTTATCACCTAAGAGTCACTATAGTGATTCACTTTGCATTATTTTGCATTACATTCTATTTAAAGAGATAGTATACTGCCTAAAACAGTATTAGTTTTTAAAAGCGGTTAACTATAACCTTTTATGATGGAGGTCATTTTTCTTTTCCCTTTGGTTAATTAGAAGATTTTTTTACCTGATGTTAGTAGGTGTGATGTTTGGAACAGCACTCTGCCCGGTAGTTGACATATCTAGCTCTTTTCCTCCCATTACATCATCAGCATCATGACCTCAGTGACTGTGACATCATAAATGCCCAGAATGAGCCACTCAGTAGTTGCCAAGCCATGTCATGCCATTGTGAAGTGAGGTCATAGTGATGTGGTGATGTAGCAGGAGGAACAGAAATAGATATGTCAGCTGCTGGGCAAATGCTGTTCCACATGTAACCCCGCTACAAATGGAGGTTCCCGAAAGTCTTCCTTGGGTGTGCCTAAATGCCCACTGCCAGGCTGGTATCCTGTGTCTTAGCGCTTTAAAAGTGTTTGTGTGAGAGTGCCTTAATGCCTCTGTGCTCTGTCTCTTTAAGAGCTGCCAATAACGTAGTGCTTATTTAATCTGGGAGGGGGCTGAGTGTTTTTATGCTCGAGTCCCGCCTGGGCTGTTAAATAATCACTCCATTCTGCCATCGCTTTTTGCGTAGAGGGAGCTCTGTTAGAAGCTGTACTTATGTGCTGATTATTTCTTAGCATGACAATAGTATTGTAGTTTGTTTAACCTGCCTTCTTTGTAGCATGGACTTTATGTATTGCACCACCATTTTGGTTGTGGACTGCCAGTCAACACCAATCAGTACCTTTGGGGACTCTAAAATGGAGCCTGTTCCCAGGTGTCTTGTGGGAGCAAATTTCTGTAGGAACTGTAGTTTTTACATTTTGATGCCAAAACAGACCTGGAGGGGGAGCCCTTGCTTTGACAGATAGATGGATAAACCAACCAGAACCTTTGGACCAAAGGGAAATTACCAAGCTGCCTGCTGCAGTCAGTCAGTCTGGAATTAGAGTTTGAAGAGTAAACAGCTTGAGTGATTCAAGCAGCAGCCCCTGCATAGTTTGCGTGGGAGACTGTTGGAAAGGCTGAGTTTGGCCTGTCTACCTACAGTCCCTTGAGAGGGAATCCTTTGAAAGGCTCAGCAATCGGACTGTATCCAAATTGGAGTGTGACAAAGCCACTGAAGAGTGACCTGATTTGAACCTGAAGAAGACCGAAGATTTGCTGTACGCGATCGGCCTGCCAGGACATCCATTTACCACAGAGTTCCCGGTTTTGCTCAGAGACACTGATATTGTGGCTGGACTGCCTTCTGCATTGTGGTATGGTGATTGCTTTACTATAAATGTGCTGTGTGCTGTTAGTGGGTTGCGATGTGGTTCCCCACTGTGTAAATGTGCCACACTTGCTGGAAGCTGCATCCAGCACTACCGGACTCAAAATCCGAACTGTTCCACCTGGCCTGGGCCTTGCCACCTGACCCAGCCAGCTACTTCAGGCACAGAAACCATCGTTGATGAGAGACTCGCCCAGGGATCAGCCCCCTGCTCAACCATCTCAAACAGGAATGATACCTCGGTGATTCATGTGGGCCCTGCTTCTCCTGGCAAACCAGTCATCAACCTGCAGTCTCCATTTCATCTAGCCTGTGTCTTGTATTGGGTAGCATTAGTAACAATCAGGGTAGCTCCCTGCAACAACAGCTAAATCTCAAGTGTCATCTGATTGCATTGTTGTTTTTCCTTTTGTAAACTGAGCCTTCAGGCTCTGGATTACAAATTGTGTGTGGTTGTGCATGCCTTTTCTTTTCATCACAGGGCCCCAACCAGCTGCGACTCCGGCCTACCCCAGGCAACGTTCCAGGCTAGCCCACCTTACTTCCAACTGTGTACCCAGAGCGTGCGACTGTGTAGGGACTAAAAATGCATACATAATTGCCTGACTAGATCAGTTTTCGAATCAATCAACCTGATTAGCCCCTCCCTTGTTCAATTCCCCTGAATAAATCAGATCTAACTCTTTTTGCATTTAACCTGACTGTGGTTCCAGTTTGTACCAAAAGCACTGTACTGTTGTTATTTGCTGTGCTTAACCTTGTTTTACAGGGGGTCTCCAGGGTTGAACTGGTGGAACCAGCCCTGGTGGTAAGTGCAAACAGTGTGGGGAATTGTATGCTGACTAGGGGCTACTATGGAAGTGTTTGTTGCATATTGTCTAGGCCACTTGAGGGGAGAGAGGCGGTTACAGTGTCCCAGGGGGCTATACCCAGGTTAGCCTTGTTACAACCAACCCTGTCCTCCAGGTGGAGGCACCCGTGTCAGTACCCAGGCCCCTTACCCTGCAACTATCCACACAGGCAGGGGTAGTAGCCCTTGGGATAGCACCACCTGGGGGTTACACACACACATCCAGTGCTATATTATCCCATAGAAGGTGGAGGGATTCAAGAGCATGGGACAACCATACGGGGTTGGGAGGAGGGGTGAAGATCCGGAGTTAATATAAAGGTGGTGGGGAGCTGGGAAGTATGTAAAAGGAAGACAAGACGGGACGGTGTGGTCCTTTTCTGCCATCAAATTTCTGTGCAATCTGTGTGCAAAAACATTTTAATTAGTGGAAGGAAAATGAAAAATACTTCAGAAATTAAAAGTTACAACTAACAATTTCTTAAAATTTCTAACATTTCCAGGTAATACATATATAATAAGGGAGTAATTCTATTAAAGAAACACTATTTTTTTCATCACCATGTAGTTTTTTCAGCAACAGAAACATAGAAACATAGAATTTGATGGCAGATAAGTACCGCTTGGCCCACCTAGTCTGCCCATTTTCCTACCTAACAGATAAGCTGCAGATCCTAGTTAACCAACAGCTTACTTCCTCCTACCCCCCACTAGGACTGCCTTATGTCTGTCACGTGCATTCTTGAATTCTCCCACTGTTCTTGACTCCACAACCTCCTCAGGGAGACTGTTTCATGCATCTACAACCCCCTCTGTGAAAAAATACTACCTCACACTACCTCTGAGCCGTCCTCCCTCAATAAAGTTTTACTGGCAAAAATATAAAAATGCTCATTTTTCTTTCTGTTTTCTTTCATTCCTGAACTAAGATATGGGATTGCAAAGTTTCTAACAGTTCCTACTTCCGTGCCATGCCCACCATGAAAAAATTAAATATCTTGGTACAGTGCTGTGCTGTTTATTATTAAAAACATGTAATAATCCATAGAATGAATCTAGTATTTACAGTCAACAGGCAACCTCAGATTTTTAAAAACTGTGAGAAGTAACCACCTTTAATGACTTGAGTCAGTAATTGTACAATTAGCTATAAAAGCTGTTTTACAAATATCTGAGAAAATTACAAATACTCCGAGGATGAATTTAAGGATATCAGCAATACATTGTTTACTAAAATAGACCATATGATGATATTTTCTTGCCAGCTGAGCAATAGGCTGCTTTAAGGGGGTTTTCATGAGATTTTGAGTGGTTTATACCTGGCACCAGAGTTCCAGTGACAGAATTACGCATCTTATTCCCTGTATGTATATGTAAGCAATAATACCTGACAGGGTGGGCAGTACTGGGCAATACCGGACCGCCCAGGGGCATAATGAGGCCTGACACTGTAGGTGGAGGGCCTTATAGCCCCTGGAAGATCCAGTATTGTCCAATACCGCCCACCCTGGAGGGTATTACTGCACTTAGAAAATGGCCCACATGCGTTTTGTTATGCAAGGAAAAAAATGCCTGGAAACTATAACAACAACTATAAAAATGATTGTATGTGTTTTTGTGGTAAAATAGTCCCTCCTGAACATGGGTTCCTACTGCCCATCAGAGGCACGGGCATAGAGACTGTCATTTTTACTTTGTTCCCTGCATGCAGTTTCCTGTCTCCCCCCCCCAACTCACACACAGAGATCCAATGGGCTGTGTTTTTTTTAACTTCTAAGTGTGTGTCTATAAGCAAGTGGGTGCAGAGTGAGCACTGCAGTGTACCGCTCATTCATAAGAACAGGAGAAGTGTTTCCTTTATTTTCTCTCCTGCTGATGGAGACACGCTACGGTTTATGGCATTTAAAGTGAGTGGATGGCCGCCTGGATAAGAGGGACTGCTTTCCGGTTAGAGCTAACAACACTCTGTGCCACCAGGAAATGGTAATTTTTTTTCTGACACTGACTGCTTCTTGCAGGACATTTACTGGCAGTTGTGATTTAAAACAGTAGTTGGGAAATCATGCTGCAGTTGGACTTGTCTTGCTCAGGGGTAGGGGAGCTAGTTCGCTCGGTCATTCGCTCATTATAACAGTGAGTCATTGCTGAAAAGGTATTGTTTTATTTTAGAAACTTTTTTTTTAATCTGATGTTTTGCCTGCATGGGGTGTGGGAGACAGGACTTCTCTCACTCAGGGTTGGGAGGAGCTGCCTCGCTCAATTGTCCATTTAGTGAGCAGAAAAAAATGGCGGCTACTTGGCTTTAAATTTTGAAGTGGCACAAGAATACCTATCTTGGGCACAGCTGGCACTTGTTTTTGAGAGGGCTCTATTGAAAAATACCCCCACAGCAATGGAACCCTGCTAACCAATCAGGATGCTAGCATTTCCATTGCTATTTGTAACTCAGTATATACAACAGGAGTAAGGGTAAAAAAGACGAGATTAAAAAAATATCTTGGCTAGTGACATCAGTAACAGCAACATACAAAAAATGTACTGATGCTACTGTTATCACAGTGGATATTTTTAAGGTTACTGTCATCATAGTGGAATACTGAACCAATCAGAAAGCAGTTTTAACTAATGCTGATGACATCACAATGCTCAGTGCAGCACTGCAGCCAGCTATTCAAATCAGAGAAAAACTGCAACATTTTCAAACAAATTACAGATTTAAAAGCTATAACTTGAAAACTACTGTTGTATATATTGAATATACAACAGCCTGACTCAAAATAGGCAGTGTATCATTACTTGTAAGTGGCCAAGACTTTTAGTGTGTGTGTGTGTGTGTGTGTGTTTATTTTTCATATTTAGTGGTTTCCCTCTAGTTACAGACAGGAGCATAGGAAGCTTTTCATTGAAAGCACTGAACAGAGTGGGATAAAAACCTCAATATTCACAATGAAAATATAATAGCATCAAATATATGAACAGCATGTCACTAATGACAGGAAAGCATCAGAAATAGCTCATTTAAGTTACATATTTCTTATGCTCCCTTTAAAGAGCCCCTGATACCAGCTGAATAACTCAGAAAAATGTGAGCTTTAGATACATTTCAGCTCATAGTTTATATGTATTTTCATTTTTTTTCATACGGACTTTAGCCTCCTGCCCCACCCTGTTGGCCCCTTCTGTTGGTGACTCCCAGACCCGTCACCCACTGCCAGGACTTAACTCCATCTGTGTCCAGTTCTGGAGACCCTATCTCCACAAGGACATAGACAGGATAGAGGCAGTCCAGAGGAGGGCAACTAAAATGGTACAGGGTCTGCAAGAGAAGCCGTATGAGGAGAGACTAAAGGAGCTTAATATGTATACCCTTGAGGAAAGAAGGGAGAGAGGGGACATGATAGAAACTTTTAAGTACCTCAGTGGTATCAACAAAGTCCAAGAGGGTAGCATCTTTCAGAAAAAGAGACGTGCAAGAACAAGAGAACACAATTTAAAGATAGAAGAGGCGGTTAGGGCAATGTGAGAAGTATTATTTCACAGAGATGGTAGTGGATGCATGGAACAGCCTTCCTGAGGAGGTTGTGGGGTCTAAACTGTGGGAGAATTCAAGAATGCATGGGACAGACATAAGGAAATTCTTGTGGGGGGTAGGAAGAAATAGGCTGTTGGTTAACTAGGATCTGTGGCCTATCCTGCAGGTAGGGAAATGGGCAGACTAGATGGGCCAAGTGGTCCTTATCTGCCATCAAAGTCTATGGTTCTATGTTTCTTGAAGACATATGCAGAGAGACTTAAGGAGCTTAATATGTATAGCCTCGAGGAAAGGAGGGAGAGGGGGGACATGATAGAAACTTTCAAGTACCTCAAGGGAATCAACAAAGTCCAAGAGGGTAGCATCTTTCAGAAAAAGAGGTGTGCAAGAACAAGGGGCACAATTTGAAGATGGGGGGCAGCTCAGTGGTAATGTAAGGAAGTATTTTTTCACAGAGAGGGTTGTGGATGCATGGGACGGCCTTCGGGAGGAGGTTGTGGAGTCAAAAGCAGTGGTAGAATTCAAGCATGCATGGGACAGTCATAAGGCAATTCTAGGGGGTGGGGGTAGAAAAAAGTAGGCTGCTGGTTAACTAGGATCTGCAGCTTATCCAGTAGGTAGGGAAATGGGCAGACTGGGTGGGCCAAGTGGTCCTTATCTGACGTCAAATTCTATGTTTCTATGTCTCTTACCTCATTGTGTGAGTGGGTGCCATGGATAGTGGTGGTCTGGTTCCTGCAGGGCTGTAGCATCAACCTGCCAACAGGGGTTCTTTTCCACCCGTTATTACCCTTGAGTGAGAGCCGGTGGTGTGCAATGGTGCACATGGAAACTCTGAAGATGGTGCATGCTCTTAATGCCCGCCTTCGGTTTTCAGTGCTGGAGACTGCTGCTGTGCCAACGAGCCTCCACTATGTGGCAGCCAAGCAGTGGTACACACTGTCCCCCAACCCCGAAGGAGGAAAACCATTGAGGGATGCTCGATTCTCCTTTCCCACCGTCTGCCACCGTGTGACCATGGTCCATTCCCAAATCTGGGCCAGCGGTGTGGCAGGAGGTGAGGCATCCAGCACTTCAGCCCTCCATGCCACTGGCCTGATTGCATGTTTACTGTAGTTCAGATTTCCTTAGACTATATTGTTTGTGGCCCTGAGGGGGACTGAACCTGCAACCCACTATTTTACAGTTCTGTGATTTTACCCTCTGCACCATTCAGCCAGAACTATATTTCTGTAATGATTTCCCTTTTGTTTTATTACTGAGGGAAGTGACATAAAAACAACATTACTGTCCCTTGGACTTCATTTGCTTTGGCTATCTGTCTACACATGACATTATAATACTCTGTCTATGACATCATAATTATCACCACAGCAACAGAGTGGCATGTCATAAACAGAACTGTGACTGCAGAAGTAGACAAGCAGATGGAGCAAATAAGGCAGAGATCTGGTTTCTATGCAGATGCCCTAGGTAACAAAGAAATAAGGGTGACAATAAGAGAAAAAATGTGAAATATGAGCTAAATTGTAAAAAACACAGGAATGGGACTCACTTCAAAAAGATGGCTATTGTCAGTGCACCAATACCCCAGAGTGTATATTCATAGAAAATCACAAGGTTTCCGTGTTGTGGAAAGTGGGACGGCACTATAAAACAGCAGGACTAGATGCCTTCTTGCTAAAATAAATACCAAAGCCTGTATTGTGGTAAACACTACAGTGAACAGCACAAATAGGGAGATGTAGCTCACCTGTACAAATCCTGGTAGCTCAGAGCCACGCTGCCATTTGTACGGCTGTGTACGAATTCCGATCACTGTAACTAAGCCGTAGTTCAGACATGAACTTTTTACTTCAACAAAGTGAGTGTAATTCAGGCTACATAGTGGCTATGATTGAATTCGCATACATCACTGCATAAACGCATATAAAACACCAAATAAACTAGTGTTTTCTTTACCTTGCTCGGCGTGGTAGGCTGTACCTTCAAGACGGTGGTCACGCACTTACGTTTTGATGTGCTATCATCATCAGAGCATGATGATGAAGACAGCATGTCAAGACGTAAGCGCGTGATGACCGTCTTGAAGGTGCTCCCTGTTTGTGTTGCTCAGGCAATTATGTGGTTGTGGAACTTGGATACTCGTACCATACTGTTTTATGTTCCTATATCTTTCTGGTTTTACACAATAAAGGCTTTGGTATTTATTTAAGCAAGAAGACATCTGGTCCTACTGTTTTACAGTGCTGATCCACTTTCCACAGCAAGGAAACCTTGTAATTTTCTATAAGCTAAATCATGTCTAAATATTATATGTTTCAGAGTCGTTCCAGCAACAGCAGGGGCTTTCTAAAGCTCTTTTATACTGCAAGCAAACATTCGGCATTGCCAAATGCATGCTTGTTTTAGCAGAAGTTTTTATTTTATTTATTTATTTATTGAAATGTTTCACCAGGAAGGCACACTGAACAACAAGTTGCTCATCTCTTGGTGTGACCTGGGGGAAGGGTACAGGGAGTCTACATACACAAAGTACACATTTAAACAATACAATGAACAGAATAGTGCGGTAAAACATTTTTGAAACTGACAGGCAATGCAGAATAACAAAATACAGTGTACACAGAGTAATGGCACATAAACAATAATTGGTCAGTTTATAGGTGCAAGATTTACAAACCATAAGTGCAGTAGTAAATAAGTTAAGACCTTGAAAGGAGAGAGGATCAGGAGAGAGAGGTGTGGGGCAGCATTAGGATTGCGGTAAACAAGTGCAGTTTGAGGAGAGGACGTTTTGAAGGGTGGTGGAAAGGGAGTGGAGGGGTGATGAGTGCTGAATTTGAGGAGGGAGAGCATTCCAGGTTTTGGGGGACGCTGTGTTTGAAGGCTGACTGGTCTGCCAGCGTGGAGCAATGAGGGACAACAAGGGTTCGTGAATCAGAAGACCTTAGAGAATGAGCAGGAGGAGGAGGAGGAGGGGTAGAGAGGGAGGAGAATAGATACGGAGGTAGAGAACTGAGGCAGAATTTAGAGACCAGTTTGGCACAGTGAGAGAGATGTCAGTTAGTAAGTGAAAGAAAGGAGAAAGAGTGATGGAGGCCACAGTGGTGAGTATGCACTGGAGAGTCAAGGGTGAAGTAGCAGAAAGAATTGAAAAGGGGGGTCCAATCTGGATAAGGTGGGTTTGGGAGCAGCACTGCAGACTACATCACAGTAGTCGAAAATAGGGAGAATAATCTTTTGGATAATCACATGCCTGGTCATAAGAGGGATGCGATTACAGTTCCTGTAAAGGGCGCCGAGCTTGAGGTGCAGTGTTTTCAGGATATTGTTGATGTGACCAAAGACACTGAGGTGCTGGTCTAGCCAAACCCCTAGATATCTGAATGAGGTGGTATCCTCAAGTTGAGTCCCATCCAGGGTGTGGAAAGTGGTCAGAACAGGGAGCCGAGCAAGTCTCAACTTAGTGCCGAAGGTCATGGAGACTGTTTTCCTAGCATTTAGGAAGAGTTGATGGGAGGCAAGCCAAAGCTGGATCTTGTTGAAGTCTAGCTGGAGTTTGGCTTCCACATCAGAGGGAGACTGGCCGGTGGTGAACAAAATGGTATCGTCACTGTACATGTGGACGTGGGAGGAGTAACAAGCTGTTGGTAAGTCATTTAGGAATATAGAGAACAGGAGGGGGCCCAGAACAGAATCCTGAGACACTCCAGTATGTATTCGGTGTGGAAGGGAGTTAAAGTTGGCATTTCTAACCGATTGTGTCCTCCCAGTGAGGCAGGCCTTGAACCAGTTAGTAGCAGATGGTGAGAGGCCAGCTGCAGAGGGGGATTGGAGAAGCAGGTTGTGGGAAACCATGTCGAAGGCCTTGGCAAGGTCGACAAAGATAGCGGAGGTGATCAAGCTATTCTCCATTCTAGTGAGAATGGTATCAGTGAGCCTGAGTAGGGAGGTGGTGGTAGAGTGTTTTTTCCTAAATCCAGATTGGAACGGGGTAAAGAAGTTGGAATCAGAGAGAAAGCAGGAGATTTGAGAGAGGACAAGATCTTCCTGAAATTTAGCCAGGGTAGGGAGCAGCGAGATGGGACGATAATTCCCTGGGGAAAAGGAGTCGCCACCCTTGGGGACAAGAGAACAACTGCATGCTTCCAGGGCATAAGGACCTCAGCTAGCAAGAAAGAGAGGTTCTGAATTTCAGCAATTGGGCAGGTGATCACAGGGGTAAAGAGGTAGAAAAGCTTATGGTCTAGTTCATCTGGAGAGCTGCCTTTGGATGGGTTTATGGACAGCAAAGCAGCGAGTGAGTCTTCAAGCGAGACCAAGGAAAAAGAGAAGGCAAGGGAAGTAGGCGATTGATGGAGGTCAGGATTGGTACTTTTGGTTGGGGGTGGGAAGCAGAAGGGGAGGGAGGCTAATAGGGTGGAAGCACACAAAGTGAAGCAGGAGTTGAATTCCTCAGTCACTAATGCATGCTCTGCAACAAAGGAGTTGTTTATTCTAAGGACAGGAGAGGGGGTTGGGAGGGGGGAGAGAAGAGGGCATGAACAACTTTTCAAAATTTAGACGGGGAATTTAGGTTGGTGTGAAAAGTAGAGCTGAGCTACTCCGCTTTGGCTAACCTAACCACTTTAGTGCATGCGTTGCGAAGTTTGTGGTAAGTTGTAAAATCCTTAGGTAATCTGGTAGCCTTGTGTTTTCTCCACACCTGATCACATGCTTGGAGGTCAGCCAGGAGTTCTGGAGTGATCCATGGTATGTGATTACCTTGTACTCTAGTACGCCTTAGAGGGGCATAACAATTCCAAATGGAGAGGAATTTGTCTTTAAAGTAGGCTAGGGCAGTATCCAAATGGGGTGCTGTGGTTAATGGGGACCAGTCTGTGTTTGCTAAGTCTTGGGGGGGGTGATATCAAGGGATTTATAGGAGTGGGTTAGAATTATTTTGTGAGGAGATGTAGGCCTGTGGACCTTCCTGACTAGGTAAATCAAGTGGTGATCACGTAGAGCGTCAGGAAGAACACCTGCATCAGTGACTCAATGCAGGTGAGATGTGAGGGCCCAGTCAATCAAGGTGCGGTTTTGGGTTTTATTATTCAGACGGGTGGGCTCTTTGATGAGCTGGGTTAAATTTTGGAAGGTTATATAATTTTGAGCCTTGGCTTGTGAGGACGATAACCAGTTTAAATTGAAACTGCCCATGATGCACAGCTCACCTGTTTGAGAGTGGGACGTGATGGAGGTAATAAGTTCAGTGGCCACAGTGGAGTGAAGGTTGGGGCGACAATAGATACTCACAACAAGAATTGGAATAAGTAGGGCAGGGACAGACGAATAATGAGATCCTCATAGTTTGCTAGGGAGGAGGTGGAGAAGGTGACGGTGTACTGCAGGGAGGAGGCGATATACAATGCCACGCCCACACCTCTCCCAGACCTATCTTATCTGACTAGAGAGTAACCAGGGATTGAGATGGCTTGGTCTGGTACCTTGTTGTTGAGCCAGGTCTCAGAGAGGACTAAGATGTCAGGGGTGAGTGAGACAACCAGGGCTTGAAGGAGATCTAGTTTGGGCAGTAAATTACGGATATTAAGGTGGAGCAGTTTAAGGCCGCTAAGAAGGGTAGAGATTTTTGAGGGGTTTAGTCTGGAGTTATTATAGAGAGACCCAGGTGCATTAGTAACAGTTGGGCCTGGATTAGGATGAATGTTACCTGATGTGAGGAGCAGGAGTGCTATAATAAAGTAGTGAAGCCTGGGATTTTTATAGAATGGTCGGAACTTAAAGTATTTTTGAATACAAGATGGGAGGTTTGGGGATGACATGACTTTAAGTATTAGGTTAACAAAAGCAGTTGAGGTAGGTGTGGGTAGCAGCAAGGCTGCAGAGAGGACGTGGAAATGGCACCAGTGTTGGAGCAAAGGAGCAGGGGTAACAGCACAGCTGTGAACACAGGAGATTGTTGTGTTGAAGTTCTCTGGAGAGAAGAGTCCTTGAAGTAGGAGTTGGGAGAGGTGAAGTGGGAATTTGAGTCCTCCCTTCTGTCATTGTCCTAATCAAGGTCCCAACATCACGATCTGTCTTTGCTTCAAATATTGGACTTAAACCCCAACCATTGCCTGTGGCATCTGTCGTGTTTCTCCCTTAGAACAGTCCTTCCTCCCTAGGCCATCATGTCCAACCCTCTCCTATCTCATCTGACTTCCCTCCCCGCTCCCTATACTCCCCTTCCCTTCCCACCCCACTTGCCAGGCCATGCCTACAGTACTTATCAAAGGACTCTTACATCTCAATCTTCTTCGCACTTTGACGCTAGGGGAACTGCCGCTCCTGCTCACTATGACTCCTCCAACGATGTTCACTGTATAAACTTTAGCTCATTACCTTATATCCATATATCTGTATCTATGCAATTGTATTTAAATGCCACTACCTCCTGTTGAACCTACTGCCATGTTCTGGTGGAAGTATCTTGTTACATGTGATGGTTATATGTTATTGTGTTGTTGTTATTACTATGTAATTGTTATGTATGTTCACTCAACCTGTTATGTCTTAACCCTGCTGGCAACTGTTTTGCCCCAGGTCCATCTTGTAAATGAGCTTGTCTCAATGATGTTCAGCCTGGCAAAATAAAGATTTTGATTGAGTGATTAATTGATTGATTGATTGATTGATGGTAATTTGCCAAGAAAAACACAATCTCACAGGAAAGCATTTTACAACTTTTAATTGGGGAGTTCTCTGATATCAGAACTTGCCAATTATAAGGCCTTAAAGTTCAGGTCATTATACTGTAGCTCTAGTTATTATACATTCCTCTTAATGTCATAATATGTTTATACGTACAGCTACAGTGGCTCGTATTTGCGTTGCAGTTCTCTCACCCTAAGAAATGGGGAAGGCATTCCAAACCACAGAGAGGCACTACAACTATACATACAGATACTGTGAAACTAGTTATTTTTACGCAAAGTAATTTTGGCACAAACACAAATTCAGCCATGACTGTGTGAATTTAATTTAGCGCTAAATTATTGTCCCCTTCCCCCGACTACCAGGATCCCCCTATGCCTATCCCATGCATTCTTAAATCCTGTAATCATTTCAGCCCTCACTGCCTCCTCTGGCAGGGCGTTCCATTTGTCGATCACCCTCTCCATGAAGAAATACTTCCACACATTCCCTTTGAATCTCCCTCCCTCCAGTTTCATCCCATATCCCTTAGTCCTGGAACCTCTTTTTTGATGTAAAATTGTGTTTTCCTGCAACTTGTTCCTTGCCATTAGGTAGCGATAAGCACTGCCTGTGGCACACTGCATGTTATGCTGCTTGGGGGGATTTTGCAATACTGCTGCAATTCTAGAGCTTTTCCACTTTGAAGCTGCTTGCAGGAAAAAAAGCACAAGCAGCCATCTTTGAAGGACATGTTTTATGTTTAAGACTTCTAACAGAATTGTGCCTCAAGTGCAGCAACTAAATACCACATGTGCAGCACTCATATAAAATTAAGAACCTTTGGGAGGCCCCATCTGACATTTTTGCCTTGGGTGTGTAGCATGTTAACACCTTCCAAGCAGAGTAGTAATGAAAGGTCCGATCACTGACACAGGCAAACTATCAGAGCTTTGGACCAAAATGAACGTGGTGAAGTTTGCAGCCCACACCTTTTGGTCTTTAGCCATTCAAAAATTAAGCAATAAGGCATGACAGGGTGTGGGTTATTGGGGAATTTACCCAGGCCTTGTGTGGTGTGTCACAAGATGCAGCTAAGTGACTTAACCACACAAGAAATGGTAAATCCCCAATAACCCAAACCCCGGAGTGCCTTATTGTGATTATACAGTGGACCCATGTGTAAAATAAATGTCAAATGTGTTTAAGTATGTTTTCATAAATGCCATTTTTCAGCCGTGGGTTACTGCAGGATATACCATGATCATGTGATGTGTTTTGACCAATGAGGTTACAGGATTTTCATACCCCATTGTATAACTTTACATACACAAGGCTTCTGATGGTAGTAAAATGTTGTCAAACAATATAGCATCAATATTGTTTGATGTTTCTCAATATTGTTTGATGTTTCTCTGATCCCCCACCTCTGATTCGGCAGCAGTTGCCTCATCTTTTAACTTCTTTTTCTGCACCTGTGCCCTCTTCCTACTTCCTTCCACCTCCAACTCCCCCGACACACCCCATCCCTTTTTGCCTCAACCTTCTTCCCCCCCCAACCCACCATCTCCTCTCCTTCTCCCCACAACTCCCTCTGCTACCCTCAAGGTCCTCCTAGCTCTTAACCCACATAAAGGATGGAGCCACAGTGGCCTTGACCCCAAACTCTTGTCTCTCTATGCCCCAGCCATTGCCCTTCCTATCACCTACCTCTTTAATTGCTCCTCATCCCTTATCTCAGTCCCTGATCTGTGGAAGCAGACCACGGTCATCCCACTTCCCAAAGGGGTGACCCATCCCTCCCTGGCAACTGCCCCCCTATCTCTCTCTTCCCTGGCTTCACTTCAGGAACACCTGATCCTTTCCCAACTCTTCTCTTTCCTTGTCTTCTTCACTCCCTAACAGTCTGGCTCAAAGAAATGCCACTCCACCACTGTCTCCCTCCTTAGGCTCAGTAACTCATCCTTTCTTACATGGAGCAAGGGCTCTGCACTTCTGCCGTCTCTATCAACCTGACCAAAGCCTTTGACACTGATGCCCACCCTCCTTCTGGACAGGTTAAAAGCTGCTGGGGTCTCCTCTTCTTCTGTTGAGTGGTTTTCCTCATGCCTTGAGGGTAGGACCCAAGCTGTCTGTACTGGTGATGTCATCTCCCTTCCCCTCCCTATCTGCTCTGGCATCTCCCAGGGGTCTGTCCTTGGCCCTATTCTCCATCTTTCTAGATGGTCTCCCCTTCACCTGCTCTTCTACGTCTACTCCCAATTACACATTTGACATATTTCTCTACACCTCTGGTTCCTCTGCCTATGACCTAGCAACCCAACTCCAACTGGATTTCGTAACATCCAGCACTGGTTTTGGGCCAGTCAGCTGTCCCTCAATGCCAAAAAAAATGGTCTCCATGATCTTTGGCACTTGACAGAGACTTGCCAAGCTCTTCCCTCCCCCTCCTTCCAGACCCTTGATGGTGTTGTGATTGAGGATGTTTCCTCCTTTAAATACCTCAGGGTATGACTGGATTGTCATCTTAACTTCTCTACTTCCCTGGATGCCATCCACCAGAAGCTGCACCCTAAATCTAGGGCACTTTACAGGAACAAAGCAAGAATCATGCTTCTTGCCGATAGAGAGAGTGTCACAAGGATGATTCTACTCAACTTCAATTACAGTAACATTGTATATAATTTTGCTCCCAAGTCCACCCTTGCCAGGCTGGATCCTTTCTTTCACTTCTTCAGCGGCTTTGACCTGGGTTGCCTCCTCAGAACCCACCACTGTTCCTTGTATTCCTCCCCCTCCTTCCCCTCTTTTGATGCCAGGCACCTTGCTCATTGTGTTGCCTTTGTCTCCAAATTCTGGTTGAGCTCCCTCCCCCAACCTTTCCTCCCTTCTCTCTTTCCCTTCTTCCACCTCCAACTCCCTTTGCAGCTCTGACGCCTGCTGTCTTACCCCTCCACCTTGTAAAATCCTCTACTGGTCAACCTGCTTTCTCCTTCCACTTTCCCAGACTCTGGAGCACCCTCCCCATTGCTAGTCACAATTTTCCCTCTTCCTTATTTCTAAAATCCCTCCTCCATGACTTTACTACTCACTCCTGCACTTGCCACTGATCTTCAGCTAGTCCCACTCCACCTCCCTCCATATTACTGTACTCCTTCCTCCTTCTGCCCTGATTTATTGGTACTCAGTACCCCTTGGACTTGTTCTCATTGCACTTAAAATCTCCCTTCCTCTCCTCATGTTGTTGCCAGTTGCACTTTTTTGAATTGTTGCTATTGATATGTTATGCTTCCTATTAATTGTCTACCATGTACTTTTATGTTGTCTTGCACTTGCGCAAGAAACATATTATGATAACAGAATAGCAGAGTTTTGGAGAGTGCAATCGTGTGTGGCCAGTGGCATGCTGCTTTTTCGCCTGGACTCTGCGGCATGAATTCGATTGCACGCTGTCTATGACAGCAGTGCAAAAGTGTGCCACCAACTTGAAACAATTTCGTCACTGCAATGAGGGAGCAACCCATCATTGCAGGGCATGCTTTGCCTCGTGTAACATTTCAATAAACATGATGGACTCTCTGCCCGCCACTCACAGTCCCTAGGAAGTCGACTTCAGGGGTGTTCAATCCCCCTGTTGGCATATGTGGCCCTTTTAGTGTTGTGGTGTGCAAGGGGGTACCCAATCCCCCTTGGCATCATGCCCCCAACACACAGACATGCTTGCCGATGGGGGTGCCCAACCCCCCCCATCGAGCTGGCCTTTTTCTGGCCACACCCCGAATGGTGCGCCACACTGGCAGCCCACCCCAGTGTGGCTAATATGCCCTCCAAACCAAATGTGCCACACTGGCAGCCCACCCCAGTGTGGGTAATATGCCTCCCAAACCAAATGTGCCACACTGGCAGCCCACCCCAGTGTGGCTAATATGCCCCCCAAACCAAATGTGCCACACTGGCAGCCATCCCCAATGTAGGTAATATGCCCCCCCAAACCAAATGTGCCACACTGGCAGCCCACCCCAGTGTGGCCAAAACCTGTGGAAAAGCTGAAATGCTTACCGATGGGGGTGCCCAATCCCCCTGTCGGCATGTTAACCCCCACCCATCGCACTGGCATTTTCCTGGCCACACCCCGATTGTGTGTCACACTGGGAGCCCACCCCAGTGTGGCTAACATGCCCCCCAAAACCAAATGTGTCACACTCGGAGCCCAACCCAGTGTGACCAAAACCTGTGGAAAAGCCGAAAACAGGCCACGGTGATATTTTTTTTTCCTGTTACCTTCAACAAAGGAAACAGTCCCTCGCCGTCAGGTCCCTTCCCCCAGCCGCACCCACCCTCTGTGCACCCCACCTCCCCACACCCCCCATCCCATACTTACCTCTAGAGCCCAGCACAATGATCTTCAGTAGACCTGGAACACGTCTGCACTCTTCAAAGCTGACCGCGAACTGAAGAAATGCCGGTAAGCTGTATAATGGCATAAATGTTTTTTCAACTTGGGTGGATATCTCAGCCAGTTTTGCAAATCTTTGCCCAAATTTTCTACATGGGGTTCTTGGGACCCCACTTCATGAATTCAGTCACTGTCATTTCATTATTTGGTCCCGAAAGGTGATTTCGCGGTCACTGCATGGAATCACATTTTGGGACTGAATAATTAAATTACAGTGTCAGTGTTCATGAGGTGGGCTCCCAAAAAGCCTATGTTGCAAATTTGGTGAAGAAATTCCAAAAAATGACTGTGTTACGAGTGTGCGTTGTGTAGTTTCCACGCACGCTCATAATTTTTAGAATTTTTGATATTTTCACTTCAGATTTTCAGCATTGCCATTTTTTCACACCCTTTTATGAACAGTACAGCTGTCATTGTTCACATCCTGCCCAAAATATGTTTTCACACATCCAGCGCAGACAGCCGCATGGTTGTTGTGGTAAATCAATGTTAGGGACAGATTAAAAAAATCACAGTGACACTGTTCATGAGCAGAAGTCCAAAAATGCCTATGTTGAAAATTTGGTGACAAAATTCCACAAAATGCCTATTTTATGAGCGTGCATTGCGCAGTTTCCATGCACATTTGTAAGTTCAAGAGTTGTTAATATTTTCACTCCAGATTTTCAACATTGCCATTTTTGCACACTTCCTTAAGAACAGTACAGTTGTCATTTTTTCACATGCTGCCCGAAATGTGGTTTTGCACATCTGGTGCAAAATGGTGCAATCGCTGTGGGAAATCAATGTTCAGGACAGATTAAGAAAATCACTGTGACAATGTTTATGAGTGGAGGTCGCAAAATGCCTATGTTGAAAATTTGGTGAGAAAATTCCACAGAATGACTGTGTTACGAGCATGCATTGTGCAGTTTCCATGCATACTCATAACTTAGAGAATTTGTATTATTTCACTCCAGATTTTTAACATTGCCATATTTGCACACCTCCTTAAGAACACTACATTTGTCATTGCTCACATCCTGCCTGAAATGTGGTTTCACACAACCGGCGCAGAGTGCAGTGATCACTGTGGGACATCAACATTCAGGACAGATTAACAAAATCACAGTGCCACTGTTCATGAGCAGAGGTCCTAAATGCTTTCATCAGGTGGGGGAAGAAAAAGCCCATATTGAAAATATGGACTGCAAATACGAACTAACGCCCATGGTGTTAGGGTTTCTAACCATAATGTCCCACCCTGTAGAGACTGACTGGCACCAGGAGTGTGACTTTAGATTGTCGGTTCTAATGCTCACGCCATTCCACCCCCAACCCCCACCCTGCAGCCACTGACAGGCATCGAAGTGTTCCTTGCACTCTTCAGCCCCAAAGTTTACCCCATTCTCCTATACTGCACCCATCTCAATGTATTTCCATATGGAATGGGGTGAGCATAAGGCCTGAGGACCCCAAGGCAGTACGTGATACTTGTCGGACTCTGCAGGGTAGGATGAGGTGAAATGGCATGAGTGTTATGGCCGACACCCAAAGGCACACCTCAGTGCCTGTCAGTCTCTGCAGGGTGGTGTGGGGTTGGCGTCACTTCAGTACTTCACTGCCATTCCTATTATGCATCTCTCTAACTCCTGCACTACCAATGCCAATGTCAGCAAGACAACATTCGGCATCGAAAAATGCCTGTTGTTATTGTTGTAACTTGTAACTGTAATTGCAACCTTATTGATGTAACTTATTATTGCAACTGTCCTCGTCCCCTTCCCCCAAGACACATCTGGAAATGAGCTATTTAGCTCAGTATGTTTTTCCCTGGTGAAACTCTTGAAATAAATAAATACATACATACATACATACATGCATACACATATACATACACACATACATACATACATACACACATACATACATACATAAATAACTGAATGAATGACCAGTGCCAATCAAAACTGAAAGATACTAAGCTTAACCTCTGTAGCAGAATGCCATTGAAATCTCGGATTCTGAGAGTTTTCAGGATTTCTGCAGCCCAACTTTTGCATCTTGTTGGATGAGAATAAAGGCCTCTGATGCCACCCCAGCATTCTCAAAGACCTTAAAACCCCTGGACTGCACCAATGTCAGTTTCTTTGCTCGCAACATCACATTACTTACTTGGTTGCTTAACCTAAGCAATCTTCCTTAATACCTGGTGTTTTTTAAAATCATTTATTTTAGAAACGGCAACAAACAAAAAGGTCAGAAAAATACATTTGTATTCCTCTCTCCCCCCCCACCCACAAATACATTTAAAAATCGTACCCTTGGGTTAGATGGGATTGGGATGAAACTCATCATGTGAAAGATCTGTTTCATTTGTGCAACAGTTTCCAGAGGGCAATTTTCCAGGGAAAATGTTGCACAAAGAAATGCATCAGTTTTCAGACTAATGCCTTTGCCAGCAAGACAGAGCTCAAAATGTATAGAGTAGCATGTCTTTAAGATGCTGAACAGAAATCTGCCCCAGGGATACAGTGCACCACATAATGACCACATTTGTCTGCCTAATAAAGCCAGTCTTATTTAGTTTCATAGAAATAGTTTCCACGTCCCCATTTATATATGGTTTCACAAACCCTACATCCTCCTGATGCTTACTAACACCGGAGTACAATAAAGTGTAATATAACAGAGCCATTATGCATAAGATATGCAAAAAATGAGTCCCAGAAGGATGGAATACATGCCTGTTATTAGTTGATCTCAGCTGCACTGGATCAAATAAAAAAAAAAAAAACAGGCCTGTTATACCTGTCCCAGTGGTGCTGCCTGCATTGCTCCTCTACGTGGGAGACCCGAGATCGATTTTCGGTCCTGACTCCCTCGCCCAGGCTAGTGTGGTCTGGAACGCGATGCAGAGGAACCACACGCTAAATCCAGGGGAAGGGGGCTGAGTGTCCTGCACTCTGACTACCACCAGCAGGTGGGAAAGAGGAAAACAACAAGCTGCAGCTCACTGAGAGCAAAATAAAAGCTAAGGCACCAAACAGATGCTCAAAAAAGGTTTATTCCACCACTGTGCAGAAATAAAAACATAGAGTCTGACAGCAGAAAAGGACTGACCAGCCCATCTAGTCTGCATATATCCCTACCTAGCAAGAATGCCATAGATCCTAATTAATCTCTGGCTTCATATTCTTTTCTGAACTGCTATGGCAGCCCTATGTGTATCCCATGCAGTTTTGAGCCCCCCCCCCACCGTCTTTGCCCCCACCACCTCTGCCAGCAGGCTGTTCCATGCCTCCACCACCCTCTCTGGGAAGAAGTACTTTCTAACGCTGCCACTCAGTCTCCCCCCCCCCTTCCAGTCTCATGTCATGGCCTCTTGTTGTTCTAGAGCAGGGTTTCTCAAATGGTGAGGCTAGCCTCCTTGGGGAGGCCCCAACCTGTTTCTGGGGAGGCTCAAGTAAGCCTGAAAAAGTCCTGTATATACATTTTGAGTTTTAGATTTTTTTTGTGTGAAGGGATGAGTCAAACTGAAAGAGGAGTAGATGAAGTGATGTATTTATTTACAAATTGGTGACCAGGAAAGGTGCACTGAGCCAAGGCTCATTTCAGGTGTACCCAAGGAAAGGGTATAGAGTGAATACAATTCAAAAGGTAACTGCAAAACAGCAATATAAAATGAACAGTAGTGCAAACAAGTGGGAACAGTGAACAAATAATGAGGGGTACAGTTGACCAGCTGCAAGTCAAGACATCGACACAGTCGATATCAACACCCCTGACAGCAACTGGAACAATGCTGACCGTCGGCATTGTTCCCAATAAGATAAAGTATTTTTTTTGCGGGGAGCTTTGTCCCCTGCACCCCATCTCTGTATATCCAACTCCAGGTCAGAGTTGGTTCGGGGGGGGTGAAACACCAGGAGTCATGGTGTCAGCACATAGCAGACCATCATAGTGAAAGATCATTATCCTGATCAGCTACCCAGTCAAGAAGAAGAAGAAGAAGAAGAATCAGTATTTATATAGCGCTTTTCATACATCCAAAGCACTTTACAAGCAATGCTAGACTGGTAGTGAAGTGACTGAATGTGTCAACCAATTAGGTTGGTGGCAGAACAGCCCAAATACCAGGGTTGAGCAGAGAGGTACTAGGAGCAAAAGCAGGAAGGAGCACACGGATACCTGAGAAGTTTCTTAAGCATGTGGTAAGAATAGGGAGAGGCAGAGGTGAGTAGAAAGGTTATTCCAGATAGGAAACAGAGAATGCCATCTAAAACATGAAAGTATTGCAACAAGGGGTAACAATGATTTAGGAGTCAAAATAGTGGAGCAAGTAGGCTGACCTGGGGAGCAGGGTTACAGGTGGGTAGGTTACAATAAGCTGAATAAAATGAGAGCTAACTACCCAAAGGAGTTTCATTTTATTCTTGGTGTATTGTGCAAGGTATGCACTTTTTCTGTAGGGAGGCCCACGATTATTTCAATATTTAAATTTAGTAGAGGTTCAAGATCTTTTCCATGGCATGGGGGAGGCTCACTGTGGCAACGTCTGAGAACTAATGTTCTAGGGCACTTTCTCTTCTGGATCATACTGCCCTTCTGGGCCTTATTTATTCCCTTGAGATATTTGAAGGTCTATCATGTTCTCCCCCCCAGGGTATACATATTTAGCTCCTCCAAATAAGTTTTGTTAGCAGAGAAAAGGCAAGAACTCTGTCAATTTGCCTTTTTACTCTGAGGCTTCATCAGGAGGACGTAGCCTCATAGCAAAGAGGAGAAACGCTAGGGTTTCTAGCCTTTTCCCTGCTCACAAAGCTCATTTCTGCACACTGGTGGAATAAACTTTTTTTTTGAGCCTCTATTTGGTGCCTTAGTTTTTATTTTGGTCTCAGTGCGTCGCAGTTTGTTGGTTTCAGTGTTCAACAATATCGGCTTGGAATAAGTGCCACCACCCTTTGTTGCTTGTAAGGTGGGAAAGCGGGAATGCCTTGGTGCTGTGGGTGACCACACGGCATCAGTTGCTCATCGATTACAGGTTGATGCCACAAGCACTCATTGGCTACATGCTAAGAAGGTGGGAGGTCTCACCCGGGAAGTCCACCGAGGGAAGCAGCACGATAGCCGGCATGTCTGGGGCCCGGCCTTTTGCTACCAGTGACTCTGACCCCTGCCATGGGTATCTTCCACCGCATTCAAAGATGTCATAGAGAATGCTGGCTGGCTGTGGCTGGGTCCCATTGGGGTGGGGGGGTAGGCTTTGGGATCAGGGGATACGGACAGAGGAAAGCACTGGAGATGCAGAGAGACAAGGCTGGGCCCAACTGGAGGGATGGGAACACCAAGGCTGAGGGAAGTAAAAGATTAATTAAATAGAAAAGCCTGCTTCTGGGCACCCTTTTGGTCCTGCTGAAACCCAGTCTGTCTGCCCTACACTTAGATTTGCAGAGAGCTATGCCACTTTGCATTGGGTTTGATACATAGACATACTGATAATTATGGCAGAAAAAGGCCCATAGGCCCATCCTGCCTAACTAGTCTGCACTAGCCCTAGTGGCTATCTTTCGTTTTGTTCCTGCCACCACTTTCCTAGCTAATACCCAATGCCTGTCCTCTCCTTGTTTGAAGCTACTCACTGACTTGACCTGTGCCACTTCCTCTGGCAGTTTGTTTCACTTGCACATCATTCTTTCAATGAAAAAGTGCTTGCGGACATCCCTTCTGAATCTCTTCTCTGCAAGTTTCAGCAAGTTCCCCCTTGTCCCTGTGTTTGAGCTCAAGGAGAAAAGCTCCTTGTTACCCACCCTGTTTATCCCATGCAGGTACTTGTATGTTTCAGTCATGTCACCCCTTTCCCCTGGTTTTCAAGGGCATACAGTACGTGGTTGGTGCTTTAGTGTGTTCATGTGATAGGGAGCTTAACACAAAAAAATGAACAAATGATAGAGTCATTCATTCACTCATTCATTCATTCACTCACTCATTCATTCATCCAGTCATTCACTCACTCATTCTTTTATTCATACATTCACTCACTCATTCTTTCATTCACTCATTCATTCAATCATTCAATCACTCACTCATTCACTCACTCATTCACTGACTCATTCTTTTATTCATTCATTCACTCATTCATTCATTCATTCATTCATTCATTCATTCATTCACTCACTCATTCTTTCATTCACTCATTCATTCAATCATTCAATCGCTCACTCATTCTCTCATTCATTCTTTTATTCATACATTCATTCATTCATTCCTTCCATTAATTCACTCACTCACTCACTCACTCGCTCACTCACTCCACAGATGAGACACACAGATCATAAGGCACTTCGACTTGGGGTGAGGTCTCACCTGAGAACTGCACTGTACTGAGATTTGCTCTATGGTCACACAGTCAGTGTATTAGTGATGCTTCCAAACAAAAGTGACAATGCAGATTTTTGACAACGGACCTGGCAGTATAGCACAGAGGTTAGAGTAACGTGCTGTGAATGAACTTGGTACATCCAGCAGACCTGGATCTGAGTCCCACAACCTCCACCTGCCTACTGTGTGACTTTGAGCAAGTGACTTAACCTCCCCAGTGCTGCCGGGTCACCCCTGAAAACAGGCACTTGAGCCTAGTGGGCCTTACCTGGTTACCAAAGAATAAAGAAAATGAAAATAAAGGTTACACTGCAGTGTCCTCTTTCCAGTTTCGTGGGGGGCACATCTTCTGTAGACTGATTGATAGGCTTGCACATCTTAGTGCCAGGCCCAGGGATCGATCCTCGGTATCAGCAGCAGCAGCTCTAACCCTTCAGCTAAAAGATACCCTTGCATTTAGCCAAGGTATTAGACTGCTTTTTGTTCTTGTATGCCACAGTCTTCTCTTGCTCCTCTAGGTGACACTCCGCATCTGGTCACTAATTCTGTATACATTACATAGAGAATACTGGTCGGGGGACCATACACAACCAGCCAGTGCTGACACAGAGTGTTCTGATTACATCAGACCTCGAGAGCAAAGCTTGAGAGGTCCAACGGTGGCAGCACAGGCTGGCTGGGCATGTGGTGGCTCAATCAGTATTTTTTATAGTGTATAGTTTTTTTGTTTTAGTTTTTTATTTATTGTTTTTAAATGAAAGTTTTTCACAGTGCTCCGCAGCAGTAGCAATCGTGCTGGCGGGTTTCAGTTCAGAACTTTTGCTGTGCACATGACAGTGCTAGGTAAAACACCTGCTGCCACAAGGATTTCCAATCAGCTGGAATGCTGTTGTACCACAGAAGGGTAAACTGTGTTCCATGACCTTTGAACCGTGGTGCAACAATGTTTCAGCTGGCATGAAAATTCATGCAGAACAAACCCTCAGTATACAGTATAAATCCTCATCTCCATTTATAGACAGTTTCACAAAAGCGACATATTCCAATGCTTATTAACACTGTCACTTATTGCATTCCATTTTGTGTGTTTCCAATTAAAGTGAGGCAAGTCATCCAAAGATGCACTGAGAGGCCCTGCACAAAGAGCACAAGGCTATTTGTGTGTGCTTTTCCATGGTGGAGCCCTGTTCATGCTGTCCACACCAACACACCTCCAGTAGTAGTGCAGGACAGATCTGATGTATAACGTTATTCAGTCAGAATCTTCCTTCTGTGAGGATAACTAGGTGAAGGACAGACCCCTTGTCTAACAGGTGGTACTGGGAGTTGTGCCCCCTTGGAAGGATTTTGCTGAAGCACTATGGGCAGCAGGTAGATTTGTGAAGCTAGAGGCACTTTAGCTATTTTTGCTAATAAACAAACGTTGCTATCATTGCACTTCATTGGTCAAAGTGCCTTTATTTGATTATGAGTAGTTGGAGTGGCACTACAAACCTGAGGACCTGTTATCTTACTAAGACTTGTCATCTTTATGTAGTGCACTCTGCTCTGCAAACCGTGAGTGCAGAACAATTGACTTTTTAATTGGTATTGGGAGTCACACCAGGACCTCTCACTGTGGTACTATCTAAAGATAAAGGGGAACAGTCAGCAGTATGAGATACACACCCCAGTGTGGGACTGGTCCCCATTTGCACTTTGTGTGCAGAAACGCTTTTCTTTACTTACTGTTTAGTGCAGTGTAGTAGATTGTATTAGACTAATTTTGCTTACTTCTAGGCTGAAATTTTCTGTAACTGCAAATCCCAGAATCCTCTGTGTATAACATCAGAGCAGGACTGCAGCACTGGAGATTCAACTCCCAGCAGTGCATGTTAGAGTTTATATAAGCACTGATCTTTTGTTTACTAGTCCTGCTGTCCTTCTGGGGATAAGTACTGTACAGCCACTGAGGACTGTACTTAGTCCCAGGAGAACAACGGGACTGGCAAACATCTGATCAGGGCTCATAAAAGCTCTAACAGGCACTGCAGGCTATTGAACCTCCCAAGGCTGCAGCCCTGCTCTGATGACATATACAGGGGATTCTGGGATTTGCGGTTGCAGAAAATTTCAGCCTAGAAGTAAGCAAAATTAGCCTAATACAATCTACTGTACTGCAGTAAACAGTAAGTAAAGAAAAGTGTTTCTGCGCACAAAGTGCAAATTTGGGACCAGCCCCACACTGGGGTGTGGGGCTCTTAGTGAAGACTGTTCCCCTTTAAAGCCAACTTGTACTACCTTGCTGGTCCGCACTGTGTAATGTATAAGTACAGGCTGCGGCTACTTGTCCTTTTACAAATACATTTTAAAACTGCACCCATGGGTTAAATAGAACTGGCTAAATACCATCATGTGACAGATCAGTTTCATTTGTGCAACGGCTTCCAGGAGGCAACGATATGCAAGGGAAATTCATACTGTACGTTTACAGATCATTGCTGCTGCCAGCAAGACAGAGACAGCCCAAAATCTACAGAGCAGCATGTCAACACGATGCTGAACAGAAGTCTGCCCCCGAGGTGTAATATGCCACATAATGGCTGCATTTATCTTTCTGATAATACCAGTGAGATCTGCTAGCATTACATATGTCACCGCATTTCCCCATCTACTGCATATAGTTTCACAAAACCTTCTCATCTTCATGATTACATATGGAGTACATACAGAAACATGCATGGGGTGTTGTACGTCATAAGTATATATATACATTTTTTTTATTTACACACCTGAGAGAATAATAATTACTGCCAGTTTTCAAGAGTCAGCACTACAGAAAGAAACAAAACAAACAACTGTAAGCAAAAAAAGGTTTTTTTTTTCTTCCCCCAGCCAGGCCCTCCTTTGCACCGGCACTCCCAGCCCCGGCATCTGGCTTCTCGTGGACTTACTTTCCCAGTCCATCCTCCACATGTCTTGCTCTCTAGACAAGGGGCAGCGGGCTGAGCCTAGCACTGCATGGACCAGGACCCGTATTGGAGGAGCACCATGTTGCCAGTGCGGGGCTTGCAGAGAACTGGTGCCGCTCATCCTGCCTGGCTGTGGTTTTTCCACTTTTTCGCTCCCTTCCCTCAGGATGCGGGCAGCACGGGTGTGCATGCATGTGCACACACGCAACCATACTTAGCACAGCACCAGCCTGCGCCCTCCCTCCCTCCCTCCCTCCCTATACCTCTCCAGCTGCACTACTACATGTGGTCACCCAGGTGGCAGTAGATCAACAGAACTGGCAGCCCTCCTCCCGGGAGGTTTGAGAGCATCAGCTTGATGCTTGATTCCCCCGCCAGTACCCCCAGTGACCTGCACTTGTTTCAGAATGCAGGTCACTGGCATCGTGAGCGGTAGCACTAGTGCTGCACCAGTAGGTCAGCTTAGTACAAAACATTTCTTATTTGGAAACTGCAGCTTGTGTTGGTAGTGATTTTCTGGAATACAGTGATGGGGTGTTTTCTAGTGCCAGGATTGATAGCATGTTTGGCAGGGAATTATGTATGTTCTGCAGGGTAAATTGTCGCACTACTGTGGTTGTTTTTTTGTTTTGTTTTATAAGCCTTTTTATATCCTTGCTTGATGGCCAGAGGGGGAGATCCCCCCCCAACTTCGGCTTGGGTCGCAGCTCATGCCGGGATGCCGGGCATCACAGGGCTCGTGCCGAGGTGGTTTTAACCCCTTGTGCATAATCCCGTGGCCTCCAGGATGAAGTTGCTCATGCAATGACCACAGCGCATGGTCGGACGCATTCCTGACTCTGACATGCAGAGGTCCATCGGCTACTGCCCGACAGGCCCACTGAGTGGTGTCAGACTGCCGTAACCCCCTAGCCACCACTAAGGGTCAGAAGATATTGGGCACCAGATCCTCCCCCCTCAGAGAAGGTGAGCAGTCCTCAGGATGCTCAACCTTCGCTCTCCCGGCCAACCCTCCGATGCCCAAGGTCTTCTCCCAAACCCTGGTCATCAGTGCCACTGCACCTGGTGGGCCAGCCACGCTACTTCTGTTGTTTGACTGACACCTGCACTGTAATAACCAGCAGTGGACAGTGGGGGCCAGCTATTGCTAACTACAACTCCAGCAGTAGACATGCTGACCACACCTCCAGCAGTGGTTATTAGGGCCTGCTAATGCTAACCGCACCTGCAGCAGTGGACAGTGGGGCCCTGCCAATGCTGACCACACCTCTAGCAGTCGACATTGGGACCTGCTAATGCTAACCGCACTTGCAGCAGTGGACAGTGGGGCCCTGCTAATGCTGACCACACCTCTAGCAGTGGACATTGGGGCCTGTTAATGCCTACCGCACCTCCAGCAGTGGACAGTGGGGCCCTGCTAATGCTAACCACTCCTCCAGCAGTGGACAGTGGGACCCTGCTAATGCTAACCACTCCTCCAGCAGTGGACAGTGGGGCCTGCTAATGCTGGCCACACCTCCAACAGTGGACAGTAGGGCCCTGTTAATGCTCACCACACCACCAGCAGTGTGCAGTGGGCCTTGCTAATGCAGACTACACCTCCAGCAGTGGACAGTGGGGCCTGCTAATGATGACCACAATTCCAGCAGCAGACAGTGGGGACCTGCTAATGTTGACCACACCTCTACCAGTGGACAGTGGGACATGCTAATGCTGATCACCCCTCCAACAGTGGACAGTGGGACCTGCTAATGCTGATCACCCCTCCGACAGTGGACAGTGGGGCCTGCTAATGCTGATCACTCCTCCAGCAGTAGATGGCTGAGCCCTGCTAATGCTGACTACAGCTCCAGCAGTGGACAGTGGGGCCCTGCTAATGCTGACTACAAATCCAGCAGTGGACAGTGGGGCCCTGCTAATGCTG
The DNA here is from genome assembly GCA_016271365.2 of Neoceratodus forsteri. NCBI lineage: Eukaryota > Metazoa > Chordata > Ceratodontiformes > Ceratodontidae > Neoceratodus > Neoceratodus forsteri. The sequence goes on from CM028136.1 coordinate 963,199,811, forward strand.
ACCACACCTCTAGTAGTGGACAGTGGGACATGCTAATGCAGACTACTCCTCTAACAGTGGACAGTGGGACCGGCTAATGCTGATCACTCCACCAGCAGTAGATGGTGAAGCCCTGCTTATACTGACTACAAGTCCAGCAGTGTACAGTGGGGACAGACTAATGCTGACCATACCTCCAACAGTAGAGAGTGGGGCCCTGCTAATGCTGACTACAACTCCAGCAGTGGACAGTGGGACCTACAAAGACTGACATACCTCCAGCAGTGGATAGTGGGACCCTGCTAATGCTGTCCATATTGCTAACAGTGAAGAGTGGGGCCCTGTTAATAATGATTACATCTCCAGCAGTGGACTGTGGGGCCTGCTGATGCTGACCACTCCTCCAGCAGTGGACAGTGGGGCTGCACCAGTGCTGACCACAACAGCAGAAGTGGAGAGTGGGGCAATGCTAATGTTAACCACAACTCCAGCAGTGGACAATGGATCCCTGTTGATGATAACCACAACTCCAGCAGTGGACAATGGGTCCTTGTTGATGATAACTACAGCTCCAGCAGTGGACAGTGGGGCCCTGCTAATGCTGACCACACCTCTAACAGTAGACAGTGGGGCCCTGCTAACACTGACCACACTTCTAGCAGTGGACAGTGGGACCTGCTAATGCTGATCACTCCTCCAGCAGTAGATGGCTGAGCCCTGCTAATGCTGACTACAGTTCCAACAGTAGTCAGTGGGGCCCTGCTAATGCTGACCATACCTCCAACAGTGAACAGTGGGGCCCTGCTAATGCTGACCACAGCTCCAACAGTAGTCAGTGGGGCCCTGCTAATGATGACCATACCTCCAACAGTGAACAGTGGGGCCCTGCTAATGCTGACCACAGCTCCAACAGTAGTCAGTGGGGCCCTGCTAATGCTGACCACACCTCCAACAGTGAACAGTGGAGCCCTGCTAATGCAGACCACAACTCCAGCAATGGACAGTGGCACCTGCTAATGATGGCCACATCTCCAGCACTGGGCAGTGGGCCTTGCTAATGCTTATCACTCTTCCAGCAGTAGCCAGTGGGACCAGCTAATGCTGAGCACAACTCCAGCAGTGGACAATGGGGTCCTGATAATGCTGACCACAGCTCCCACAGTAGACAGTGGGGACCTGCTAATACAGACTACACCTCAAGCAGTGGACAGGGGGGTTTGCTAATGATGACCACAACTCCAGCAATGGACAGTGGGACATGCTAATGCAGACCACTCTTCCAACAGTGGCCACTGGGATCAGCTAATGCTGATCACTCCTCCAGCAGTAGATGGCTGAGCCCTGCTAATGGTGACTACAGCTCCAGCAGTGGACAGTGGGGCCCTGCTAATGCTGACTATAGATCCAGCAGTGGACAGTGGGACCCTGCTAATGCTGACCACACCTCTAGCAGTGGACACTGGGGCCTGCTAATGTTAACCGCACCTCCAGCAGTGGACAGTGGGGCCCTGCTAATGCTGGCTAGAACTCCAGCAGTGGACAGTGGGGCCCTGTTAATGCTGATCACTCCTCCAGCTGTGGACAGTGGCACCCGGCTAATACTGATCACACCTCCAGCAGTGGATAGTGGGGCCCTGCTAATGTTGATCACTCCTCCAGCAGTCGACAGTGGAGCCCTAATAATGCTGACTACAACTACAACAGCGGAAAAGGGGGCCCTGCTGAGGTAGCCACGCCTCCAGCAGTGGACAGTTGGTCCAAGTTAATGCTGACCACACATCCAGCAGTGGACAGTGGGGCCCTGCTAATGCTAACCATTCCTCCAGTGTTGGACCTAGGGGCCCTGCTTAGGCTACCACACCTCCAGCAGTAGACAGTGGGGCCATTCTAGTGTTGATCACAGCTCCAGCAATGGAGAATGGGACCCTGCTAATGCTGGCCACACTTCCAGCAGTGGACAGTGGGACCCTGCTAATGCATACTACACCTCCAGCAGTGGACAGTGGGGCCCTGCTAATTCTGACCACTCCTCCAGCAGTGGACAGAGGGGCCCTGCTAATGATGAGCACTCCTCCAGCAGGGGACACTGGGGCCCTGCTAATGCTGATCACTCCTCCAGCAGTCGAAAGTAGAGCCCTGGTAAAGCTGACTGCAACTCCAACAGTGGACCGGGGGGGCCCTATTAAGACTGCCACACATCCAGTAGTGGCCAGTGGGCCCCTGTTAATGTTGATCACACCTCCATCAGTGGACAGTTGGGCCCTGCTAATGTTGACTACTTCTCCAGTAGTGGACAGTGGGGCTCACTAATGCTAACCACACTTCCATCAGAGGACAGTGGGGCCCTACTAATACTGACCACAAATCCAGCAGTGGACAGTGGAGCCCTGCTAATGTTGACTACACCTCCAGCAGTGAACAGTGGGGCCCTGCTAATGTCAACCACACCTCCAGCAGTGGAAAGTGTGGCCCACTAATGCTAACCACAGGTCCAGTAGAGGACAGTGGGGCCCTGCTAATGCTGACCACACATCCAGCAGTGGGCACTGGGGCCTGCTAATGTCGACCACACCTCCAGCAGTGAACAATGGGGCCCTGCTAATGTCAACCACACCCTCCAGCAGTGGAAAGTGTGGCCCACTAATGCTGACCACTCCTCCAGCAGTGGGCAGTGGGGCCTGTTAATGCTGACAACAATCACAGCAGTGGACAGTGGGGCCCTGCTAATGCTGACCACATCTCTAAAAGTGAAGAGTGGGTCCCTGCTAATACTGACTACACCTCCAGCAGTGAACCAGGAGGCCTGCTGATGCTGACCACTCCTCCAGCAGTGGGCAGTGGGGCTCCAATAATGCTAACCACACCTCCAGCAGTGAATAGTGGGGCCATGATAATGCTAACCACATCTCCAGCAGTGAATAGTGGGGCTGTGATAATGCTAACCACACCTCCAGTAGTGGACAGTGGGGCCTTGGTAATGCTGACCAGTCCTGCAGCAGTGGAATGTGGGGCCCTGCTAATGTTGACTATTCCTCTAGCAGTGAACAGTGAGGCCTTGCTAATACTGACCACACCTCTAGCAGTGGACAATGGGGCCCTGATAATGTATTTATTTATTAGGTTTTTGTAAATTACCTTTGAGCGCAAGCTGTTTTGTAAAGATTCCATGTCAAATAAACAATTACAGCAGACAATTTACAGTACATATTACATTGAGCATACAAAAAGGTTACATTACTACAATGGAAATTCTCTAGATGAAGTAAGGTAGAAGACACAGAATAGATTTCATACATTTGACAAATCTGTGTTGAAGATCACAGGTATTAGTGGGGAAGGTTTGGCTGCAGTGGGCGAGACGGGGGAGGTGGAGTGAGAGACAGAGGTGGGGAGAGCAGCCTTGAAGCGGGGTCTTGTTGACATATGAGGTATAACGTGTGGATGGATTGGCGAGGGGGTGGAGAGAGGGGTTGGGCACCAGGAACATAGAAGTGCTTGATTAGGGGGAAATCTGGTGTGTGGCGTGGTATGGAGCTAGAGTAGGGAAGGGCTAGCAAGGCAAGGTCTGTAAAAGTGGGTGAGCCCTTGCTGGAGGAATAGTGGTGACTGCTACGGTGAGTATCCACTAACAGGATGGCGTGGTGAGGTGCTGCAGAGGTGCTTTATTACAGACCCGGATGACCTGTGGAGTTGAGGGGCTAGCCTGCAGAGGCAGTCACACTTTGTGGTTGCTTTAAGGTGCTGTCTTAGGCCAGCTTTGTACTGCAATTCCAGCAGTGGACAGTGGGGCCCTGCTAATACTGGCCAGTTCTCCGGAAGGGACTTTGGGGCCCTGCTAATGTTGATCTCACTTCCAGCAGTCGACTGTGGGGCCCTGCTAATGCTGACCACACCTCCAGCAGTGGACAGTGGGGTGCTGCTAATTCTGACCCCACCTCCTGCAGTGGACAGTGGGGAGAAGTGCACTCAGTGGCAACTCTCAGGTATTGGTTTTGGGGCAGCTGCTCTTCAAAATCCTCATCAGTAATCTGAAAATTGGGGTTTCCAGCAGATTATTTAAATTTATACATGGCATTCAGTTAGTCAGGGTGGATGACTCCTTTGAAGATGAGGACAATCCTCTGGTGTCATGGGTAGAACCACCCTTGCAAACAACCATACCCCTATTTCAGGCCTCTCCACTGCCAGTGTTTCTCTTTCCACAGGTGTGGGCAACTGAGGACTGGATTCTACCAGAGACCAATGCCACCTCCCAAACCTGGGGCACACATTACCACCCCCTGGCCTGGCAGATCTCCCCAGTTATTTACAACTGATGCCATAAGACTGGATTGTTCCCTCTTTATTTTCCTAGACTCCTTATTTAAACCCCTTCTGAGCCATAGCAATACATTCTGGAATCCAGCATCCCATATCTTTCATGTAGTCTCTTGTTTATTTGTTACAGAAGAACAGAACCATACTCTACCACCCCCATCAAGGAGACACTGTGCTGGGAAAACATTAACCTTCGTCTTCCTTCAGGGGTGGGTTACAGTAGGGTTTTTATTGCATTTATTAGAAAGTTTTTATTGTATTTTTAAGACATTTTATTGTATTTATTGTAAAGTGCTCTGAGCCTTCAAGAAAGGATGCTATAGAAATAAAATTGCCTTGCCTTTATCCATTTCATTGCTTTTCTAATTTTGCAATCCTTCTCCCACTTCTGACCCTCTCCCCCCAGTGCAGGACAGGGTCCAGAGGGACCATTTTACCAGTTCTTGAAGCTGTATATGTGTTTATGGGACTCTTTCAAGCCCTTTTTACATTCTAAAAGCTCCATTTTGCACTGGTGGTGAACTGGTAGTTATGCCCGCACATTTCCAGTCCAGCTCCTTAAAAGGCCCCCCTCTAGCGAGCATCTGAGAAGGTGAGACCCTCCTTCCAGCATGAATGCAACTCAGTAAGTAAACTTATACTACTTTATTGGGAAAAAATATGGATCCCACTGGGGAGTTTTATGACTTGCTCTACAAAGAGGGTTCTAGTATAAAATGTCAGAAATGTAACATGTACACCTCAGCATTAAGAACCAAGTGGCATGTATACTTGTCCAAAATGTATAATCTTGTGCCTTTCCAGGGTAAACAATGAAATGAAAGGAATGGAAAAAAAAATATGCATTGAAAACCTTATTCATGAATTAGAAACTATAAAAAAAGAACTTCACAGTGCACCCAAAATAACCAAACTCGAAAACTTTGCCATACAAATTAACGTAGATATCCCACTAATTATAAATACATTAAATGGTAGAAAACAAAACAAAAATAGGGAATACCTGAACAAGGATGTAAGCCCCAGACACGTTGGAAAAAAAACCCACAAAGAGAGAGGGAGGATTTGGAAGATTCTGATAATGAATGGCACATTGTGAAACCTAGAGGCCACAAGTGCAGACGAAAAATGCCAGTCCACGATACAAGAATCCACGACAGAACTGAAGATATACAGTTAATAAGTAGGTATGAGCCACAGGCAGTACCTACTGCCATACAGTATCTACGTTCTTTACTCAGACAAGTAAACAGCAGCTTACTAGGCCAGATAACACAGACTAAGATCACAACAAAAACGTATAGTGGGGGATGCCATATAGAGAATACTGGATGGGCAACTATGCACAGCCAGCATGTTCTGCCACAGAGAGCTTCTGATTCCCTCTGACCTTGAGAACAAAGCTTGAGAGGTCAATGGGAATCAGGACCCTGAGGTGGTAGAACTCACTGGTTGTGCATAAAGTTGCTCGTCCTGTATTTTACATAGTGTATAGTATTATGTGAAATGTGCACACTGCTTCTTTTATTTTCACTTTCAAGACGAAACTGACTTGTGCAGTCTCTAGAGGTTTCAGCATGCTGCTGTACCATAGAAGGGTACAATCACATTCCATGATCTTTGAACTGTGGTACAACAGCATTTTGAAAGGGATGGAATTCTATACAGAACAATACTCTACCATACACTATAATGAGATATATGGACTCATACATCACAAACAAAGATAAGGAGAACACCGTGGTAACATGCTTGCCTGCAGCAAGAATAAAAGATGTCAAAACCAGAATGAATAAACTAATTGAAAGACTAGAACCCACAGCACCAATTATTCTCCATGTGGGAACAAATGATATTGGACACGAACATGGAAAAGATATAGGCAATGAACTGTTGGAACTGGAAGAAGCTCTATCATCTACAGGATATAATGCTGGAATATTAGGGATGCTACCAGTACCAAGGGTATGCATAGAAAACAAAACAAAGAATCAGTATAAGATTGGCAAACTGGTGCATGAAAGCCAATATTGCATTTATAGACACCTGGCAGACCTGTTTCAAAAAATATCACTAATTTTCTTCTGATGGTCTTCATTTAAATAACTTAGGTGCACAGATACTAGGGGAGGCAATAAACAGGGCCTTAGCGTTATTGTCTTTGAACTAACACCCAAGGGGGGAAAAGGGACTAGTTCAGGGCTGGCAGTATAGCCTAGAGGTCAGAGAACGAGTAGCAAATGAGCTTGCTATACCCAGCAGTCCTGGGTTTGATTCCCAAAACCTCCACTTGCATACTGTGTGACACTGAGCAAGTCACATGACCTCCCAGTGCTCCCAAGTCACCCCTGAAAACAGACACTTGTGCCTAGTGGGCCTTACCCTGTTACCAAAAGAATAATAGAAAAAATTCCATAAACACTGCCTCCACTCATAGCTGTATCCAGGAAAAGGATACAACAGTATAAAGGGGCCCCCAAATGTGGCAAGGGGCATTAATAAATGCCAGAAGCATCATAAACAAGAAGGACAATTTAAATGGATTTGCCCACATGAATGATCTGGTAGTCATTTCTTTAACAGAAACATGTGAAACACAGATACCACATGAGGAAGTGCAGTTAGTGGATGTAAACATTTTCATCTGGACTGTGAGGGAAGAAGGGGGAGGTGCAGCTCTGTGTCTAAAGGATAATATAAATGTGGTAGACATATCTAGGGAAGTAAAACAAGGAAACACAATTAACTACTGAATCAATCTGGGTCAAAATCATCAGTAATGCGAGCGCGTCCGCAGCGCCGATGATGGTAGCTGCTTAAACAGTTAGTAGCTGTCAATTCCCCAGTTAAATCCTGACTAATCTGTTAAAAATCCTTCTGCTAGCAGTTTTTTCTGATATATTCGTTAGTGCCAATAGTTACCTAACAAAATCTGGCAGAAAACCGGAGGGTCCTAGATTTTTTTAATATTTTTCTGTGTGTTACAGAAGGTAATTGTAAATGGAGTCCACTCTGAAGAAAGAGGGGTTACTAGTGGGGTACCGCAGGATTCAGTACTGACTCCAGTCCTTTTTAATGTATTTATAAGTGACATTGCAGAGGGACTGGAAGGAAAAGTATGCCTCTTTGCAGATGACACAAAGATCTGCAACAGGGTTGATACACAAGGAGGCGTGGAAAGGATGAGAAGGGACCGGGCAAGGTTGGAGGAATAGTCAAATGTATGGCAGCTTGCATTCAATGCAAAGAAGTGCAAAATAATGCGCCTGGGGAAACAAAAACCCAGGGGAAGATTACACAATGGGGGGTAGGTAGTAACAACAACAAAAATGGAAAGGGACCTGGGGTAATCATATCAGATGACCTTAAGGTTGGCAAGCAATGTGAGAAAGCAGTAGGGAGGGCTGGGGGATACTGGGATGTATAGGGAGAGGCATCACCAGCAGAAAACAGGAAGTTGTCATCCTCTGTACAGACAGTTGGTGAGACCCCACCTGGAGTACTGCGTCCAGTTCTGGAGACCCCATCTCCGCAAGGACATAGACAGGATGAAGGCAGTCCAGAGGAGGGCAACTAAAATGGTGCAGGGTCTGCAAGAGAAGCCGTATGAGGAGAGACTAAAGAAGCTTAATATGTATACCCTTGAGGAAAGGTGGGAGAGGGTACATGATAGAAACTTTAAGTACCTCAATGGAATCAATAAAGTCCAAGAGGGTAGCATCTTTCAGAAAAAGAGATGTGCAAGAACAAGGGACACAATATGAAGATGGGGATGGCTTGGGGCAATGTGAGAAAAGTATTTTTCACAGAGGGTGGTGGACACATGGAGCAGCGTTCCTGAGGAGGTTGTGGGGTCTAAAACTGTGGGAGAATTCAAGAATGCATGGGACAGACATAAAGCAAATCTTGTGGGGGGTAGGAAGAAATAGGCTGTTGGTTAACTAGGATCTGCAGCTTATCCTGCAGGTAGGGAAATGGGCAGACTAGGTGGGCCAAGCGGTCCTTATCTGCCATCAAAGCCTATGTTTCTATGTTTCTCTCACAACTGCTATGCTGTCCGCAGGTGGGAAACCAATTGACAGCATGAAGACCAGGGCACAACACAATAATATGCCTGGAGAATGCAGATCCAACCTAGGTATAATAAAAGAGATGCTGACTGAACTGAAGTTAGATGTAAAACGAATGAAGGTTGCTATAACACTACTACAAAAAGAGTCTGATACCTTGAAGTAGTGTAGAGACTAAATTAGACTGTCGGTACTCAAAGACTCAGTATTCAATTTAGAGGAAATGACAAACCTACACACAGAGCAAATCCATATATTTTACACAAAATAAACAATTTAGAGAATCTGGGAAGGCACAATAAGACTTTTTGGCCTCCCCAAAGGGGTGGAAGGAAAGGACATGGTAGGCTATCTCTCTGACAGTTTGTTACAGATATATTCCACCAACAGTGGAATGCTAACCTGTACCATTTAACCATGACCGAATTACTTCTAGTGCTTGTCCCCTCCTTGGCCCTGGTCTGTCATCATGCTTTCATGTAACACCTTGATGCCTCTGTCCTCCCTTTGATACTGGTCTATCTTCATACTTTCTCCAGCCTTCTTTTCACAACTCTATACTGCCCTCATCCACAATCTACATGCAATCATACTATAAAAGTCCTAACTCCCCTTTCCCTCTGCCCGTAGGCCTCCACCGCCACATCAGTTCTACCGACCTATCCTTGGGACTTCACTTCTCACAATGTTTATCCTTCGCTTACGTATTACATACCCCTCCTGGTACCCCATCTGCCATTAGTTGGTGGTTCTCCAAGCCATTTTCATGGCAAGTACTAGTGACTGCCCCTGGTAAATGAACTAACTGGTACTTCTATACAGAGAACATGGTTTATATACAGTTGCATGGTTCAATGGTGGACCTGCTCCTTTGTGTTTGAATCCTCCTCTGTTATGGCTTGCCTTGTCTTCCTTTTATCATTTGACTCCCCTATTACTGCACCATTGTGTTTGTGTTTATATACTCTTTTACATGTATTTATATGTTTTTATGAAGGATGTTACCTGACCCTGTTCTAACCAGGTCCATCTTGTAAAAAAGCTCTCTGTTCAATGATGTTCGCCTGGATAAAGATTTTGATTGATTGATTGATAGAAATTGAGCAGACACACCCCTCCTTAGCCCCTACACCACAAGCTGACTTAAAACCTAGACCAAGAACTGTTAACTTTCCAAAGTTCTGTGTCAAGGAAGAACTGCTTGAGACTGGCAAGGGAAAGGAGAACCTTGACTTGGAGAGAAGCAGAAATCTCACTATTTCAGAATTTTTCAACCAAAATAATGGACAGATGCAGGGCCTTCATGGATATTAGACACACATTACAAAAAAGGGGTATTAGTTACTAGATGAGATGATACCCAGCGACACTAGTGATTAACGTTAACACTGGCTTGTCATTTCACTGAGAAACTGTGGAACAAGCATGGGACATTACTGACAATAAGCTTAATGGTGGACATAGGGCAAGCAACAGTCATTTTCAAATGGTGCCCCACATTCTGAGTCAGCATGTGCTGCTATCACTTTGAATCCTCTACATACCTAGAACAAGCCTGCCAAAGCTGATGATGATCTTAAAACAATGGAAAACTTAGGTGCCAAAAGTAAACAGAAAATGCCCTCTCCTTAGTCACCTCCCACATATGCTGCCACACTTAAAATCGCCTACAGCCTTCCTAAACCATGGAATACACAGATCAACCGAAAAAGCAAACCTTCAGTCCATGGATCTTTGTATTCGGTGAAATCTTCCTTTCATCCTAATCTCAAGAAGCATTTAAGAAGCCGCAGTCAAGAAAACAAAAATAATTCTAGTTCTAGATCAACACCCAGACGATCACCGCCCCTGTCTCCGATTTAACCTGATTCGCGAGAGGAGCTGCTGCAATAATTCACTGCCGGCTACCTAATTATGTTACGTATCCATTCGCTGAGCTTGTCGGCATTAATCCCAGTGGAGAGGAAGGGAACTTCCTGCAATACAGCTGAAAACTGGATGCTCAGCTCTATGCCATACTACAGATCTGACTGCCTGTATTTGAAATGTGTTATTTAAACTAACTAACCCTTTTTATTTTTTTTCTGGTTAACATTTCTGTGGCAATGACAAGAACTTGTGATTACTCCTCCTCCTCCCCTCTTTGGCTCATTTGATGCACCCCAGAGTGTAAAACCCAAATGGTAAGTGGCTGACTTATATACATTAGGAGCTGTAGCACGGCAGCTTTAAGAAATGAAACAGCCTCAACTGCCAGCAACTGACATGTCAGTAGTGTGGCTAACTACATACAGTTCCCTGAATGGGAGAACTTGTACCAAATTCTAGAAAAGTGGTCTAGAAAGCGGAAGCTGAGGTTCAATGCAGGAAAATGCAAGGTACTGCACCTGGGAGCCAGAAACCTCGGCCAAGTGTACACCCGGGGGGGGGGATGCTACAAGTCTCGATGGCTGAGAGGGACCTGGGGGGTGGTGGTGGTGGATGTCAAGATGAACAACGCGGAGACTTTTAGGAGGGCAGCAGCAAAGGCCAACAGGATGCTTGGATGCATCGCTAGGGGGCTCACCTCCAGAAGGAGGGAAGTGATACTCCCACTGTATAACTGCTTGGTGAGGCCGCACCTCAAGTACTGCGTGCAGTTTTGGAGGCCACACTTAAAGAGGGACACTGAACTCCTGGAGAGGGTCCAGAGGAGAGCAACCAAAATGATTTGGGGCTTGGGGGATAGGACCTATGGGGAGAGGCTCAAAGAGCTAAATATGTACACATTGGAAGAGAGAAGAGACCAGGAGGACATAATAGAGGTCTTCAGGTACATGAAGGGGGTAAATAGGTGAGGAGCAGTCAGGGTGCTCTGAAGGAAGGGGGGGCAACTAGAGGGCATGGGTGGAAGTTGGAGGGGGGAGATTCATGGGAGAAAGGAGGAGGTGCTACTTCACTGAGAGGGTGGTGGAGCCATGGAATGTGCTTCCCAGGGGGCTGGCAGAGGCAGAAACGGTGGAGAGGTTCAAGAGGGGATGGGACAGGTACAGGGGAAGGGTTCTGGAAGCAAAAACCAGTGTAGTGAGAATATCCAGGACTGGGAAGAGAGAAGCCAGAGAGGGAGGGGGGGCAGCAAGTTCAGCTCCCAGGGTGGGGGCTGACCAAATGAGCAGACACAAAAGACCATTAGGCCTATTCTGCTGGCATTTTAGTATGTTAGTAATGCATTCTGGTATTGAACAAGACTGGACTCAAGCAATTATTTTACAATAGATATTCTAACTTCTTGATTATTTTGTCCTTAACTGTTGAAACTCTCGTAAGTCTTAGACCCAGAGTTGTTATAACTGAACATTCCTAAACTGTACTAAATATAATGGGATTGCAGTTATTGTATATCATTTCATAATATATAAATATGCACAGCAGAGGATTTGAAAAGGGTGGTATGCTGATTTTATTTTAGCTGACCCTATCAGCCCTCCATGCCTTCTCAAAATGTTCAGAATAACATTTCATAAAGTACTTAATGAGTTTGTTCGATGGACAAAAGTGGGCAGAGGTCTGATAATCTATAACCATTCTGTGCAGATGTTATGAGGGTACATCTCTCCATTCATAATGTGTGAAGCGTGATCATTATTGCGCCTCCTCATAGGACCTAGTACTATTGAGTAACTTTGGGGAACCACTTGCAGTAAGCCCTTCAGCACAAAACTCATGCAACAGCAATTAGCCCACTTGCCTCTAGCATTTAGAATATTCAAGCTGGCACTCTTTTATTTTAGAGGGAATGGATAATTCAAGCTAATAAGACACAACATTATGCCCTCATAGCCACCCACTTTCTTTGACTTGCACAACATACTTTAATCTAAAGACCTTTTTACAGGCAGTTGGATAGCACCTTTAGTCAGTGTATTACATGAATTATACAATGGGATGAGAAGATCCTGTAACTTCATTGGTCAAAACACATCACATGACCGTGAGTATATCTTGTAATAACCCACAGCTGAGGAATGGCATTTATAAAAAACATAATTAAATACATTTTAAATTTTTTTTACAAATGAGTCCATTGTATAATCGCAATAAGGCACTCCAGGGTGTGGGTTATTGGGAGATTTACCCACTTCTTGTGTGGTTAAATCACTCAGCTGCACCTCGTGACACACTACACAAGGCATAGGTAAATCCCCTGATAACCCACACCCTGTTGTGCCTTATTGCTTGAATAAAGAATATGCAAAAATCTGTTTCACAGAGCTCTAATCTTACCTAGTTTTTGCTCAGTTTAACAGAATGTGTACAAATTCATCCGAGAACTGACAGTTATGTTACCCGAAGGATAGTTAGTTAGTCAGTCAGTCAGCTAGTCAGTTACTTAGTTAGTTAAAAAGTTAGTTAATTAAAAAATGGAAAGATTTGTTGCTAACACCTTGGAAACATCTGATACAGTTCAGCAGTACCAGTCTTAGGATTGTTTAGTATTTTTTAATGTTAGTAAATTGCATGGGAATTGTTAGTAAACTGACCACATTAGTAAGCCTAATAGTTTTGTTAGATGTTCTGTTTTTAACTTATCCTAGTCTTATTATAGTTTCAAATTATAGACAGTTTCACGTAGACTCACTCTGCTAATAATATCATTTTTCTAATTTTTTAATTTACCTATTGTAACAGTACTCAGTAATACATTTATCTGATTTATACCAATTTGGGGGTTTGATCATACCCTATATACTTTTTAAATATGTTGAAAATCTATACATTTGTCTTTTGGAATGTGCAAGGGCTAGGTTTACCAATCAGAAGAAAAAAGTACTAAGCTATCTTCATAAAAATAGAGCTGACATAACATTTCTCCAAGAGACCCACCTAACAATGCTGGACGTAGGAAAACTCTGTAAAGGGTGGGTAGCACTCGTACAATCCTGTTGTTATTCCTCTAAAAAAGAAGTACTACCATACTAGTGAAAAAAGGTATAGCATTTATAAAGCTCAAGCACTCCACAGATACAGTAGGGAGAATTCAGATTCTTATAGGGGAATTAGAGAGCAAAGCAGTGGCTCTTTGTAATATATGTGCACTAAACAAAGCTTAAAAAACATCCTTTGACAGTTTATCTCTTCAGTTAAATGACTTAGTGGGCTATAAGATAATCTTAGGGGGGATTTTATTGAAATTCTAGATCCTGTAATGGCCAGAAATAATGGTAAAAGTACAATTTCCATTGACCCTACCCCTGCATGTATAGCACTACTTAAGCTCATAGAAGACTTGGGTCTTACTGACACATGGCAGATTTCACATCCTCAAGATAAAGACTTCACCTCCTTCTCTAACAGACACAAAGCTTACGACAGGTTAGACTATTTTTTCTTTCATCTTCACTTAGAAACTTACTGTTAGCTGCTGATGTTCAAAGTATAGCAGTTTCTGACCATGCTTTAATGAATATATTGTAAGCCTCTCAACAGGAGAAGTGAAATCCAAAATTTTACACCTCCCTACTAAATGATGTGAATGTTACAGATTGACTTACGAACGAAATTACAGACTTCCTCACTACCAATGACAATGGTGAAGTCCCCCAGTCCTGCTTATGGGAAACATGTAATCAGGGGACAGGTAATACATTATTCTACAGTTAAGAAGAATAAAAATAAAAACTGATGGACTTGGAAAAAGAACTTAAAACAGTTAAACCAAATATAAACAAAATACAGGCAACAGGTTGGAATTATTGTGAAGCATGACTACATTAAAATATGAAATAAACAAAATCTATACTTTGAAGGTGGAAACACTCATTGTACCATGCAAAACAGTCATTTAGGGAATCAGGGGAAAAGGTTAGCAAACTTCTAGTATAAAGGTTTAAACAAACAAGCATTTGTCAATGCCAAATGTTTGCTTGCTGGCATTGGCATTGGTAGTGTAGGAGTTACAGAGCTGCATAGTAGGAATGACAGTGAAGTATTGAACTGAAGCCAACCCCACCACCACCCTGCAGAGAGTGACAGGCATTGGGGTGTGCCTTTGGGTCGTCAGGCATAACGGCCATGCCATTTCACCACACCCTACACTACAGACACTAACAAGTGTCACTGTGTGCCTTGGGGTCTTTGGCCCTTATGTGCACCCCATTCCATCAGGAAATACGGTGAGATGGGTGCAGTATAGGAGAATGGGGTGAACTTTGGGGCCGAAGAGTCCAAGGCATACCTCAATGCCTCTCGCTGGCTGCAGGGTGTGGAATGGTATGAGCATTACAGGCAAGAATCCCAAGTCACACCCCTGATGTCTGTCATTCTCTATAGGGTGGGGCGTTATGGTCGGAAACCCTAACACCTCAGGCATTCCTATATTCCTATATTTTCACTCCAAATTTTCAACATATTTTTTTTGCGACCCCCACCTCATGAACAGTGGCAGTATCAGTTTGTTAACCAAAAGCTGCTTTTGCACAGCGACTACGGCATTTAGCACCACAGGTGAAAAAACACATTCTGAACAGGATGTGAAAAATGACAGCTGTACTGTTCACAGGGAGGTGTAAAAAATGGCAATGTTGAAAATCTGCAGTGAAAATATTAAAAAAACTGGTGAAATTACGAGCGTGCATAGAAACTGTGCAACACACACCCATAATGTAATTAGTTTGGGGATTTTTTACAGCAGATTGTCAACACAGCATTTTGGGACCTCCGATCATGAACAGTGTCACTGTGATTTTCTTTATCTGTCCCGAACAATGATTTCCCACAGCGACCACACATTTCTGCGCTGAAAGTGTGAAAACACATTTTGGCCATGTTGTGAAAAATGACAGCTGTACTGGTCATAAGGAAGTGTGGAAAAATGCCACTGGTGAAAATCTGGACTGAAAATATTACAAAGTCATGAACTTACCAGGGTGCGTGGAAACTGCACAATGCTCACTCATAACACAGTCATTTTATGGCCTTTTGTCACCAAATTTTCAACATAGCCATTTTAAGACCTCTGCTCATGAACAGTGTAGCCGTGATTTTCTTAATCTGTCCCAAACATTGCTTTCGCACACTGACTGCACCATTGTGCACTACATGTGCGGAAACACATTTTGGGTGAGTTGTGAAAAATGGCAGCTGTACTGCTCATAAGCAAGTGTAATAAAATGGCAATGTTGAAAATCTGGTGTGCAAATATTAAAAATTCACAAACTTGCGAATGTGCATAGGAACTGCACAACGTGCGCTCCTAAAACAGTCATTTTTAGGAATTTTTTCACCAAATTTACAACATAGGCTTTTTGAGAGCCCACCTTATGAATACTGGCACTGTCGTTTTGTTAATCTGTCCTGAAGGGTGATTTCACACAGTGACTATGAAAGCACCCTTCAGGCCTGATTAACGCCATGAAAGTTCAAGAATTCATGAGGAGGGGTTCCAAAAACCCCACGTTGAAAATTTGGTGCCAAAATTCCAAAAAATGTCTGACATATGCATTAAAGTTGAAAAAACTCTATTTATTGCATTATACAGCTTACCGGCATTTCCTCAGTTCGTGGTCGGCTTTGAAGAGTACAGATGTGTTCCCGGTCCGCTGAAGATCGTCACACCGAGCTCTGGAGGTAAGTAAGGGGTGAGGGGGGTGTGGGGAGACAGGGTGTGCAGTGGGTGGGTGCAGGTGGGCTGGGAGACCACTGAGGGAACGTTTTCTTGTTTACAGGGTTTTTTTTTTTTTTTTTTAAAGGAAGACGACGCAGGACGTTTGCCACACTGGGTGGGCTCCCAGCATGGCAGCTGGAAGGCTGTTGAGGGGTCCTGGAGCCGATGGGGGATTGGGCACCCCTGTTGGCCATACGGACTTGTGCCATGCTGGGGTGGGCTCCCAGTGTGGCAGCTGTAAGGCTGTTTGGGGGGGCCTGGAGCTGACTTGGGATTGGGCACCCCTGTCAGCCATATGGACGTGTGCCACACTGGGGTGGGCTCCCAGTGTGGCACCTGAAAAGCTTTTTGGGGGGGCATGGAGCTGACAGGGGATTGGGCACCCCATCCCGATCCATACAGTATGTGCGTGGGGGAATCGGGCCATACAGTATGCGCATGGGGGAGGAAGCGCATGAGCATGCAATGTGCGTGCATGCGTGTGAAGGGGGGAGCAATGCTCACTGAAGCAGAGCTCTCCCTTTCAATTGTATGGCACTGCATTTTCAACTGCTGTCATAGACAGCTGCAGTGTGACAGCTGCAGCATTGATTGGAAAACTGTGACCGCGCCTGCAAACACACTGACTGAATTGGAAGACGGCTGCCATACCTCCGAAAACTCGGATGGTGGCACTATGTTTTGTGCACATGCATGCAAGCAAACATAAAAAGCAGACTGGTAACCTGATACAAGGGACACACATTAAAACAGGCGCAGTCTGCATTACCAACAAACAAATTAATGAAGACTTCATTAAAGTTGTTGCTGACACTTACTAGAGTAAAACAAACAGTACTCAACTGGATATTAAAGGGACACTGTCAATCTTTTTCCCCATCATATTATTTGTAGTTAAAACCCCACATTTTATGATAGCTTACCTTCTCTAAAATTCATTGAGGTTGCTGATTGTTTTATATGCATCCTCGCTTGGTAGAACTGAAATGCATGCTAATGTATAGTTACAACCAACTTCGTTTTGTTTCAGGTCCTGGATCTGCTCTTACTGCATGCTTCCTATAGTACAGCCACTCATGATGCAATAGTATCCTCTACTGTCACTGCATAATGAATGGCTTGACTATGTTGGGGGTGTTCCAAAGTCCAGCAAAGATGCTCAGAGAGGTGATCAAGGAATGTAAACAAACATGTTTATGTGTGGTAACACCAGTATGGTGGACAGTCTGTTTTTCACTTTTTAAAAGAAACAGGAATCAGAATCAAACAACCAAATACATAAGCAGTCGCTACAGAATGTGAACAATCATAATATGTGTTTTTAAACTATGAACACTTTGAGGCATAAGGGGTTGACATATATAGTGAAATACATTTTGTAATTACGTATTTACCCAATCGTTAATCCTCATGACCAGCTGGCATCACAGCGGTAGTATATAAACTGTTAAGTCCACAAATAACACTGTTATTCCTTAAGATGCTTCAAGAATCCTGAGATATTTAATCACTACCAATCACTACCCACAATGTCAGATGCTTTCATCTCTCATACCAAAAAAAGGGAAGAATCTACTAGACTGTTCCAACTACAGGCATATTTCCTTATTGAAACCAGATTACAAAATACTAGCTAAAGTGTTATCTAAAAGAATCCATTTGGTGCTGCAATATATTATTGGGAAACAACAAGTAGGTTTTCTTAAGGGTGTGTCTGGTTCAGATAATGTCAGAAAACTAACTGTTACAATATGGTACTTTTCAATAAAAGGAAAATGTCAGCTAGTGCAGGAGCATCAGCTATGACGAACGTCTTTGATTCGCTGGAATGGGACTACATGCATGCAGGTTTAGGTAAATTTAGTTTTGGTGACTCTTTCGGTAAATGAACCTCTCTACTGTACAAAAATTCCTCAGCAGCAATTATTACCATTTGTCTGATATCTCAGTTTATTAAAGTTTACCAATTGTACAAAACAGGGTTGCCCTTTTCCCCCTTATCTTTTCGTTCTTGCAGTTGAACCCTTCGTCCAGGCTATCATAGCTTCCCCTAAAATTTATGGTATAAAAATGAGAAAATCAAAGTGCACAATATTGCTTATGCAGGTGACTTACTCATTACTATGAAAAGACACTTGGATTCTTTTGATGCTCTTAAAACCCATGTTAAAGGAATTTAGTACTATTTCTAGTCTCAACAATAACTGAAGCAAAACTCAATTAATGTCTCGCTTTTCTAGAATCCTAGACTCTAGCTTAGAAACACATTTCCAAAAGAAATGCTTAAAAAGAGATAACCTATTTAGGAATAGTACTCAGTAATACTATAAGTAATATAACTGACCTTAATATACTTCCACTGCTAAAAGAAATCTAAGCTGACTTAGATGGGGAACATTTAACTTATCCCTATTAGGGAAAATAAATTCTCTCAAAATGATTATTGCACCATAACTATTTTATATCTTTCAAAATATAACCATGAAAATTAAAATAATTTCAAGACGATAGAAAGCATTATTAAGAATTCCTTGTGGGATAACAAACCACCTGGCTTATCTATCAATAAAGTTAGAGCCTCTCTAGATGCTGGAGGCTTTGCATTACTTTGGTGGAAGCAGTACCTTTTTAGCAAACAGATTCTTCAATACACTGATTCAACTCAACCCTCCATGACTCCGTTATGGTTTCAACTTAAATCCCAGTTGAGTTCCCCTCTCTAAATACAGGATCTTGTTTTTCTTCCCTTGCCTGTACATGTAAGGGATAATCCCTTGATAGTGAGATCTGCTAAAATCCTTAAAACAATATTTGCACAAGTTAATCCAAAATCTATCCACACTCAAAGAACTTCCTTTATGAATAATCCAATTATTAGATATAATAATATCCCTTTAGAGGATCCAGAATGGAGCAAACTATGAATCCGAAGACTCACAGATGTAATAGACAATACTAGCAAAATATTTTTATCATTCAAAGATCTTAAAGCTAAGTATAAAGTCCATAGGTTTCATTTTTACTTTTATCTACAGCTCAGAGAATCTTTAAGCCAGATAATGGGTAGGAATCTAACTCTTCCAGATTTTAGACACTGCAATCAGCTGACAAATTTATCCACTCTGTAAAAGGTAGCCAGTATTATTTATAAGTTACTTATGCAACCTGAAAGTAACTTAACAAATAGCTCAAAGGAAAAATGGAAAAACATGGACAAATGGAATCTGGCATGGCAAAATGCCAAACTCTCCAGTACAGAAATACTAGGAAAACTGATACAGTACAAAATGTTGTATTAGTTTTACTGTTTCCTGTTAAAACTAGAAAAAATGGGTCTACTTCCAGGAGGTCCCTGCTGGAGATGCTCGCATCATCATGCCAACCTATCCCACATATTCTGGAGATGCCCACAAATTAAACAATTTTGGACACACATTCAGATTACTTGTTCACAAGTAGTTAATGATAAACTTCCATCCATCCCCTCTCTATTTATTCTAGGAATATTCACAAACAATATTAGATTAAACAAAAAGTTCTAGGAGCCAAGAGGCTGTTGTTAACCAAATTGAGAACATATTTAATCCTATCTTTAGAAGAATGGTCAAATACATGGGATTAATAGCCAACAGTGAAAGAATCAGCTTTATGCTCTTCCACAAATTAAACACCTTTGACAAGGTTGGGGCCCATATTTGCAACTGAATAAGAGATTATTGAAATGAATAGTCCCCATATTGAATACTGAAACCTAGACGTGTAGGAAAATGTGAATGAAAAAGAGATCACAATCTTGTATTGGTATGAACAATTGTTTAATTTTTACCTTCTAAAGTAAAAGCACCTGTATTTGATAATACATTTATACAGCACTGTTACTGCGATGTTTCTATGTTAATTCTTTTGTATGATGTTTGTTGTTAACTTTATGTTAAAATTTATAAACTTTTTACTGGAAAAATGATTATTTTTTCATTTAATGTAGCATCAAAATTGATTTTAAGCATACAAAACAGATTTATTTAATACAGTAAAAATTAAACAGTTCACATTCAGACTTGCTTTCTTGCATTGCATTGTTTTTTTGATTTGTTGGTAAATGGTACAGCTATCTTCCTCTTATCCGACCTCTCATTTATCCGAACCTTTTTAGTGTCTCCCAAGCAATTCGGATAAACGGGGTTGTACTGTAATACAAAAGGTCTTAATATTGGAATCTGTAACTGACCACTCGATGTCATGATGAATTATACAGAAAACTTACTAAATGAAATAGAAGCAGCTTGTGCCGGCAGATAAACTATCATATTGGAATATTTCAACTTGGTGACATAGACTGGAATTAAAGCACAGCAGTTACAGCATAGGGGAAAAGTTTTATTAATAAGATAGAACAGCTGGAAGTGGCACAATTTATAACTATGCTAACTAGAGAAAGAAATATTTTAGACCTAGTCATGTCTACCTCTACCTCACTTATAGACTCATTGTCACATTTCAAGTGTGAGTTTCAATGTAACTGCAGGGTACTGTAGGTAATCATTAATTACATGCAACAAATTACGCTGTAGTTACATGTTTTTTGTATATAACTGAATTACAAATAATACAACCTCTTTAAAGTACTGTATGTACAGAACATAATATCAACAGTGAAATAACCAAAATTTGTCAATATAATAGTGCAGACAACTTAAAAATACAGGATCAATAGAAAAAATCAAATGGGAAGAAAAGCTGTAAAACAAAACAGTTAATGAAATGTGGCTAACATTGAAACATACAACACTGGAAATCAGCACTACATTCCCAGACTTAAGAAATATAACTCAAAAGGACTCAAACCAAAATGGTTTATACATAAAATAATGAAATTACTAAACAAAAAAGATACATTTTATAGAAAAGATTGAAACCAGAAAACACAAGGAACTTGGGCAAAATTTTAAACTTTACAAAAATAATTCAAACAAGCAATAAGAAAGGGAAAACAGAAAATGGAAATTTCATTAATAGTAAATGCAAAAAAGTATTTTTTTTAATATAATTTTTACTGGTTTTATAAAAGGCAATACAAGGAAACCTTGCAAATAATGTAACTAGAACATATTATAAACAGCACGATTTAGCCTGAATAAAGGAAAAACATAAAATAAAACATACTATTTATGAAGTACAGTTGAGATATCATCAGAGTATAGAGAATGTTTCTCGCTCATGAAACAAATGTAAGGAAAGGATCCCAAATTTTAATAAACATTTTCTATTGACAAAAAAGGGTAATAGTGACATTTTCTTTAGCTATATAAACTCACTGAAAAAAAAAACACAGATGGCAGTATGGGTCCAATTAAAATCAAGGATACTCAAGGATATGATAATTAATGATATGTCAGAAATGGCTAAACAATTAAATAAATAGAATTAAAATAAAACCAGAGCCGCTGTCCAGTATATGGTGCTCAAAGTAAAAAATGAACAGGTTTGCAGTAAACTTCGATGCACACTTACACTTGGACACAAGACAAAAAGAAATTGCATAAAGTCCTTTATCTGTGAAATAATCAGCAGTCCCACACAGCAACACACGTAGCCAGGAAAAACTCAATATTTCATGCAGCCGCACCTGTGCTTTGTCAAGAGAATAAAGTGCCCCTCAATTCTACCTCTTAAATAGTGCACAACACTCAGGTGCATCATGTTAAGCAATTTATCTTTAAATTATTAAAGGCAAATAATCCAAAATCTATAAGTGCACACATATACATACAGATAAAAAAATAAATGCATATAAACCTGCATATGTACAATAGACATCCCTACAAACAATATTATTGCAATGTTATTGCATTAATGTAACAATATAAAATTCACTAAAGTTCCTATGATGGTATTTTATTTTAGTTTACATCACTCCAATGTTGCCATAGAATCAAAGCTTATTACAAATGATGTTGCAACTCTGTTTTGTCATTTAACCCAGGGTAGTTCAATGCTTGCAACCTAAAAATCCAATAATTCTCTTTGCAAGCCAGAACCTTGTTTAAATCGCCACCACAAGGTCTGAACTTAGCTTTATCTATCCCTATAAAGGACCAAGTGTGTAGTGCTGGATTAGCCATTGTATGTACGTGATGAGCTGCGGCATATTCTAAATTCTTTTTTGCCACTGCTCAAATGTGCTCACCCACGCTATCCTTCAGTTTTATTTTCATCCTCCTCACATAATACACACCGCACTTGCACATCTATAAGTATATAATAGGGCAAGTGTCACAGTTACTGAACTCCCTCATTTTTATCAGTGTGCCATCTACTGGATTCAAAAACGTCTTAACTACATCAGTGTTTTTACAATATTTGCATCTCTGGCATCTAAAACACCCCTGTGGTAAAGGGGGTAACCAATTAGTGCCAGAGACTGCTGTTACTGACTGGCTATCTAAATGAGAAGGGGGAGGGGAGAGAAGGCAGAGAAGGTGATGCATTAGGAACTACTGCTGTATTATTCACATCAGAGGCATCAGGCACGATATTTCTAAATTTGGGCTGATAGCTATAAATTAGCCTATCACCCAGATTCCACAATCTCCTGTACACCGTTCGAGGAGGCCTCAATACATATGGTATGAGTTTTGCCTCATTCTGTAAAATGGGCCAGTGCTGTCTGAGTATATTCTCAATCCTCCTAGACTCTATACAGTATGTAGTGACAACATTTAAGCGAGCTGTATAAGATACATCAGGACTACTTACTCTTAATAAGCTCTCTCTAGGGACTGTAGCAGCATACTCCTTAGCAAGCTGCACATCACTTTTACTATACCCTCGCTTCTCAAACCTAGCATCCGTATCAGAGGCCCAATGTTCAAATCCCATCTCAGTGGAACAATTCCTTCGTGCACGTATAAACTGACCCCAGGTATAGATTTGATTGTATGCCTCGGGTGGCATGAACTAGCCAATAACACAGTATTTTTGTCAGTTTTCTTATGGTGAAGTGTTGTAGACAAACCATTTTCAGAGTCTTTAGAAATTAACAGATCCAAGAATGGTATCTGTACTGAACTCACATTTACAGTGAATTGTAAATTTCTATTGGTGGATTTAAGATAATCTACAAATGACCTTAACTTGGCCTCCGTCCCTTGCCAAATTAAAAAACAATCATCTATGTAATGTTTGTATATGGAGATGTGGTGAAAAAATGGGTTAACATCAGAATCATATATAAATCCCTCTTCCCACATCCCCATATACAGATTTGCAAAACTGGAAGCAAAGGATGCCCCCCACAGCTGTACCATTTGTCTGTAAGAAAAATATACCCTGGGACATGAACACATTACATTTAAGTACAAACTGTGCCAGCTTTAAAACAAACTGCTGCACAGTGGAATCAAGTCCACCCTTATTCAAATAATGCTCTATGACTAACAACCCATCATCATGTGGAATATTAGTATAAAGAGTTTCCACAACGAGTGTGACCAAAAGGTCCGTGGACTCGACATGGAGATCTTCAAAAATACTTATGGCATGTTTTATATCTTTAATATGGGACCAAAGTGCTGGTACAAAGGGTTTGATATGAAAATCCACATACTGACTCAGGGGTTCTGTCACTGATCCTAGGTCTGCTATGATCGGGTGCCCTGGGGGGTTTTGAACATTCTTGTGAACCTTATGGAGGAGACAAATGGATAGGATGCATAACTGTTAAAAAATTAAGAGTATCACCATTGATAATGCCAGACTGCCGTGCTGCATTTAAATACTCATCAATTTCCCTCTTAAATTTCAACATGGGATCCCCACATAAAGGTCTATAATACTGAGTACAAGACAACTGGCGTTCTACTTCTGCAATGTAATCATCGGTGTTTAACACCACCACACTGCCCCCTTTATCTGCCTGTTTGATGGCAATAGCTTGATTAGCATCCAATGATTTAACAGCCTCTGCTTCAACTTTAGTTACGTTCACAAATCTTGGTTTAGATTTTTTATCAGCCAATTTTTTAAGATCCCTTTCACAGGTTCTAAGAAAAACTTGTACCACAGAATTCGGGGGGGGGGCATGAAAGTCTATTTAGACCTAAACTGCTTGTGCTGATTCGGCACTGATTGAAATCCATGTTCTGTGTCTGAAATAGCACTCAACTCATGCTCACCATTGTTCAGATCCACCATCGACTGCTCATTGCCCCTATCTATTCTTTCTTTCACAAAAAAAAATTAAATTCAGATTCCTAACAAATTTATTAAGATCTACATAAACATCAAAAGGATTGAATGAGTATGTGGGTAGAAACTTTAAGCCTTATTTAGGACCCGCATTTCAGCTTCTGTTAATGCATACCCAGACCAGTTGATCACATTGATATCATCGTTTAAAATCTCCCCCTCCACCCCCCCCTTTACTTTGGGAGGAAGAGAATTTTGGGGAGGGCAGGGAGAAGCTAGATAGGCCTATAGTTGGCTGGGTTTGAGGGGTCACCTCCTTTGTGTAGGGGAATGACCTTGGCCAGCTTCCAGGCTTTGGGCAGGGAGCTTGAAGAGTGAGAGAGAGAGAGAGATTAAAGAGGTGGGTGATGGGGGGGACAATGGCTGGGACTGAGATTTTCAAATATTTGGGGTTGATTCCATCAGGGCTCTGTTTGGAGGAGTTTAGGATTTCAGGGTGGAGTACCTCTAGAGGGAAAAGGAAGTTGTTGTAGGGAGGGGCAGGAGAGGGGATGTGCAGGATGCAGGGAGACTGCTGAGGAATGTAGCTGGGTGCTGAAGGGAAGGCTTGGTAGGTGGGAGCAGGGGGTGCCCCTGGAGTAGGGCACAGGTGGTGATGTAAAGGTTTATGGAGGAGGCGGCTTCACCGGCACTATCAGGGGACTGAAGTCTGGGGGGGGATAGTAGGAGTGACCTAGCAAGGAATGCAGGGTCTTCAAGAAAGTAGCTAGGGTGGAGCGGCAACCGTTGAGCTGAGCTTTGAAGAAATCAGATTTGGCGGAGTGCACTGCCTTAGTGCAGGCATTCCTTAGGGTCCTGAAGTTTTGGAGGTCAGAGATGGCAGAGGAATCTTTGTATACTTTCCAGGCCCGATCTCGATTCTTGAATAGCTTTATCAGGTGGGGAGAGATCCAGGAATGATGCCTGCTTCACAACCTTAACCTCCTGAGGGGGGCATGGAAGTTCCAAATGTTCAGGAAGGTTGAGCTGAAGGCAGCCAAAGTGAGTCTATATCGGGGGCAATGAAGACTCCAGACCAGTCAGCGAGGTAGAGGTCGGCCAATAGTGACCGATGGTTGAGGGACCTTAAAGGCCTGAGCCACATGTATTTGGGAGGGCCGGGGTGAGTCTTCTTGTGGCAGGGGGTAACGCAGTGATCACTGAATGCATCAGAGAGGGTGCCAGATGAGGAGTATTTGTGTGGGTGAGTCATCAGAATCCAGTCAATTAGCGAGTGGTTGTTTGAGCGGGGGTTGAGCCTTGTGGGGTTGGATATTAATTGTGAGAGGTTGAGGGCCTCAGTTTCTTGTATGGTTGGCCAGGCTAGAGTGGCAGACCAATTCAGATTAAAATCGCCCAGGACCAGGAGTTCGCCGGAAGAAGAGTGGGAGAGGAGTGAAGCGAGCTTTGATACTATGGATGTGGGAGGGGTATTGGGGGAGAAGTAACAATTAGTTATAAAACAGGGGGGACGTGGAGGGGAAGGCCAGCTTTAATAGAAGTAGTTTGTGAGATTTAGGGATGGCCTCCTGGAGAACTGTGGAGGCTTGGAGGGATTCGAGCACATATATAGCGACACCACCACCACGTTTACCCTTGTCCTGCCAGAATACGGAGTATCCGGGGATGGCTACCAAGGAGTCTGGCACTTTAGCTGAGAGCCATATCTCAGTGATACAGAGGATGTCAGGACAGCACTGTGCAATCCAGGCTGTGACACAGTCTAATTTGGGCAGGAGGCTCCTGGCATTTATGTGGTGGATGCCCAGCCCACTAACTGGGTGGTGGGGAGATAATGGGACAGGCCCAGGGTTTTGTTCCACATCACCGGCAAGTAGGAGAAGGAGGAGGCAAGGGATTAAACATTTTGGGAGGTTTTCTTTCTGAGACAGCCACACGGGTGGAGCCTAGGATTAAGGGCTTGATGGGGAGGAGGGTGGCTGAGGAGGAGAGGAGCAGGGGAGTAAGGTGGGACTGGGTGAAGTGGGGGAGGGAGGGAGGGAGGGTTGAGGGAGGAGGCTGGACAGTCAGTGAGTGAGTGAGGAGGGGAGGTTGGGGGAGGAAGGGACCATGGGTGGCAGAAGGGGTGTGTGGAGAGGCAGTAGTACTAGGAGGGTGGCAGAGGAGGAAGGCAGGGAGTAAAGGTGGGACTGGGGAAGTGGGGGAGGGAGGTTGAGGAGAGGGAGGCTGGACAGTCAGTGAGTGAGTGAGGAGGGGGGAGGAGTTGGGGGGGAGGAAGGGACCATGGGTGGCAGAAGGGGGGGTGGAGAGGCAGTAGTACTAGGAGGGTGGCAGAGTGGGCTGTGTAAAGCAGGCTATCAAGCACTGGCATTTTTTTTTGGGTGGCCATAGGTGGGGCAGAGAGAAGGAATGGGAGAGTAGTTGCCACTACTGGGTACGGAGCCTTACAGATAAGACTAGCTTACGGGAGAAAGGAAGTAGGTAGCCTCTGTAGCATAGTGGGTAGAGGCACCGCCCTTGGTGATGAGGGTCAGGGGTTCAAATCCTTGGAAGGCGAAAATGCAAGGAACTGAAAAGGGACAGTGGCTGTAAGTGGAGTAGAGAGCGAAATGTGGGATGGAGGTGTCAGCCAAAGGATGGGAATTGAGTGGGATTAAGTGCATCACAGTGACCCCTGGTGGGCAGTCAATATAAGGTGTGGATGGAGAAAATGGGCTTATAGAAACTAGACAGATGTCATGTGACATGACCCACGAGTACTGATAAATGTAGGGGTGGACCAGGGTGGGCGGAGCAGTCGTTGCAAAGTGACGATGGACTTTCATTGGTGCACAGAGCACCACAGCAGAGGCTGCAGAAGCTTTTCAGGAATTTCAGAATTCACCTTCAGGTAGGGCTCTGTCCATCCAGCGATGCTAGTGTTGCTCCTGGGAGAGGAGAAAGAGTCGGCTTGTGGTGCGGCGAGGGAGTGAGCCTGTGGGAGGAATAATGAAGGTTAGCACACACAGCAATGGCAATTGAAACTCGCGGGTCAGGCTGGGGGAAGGGGGGTTCAGATGCAATAGCGTAGCTTGCAAGCACACAGTGTGATGGCACCTACTGAATTTGGATTATAACCACAGAGTGCAAATAAAGTGAGTACAGATCTTAAGGTACACAAATTCAGACCGCAGAAACAGCAAATCAGCTAGTCGGCACTTAAAGTAATTACACGTTTGCTATGTTCGGCAGGGTAGAGGCAAATAACTCTAGCAGGAAAAAACAGTCAGTAAAGCTCTGCCAACCCAAGATCAGCTAAGGCTAAGTAAGCATTACGCCACTCCGAAGTTGGCATCTAATGGGGAATTAATGCATGGGCCGAGTACCTACAACAGCCCAACCATGTATTAATTCCCATTAGATGCCACCTTCGGAGTGGCTTAATGCACTTGTAACAAGGTTATTGGATATATTACCATATTGTAAATATAGATATTATTGTTGAATACATGATTTCTACAAGGTTTCGTTTTTTTGAATGACAGTTTTTATTGTACTTTTCACAACCTAAAGACATCGTTATTTATCTAGTGATGTTGCAAAACATATCTTTTGTATACAGTGCTACAATGGGTCTTTTAAATAAAATACAAGACTATTAGGTGATTCTGCATGGCTATTCCTTATATGGCATGCTTAGGAGGACCCTCATATGCTGCGCTTTTCAGTTCGGCATTGAAGTGTTTGCAATTTGCATATTTGCTGACCTGCTCATGACGTGCTTCCTCTGTTTAGTATACGGAGGTGCCGTGCGAGTGTTTCGGGTATCTCTTTTCCAAACAGTGCTTTTTTGGGTGGTGGTTAGGTGAAGTACTTCACACGGCATTATTGGTTAAATAATGCCATGTTGAATCTTTCACATGTGACTAGTTTTAGCCAATGGATGTCTTGCTTTTGCTGTTACTGCTTTTAGCCATGTTACAATAATGTTTAAAATTACTTTTAACTATCACAGGTGTACAGAGCACTACAGCAAAGGCTGCAGAAGCTTTTTAGGAATTTCAGAATTCACCTTCAGGTAGGGCTCTGTTAATCCAGCGAAGCTAGCGTTGCTCCTGGGAGGGGAGAAGGAATCAGCTTGTGGTGCAGCGAGGGAGTGAGCCTTCAGGTAGGGCTCTGTCCACCCAGCAACACTAGTGTTGCTCCTGGGAGGGGAGGAGTCGGCTTGTGGTGCTGCGAGGGAGTGAGCCTTCAGGTAGGGCTCTGTCCATCCAGCAATGCTAGCGTTGCTCCTGGGAGGGGAGAAGGAGTCGGCTTGTGTCGCGGCGAGGGAGTGAGCCTTCAGATAGGGCTCTGTCCTTCCAGCAATGCTAGCGTTGCTCCTGGGAGGGGAGAAGGAATCGGCTTGTGGTGCAGTGAGGGAGTGAGCCTTCAGGTAGGGCTCTGTCCATCCAGCAATGTTAGCGTTGTTCCTGGGAGGGAAGAAGGAATTGGCTTGTGGTGAAGCGAGGATGTGAGCCTTCAGGTAGGCCTCTGTCTGCCCAGCGACACCAACGTTGCTCCTGGGAAAGAAGGGGAGAAGGAGTCAGCTTGTGGTGCGGCGAGGGAGTGAGCCTTCAGGTAGGCCTCTGTCCATCCGGCGACGCTAGCATTGCTCCTGGGGGGGAGGGGAGAAGGAGTTGGCTTGTGGTGCAGCGAGGGAGTGAGCCTGTGGGGGGCCCAGCTAATACAACAAAGCCATTATTTGTCAGCTCAGATAGTGTTGCGTCTGCTGGGGTTGATGGCTGCAACCATCATTACAGTCCCTTTTTCCTGCCTTCACACTTGCATCCCACATAGGACTCTTCAGCTGCAGTTGGACCAACTGACAGATGACTTGGAACAAGTGGTTCTCATCAAGTCCCCTCTCTGCTGTGTTCTGCCCTATATGGTAAATGACCTCTTTGCTAGATGGGGTCATCCAAACTTGGAATTTTTTGTGTCTCCACACAGTGCGAAACTGCCATGTTTTTGCTTGCTCACTCTAGGGTCTGGAGTTTTTTGGTGAGGTGTGCTGTACTTCTCCTGCAAAGGGAGGTTCCTTTATGCCTTTTCTCCAGTTCCTCTCATACAGAGTGTCCTGCTCAACCTGTGGGCGGAACATGCCACTCTAATACTGGTGGTTCGTTCTGGCCTCACCAGATTTGGTTTCCACTTCTGCGGCGCCTAACAGTGAAGCCTCCTGTTCAGCACCTCATGTGTCGGGTATGCTGTCACAGGATCGGAGATCCCTGGTCAATCCAGACCTGAGATCCCTGCATCTACATGCCTGGCTCCTGAAGATGTAGCCATTGCCCATTTTGGGGTTCCACCCCCAGGTGATTAATGTCTTGCTTGCTGCTATAAAGTCTTCTACATCACATGATGTATCTGTTCTTTGAAGTGGAAGTGCTTCTCAATATCAATCAATCAATCAATCAATCAAATCTTTATTTATTCAGGTGATCATCATTGAGCAAGGCTCATTTACAAGATGGACCTGATAAGGTCAAGGTTCAAGTTGGTGCACACAGCAATTACATCACATACTTATGAGACAGTTATACATACAGAAACAAGAAAATGTTATTTATAACACAATAATATACAGAGAATTCACATATTAAAGCTTGGCAAGAGAAAGTTAAACTAACATCTACAATATGTACAATACATATATATCACAATGAGGGCCATGACAGTCACTCACATAATGAGTACAAGGATGGTGAAGGGAATATTGGGTGCCATATACTGGCGGTGTCTGGCTGGAAGGAATATGCCATATGTGATTGGAATAAGGTTTTGTGGGATGACTATTCTATCTCTAGTGGTAGCAACTGCATTTCTCTGTGAAGAAGGCTGTACAGTGCTGCTTGAAGGATGTAAATGGAATGATAATGGACAGTTTTAGGGATTTTTGTAGGGTGTTCCATGCTATGGCTAGAGTAGCTGATTGCTGCCCTCCCTATTTTGGTGTTGACTTTGGGCAATTTGAGCAGGATGATATTGTTGCTTCTTAGGGCATAGGAGCTGGGAGTGGTCAGGTTGAAGCAGTCCAGGATATAGCTTGGGAGTTTTTTTGATAAAGCTCTGTAGATCCATAGAGCTGCATTTCTGCTCCTCCTGACATGAAGGGAAACCCATCCAACTGAATCATAGAGAGAGAACAATGGTGAGTATTATATGGCAGGTCTGTAATGAACCTTATTGCTCTATGGTATAAGGTATCCAACTTTTGAAGGTAGGGAGTGGAGCAGTGACTATAGAGGAAGTCTGCGTAGTCAATGACTGATAGAAAGATGGCCTGGACTAATCTCATCTTTGAATCTCTATTAAGGAAGGGTTTTAATCTGTAGAGGAGGCCAAGCCTTAAGGAAGCTTTTCAGCAGTTGTTCTAGATGCTGAGTAAAGTCAAGTCTGTTGTCAATCCACACACCTAGGTATTTGAAATTTTCAACATACTCAGATTTTCTCCAAGTATAGTGCATATCTGGGGAGACTGATTGAAGAGGATGTGTTGGTGGAGTTTTGGTTGTGAACATCATTGCTTTGGTTTTCTTTGCATTTAGCAGAAGCTTTTCTCAGAAGCTGATGTTGTAACAGGGAGAATTCTGCTTGTAGCATTTCATGAGCAACTTTAGGTGAAGGGTTGCTGACATACAGTACAGTGTCATCAGCAAAGAGATGTACTGAGGACTTGGTAAGGTTGAATCAATTTTATTTACATAAATGGCAAAAGGATAGGACCCAGAATAGAGCCTTGGGGACTCCTCTTGACAGTGGTCTTAATGGGGAGAGGTCACCTTCAGCTTTTACCTGCTGTGATCTACCCGGAGGTAGCATCTGAACCACTTAAGGGAGGATGGATCTAGGCCAATGGAGTGTAGGGATGAGAGTAGCAGTTCATGGTCCCAGTGTTGAATGCTTTGCTCAGGTCCAGGAATACTGCACAGACATTGTTCTTTTATCCAGTTCGGTTTGCCAATCATTGGTGACCTTGGCTAATGCAGTGATAGTGCTATGTTTGGCCCTGAATCCAGATTGAGCTGGATTTAATAGATTAGCATTGTCCAGATATTCCTTAACTGAATACTCACTAATTTCTCCAGCATCTTGGATAACACAGGTAGGATGGAAATGGGCCTGTAGTTATTAAGATCCATAGGATCCTGAATTTAGAAGGGGACCACTTGGGCTGTCTTCCACAGCATGGGAATAGAGCCAGAGTTTAGGGAAAGGTTAAAGAGGTGAGTTAGGAGACTGCAAGCACATGACACGCAATCTTTAGAAAGAATGGGTCCAGAAGATCTGCTCCTGCACTTTTTGGTATCTAGATGCCATAATAGATCCTCAACTGTTTCAACAGTATAGGTTTGAAGCTAAAGGAGGAGTCAACTCTTTGTTCACCAGTATAGTGGGAGCTTAAATGATCCCTTAATAGGTTAGCTGGGGAGGAGTCAAAGGCAAGGCCAGCTGTTGTGAAGTGGTTGTTGAATGCATCCAGGATTTCCAATGTGCCAGTAATGGGGCCATAGTTACTGTGTAAATGGGTTGGAAGGGGGTTGTTAACATCCTGGCCCATCATCCCTTGATGGTGCCCCAAAATCTAGCAGTATTATGGTAGGAGGAGTCGAGCTGGGCCAGGTAGTAGGCAGCCTTTGCATCCCTAACTTTCCTAGTGCATTTATTCCTGGCTTTCCTAAAGATCATCCAGTCCATGATATTCTTAGTTTTTTCTTGCTACTTTCCAAAGTTTATCTCTCTCAGCAGTGCAGCTTTGAGGTCAGCTGAAAACCAGCGACAGGATTTGTTTTTTATTCGGATACTAGAGATTGGGGCATGGGTGTTAAGGGCATTTAATATAATGCTATTTAGCACCTGCTGAGCTTTTCTACAGAATGTGCAAGATAGAACTTTTGCCAGTGTGGAGAGTAGCTAGATCATGCAGATATCCTTCAATATTGATGTTTTTCTTGGATCTCCTCATGAGGAATTTTGCAGGATCTGTTTTAATGCTGTTGGATCTTACCCCTGTGATGGGGCAGTGGTCACTTATGTCGCATAGGAGCACTCCAGCGTGTGTGAATAGATGTGGTTTACTCACTAGTATGATGTCAAGTAGAGTACTGTTACTACTATTCCTTGCATTTAGTCTTGTTGGTTCATTAATTAACTGTATGAGCCCAAAGGTGTCACAGAATGATACCAGAGGTGTAGCTGCCTGGGTGAGCCAGTTGAAATTCAGGTCCCCTATGATAATGACTTCTTCAGTACAGGACTTGACCAGGTTTCCCAGGTGGGATAAGAGCTTGTGTTCAGCAGAGGGGGTCTGTAGCATCCAATTAAATGGAAAGCTGCTGTATTGGGAGAGAGACTTTTAGAGATAGACACTCAAATTCCTTGGACATAGATGTTGCAGCAGTACAGGATACAACTAAACCAGCTTTTACATATATGGCTACTCCACCTCCCCTTGTTTGGCGATCAGCTCTGAATAACTGATAGTTAGGTAGGTTAACTTCCCTGTCCATTGTGGTGGTCTTGAGCCATGTCTCAGGTATCACAAGAAAGTCTGGGCAAGGTATGGGCAACCCAGGATTGTAGCAATGTAAATTTTTCCAACAGACTGCATACATTAATATGCAGAAAACGGAGGCCTTTAATTGAGGATAGGTCTGAGGGAGAGGTGATGCTTTCAAGAGGTCCAGGGTTGATTTCTACATTACCAATACAGAGCAATAGGAAGATCAGTAATTTCATAAGGGCTGCCAGTGATAGGGAGAGGGGGCTGTCTTTGGTCCTCCTTTTTTTATTCCGTTGCCACTCTTTGTTTTGGGTGCTCCCTGTGGATTTAAGGTAGTGTGTCGGGATACCAATTAGCAGTTTGATGACTAGGCTTAGTGGGGATCTATATACCCAGTAGTGGGGCCTTGTCTGAGACATATATGTGGTGATGTGTATAACTTTATGGTGATTGTACCACTGTAGTCGATGCAGCAATAGCAAGACATATATGAGGGTATGGGTGTCAGCCACGGGGGATGTTCCAGAGAAACTAGGTGGGTTGACCACTTTAGATTGTATAATAGGGTCATCTTCATTGTGGAACCCTATGGCTATTAGTGACAGGAGTATCAATAGCAAGCTCCCCATTCTGAGGGGGATATTGATAGTTAGCAATAGGGAGTAGTGAAGTTGCTGATTGGTTGGGTCAGCAAGCTGGTGTGACTGTCTATTGGTTTAGAGAAAAGTGCTGTGGGCGGGGAAGAGATTTCGGCGGGAAGATGCCTATAAATTAACACACAGGAAGGGGGAAGGCGGGTGGGCAAAATTTTGCGCCTACCGACTGCTCCCTCCTGTTCCTCCGGCCTTGTGGTTCCAAGTTGCAAGCAGTGGACCGCCCGCTGGTGGAGCTAAGCCCCGCGCCAGCTGGTTGCTGTGGGCTGAAGGAAGCAGGCTGAGAGAGACAGAGGAGGGTGCAGCATTAATAAAGGCAGTAGCAAGCCTTTTCTGAGCGTCACTAACCAAATCTGCACTACAAAGGACTGTGGGGGGGGTCCTGTGCGCCTCAGTGTCTGGCCCACCTTACATATTCAGGCAAGGAGCTGCAATTACTTTAAAGAGCAGTAAAACAGTAGTTTCCCTTTACAATACAATAGTGGATAACAGCACTTTTTTTGATGATTTACACATATAAAACTAGAAGGAGAGTGGCGCCTCAGCGTCTGGCCCACTGCTGCTAACAGAGTCCAGCAGAATTCAACAGAATCAACAGCAGTTGCCCTCTATAGATGTCTCACCAGAGTGGAAGCAGCTCTTCTGGGAAACTTGCAGTAGAACATCAGGGGAAGAGTAAAAGACAAAAGGAAAAACAAATTGAACAAACATATGAACATTCAAAGAAGTCAGCAGAAGAAGGCCATTTGCTCTACCTAGTCTGCTCATATTGCAGGGTCCACAGCTTGAGCTACCATCTCTGCCCCCTCCAACTCCTCCCATCCTCCCTACCCATGATCCTTATCTTCCCCCGCTCCTATCCCAGCCTCTCCTAAAAGCTGCCACTATCTTCAACAAGACCACCTCTTCTGGCAGCACATTCCAAGTGTCCACCGCCTTCTCTGTGAAGAAGTGCTTCCTGACCTCCCTCCTAAATCTCCCCCCCTCCAGATTAAGACTGTGCCCCCTCGTGTTATGGTTGCCACTCAGCTTAAAGAGACTCTCCTTATCCACCTTATTTATCTCTTTCAAGTACTTGAAGGTCCCGATCATGTCCCCTCTCTCTCTCTTTCCTCCAGGGAGTACATGTTCGGTGCCCTCAACCTCTCCTCATATACCTTTTCCTGCTGACCTGCTATCATCTTTGTAGCCCTCCTCTGGACCTTCTCCAGCCGGTTAATGTTTTTTTTGAAGTTTGGGCACCAGTACTGAACTCCTGAATACGGTGTGCTTCCTATTCTGTGGACCCATTTACATGTCTTGTGAATACTTTGCTGGACTACTTCCTGTCCCTATCTGACTCCAGTCTCCAGTACTCATCTATTCAAGTGTAAGCTATCAGAACTAGTTTCCTTAAACTCCTTTAAATCCGTGTTTAACAAGGCACTTATGGATACTTATCACTGCCATCTTAGCTAGCACATCCAGCTTTGATAAAGCTAGTTTAATATGCACTTATCCACATTGAACCATTCTCCTTTCTATTTTTAGCTACTGTTAGAACTTCTCCCTATCCTACTATATATGTCAGAACATCAGTACATATAATCATATTATACTGCTCGCCTGTATTGAATGTTGCATTGTCTCTGCAATATAACTGTATTGTATGCCATTTTGACTGTCTCTCTATTGAAACTGTATTGTATGCTAGTTAATGTAACTGTGTTGTCTGCCAGTTTTGAGTATTGTATATTGTTATCACCTTGTCCTAACAGGACCTCCTTATAAATAAGCATGCTAAATGGAGTTCTCCTGTCAATAAACTTGATGATTTGACAGCCATTTTGGCATTCCATGCCCCTATTGATGGGCACACAGTAGTACAACTAGAAGTGTCCGGTATGGTTTTTAAGGGCGTACTGCATGTGTCCCCCAATCTGCAAACTGATTCCACCTTGGGACCTTAATTTCATTCTTGAGAAGTTGACTCTAGTTCCCTTTGAGCCTGCTGTGACCTGTGAGATGCTTTCATGGAAGATGTTGTTTCTGGTGGTCTGGTCACTATGACATCTGCCTGTAGAATTTCTGAGCTTCGGTCTGTTATGCATGAACCTTCATATGTGATTTTTCACGAGGACAGAGTCCTTGTTTCTTGCCTAAGGTGGCCTGTGATTTCATATCGAATCAGACCATACATAATTCCCGTGTATTATCATGGGCGTTGCCAATGTGGGTGAGGGACAGCTCCATACACTTGATGTACATGGACCACTACTTCTCCACCTCGATCACACTAAGGATAACTGAAAGTCCTCAAAGCTTTATGTTTCATTTGTCCCTGATAAAGAGGGTGCCCCTGTGACCAAACAGTGCCTGTCCAAATGGCTTATCAATTGCATTACATTTTGCTATGGGAATTACAGTAAGGAACTTCCTGGTGCTGTCGGTGGCCGCTCTACCCATGGTATGGCCACTTCTGCTGCATGTTTTCAGAATGATTCTGCAGCTGACGTACTTGCTGCTGCCACATGGCGCACTGTGCATACTTTCACTAAGCATGACAATCTGGCCATCATCTCTCCCAGGTGTGTTGGTTTTGGTCTTGCGGCATGGCAACGTTTCCATGTCATAACAGACTTTGCTATCCTACCTGGGTTCCTTGTGTACTTTTTGGGGATCGTTCCAAAGTGTGGCCCAATGGAGGTGATGTCCTCGATGAATACAGAACACTTACTTACCGCAATAATAGATCTTCAAGAGACACTGGGCCACAGGGTACTTGTCCTCCTTCCCCCTTTCCTGAAGTATTAACTTCAGGATTATCCACTGCCTTGCTGGTGATTTTCGTAAGTGTCTTATGTATATATTCTATTCTCCAGTCCCAAGCCTCTCTTTGTGTACCTGGTTTTGGTTTGGTTTCCTGGTTTCTCCCAGGAAGATACCTTCTGAGCTTGTCACCAGTGGGGAACTCTGGAGGGATGGGGCCACTCACTTTTTATAGACAGTGATGCTTCAAATCATCTTGGGCAGTAACTGGCTAGCAAAAGTTTCTGAGTGGTCCTGATGGTGATGCTTAATGGTTCCAAATGTGTGGCCCAATGGAGGAGATTCTAGCAAAGATCTACTGTTATGGTTAGTATCTGTTCTTTTCAGGGGTTCCTAAGGGGTTGCAGTGGACCTCACAGGGGTTGCAAAGAAATCAAAGGAGTCTCAACTGCAACTCCTGGCTATTCCTACGCAACTCTCTTGTTAATTACAGAAAAATGTCACGGGCCTTATTTTTGGAGGCTCTAAAAATGTGCACATGCGGTGGAAAAAGGTTCACATGGCAGGGTACCTTAGCAGGAGAACTGTTTCGAAAGGACATGAGGAAGTTTTTCTTTACTGAGAGGATGGTAGACCAGTGGTACAAACTACCCTAGGAGGTGTTGAATGTTGACTCTACTGCAGACATCATGATTAAATGGGATAAAAACAAAGAGACTGTTAGGGGCAAGCGAGATTCTATGGGGTATCTATAGCATGAGAGAACTAGTGAAACTAGACAGAATATTGGGGTTGACTACGAACATACGAACGTATGAAATTTGCCAGCAGATAAAGGCCTAGAGGTCTATCAAGTCTGCTCGAATGTGCAGCTAGCACCCCTTATTCTGCAGCTGCCCCTCCCTTCCACCCTTCCCCTTCATTAACCCTCCCCCTTGTCCTGTTCCATCCTCGTTTGAAGCAGTCCACTGTTCTACTGCATACCACTTCAGCAGGTAACGCATTCCACCCAGCCACCACCCTCTCTGTAAAAAAGTGTCTCCTCATCTCCCTCCTGAACCTTCCTCGCTCCAGTCTCATATCATGGCCCTGGTGGCCCTCCCCTCCCTTACTTTGAACAGCCCCTCTGTACCCGTCTTGTTTATTCCTTTCATGTATTTAAAGGTTTCAATCATGTCAACCCTGTCTCTCCTCTCCTCCAGTGAGTACATGTTCAACTCCTTCAACCTCCTCTTGTATGATGAGTCCCCCAGCCTCTTGATCATCTTTGTCACTCTGCGCTGCACCCCCTCCAGCAACTTAATGTCCCTCTTCAGATACGGACGCCAGTACTGCACGCAGTACTCCAGGTGTGGTCCTAACTAATGACCTATACAGTGGCAGAATCACCTCCCTCCTCAAGATATACCCCTTGCAATACAACCCAGCATTTTGTTGGCCTTTGCAGCTGCCTTCCTACATTGTGCCGAGTTGTTCATTGACCCTGTAATGAGCACACCCAGATCCTTCTCCTCCTCTGTCTGGGCTAGCTGCACTCCCCTAGCTGGTAACTCCTCCTTGGGTTCTTCATCCCAAAATGCAGTACCTTGCACTTTTTGGCATTAAAGCCCAGTTGCCAGGTGTCTGACCAGGTTTCAAGCTTTGCCAGATCATCCTGCAACCCCTGCCATCCCCCTACGTCATCCACCACTGCGCCTACCTTGGTATCATCAGCAAACAGACTGATCTTGCTCTTGATGTCCCATGATATGTCTGCAATGAATATCCCAAACAACACTGGTCCCAACACTGAGCCCTGTGGAACACCGCTCGTCACTGCCCTTGGGTGTGAGAGCTCCCCACCCACCACCACCATCTGTTGCCTTCCCTGCAGCCAGTTTCCTACCCACTAGATGGATTAACACCCATACCTGCCCTAAACCATCTATGTATTTATGTGTCTAGTCTAGCTATTGCTTTCCTATTTGGGGCTCATGATGACCCAAACCAGTAAGAGCATCACAGGGCTGATTCCTCCTTCCCATGGGCTGCGTTACAGTAGAGGCACACTGATGAGTCCTGAGAAGGATGAAACACATGCCTGTTCTGTTTTCAGGCTTTGCAGATTGTGTGATAGGCAATTTAGCATGATGCAATCCTGCTTAAAGCAGAAACAGTCTAAATTATTTCATAATATTTTGCATATCACTCCAGTGATGCTTTGCATCTTTGGGGTATGTGTGATTTTGCATTTCTATGTAACTATTCCACACCTGAGGTTATAATCTACTGCGTGTGCCATCACAGTCATTTCCATAGAAACAGAGTGGGATGTCACAGGCTGCGGATTGTGATTTTAAGTGGGGAATAAGTAATTGGACTGATGACCTCCGAGGGACAGAGATCATGCTTTCGTGTAAAAGTTTTCATTTAATAAAGAATGGGGAGAAAAGAACTATAACAAAATGTGAAATATAAGCTGTGATGTGTCTGTTTTTTCAAACTTTTATCACAGAAGGATCAGCTGCTCGGAAAAGTCAACTCCCCCTCAAACTCAGTGACATGAGGAAGAAATGGCAATGTAAACTCTTCAAAGCAGGTTAACGCTGGGCCATTGGCATCATTAGATTTCCAGCCCCCCTCCCAACCTCATCCGAAAGACACTTGCTGCTGTAGCCCCCAGCAGAGGTTAATTGCTAAGAGACAGCGAAGCTGTACACCAGATGGCAATGACTCAAAAGGAGAAATCAGATTCTTCTCCTCTTAACTGAGCCAAAGAAAATGAGTGCTTTCCGCTAGTGCTGTCACGCAGGTCACAGCATAGCATCCCAAGGCTAACAGGTTCTTGAGAAGCTCAAGTGGCCCTCTCTGGATCATTATGATTAATCCAACCTCTAGAATGTGAAATGGCAAACTAAACAAATTTCCTCTCAAACGCATTTACCAATGGCGGATAATGCAGAACACTCAGCTATTATGTCAACAGCTGTCTCTGGAGCCCCCGCTTTTGTATGCCTCCTTTTTAAAGTGGTGTTAAGCGAGCGGGAGAAAGGGCCACCAGTGTGAAGGCAGCCACTACGCAGGAATAAAATGATTCAATTAGCATACACCTAGAGGGACTGTTTGTTTATAGCAAACACAACTTATACTACAACTGCAGACAAACAGTTTACAGACAGATATAACCAGAGCTCGTGTTTTATTTATTTATTTATTTTTAACATTCTCCTAGTGTTTCTGGAGAGCAGCCCTCGTGGAACAACTAGTACAGTATGAGTGATATATTGTTAGCACTAGAGATAGACTACATTTGCAAATCCTGCTTCCATGGAAATTTCAGGGCATTCCGTGATTTATGTGGAATTCCACCCATTTGGAATCTGCAGAATATCACTATTTTCCCCCTGTAGAAAATGGCAAAATTCACAGTTTTCATTGATGCCTATTCTACATGTGAGAAAATTCTGTTTCTGATGACTGTCTCAACCATTTCTTCTGTTATTGATGTTAGCTGATGGCCCAGTAGTTCCCAAGCTCCGCCCCGGAGCCTTTTTATGTGTGCTTGTCCACACATGGACAGCAAACATGTTGTTACAATAACCGGGTTTTGGAGGTGTGTTACTGCTGAGTCCAATGCAGCTCAATGTGCGGTGAGTAGTATACATACTGCATATGTACTTATGCTAGAAAGTGCATGGGAAACCATTAAGGTGTAGTCTATGCCTTAGTAGTTTAGTCTTTCTTTCTTTTTTTTTTTTATTTACACTTTATAGGTATTTTCCCCCATTTTCTCCCCATCCTTGGACCTGGGCAATCACGGAAGTGTGTGTGCGTGGAGGCACTCACACACTCCGGTGCCTGCTCAGCCCCTTCCACTGCACCCCTGACAAGTGCTGCCGCCCCCTCCTGCCTATGCTGCCCATCAGACTTCCACCAGATGGGAGCGAAACTATGGGGGGGTGAACAACCTCCATGGGAGAGGAGAGCTGTCTTTCGGCTGCTTGATCCTGCCCCCCGTGCCTGCTCCCCGATGACCTGAGGTCATTCCTGAACCCAGGTCACCGGCGTGACGTGAGGTAAGACGTCCAGCGCCTCAGCCCTGCGGGCCAGCTGCAGTTTAGTCTTTTTGTAGTTCCTGTCATGCCCAG
Organism: Neoceratodus forsteri; assembly: GCA_016271365.2. Classification (NCBI taxonomy): domain Eukaryota; kingdom Metazoa; phylum Chordata; order Ceratodontiformes; family Ceratodontidae; genus Neoceratodus; species Neoceratodus forsteri. The sequence continues at coordinate 963,240,058 of CM028136.1, forward strand.
CGAGTACCTGGGGCAGTTAGTAAAGCTCTGAGAATAAAGATGGCCACAAGATAAAGGTCCTACATCCAAGTCCGTATGTTCCCCCAACCCCCAGTTATCACAACAGCGATGAGGCTGTACTGAAATCCATGGGAGCCGGATGGGTACGCTACTAAAAACTGAGTCCCAGAGCCCTTCAGGAGTTGCAGTGGAAACTAAGCCCTCGGCAGCCGTCCCTTCCCATGACCGCGGTTAATACAGGACTTCAGCACAAATAGAAAGGGAAAGTCCCTTTTGCATCTGAGAAAGCCGCCACTAGTGCAGTCACGCTAAATTTAAAAAAAAAAAGTGAAAGTGCTATTATTCCTGCCTTACGCATGTCTGCTCATCCCTGTTGCTCTCCAAGGAGGCGATCGAGTTGGACCACCTCAACACGCTATACAGGCACAAGGCAAGCCTACGGGGACAACAACAAAAAAAATATATATATATATATATATATATATATACAGTATATATATTTATATTAAAGTGAATTACCTGCACATGAAACAAGTAAAGGGAAAACAGGGCACCCTAATACTCTGCTTGGTAACAAAAAAAAGCAGAAGCAGCAAGCAGACACCACCTTTCTCCAGCCTGCACAGTCACAGCTAAAGCACGCTGCAATGCGCCCTCTAGTCAGGAAGAGTGAACTGCGGGTATCCAGCAGCAAAAGCAGCACAGCATCAGCACCTAGTGGCAGAACTGAAGAACTGCAGCTAAATAGTACAGGGAGCACAGAATTAAATAAACTTTTTTTTTCTGAAGAGAGGAGCTACAGAGTAGTGTGACCAATGGTGCGACACAGAAAACAGCACATCACAAGCCACAGGGCCTACATGTTAAGCATCACATCAAGAACTGCTGGTGACATGGCATCAACTGGGCGAATGCCAGAATTCGACGAATCATAAGAGGACTTTGATTCTTATTTGGAGCATTTTGTACACTGGTTGGCTGTGAACAAAGTCTCAGATGACAAAAAGGTGGATGTCTTCCCGGCATTTCTGGGACCCACAGTCTATAGACTTCTCAAGAGTCTGACCTCACCAGTCAAGGTGGTGGACGTGCGGTATGATGAACTCACCGAGACACTTTCACGGCATTTCAACCCCAAGTTGATTCTCATTGCATTTTTCGATTTCATTGTCAGAACTAAGAGGAAGGGGAAGTGCTTGCCGACTACATCATTGCTCCAAAGCGTCTGGCAAGCAGCTGTGAGTTTGGCCAGTTTCTGAATGATGTCCCATGGGATCGGTTTGTCTGTGGTCTGAGAGTAAACGGATATCACAAATAGCTTTTGTCAGAGAAGGACTTAACTTTCAAGCCAGCCTGTGATATTGCACTCGCTTTGGAGCTCACCCAAAAGGACACTGGGGAGCTAGTGGGACATTCCGAACCACCAAGGAGTGGGAATCACAGGATCACCTTGTACGCCAGAGATCAAGGGATATTCCAGACCAGACATTAAAGTATTTGTTCAGGCTGCCCCTTTACATCTGCCCAATAATGAATAGGCTGTTTTAGGCCTTCTCCTCGTCACTACCTTAACTGAGATACATAGAATTTGTTGTAAGAAAAGGACTGCTTGGCCCACCCAGTCTGCCCAGATCATCCCTGCATAGTCTGTCTCCGCAGACTCAAACTAGTCTCCAGCACCCCTCCCTCCTCCCTGCCACTTTTCCTAATATTCCCCTATGTCCATCGCACGCATGCGTGAAGCCCCCCCTATTGTTTTTGCCTCCACCACTTCCACTGGCAATTTATTCCAAGCATCCACCACTCTTTCAGTGAAATAGTACTTTCTCACATTCCTTTCTAAAATCCCCCCCAAGCTTCACTGTATGCCCTCTGGTCCTGGTGCACTTCCTCATTCAAAAGAGACCCCTCCTGCCCCTTGTTCTCCCTGTGAGGTACTTGTAGGTCCCTATCACGTCCCCTAAACAATAGCCAATCTTTCCACAGAGTGAGATATGGAGTCTATTGACTGCATAAGCTTCAGTTTAAAAGTAAAAGTCAGATCACTGGCCGCATGAGCAACTCCATAAACTGAAAACCCTATTTGGCAGGGCAACATAAGACTCGCAAGCTGTATAACCTGTAATTAAAAAACAAAACATGAATGCCCCACTTAGAAAGAGAAGCAGATTGACCAGTCACAGTAGCGGCTGTAAAACTGCGGGCCCTGCTTAGGATGACATGAACGACTACAGACTGCACCAGCAGCACTTTAAAAGTGAGGAATAGTTCATTGCTCAAGCAATGTTTAAAACTGAAATTCCCACTACGTGAATCGAAATGCAGGGTAAAACAGGCAGCAGCTTCAGTACTAACATCCCACTAAGGAGGCAAGACTCAACACTCTGGATTTAAACACTATTTATCTAATTACACTTTTTACTGTTATTTGGAGACTGCAGCATCTGTTACACCTGTGAGAGTATCTCGTCCTGTGATGTTCATTCTTTTTTTTTTAATTTGTATTTTATTCCTTTTTTTTTGGTAAAAGTTGTACAAAATACAGACATACCATGTAAGGAACATCAGTAAATGAACATCATGCGATTAGAACTAAGTTCTATATAGATACAGGTTCACAGTATCCTTTACTTTTAACACAACTGAAGAGACCACCTAAAATTTTAGCTTTCCATCTTATTGAAATGAGAAAATATTGCCGTGGAACTGCAGCCCATTCTTAGCGTGAGAGAATCATGAACTCAAGAAAAGCATAATTTCTCATTTTTTTCATCATAGATTTAAGTGAAGGACATCTTTATAAGTGTAATAACATACTCCAGGCTGAAGAGTATGCTAAATTACTACTCTTTCTGTGTGGACAACGCTCCCACCCCACTTGACTGCTGACTGTATTACATAATCATGCTGACCTGGTAGCTACTGACTGGTCGCTCATCTCTATAGCCAGCAACATAAATTCCACCCTACAATATTTCAACTCCCAGCTGATCCGACAACACTAGCCCTGGCTCAGATTCACTTGAGCCACGACTCCTGAAGCTAGCGGCACCATTGATTTCCTCACCACTGGCCAAGATTTTCACTCTGTCTCTCTCTCTTGGTGTTGTCCCAGATCTCTTGAAGATTTCCCGAGTTACACCTATCCTTAAAAAAGGAGACCCAAAGGATATCAACAACTACAGGCCCATAGCCATCCTCTCTTTGCTAAGCAAGCTACTGGAGAAGCTTGTTGCAACCCAAACCATTGACTATCTCACTAAAGAACAACCTTCTCTCAAACACTCAGCATGGTTTCAGAAAAGGGCACAATACCTCAACTGCTCTTCTCAAATTCTCCACCGATGTACTCTGCAACATGGACAAAGGCCTACTCACTGGAGCAGTAGTTATCGATCTTACCAAAGCTTTCGATCTTGTTGATCATCCCCTGCTTCTCTCAACCCTGCATAGACTTAACTTCTCATCCTCAGTTGCTGACTGGTTTAACAACTACCTATCAAACAGATTACAACTTGTTAAATTCAACTCCGCTCTCTCAGATGTGACCAGCACTGACATCGGAGTACCCCAGGGCTCCATCCTGGGACCCCTTCTTTTCTCGCTATACATCAACAACATAGATTATGCCATACTCTCCTACTCAGCTATCTTATACGCTGATGATCTTGTCCTCTGCTCCAGCGCTGACAAAGTTAACATCATTAACAAAAACCTCTCCTCGGATTTCAGGAATGTGCAAACATGGCTAAATGCTAATAAGCTCATCCTCAACACAAAAAAGACCCAAGCCATACTATTTGGCACTGCCCCCAAACTAAGGGCCTATAAGGAACCCCCTCTTAGTCCATGACTCTGGAGGGTCTCTCATTGATTGTGTCACATCCTTCATATACCTGGGAGTCCTCCTTGATAAATCCCTTGATTTCAGTCTGCACATCCAGTCAACCTGTAAAGCAACAAATGCCAAACTTGGAATCGCCTATAAGACTTGTCACCTGCTAACACCATCCACCAAATTGGCAATTGCCAAGGGTATTCTGCTTCCAGTGCTGACATATGGTGTCTCCACTTTTGCTAATGCCCATAAGACTGCTCTCCATAAATGGGATGTCGCGTATAACAACATATGTCGGTATGCCTCCTCTTCCCATCGCCTCAAGCACCACAGCAGACTGTATAGTGACCTAGGCTGGCTCTCCCCAACTGCCTACCGACTATACTCCCTAGGAACCCTCACAGACTCTGTAATCCGTAACCAAACCCCCTCCTCCCTTGTAGCTCTACTTGTACTACAGACACCTGCCCATGGACTACGTCAGCAAACAAATTTCTACTCACCATACCCAAGTGTCTTACTTCAAAAAGCTCTGGAGCATTTCACTGCACTGCCCCAACCACCTGGAACTCCCTCCCTCCTGCCCTGAGGCAGGCTAACTCCCACTCAATCTTCAAAAAAGAACTATATCGCCACCTATCCCGGGACCCCTGCACATGCTTTGATCTCACTTAATGCCTCACAGCTAACCACCCTATTTTGCCCAAGACACTGCTGCACTTCTAAACAAGCTTTGCTATAAAATGTCTTTATAGCTGCCACTTAGCCCAGTTTCAGTTATTTGCATGTATTAATGTCACTTTTGTCATCTCTGCATAGCTATATATATTATCTCGAGTACTGTCTGACTTGATCTGTATTCTAACCTACCTGTACTATATACTATGTACCTGTACTATATACTATGTATTGTATAATTTCATCTCATTTTATGTATGTATTCTCCTGGGTCTTGCCTGAAAATAGTCAACTTTGGCTAGCGCACCTAACCTGGTTAACAAAAACTAAATAAAATAAATAAATAAATGTCTGCCTGGGATCTACATGGCCCCAAGCAGAGTTGCTGGCTTATCTCCACGCATGAGACCTTGCCTGTTGGTCTCATAAGCCCTCTGGCTCCCCAGCCAACCTAATCAAGTACTGATCCCTTCCTAATGCCTGTACTAGAGCTACCAGGCTTGCTAAGTCAGAATACTTCACATCTACGCTCCAGAACAACCTTAATCACCCCTTCAAGTTCTGGAAGGTTATCCATGTCCTTTTCTCTCCCCCAACCCAGCCTCCTCTCCCCATCCTAAAGGTGAGTGAAATCCTTATTTCTGACCCCTCTTCTGTCACCTCCACTTTTAACTCCTTCTTCACCTCCTGTGCCTGCTCCTTCCTCTCTTCCTCCTCCCCGTTCTCCCACTACTCCATCCCAACTCTTCTCCTCTTCTTCTACCATTCCCACTGCATCCTGTAAGGCCCTTTTGTCTCTAAACACCCACAAGGTTGTGAACCCTGATGGTCAAGACTCTAAACTCCTGCACCTCTCTGGACCTACCTTTACACTACCCATTACCTCCCTTCTGAACCTCTCCTTCTCCATAGCTGTTCCTCAATGCCAATAAAACAGTCTCTATCACCTTTGACACTTGGCAGAGGCTCACTCGGCTCACCCCCCCCCCCACTGTCCATACCCATGATGGTGCAGTGGTTGAAGATGACACCTCATTTAAGTATCTCAGGGTCTGGCCGGACAGCCGCCTTGATTTCTCTGTGCATGTGGATGCTATCCACCAGAAACTTATCCACAGACTTGGTGCACTTAACTGGAATAAAGGCTGTATCCTGCTTCCCAGAGAGACTGTTTCAAAGATGATGCTCCCCATCTTCAGTGCTGGTGACACAGTATGCAGTGCTGCTCCCAAGTCCACCCTGACCAGACTATATCCCTTTTTCACTCCTTTTTCCCCATTACCCTGGACTGTTGCCCCTGCACCCACCACTGCTCACTTTACTCCTCCCTTTCCCTTGTCCCTATTGCCTTCTAAATACCTGTGTTGCCCTGTATATTCAATTGTTCATGCTCCACCCAGGTCCATCTTGCAAATGAGCTTCTGCTCAACGATGAACGCCTGGTTAAATAAAATAAAGACTTGATTTCCTTCCTCTCCCTCAAGGTCAGACACCTTGCCCTTTGTGCTTCCTTTGTCTATAAGTACTGGATTGCCTCCTGTCCCTCCTACCTCGCTTCCCCCCTGACATCTCCCCCATCACCCAACCCCTTCCCCAACTCTGCCTCTCACTCTTTTCACTCTCTCCTCAAGAAAATCCACTGTTGGTCCAGAGCTGCATTCTCCTTCAGGTTCCCCAAAGTTTAGGGTACCCCCCGCCATCCACTCCTGCCCTTCCTGGACACTTACTCACCTCTTCCCCTGTGACTTCATTACTCATTCCTGCAGTTGCCCCCAATACTGGACCCAGGGCTGCTGCCCTCCACCCTTCTACCCTCTGCTCCCACATTGCTCCCTCTTTCACCCTGCATCTACACTAGTACAGTCCCCTTGTTCACCCTCCTTTTCCCATAACTCTTGGCCCCCGCCCTGAACTCAGTATTGCCTTCTGCACATTGCAAATATTGTTAATCTCTAGCACTGTAGTGTATTGTAGCGTATTGTACTGACACAGAGTCTGTGTCCTTGCACAGTTGTTATTTACAATGCTTACTTACCTATTTGTATTAATTGTATTTAATTGTATTTGTTTTAACTGTATTTACAGGCTGCAATACAGGACTCTCTGGGCCATCTTCAGCCCTTTGAAAACCCGACCCTGGCTCTTCACACTACATTTAATACTTTCAGATACAAAACTTTCTAATGAGCAAATGGAAAAAGTAAAAAAACCCTCAGAAATAAAAAGTAACAACTAAGTTTCCTTGGAATCCATTGAATGGAATCGGATTCTGTGGATTTTGAGTTTTTTGGGAATTCATAATTTCAGTGCTTAAGGCCACAATTCCAAATTCGGAAAAAAGCCATATTGGATGCACAATCTGAATCTAATTCCGATTCTGCATCCAAATATTAGTTACCTTTTTGAACCCTCCCCCCATCCAGTATAACTCTAAGGAGTCCATTACTGGGCGAGAAAAAAGGCCCTCCCCACCCTCGTCTCTTTCCCCTTACCTTAATGCCACTGCTACTGCTAGGCTGGCCTGCTCCTGGGGTCCCCACTGTCTGCTTTATTCTGTGGGCTGGGCTCAGGCTGGAGACAGAGGAGGAAGTGAGAGTCTGGCATTCTTTCATCACTTATCTGCCCTCTCTCCCCCCCCCCCGGCCTCCTACATCTTTTGCTCATCCGAAGCTCACTCCTTCCATATTCCCTCACTGCAAATCTATCATGCACTTGTTCAGTCTACCTTCTCTATCCGCCTTTCAACCCCGTGGACTAACCTCCCTTTCCTTATCTGACTCTCATCCTTACTTCTCTCCCTCAACTCTCGCTTGCTGACGCACTTCTCAAAACCCTTCACTTACAGCTAGCCTGATCCTGGCCTGTCCTGTTACCTTCCACCCTGTTAGTACTACCCCTTACAGAGGGATTAACCCATGACAGAGTATGGGTTTACCTTGAGCATTAATCCATGCCCTGGGGTTAGTAGTCAGGAGGTAGCCAAGTGACTTCAACTACCCAGGCATAGATTAATGCTCAGTAAACCCATACCCTGGAGTGGGTTAATCCTCTTATAACAAGGGCAATGTTATGTTTAGAGGTTTACCTAAAGAAATAGTAAAATGAAGCCCTGTGAACATGCAACTGTAGGTATATCAGGGATTAATCAATGGTCAGGTGACCTGTTTGGACGAATCAGAAGACAGTATTTTTGGAACACATGTTATAATGACTTTTATGCAACAGGTGTGAAAACAAAAGCAAATTCATTTATTTCCACATGTGTGATAAAGTTTAGAATGCAAAATATATCACAATTAAGCAATAAGGCACAACAGCGTGGGTGCAGCCAAGTGATTCAACCACACAAGATGTGGGTAAATCCCTAAATAACCCACACCCTGGAGTGCCTTATTGCAATTATACAATGGACCCACGTGTAAAATAAATTTTAAATGTGTTTAAGTATGTCTTTTTATAAATGCCATTTCTCAGCCGTGGGTTATTGCAGGATATACCACAGTCATGTGATGTGTTTTGACCAATGAGGTTACAGGATTTTCATATCCCATTGTATAATGTGTGATAAACATTACCTGTCTATCAAAACCTTCCCCTGCAGGCACTACCTTTCCAGCTGATGCACACAGGAGATTATAGGAACCAGAGCTCTTCAGAGAAGCACACCTGAGCTCCAACTCCTTCTCCTTCATTTTTACCATCAACTATATGCTGCTGAAATGGCCACAACAATGAAACATACACAAACAGAAAAGGCATGTCTCTAGCCACATGCAACATACCAACCCCTACCCCACTTCACCTAACCAGCAGACTCCACTCCTCTGCTGCTACGGTCACCTTTGCCAACTCTGCATTTGACTCCACATAAAACTGAGAAACGAAAAAAGTACCTCGATTCTCTCCAGATTTTTTTCCAAGCTTTTAAATCCAGCTGCAAAACCGCCAAACAGTAATGCTTCTTCGCTCTGCCCCACTGCTGCAGCTGTTTCACGTACTCCAGCCGCTCTTACCTCACTCATCATAGCCCGGGACAGATGGAGAGTGAGATTTTATATGAAAAGATAAAATTATGAAAAAATATACAAAAAACAAATGCCAACTCTCCAGCCACAACTGCCTAACAGAAGCAGCTGATGTTGGCAGTTCTGGGCTCCTTTCATCCTTGCTGGGACCTGCAGCCATCTTCCCTGACTGTTTTTCAACTGCCACTTGCTCCACCAATGAGTTACAATGTAGCAGTATCAGCACCATTGTCCTGATGTGGCATCTGTGGCAGCTGCCGTGGCAAAGAGGAAAATCAAATGCGGAAATACACTACTTCACAAAAAAAAAGCCCACCCATTTTCTCAAATTTGAAGAAAGGTAAAACAAAAATCCAAACAGTACCACTCAAACACAAGGTCCCAACCTATTACATAACTCAGATATGCAGTGGGGACCTGTGGGATAAATCATTTATCTGTACCCAAGCAGTCTGACCTCCGACACCTCTTTCGTGACTTATGCCACTTGTGAGGTTACCCAAGGTCAAACTGCTCCTTTGTAGATATATAATTTACTCTACAGGCCTCCACTGCATATCCCTTAATCTCAGATTACCCCTGCAACTTTTCAAAATTGTAAATTTTACAACTCTCTAAATTTGTAAATTCATAAATCTGTTAAAGCAGCAGTATTTGTTAGTCTGCAAAAAATATATATTTTAGCAAAAATTATTTTATGACATCCTTAGACCCACTATATTTAATTTCTTCAGAAATGTTTAAACTGGCATTTATTACTAATTTTACAGTTAATGACTGACGTCAATGAAGATAGCCGCCACTGTCAATCTTTAAGAATCTCTTCCGATGGGGTTAGTTATTGACTGTGTATAAGCTAGATTCATACTGTGGATGTATTAGAAGGGTGCTCCTACATGTTTCTGATGGTAAACGGTATAGCACAGTGCCAAGATGTTTAATTTATTCATAGAGGGCATGTTTAGGGATGAAATGCAATAAAAATAAAAATGGATATATTGATGTTTTTTGTCAGAAATACATTATTACTTAAAAAAAATGATTTTTTTCCATTAACAAGTACTGCTGCTTTAATCTGGAAGTGTGATGTCTGCTGTTTTACTGTTTTGTTTTTTTTTTTGTACGTGTGCGTTGTTTCTATTTATGTATGTATTAATAGATTTATTTATTTATTGTATTTATTTAAACATTGCTAACTGGTAGAGGCACACTGAGCCAAGGCGTGTTTCCAGGTGCAACCCTGGGGGAAGGGGGTACAGAAAAAGTAAACTTCTCAAAACATCATAGCACGTGCAGTAGCCGTGTAGTGGCTAGGCAGGTAAACCAAAGAATGGTTCAACGCAATTGCCATGTGGGTGACCATGCAAGACACGAGCAAGCGCTTTGGGAACTTTATTGTTTGCTGTATTCCCTCCTTTTACCCCTCCCCCAGGTCACACCTGGCAATGATCTCCAGTTCAGTGTGCCTCTCCCAGTCAACCTATTTAAAGCACCATTGCAATGACAAATGTTCTTCTAAAAAGCTCGTTTCAGTTACAGCCCATAAAAATATTAGCATACCTGGCAGATCTACTCTTCTAAGTACCTCTTATGCTGCGCACCATGAGTGTTTTTTTTTTATTTTCTCAGTCCTCGCCATTGCAAGGTCTACAATGATATTTCTAAGCCAAATGTGACAGACATCTTTTTTCTTGAGAAAAACTAAATTAAAACTTTTATAAAACACTTTAATTTTGGTAGAACTAGAAAATGTTATCACCAAATAAAATTGGAAGATGCCTGGATTCTTCTACAGTGAAAAAAGGTGTGGTCAAATTTTTTTGATCCGGTTTCATCGCACTGCTGCTTTAAATCAATAGCTGCACTGAAACAGTTGCCTTTCTGTCCACTCTCACAACTTGTTACAATGTTGTTCAGGCGGTAACAGTCACAACAGTGATCTCTGGTTCTGATTCCTGCCTCAAGTTCACGCTGCTACAGTCCAGCACTCTGAACAATCTTATATATCTGTTTTCTACCTTAAAAGGGAAGAAAACATCGTAGGGGCAAACAAATTCTGAAAGCCCATAGAAACGATCTTGTAAACAAAGTATTGGTCTTAAGGGTACATTTCAGGAGTCCTGAGATATAAATACCTATATCCTTTGTTAATTGAATCAAAGGCAGCAGACAGTCATTTCATGGAAATCTTCATGAGAAAGAAACTGATGCCACTGATGGGTAGACTGTGTGCAGGTAATCACAACTTGCCCCTCAGTGACATCACTTTCTGTCTCATGATTCCATGAAATAGCTATCTGCTGCCTGGATTTAATTTACAGATGATTTCGCTATCCATATCTCAGGACTCCTGTCACCTACAGGTAAGCCCAATACCTCTTTTCAAAATGTTTACTTTCCGTTTAAGGTCACCATTTTCAATAGTAATTCAGGGCCTTACAGAACAACCAAAAGTAACCAAAAAATGGCCTCATAATGCAGCAAAGGAAATACAGAATCATTCTAGAGTTTTGGTCCAAAGTGGTGCCCTGTAGATCTTGTACATAGGCAGGTTGTGCCCCCAACCCCACTTAAAGACCAACTGACTTGTCTCGGGAGTCGGGAAGGCAACTCATACCAAGGAGATGCCTGAACAAGGAGCTAAATTAGGACAGTTGTCAATTTTTTTTAGTGAGTATTTAAATCAGGACTGACATTTGTATGCCCGACTCGTAAATTCTGAGTACAAGCTGAGCGACTGCCGAGCGCTGTAACCCCACTTTTAAAAATAGCACTTTGATGATGCAAGGTAGGGAACAGGGATGCAGGCGCCCTAATTATAGAACTGTCAAATTGGGGGAGGGCCATCTAAACATGCACAGAGTGTCTGTGTAATTATACATGCATGGGGCTGTAATATATATTATATGTTAGCCTCATACATGTATAACTACAATCAAAGCAACTATATGCATGTTTAGACGGCCCTCCCTCCGATTTCACAGTTCTATATCTACAACACTTACAGCCCTGTTTCCTACTTTATGCCATCAAAGAGCTATTTTTAGGAGCAGGCTGCAGTGCTCAGCGGTGCCTGGTTCATACTCGGAAGTTATGAGCCGGGCATACAAATGTAAGGCTCTACGATGCCGGTTCAACAACACTTTCATCGACTGGCATCACAGTGATGGGATTTATGTTGACTACCAAGTTGCAGTTGACATAAATCCCGATTGTCTCCCGGTCCATCCAAGTCGAAGTTGATTCAGGAAGGGGGTACAGGATTGGGAGACAGTGTGCCCCTGTCTCAAGTGCACCAACACAGCGACCTGTCGGTAAACTGTTGATTTTGTTGACAGCGATGTAGGTCACTGTGCTGGTGTCGCAGACCATGGCACATACCCAAATCGAAGTCCTGATTTTAACACGCGCTAAAAAAATGGAAAACTGTCCTAAATTAGTTCCTCGGGCAGGCAACTCCTTGGTATGAGTTGCCTGCCCATGATGTGAGATCATGTCGGCTGCTGTTTAAATCCTCATTACAGGCATATGCATTTTAAAGAGCAAGCAGTTTCTAAAACATGAGGCTAAAAAACAATGACATTTACAATTGTATTTAATGTTAGTGTTTTCCCATTTATGTTTTACAATCCCCAGTTGGTCTAGTAAATATTTTGGGTACTGCAGTACTTATTTCACTGTATTTTTACAAAAGCCTTTGTCCACAACTGATGTCACAACTGCTGTTAGTGACATTACACTCTGCTGGCATGGTAAGCACGATGACATCATACACAAAGGTACTATGAGGCTAGTTGGGACAAGCATATGCTTTCTGTACACACTCTTTAGGACAGATGAAAGAAAGTTCTGGTTTTACAGAAAGGGCTGTGCACACATGGAATGCGTTGCCAGAAGAAGTGGTCGACACTGAGTACTTTGCCGGCTTCAAACACAAACGGGATAGGCACAGTGTATAGCTCAAAGAAGAGGAGGGAGAGTAAACAGTCAATGCAAGAGGATGAGTGAACTAGGGAGGGGGGGGTGCAGAAATACAGTCAGGGCCCTCAACAGACTAGCTCCAGTCCAGCGTTAGACTGGGCACGGATGCAGGCAGGTGCTGGGCAGACTGGACTAACCATTGTGCCTTTTTCTGCTGTCGACATTGAAGGTATCTACATTTAGGCAGGTCACCAAGACGTGTTATATACTTTTGGGAAGAGAAACAGAAAATTTAAAAACATGCATTCTCACGTGAACTGTGACAGTTAAAACATTCGGCCAGATTCATAAAGGGCTGCGAATGCCACAAGCACCAGGTGCTCGGAATATATGGCACACCGGGGCTTGTGGCATTCTCCCGGCCAGTGATCAGGATTCTCAACCATGTGCGCCAGTTGTTGCAAGTTAAACCAACTTTTTCTGGTCTAGCTTGCTGCAATCCCCGGTACTCTATTCACGGGGCCTGTGCCAAATATTTGGCACAAGTTGCCATAAATCAGGAAAGTGTGATAAATACACCCAATCGACTCAGAATGAGGCAAGTGTGCGCCAACGTTTTTGGAGGTGTTGTGCCAACACACAGGGCTGTCGCAGGGATTGTTACAAGCCCTGATTAACCCTTTGAGAATCTGGCCCATTATGTTCATGGAGGTAGTTACAGAAGTCTAGAGTAACTCTTCACTCTGCTGTAAAGTTGCACAATTAATCTAATTCCAACTCCTAGGTAAGTATTTACAGCATGGTGTAGAAATCATGTTGGAATCTATGCTATTCTTCTGAAGACAGCTTGTCTAAATGGCCCCTACTGAAAAACAAAAGAAGATGGAGTATGCCGTCTGCAGGATGACTGACAAACTCTGCATCCCCAAGTGACACGCAGATGAGCCACGTCAGCCACTCTCACAGAAAAATCAGTGTGGCCACACTCCTGTAATTACGTAAAGAAAAGCATGGGAGGAGACTGCTCTAATGATCTGCGCAAATAATTAACCAGATTAAAGAAAAGATCCACTTACCCAAAATTTATCACAATACTATATATCTTTATTTATTTATTTTTGTTTATAATTTACATTTTCTGCCCCTTTCCGTGTCTTGGCCCCCTTCTCCTTGACTGGACTCTGGGATGTTGAAACGCAGGGAGCTCAATACTCATACACTCAGAGAGTGGTGCTTGGCTGACACCCCCTCCCCCCGCCCTGCTGCAGTACCACTGCACTGCCACTGGTGGTCAGTGTTGCAGCAGCAGAAGCTACCCTCTATCCCTTGAGGAAGAGATCATCCTTTGGGATGCTTGATCCCCCCCAACCCTGACTGGCCCCCGGCAAGCCAAGCTTGTTTCTGAACTCAGATAACCAAGGTTACAAGTGGTAGTACTATTACTATGCCCACGACTGGCAATATATCTTTACGTTTACGAGAAGTACAAAAGACAAAGGTTGGCATTGCTGCCACAATACAGCTGTTGCCTGGACCATGGTCCCGAGCCGAAAGCAACATATATCTTTAACTGCTTCCCAGCTGCTGCGTATTTCCATAATGTGCTGCACAGCTTATTAGACGTTGAAAGCTGACTTCCTTTCAGGTAGTTAGTTCCTTTTGAACTTTTATTTTCACATGAAAGGGTAGGATCTGGATGAATGACTATTTCTCAAAAGTCAATCCCATTTCACAGCAAACAGGTTATTAACTGCATATGAATGGCTTGCATTCAAAAGACATTTCTTTTTAGTCATTAATATAATATGAGCTTTTGACATCAAAAAAGGATCCATTATGCATGCTAAATGCTGACACAAAACTGCGCCCGTGCTTCAAACCTTTTCAGTTCTCTGTCCCTTGTAAATCAATCAAGGCTGACAGTCGCTTTAAGGAGAGTAATCTTTTCAATGACACTGTCAATGGATAACATAATGGAACATTGTCACTGCTCTGTGCTGAGCCATGGAGACAGTCAATTATGGACAACACTTAATGCAGACGGCAGCTTTTCACTTGAAGTGGCGGTGCTGGAGTATCATAATCCCAACTAATGGTGAGCCCATATACAATGTAAATGAGACCTCCTAAAGCTTTAGAAAGTTAATTAAAAGCAATAGCATCCCAATTGCAAGCTTTCAAAATTCACCAAGCATTAATGAGGCAGTAGCACTCTTCTGGGGGGCCTCTCTTGGTGGAATACTTTAAAAAAAACAGACACACACACAACCAATACTATGGTGCTCGTTCCCTTTTCCCCCAGGGATTTCTTCAGACAGTATGAACAAAAATTAAACGGATTGTGATGCTTTAAGGGAGCTATTTCACACATGAAAAACCACTAAGCTACATGAGCCTTTCCCTCAAATGAAATCTACAGCATTCTATAACTGTTTACACGAAAACAGTAATGTGATTCAAAGGCATTCCTAGAATCCACAAATATCAGTTTAGTGTGCTAACAACTATTGTAAGAATGGCTTAACCCATTTAAGACTACCTAAAACTTGGTAGAAGTTCTAGAATTTTAAACTAAACTACTCCACATTCCATGTAAAGAACGGATTTTGTAGTTGTTAAATTGAGCAATAACCCACAAGAACTTGGGTCTCCTTCCTAATTTACAGTTATATGACAGTGAGTGCTTCTCCAACAGCCTTCTCCATTGAATATTACTGCAGAGGTCCACTTCCTGCTGTAGAGAGGACTGCCCCTCTACAGAAATCTAGAGGTGAGAGTTCCCCCTCTTAAGCATTTCCAGTTTAACTAGTGCTGATTTTTGTTATGTTGTTTTCCTCATGGATTTTTGTTCCACTCCCCATCCCCCACTCCGATGACTGAATATCGCCATAACTGTCACCTTCCTTCTGCGGGGACAGCAGGCAAGCTGTACCATCCACCCCTGAGAATCAGTCACCTCAGCCTCCCACCAGTCTCCGCTTCGAATTCTGGTGATCGCAGATAAGCCCCAAACTGCCCCCCCACCACCACCACCAAGAACTGGTTTGAGTGGTACAAAATTTGAAAACCTTACAAGAACATCTTTTTGGTTGGTTGGGGCCTTTTTTTTGCTTTGCCTGTTTTTCTTGGTGCAACCTTTACTTAAGAACATGACAATAACAGACAGAAGTTGGCACTTGTGCCGGTCAAAATGATAAAAATACATTTCCTGCTCTTTTTGCAAAATTGCACCAATTTCATGTAATTTCATGCAATTTTACGAACTAGGGCATTGTGTTTACAATTTTGGTTTAAGGTGTGCTTTCTATAAAAAATAAATACTGTAAATAATACACAGTTTGGAACAAACTGTGTAATCTGCCAAAACTGTGCATTGTCAAGAACTCCTCACATCTGTGTGGAAAAAAATAGCACTATTTGAATGAAAAACTGTTGGCGAAATTCCACCAGATTTTGACGTGACTGCAAAATTGGCAATTTTGCTCAGTTTTGCAAGCACACTAAAAAGTTTGCACAGCACTAGTTGGCCTGTGTGGCGAGCGAGACCATCCCTATACTTCTCAAGTACCTATCCAGGCCAGCCTTAAACTCTTTCAAGCTTTCAGTCAATGCCACGAATCCTGGCAAACCATTCCATACCCCTGCCACTCTCGACATGTTAAAGTGTTTCCTGCAGCACCCCTTCCTGAAATGTTCTCTCTGGATCTGTAGCCTATGCCTTGTAGTAGTAACGTCGCCACCTTTGATTTCTTCATTTTCGGTAACCAGGTAAGTACACTAGGCATACAGATTAAAGGGTAATATTCATGAATGGTGACTATCACAGTTTGAAAATCCATGAACAGCTTGTTTAAATGAGATACTGGGCTTACCTGTAGCTGGCAGTTTTCCAGAGATATCAATAACTATGTCTGCACCATAGTGACACTATGTTCAATCACAAGAGTGTGGTGTGCACATTTATGGAACCCCAAACAGAGGACAGAATGAAATAAGTGCCTTAGCTGGGACTTGAACCCAGGCCACCCAGAATGCCATTCTGGTTGTGCTACCAGCTGCACCACCAAGGCAACTGGAAATTGGGGCATCCAAAGGCACCTTACTCTTTCTCTAATGCATAGCCTGGTGCTGTACAGATAATAACTGTTTCAATGAGAAGAGTGTGGTGTGCACATTTATGGAACCCAAACAAACAAGGGAGAGAGAAGAAATGGCATTCCAGGTGGCCGGGGTCCAAGTCCTAGCTAAGGCAATTGTTTCTTTCTCGCTTCTGTTTGTTTGGGCACCATATTGATACTACATTGCCACCATTTGTAGAACCTTGTGATGTCACTGATGATCAAGCTGTGGCTAACTATGCTGTAGCCAAGCACAGCGTGATCGTCCGTGACATCACTAGGTTCTAAAAATGGTGGCAGTGTAGTATTAGTACAAGGCAGACTTATTCATCAATATCTCTTGATGACTGCTAGCTACAGAGGGGCCCAATATCTCACTTAAAAGATCTGTTCATGGACTTTGAAACTTTAATGGGCACTGTATATAAATGCTGCCCTTTAACTTTTTTTCAGGAACGACATGGAAGCCACAGAGCAAACAGCAGGTAAATTTACATAACCAAACTGATGATATAAGCAATATAATAGCACAGTCTTAAAAGTTAGCAGATGGTAAACATTTAATTCCAATCCCAAACTCAGTCACAGTTCTGAATCATTTGATACCATATGCATTGTTTTGTAGGCTGAATCTCAACTGCTTCAAACTTGAACAGGAAAAAACACCGCAAAACTGGCACATTAATTTCAAAGGGCAGCCCCTAATTTTACCACTCAGAATTCCTCTGTCCTACATGGTGAGGTTATCTTCTGCAGCAAGATTTTAACGCGTTTCTTGTTATCTATGCTGTTCAATGAACCCTAAAGCCAAGAACCTGAGGACTGAGTACAGCCTGGGAGGGGTCCAGGTATCTGCATCAGAGAAGGAGAAGGACCTGGGAGTGATGATCACTACTGACCTGAAACACTCCATGAAATGCAGGAAAGCAGCTGCAAAGGCAAATAAAATGCTGGGCTGCATTGTCAGAGGATCAGCAACAGGCAGAAGGAGGTAATACTACCCTTGTACAGGTCATTAGTGAGGCTACATCTGGAGTACAGCGTGTAGTACAGGTGCCCATACTTTAAAAGGACATGAAGCTCCTGGAGATGGTCCAAAGGACGGCAACAAAGATGATCATGAGCCAGCAGGGTAGGACATACAAGGAGAGGTTAAGGGTACTGAACATGTACTCCCTGAAGGAGAGGAGGGAGAGAGAGAGATAGAAAGAAAGAGAGAGAGAGAGAACATAGAAACATAGAAGCTGACAGCAGAAGGAGTCCACTAGGTCCATCTAGTCTGCCCATTTGTTTTAGACCTATTTTGACAATCTAGTTGCCCTTTGTAGTCAGAGCTCGCTTCGTTTGTCTATCCCATGCATTCTTGAATCCTCCCCACAGTGTTGACCCCCACAAACTCTTGAGGCAGGCTGTTCCAGGCATCCACCACTCTTTCTGTGAAGAAAAACTTCCTGGTGTTGGTAGAGGACCTCACTTCTTGCAGCCTGAGGTCATGTGCCCTGATCCTGGAGCTCTTCTTGAAGTGAAGAAGTTCCTGTGCCTGTACCTTGTTAATGCCTTTTATGTACTTGAATGTTTCAATCATGTCCCTTCTCTCTCTCTCTCTCTCTCTCTCCTCTGCTTCAGGAAGTACATATTCAGTTCCCTAAGTCTTTCCTCATAGGACATGTACTGCAGACCCTGAATCATTTTTGTCACCTTTCTCTGCACCGTTTCCACCCAGTCAATGTCCTTCATGAGGTGCGGCCTCCAGAACTGGACTCTGTATTCCAGGTGAGGCCTGACCAGCGATCTATACAGTGGGAGTACCACCTCTCTCCTCCTGCTTGTGATTCCCCTCCCATGCAGCCCAGAATTCTGTTGGCTTTCAATGTTGTGACATGATTGAGATCTTTAAATATTTGAAAGGAATAAATAGGGGTGGACAAGGAGGGTCTCTTGAAGCATAGTGGAAACCTATGATGGAACACAGTCTCACGTTGTGGGGTGGGAGGTTTAGGAGAGCGATTAGGTGGCACTTCCTCAGGGACAGGGTGGTGGCAGGTTGCAGGAATGGGCTTCTGGTTTTGTTGAAAATAGGCAGCTTCAAGAGACGATGGGACAGAGTTAAGGGGAAATAAGGGTCAAGAGAGGGCAGATGATGGGGAAGGGTGGATTAGGAAGGGGGCAGGGTCAGTAGCTGATGCTGAGGACCCTGCAATATGAGCAGACTCAACCAACCTAATGGCCTTATTCTGCTGGCTAAATCATATGTTTGTATTAAACGTGAACATGAAATCACAGACTTTCACAGAGTTCTGTGTTTTTACCTCCAAGCTCTCATGATGTGTCCCGTGTCACCTCTTTTCTTCACTCTTTGAAGGCCAGTATCCCATGTCTTTTCATTTATGATTCCTCCTCCTCCTTCTCTCAGCCCACCCATGTCAGTCCTGTAGCTTTTCCAGGCCGCATTACTGCAGTTCTCCTCAACTGCATTGTTCTTCCCCATGTCTTACCTCTCATGGTGGGCCTTCAAGACTGACCAGACCCCTCAGCAGGTGAGTCTGGAGCTCTGCTTGGGATCCTTTCCTCCTGTGTGAAGCCAGACAGTGCCACGACAAGCTTCATCTGCTGGGCACTAGTTTGTCTTGATGTCTCCCTGCTGCTGGATGCTAATGACGAAGGGCTCCATGCCCACTGAAGAGTGTTGGTATATGAAGCCAGTCAGCGTCTGTCCCTCCCACAGTTTCCACACCTGCACTGCCACCAAGGTGGTAATAGTGTAGTGGAGGTAGATGCCCACCCTCCGCAGTGGATGAGAGGAACCTCTTGGGTGCTCCATCCTCCTCACCCCCCCCAACCAGGACCTCTGGTGTCCTGGGCTCACTCACAAATCAGAGTTGGTGACATCACAGTTTGCAATGCTGTCACTGCACTAACAGGCAGACCACTGTCCCCCATTTGTTTTTCTTACTCAGTAATTTTTGTCTCCTTTATTCACTTGGCTGTCGCTATCTGGTCCACCCCCCACCTCTTCCCCGAACTCCAGTGATCCTCTGCCACAAGATCCAGTCAGAGGCACCCAGCTGCTGGTGTTGGACCAACATCTCGCCACATCTGCGGGGGTGGGTCCACTATTTTCTCACTAGAAGGCTCCTACCACATGCAGTGATGCTATGTGTTAGCGCAGCCTCCACAGAGACACCCCTCTCTGCCATCTGCTGGTGGGATCACTTTTCTCTCATGTCCCATTGCACTGCCACCTAAATTCCTGTAGGTGGCAGCTACAGAGTGGGACACATGCACCACCCTCCCTAAGGGAGGACAGCAGAAATAGGGATGCTCAATCTTCTTTCCCTGGCCAGCTCCCCGAGCAACCCATGTCCATTTCCGAACCTGGGTCATCGTTGTAGCAGGAGGTGAGGTGCATGGTGTCTTAGCCCTCCAAGCCATTGGGCCAGAGAACTGTCCCACATTAATGATGAACGTTGAGAAAGCTTGGGAAAGCTTCATCCCTCTATATGGAAAATACTAAGGATGGTAATTGCAGATGAAGACAATGAAACCCATGTAAACTGCTACCCAGTATTCAGTGGAAAAAAATCCATACAGCCACCAGTGGCCATACAAACCTGCTTAAAGGAGTCACTTCAACACAACAGTGAAATAACTATTGCTGGGTACAGTTTGCAGAGGCAAGACAGAGTTAAAAGGGAAGGGGGTAATGTTATACTTAAAAGACACTTTGGGACCCCACCGGGTCCTTTTAGCTAAAAATGTGGAAGGTGCTGATTGTTTGGTAATGGAACTCTTAAAGATAAAAATATTTATTGGTGTATTCTAAGCTCCCCCTAAAACTAAAATAAGTGCAAATTTATACCTTGGCTGAAATTTTACTGGAAAAAATAAGAGATCAGTGTGTGATACTAACAGGTGATTTTAACGCAGACTGGGAACAAGTTAAGGGCATTAAATTAAAAAAACAGTTTTGAAATGTTGGGATTACATCAAATAATCCATCAACCAACAAGGTGTTTAAACAACAGAACCTCTGTTTCCATTTTGGACTTGTTTTTTCTATCTCAGGAACTGAGAGTTGAAGATTGTAAAGTTCTCCCATTAAATTTAGGGGATCACAACCCCATTCAATGTTCAGTATTTACACAGGGAGCCCATAGCACAAGTAAACAAGAATATTGGGTGATCGACTTAGAAAATTTAATGAACGATTCTTTAGAAACAGCATAAGTGATTTTGATTGTTCAAGAGTATATTTAATCCCCTGACCTAAATTTGGCCATTCAGGAATTTACAGATTCTTTTTTGGATATTATACAACGGCATGCCCCTAAAACTAAAAAGAATAAAAATAACAAAAATATACCCTGGTTAAATGACAGGTTAAAAACCCAGCCGCGTATATGAAATAGGGTATGGAAAAAAGCCAAAAGAACTAAATCAGTGGAGGACTGGAATGTGTTTAAAACTTGGTGTAGCAAGTGTAAGCAGTCTGTAGTTTTGGCCAAAAAAAGGTAGTGTCAAAAAAAATTTAATAGAATGCAGGACCCAAGTAAGTTTAGGAAAAACATTTCTGAACTGGAAAACCTGGTAAAACCAAAAAATTCAATTAATCTCTTAGACGGAGATAAACTAATTAATGACCTCACCGTGGTTGCTTCTTTATTGAATAAATACTTTAAAGAACTACTTGACTTGTCTATACCAAAATTGAATAGAGATATCAGCAGTAAATTTAAGAAATTGGACGACTCTATGTCTAATAGTGGAAGATTTAAATTTAGATAATTCACAGTGAAAGAAGTAGAAAATGAACTGAAGACCCTGTTAGTATCAAAAAGTGGAGGAATGGATGGCATTGAGGCAAGATTTTTGAAGATCAGTGCTGTCCTTCTTGCCCCAATTATAACATATTTCTATAACTGGAGCATAAAGGCTTCTTCGGTGCCTGAATTTTGGAAGAGAGGGGAAATCATTCCTATATACAAGGGTGGTGATCCTACACTCCCTTCTAATTATAGGCCCACAACCCTCCTACCCATTCTCTCAAAGGTCCTGGAGAAGCTGGTTAATTACCAGCTTGACCAGTACCTTGAACACAAGGGAAAAATAATTAAATATCAGTATGGATTTAGGGAGGGGAGGTCCACGAACACCGCCCTAGTTGATTTTACAAACCTGGTGGCTACATCTTTAAACCAGGGTAGGACTACTGGGGCGGTGTTCATTGACCTCAGCAAGGCCTTTGATCTGGTACATCATGACATTTTGCTTCAGAGGTTGTTTGACATGGGGATGCAACAAAAAACCTTGATGTGGTTTCAGTCTTATTTAGCTGAACGCAAGCAATGTGTTCTGTGTGTGGTCGCTGTCTCAGGTCTGGTGGATATACAAAGAGGTGTTCCACAGGGCTTAATATTGGGCCCTGTATTGTTTAATATTTACGTGAACAACTTAGCTTCAGAGATGACTAATATGGAGATTAGGCTTTACGCGGATGACACTATACTTGTGGCTTCTGCTGAAAATCCAGAGGACCTGAGACTGTGACTCCAGACAGATTTTTTTCCATCTGGAATCATGGATGGGAGATTCTTGTTTACTTATTAGTAAAGAAAAGACACAGAGTATGATGTTTGTGGCTGGAACTTCTGTAAAACACTTGGAATCCACAGATCTACAGATAAGATTTCAAGACGGATCACCAGTCCAAAATGCACCCTCCTATAGATATTTAGGAATTCTTGTAGATTTTAGGCTAACTTTCATAGACCATCTGGACTGCCTTGTACAGTATGGGCTGCACGCCCATTGGCTCTTGCTCTGAACCAATGGACGTGCAGCCCTACTGAGCAGTCAGTCAGCGGGCGGCGGGGCGGCAGGTGGGTGGGATGCTGCCGCCCGCGACTGACCGGGGGTGGGGTGGTGGGGCTCCGTGGGTGGGTGGGGTGGGGAGCCACTAGATCACCAGGTACGTGGACCTTGGGGGTGGTGGACTCTAATGCCCACGATTGGCTCGCAGTCCTCTGGACCACCAGGGATATGTTCTTGGGGGTTGAACTTGTTCCTACCAAGTAACGGGCTAGTGGGGTAGCGATTATTATGGGTTTGCCCGATCGGGCCAGTCGGGGGTGGGGGGTTTACCACATGCCCGATCGGGCCAGTCGGGGGTGGGGTTTTACTGCCCGTGATCGGGCCAGTCGGGGGTGGGGTTTTACTACGCCCGTGATCGGGCCAATTGGGGGTGGGGGTTTTACTGCATGCCCGTGATCAGGCCAGTGGGGTTTTACTACATGCCCGCGATCGCCAGTCGGGGAGGGGGGCATTACACTTATGCCCGCGATCGAGCCAGTCGGGGAGTGGGGGTTACTATTATGCCAGCGATTGGGCTGCAAGGGGGGGCACAGGGAGAGTCAAGGGCCACCCACAGGTGGCTGCTGTTGTGTCTTGCACGCGGTGGCTCACCTGTGGGTGGCCCCGACTTACTCCTTTTTTTTTGTTCAAAGTTGTGCAGGCGCAGGCTGAGGTTGCGCCAGAGCAACTCTGCACAGCCCGCTGAATATCGGGCTGTGCAGTTTATGAATGGTTCCTCCCTCCGTTGAGCATGCCTTCATTAGCATTGCACTGTTGCTCAGCTTGACTTGGGGGCGCAACTGCCTCCTGCTGAATATAGCAGAATGGCATGTACTGGACTTGCGAGGTGTAACCTCAAGTATGGCGCAAACTCCTTTTGAATATCCAGCCCTAGTTGTTCAATTTCTTGAAATGTAAATGTCATTGTTTTTAGTTATATTTATTACTGTTGTCTATTATATGTTTTGTATTTGTCTACCACAGGAATTTTGTTGTAAATGGGGTTTTTCCCCAATCAGAAAGCTCCTGTATAAAAATAAATCTTTTAACAAACAAACAAAACAACAAACTTCAAAATTAAATCACATGAGAAAGAACAGCACTATGATGTTATATCAAATGAATAATCAGCACATATTTACTCATATGTGTAGTCTACTTTACTTTAGTATGATACTGAGTTATATTGCAGTGGAGGACTCACTGCTGCCATATTACTTTGCATTGGTCCCAACCCCCTTTACCGCTGGATGCATCTGGAAATTAGCTGGTACCAGTTCAGTATGATCTTCGTGGTAAAACGTTTAAATTACATTAAATTAAACAAATAAATGTTTGCATAACAACAAACTGGATGATGTGAAACAGTCAGTTAATACATAGTAGAACCCACTGGGACAAAGACCATTTACAGGGGCAAGCTAGACATTATATGAACAATACAGAGGCACTGTACTGATAGCGACATGTGAGTGAATAATTGTATTTCGGATTACGTACTTGCAGGTTGTGTTGGCTGCCCATCAGGGGAGTTTTTTAAACAGAGCTAATTTTATTGAAAATTGTGGGTGCTGGAGGGTGGGGAGGAGGTCAGGATGGATTCTAACAGAGGACGGGTGGACAGGGTTGTATAGCTTGTGGCAGTATAGCCTAGAGATTAGAGGAATGAGGTGTGAACAAGCTTGGTACATCCAGCAGACCAGACCTGAGTTTTATTCTCACAACCTCCACTTGCATACTGTGTGACTCTGAGCAAGTCACTTAACCTCCCAGTGCTCCCAGGTCGCCCCTGAAAACAGGCACTTGTGCCTAGTGGGCCTTACCCAGTTACCAAAGACTAAAATAAAATAAAAATATCTTAACAGGGTGGGGGTCTGTTTTTTTTTTTTTTTTTTTTAACAGTTTACCCAAATACTGAAAATGAATACGAAATAGCCAAATATTTGGGGCCCCGAACCGAATATTCAGCCCAAATATTCAGGATATGGTATTCGCACACCCCTACGTCATATATTGATACATGTATCATTCTAAGCCTCCAAAATGTCACAAGCTACAGCGTTTACACACGTTAAGTTAGCCCACCTTTTTGTTAGTCTGAATTATTGTATGTGTCAGGTATGAGGTATCATCTTGCCACAAGTCCCCAGTGCAGCTTTGAAAATCCAGTCCCACTGTCTCTGTCCTGTCCCAATGGCCAGGGCCTGGGGTATGAACTTGGGTCACTGACAGGGCAAGTGGCTATGAACCTGCTGCACCAGCATAGCAATCGAGGTATTCATCAAGAATTCTTCCTTTACAATTGACTTAAGGCTGGCATTTATGCTTTGGAAAGGACTACCAGGGTGATTCTATCTACTTCTCCATAGAGCAGGCCTGAAGAGTCCACCTCACGTAAGATGCAATGCCTGTGTGTGTGTGTATGTGTGAATGTGTGTGTGTGTGTATGTGTGTGTGTGTGTTTGTGGCGAGTGAGAATGGACATTTTTGATGCTGCCAGAGTGTCGATAGAGAATTTGTTCTTGGTGAAGCAATGACTGCAGAGACCGATCAATGATCATTTTAAATGAAAGAGCCAGACACTTCTTGCCTGCCTGTAAATATTTATTTATTTCAAAAGTTTCACCAGGAAAGACATACTGAGCTGGTAGCAGCTTATTTCCAGATGTGTCCTGGGGGGAAGGGGTAGAGGAAGGTCATGAATAACAAATAGAGCAGTATTTACATAGCAGGTAAAAAACAAAACTAAGCATATAACAAGCAAACATTTAAGGCATTTAAGCAAAATGTGTACACTGGCATGGATATAGCAGGATGCATCCTGAGGATGACAAGAGTATGCAAATTATGTGCAAAGTGCAGATAATGCAGGCAAGTGGTAGCAAAGGTAGCCAGCTGATATTCAACAACAGTCTGTTTGAAGATAGCGGGGAACGGGGGGTTGGCAGCTGGAGCTAGGGCAAGGAGTCAGAGGGAGAAGGAGATGAGCTGTGGGGGAGGTGGAGGGAGTGGAAGGAGGGGAAAAGAGGTACAGAGGGGGTTGGGGCAGTTGCAGGAGTGAGAAGAGAACTTGAGGAGCAGTGAGGAGAGAGAGAGTGTAGGGAAGTGGCAGAGCAGATGGAGAGGGGGAGAGAATTCCATAGTTCAGGGAAGCAGTAGGAGAAGGCAGCCTGGCCAGCTGTGGATGACCTAGTAGAGAGTGCTAGGGAGCCAAAGCCAGAGTTATGAAGGATGTAGTTGGAAGGGGGGGTAGAGGTGAGGTAAGAGGGGAGAGAGCCAAATCAGAATTTAGCAATAAAGGAGGTACAGTGAGTGAGTGAGGCAACTGGCTTCAAGGGAGGGTAGGTAGAGGGAGGTATAAAGGGAGCAATGGTGGGTGCAGAGCAGGCAGTCCAAAGTAAAGCAACAGAAGGAGTGGAAGAGGGAATCCAGTCTGGTCAGGGTGGACTTAGGAGCAGCACTGTAGACAATGTCACCATAGCCAAAAATGGGGAGAATCATTTGCTGGACAATGGCTCTACAAGCCAGCAGGGAGATGCAACCATGGTTCATGTACAATGCTCCGAGTTTAGGGTGTAGTTTTTTGTGGATGGCATCCTCATGCCCAGAAAAGTCGAGGTGTTGATCGATCCAGACTCTGAGGTACTTAAAGGTGGGAACATCATCAATTGTGGTCTCATCTAGGGTGTGGAAGGAGGGGAGGTCAGTAAGTCTAGAGAGCTTCTTCCTAGTGCCAAAGGTCATGGAGACCAGGTTTTTTTGCCATTGAGGTACAGGTGATTTGATCAAAACCAGTGCTGAATGTTGTCAAAGTCCAGCTGGAGGTTGGCCAGAGATGTAAAGGATATATCATCCGTATCATGTACAAAGGGTATCCAAATGGTACCCAGAATATTTTTTCACTTGCAGTACCAAGCATGAATATTCTCCTTGTTCCTTTGCCCTTTAATGCTATTTGGCTAATGTTTTCAAAGGATGCAGTTGCCCTTTAGATGCTAAATGTAAACGAGAAGATGATCCACGTATGGTGTGACATTTTATCTTTCTACCATGAACTGGACAGGCTCTTGAATCGGCAAAGAAGTTATGATTCTAGGGACATGGATATGTTGTTCATCCACACTCATTGGCAGGTATCCTTGCCGCTTTAAATCTTGCCGGAAGGTCTTCAAGCTTGCTCCTCCCACCCACCCGGGTGGTATAACTCTCGGCTCCGCCCCATGACGCCAGATCTTCCTACCGCTTGAAGCTCAGGTTCTCCTTAACGCTTCCGCGCTTGAGACTGGTTCCTATTTCTCCGCTTATGGATTTAAAAATAAAATTTTGCAAAAGACTTCAGTCTTCTATCCTCGCGCCGCGATGGACAAATCGACTCCGGATTTCGGGCGATGCCCATGCGGGCAGAAGATGTCTCGACGGATCCACACTCCACGCGGTGTTCACTGCTTAGGCCTTGAGCACGCACCCGCAGGCTTGGCGACCTGTGCTCATCTTTCTCGCCCACGCCCCCAAGACCGTGCTGCCCGACATAACTGGGCCGTCCCGGAAGCGTTTCCCTCGGTGAAGTCAAGGAGCCGGTTGGCGGTGTCCTGCGGCGGTATTTCGGCGGATCAGCTTCGAGTGGATGGTCGCCTCGAAGAGGAGGCGGCGCTGGTCAGATCTTCCTCGGCCGGCATTTATCCCACCTCTCTGGGCTCTTCTTACACGGCTTCTTTAAGGAGCTTTGTCTGTCCCTCTCCACTAAAGGAGAAGGGCCTCGCGCTAAGGGACCTTATTCTCGGTCCAAAAGAGGGACAAGGGTAAGTCCTCCGTCGGCGGCTCTTGGGAGCGGGAAAGGTCCCTCTCGCCGCCGACCGCCGGCTCGGGTTTACTCCCGCTTGCCGCCACTGGCCTCACGGTGTCCCTTCGCCAGGTCAGTTGACCGAGACTCCCACCGATGAAGTCGAGATTTTATCGACCCATTGGACGGGCTGTCGCCTTTAGCAGCCGAGATTCTCTCCTGTTCCCCGGGAGGAGTTGAGGATCCCGTGGCTCGCTTGTGCCTGGCCGAGCCTCGGATGCACCATCCGAGCCGAAGGGAGTGCCGGTTCCGGCCGACACCTCCCCGCACCGACCTCGGAAATTCCGGGACTCTCGGTCTCGGTCTCGGACCTCTTCGCGGTCCAGCCGATCCCACCGTCATAGGCGGTCTCGGTCTCGGCACCGCGGTAAGCGGCGTCGCCGCTCGTCCTCGTCCTCCTCCTCGGATGAGGGGAGGCTTCGGCGTAAATTACGTCGACGGTACGAGGACCTTACGTTGCAACAGCTCCTCCTGGCCGGGAATAAGCCGACCCCGTCGCCTTCCCCGGCCATTAAGTGGCTGTCACCGGTACGGCCGACACAACCCCTCGACTTATCCGAGGAGCCTATACCCAGGCCGGTTGTTCGGCCAAAACCAGCTGCTCCACCGATTCGTGGAACCTCCGCCCACAGCCACCATTGGGGCTCACCAAGGATTCTCGGTCGGCTAAGGGTCTCACCCATCGGTTGTCAGTTACCCTCACCCGATCGACCTCGGCAGGTGAAGGGTGGCTCAGGCCAGAGGCAGCTCGAGGACTCTTCCGAGTCCGAAGATGATTCCTCCTTTTCTCCAGCGACTGGACTTGGAGTCTTCAGGAGGTCAGTCAATGGACGATAGCCCTCGTCCCTTCCTAGGACTACTTCGCTCATCTCGAGTCCACCGGGATGGAGCTCGAACCCGTTTCCAAACGGGCCAGGTATCCCCCCACGGAGATTCTGGACCGAGGGGATTCTCCGACGGAGGCCTTTCCGGTGGCCGAGGCCATAGTGGGTCCGGCACTGGAGCTTTGGCAGCGCCCTGCTTCCTGCCCTGCGCCTCGCCAGGATGGCCAGGAAGTATGCGGTCCCTACTGGTTCCTTGTCCGTTGTTGAACACCCCTCTGCTGAGGGGTTGTTACCGACAGCTGCCGCTACCGGCAACGCCAGGGATGTGGACAAACCTCCTGACAAGGAGTCCAAGAAATTGACCATGTCGGGCTTAAAAGTCTATGCTGGCGTCTCTTCTCGGCCTTCGCCAGGCCAGTTCGCCATCCTCATGGCACATTTTCTCATGCCCTGTTGGGCTCCTGGATGAGGTCATCCCTCATCTTCCGCGCCGATCTGCAGACTACGGTGAAGCAGGTGCGGACCAGGGCAGGGCAGTGGCCAAACAGCAGCTCCAGACTGCTTTGGATATAGGGGACTCATGTGCCAGATCGTGGCGGCCGCAGTGGCTATAGCGTCCGGCGGGCTTGGCTGAGGATATCCACCTTTACTGGATACCCAGCACAAGTTGGCGGATGTCCCTTTTGGGACTGACCTCTTCGCCCTGGGGTGGAAGGTCACCTGCAGAGGATCGAGAAGTCCAATGCTACCTTGACTCGGCCCTTCCGGCCAGAAGGACAAAGGTCAAGAAACCACAGCCTAAGCCCTTTCGTCCTTCTGTGCCCCGCGCCCTCGCCCAGCAACGCCAGG
The DNA here is from genome assembly GCA_016271365.2 of Neoceratodus forsteri. Classification (NCBI taxonomy): domain Eukaryota; kingdom Metazoa; phylum Chordata; order Ceratodontiformes; family Ceratodontidae; genus Neoceratodus; species Neoceratodus forsteri. Next base: position 963,269,001 of record CM028136.1, read on the forward strand.
GCCAGCAGGCTCGGCCTTGGCATCCCAAACCCAAGCCGCGCTTCCTCTAACAGGAGGCAGGAGGAAGGCCCAGGAGGTCCCTCGGCCGGTCCCTCCTCCAAGCCTGCCCAGTGACGGGCTGAGGGGGTAGCCCCATTCCCGCCACCTTATCCCTGGGTCCCCAGTGGGGACGGCCCGCACTTCCGCTCCGCCTGGTCCGCTGTTTCACGGGACAGGTGGGTCTGGAGGTGGTGGGAGAGGGGTCTGTTTCTGGAATTCGAGCAGGGCACCACCTTCAGGAGCCGCCGCTCGGGGCTTCGGGATCCCCAGCTCACTGGCGGCTCGTCGAGCCGACATCGCTTCCTCCTCCCAGAAGGAGGTGATAAGAGAGGTGGTGGACCCTCCTTCAGACCCAGGGTTTGTGTCCAGGTACTTCCTGGTTCAGAGCGGACGGCGGGCTGGCGCCCATTCTCGACCTCTACACGATCTAAACAAGTTCCTAAGGTTCGAACCTTCAGGATGGTCACTCTGGCTCAGATAATACCATCCTTGGAACGCGGCGTGTGGTTCTGCTCTCTGGACTTGCAGGACGCGTTTTTTCACGTCCCTATCCGTCCGTCTCACCAGAGATTCCTTCGCTTCCGAGCGGAAGGATCCCTCTTCGAGTTCCAAGCCATGCCCTTCGGCTTGTCTCCAGCTCCCAGGGTCTTCACCAAATGCATGGCAGTGGTGACAGCATTCCTGCGGCGCCGAGGGGTCCGGGTGTACCCTTACCTGGACGACTGGCTGATAGCAGCTCCCTCCAGGAAGGAGGCAGAGTGGTCCAGAAATCTGGCCTCCAGGTCTCGTTCTCAACTGGGCCTCCTTATCAACGAGGCCAAGTCGGAACTCGAGTCAAGCAGGTGATTCTATTCATCGGGCGCAGCTCGACTCTCTTCGAGCCAGAGCTGCCCCGGCGGACAGGCCGAGGTTCTTTCCTCCTTTCCCGATCATTTCTGGTTGGGCACCGCGCCTGCCCGGGACTTCTGCGCCCTGGGTCTCAGGGCGGCCTGCACCAGCGTGGTCCGCTGGGCCGCTGGAACATGCGTCCCTTCAGTGGGGACTGGCCAGCCAGTGGTCACAACGCCATGCATCCTTGACCAGCTTGTGTCGGTGACAGGGATGTGAACGCCTCAGTGGTGGACCGCTCCAGATCATTTGCAGGAGGGCATCCTGTCGTCCGCCTCGAGCCGACGGTCTCTATCACCTGATGCCCTCTGATGGGTTGGGGTGCCCATCTGGGGAACACGGGCTCATGGCCTCTGGTCCCACGGAGTCCCGATGCCATCAACCTGCTGGAGCTCCGAGCGGTCCGCCTAGTCTCACCGCCTTTTGCTCGCTCCTCCGGGTCAAGTGGTCCCGAGTCCAGACGGACAATACCACGACCATGTACTATCTAAACCGCCAGGGCGGACGCGCCCATGCTTCTGTGCAAGGAAGCTCTCCGTGATTGGTCACTCGTGGCGCAGCCTGGAGGCGGATCTCCTGGCCATTCACGTGGCAGGAGCCTCAACACCCTGGCCGATGCCCTGAGCCGGATAGGGGCTGCATACACTAGTGGTCTCCTGCCGGGGTAGTACAGCATCTGTTCTCCCATTGGGGCACACCTCAGGTGGACCTGTTTGCCTCCAGGAGAACGCTGGCTGAGCCTGTTCCATGCCCGCCCTCAGCAGGGCTCGCTGCAGGGGATGCCTTCGAGGCAGTGGACCCCGGCCTCTTTACGCTTTTCCCCATTTCCCTTGGATCCACAAGGTGCTTCTCAAGGCGAGGAGGGACAAGGCAGGTGATTCTGATAGCCCCAGACTGGCTCTCGCAGTTCTGGTACCCAGATCTCCTCAGTCTCAGCTCCAGGACCTCGTGGCAGCTTCCAGCTCGCCCGACCTGCTCTCAGTCAATCAGGGGAAGGTGTTCCATCCGACCTTCAATCCCTGCACCTGACGGCCTGGTTTCTGAGCTGCCAGAGTTCCAGGCCTTGGGTCTTTTCCGACGAGGTCCTCAATGTAGTTGAGGCGTCCCGTAAGGAGTCGACTAGAAAATGTTATGCCTTCAAATGGAAAAGGTTTTCCATTTGGTGTCAGGCAAGGGCTTGGACCCTTCCTCCTGTTCCTTGGCAAGCATCTTGGACTATTTATGGTCCCTTTCTAGTCAAGGGCTTAGGTCGACGACCCTTGGCGGTGCACCTGGCAGCCATCTGCTAGCGGTCGCTGGCCGGGAAGCAGTCGGTGGCGCAGGAGAAGGTGGTCTGGCTTCAAAGGCCTTGATCACATTTCCTCCAGTGCGGGAACCCCCACCTCCGTGGGATCTACTGCTGGTACTGGCAAAGCTCATGGGCATGCCATTCGAACCTATGCACAGGTGTGCTTTCTCACCTGTCGTGGAAGACCGCCTTCTTGGTGGCTATCACGTCAGCCAGAAGGATGGGAGAGCTCCAGGCGCTTCCATCGAGTCTCCTTACCTGGTCTTCCACAGGGACAAGGTTGTTCATGCGCCCCACCCGAAATTCCTTCCAAGGTGGTGTCGGAGTTTCACCTAACCAGGTGTTGACTCTGCCGGTGTTCTACCCCAATCACACCTCGGAGGTCAATATAGGCTCCATACTCTGGACCCTAGAAGGGCGCCGCCATTATAAGGAGCACACGGCTGAAATTCGGGAGAGGTTCGCCAGCTGTTTGTCACCTACGCTGAAGCCGATCTGGCAGACTCCAGCCAAGCGTGGACGGCAAGCAGGTGGGTAACTCCGCATAGATCTCTCATATAAGTTGGCGGCATGGAGCCCCAGAGGATAAGAGCTCATTCTACCCGCCATACTGTTGCAACGGTGGCTGCTTCCAGGGACGCCCCTATCCAGGAAATCTGCAGGGCTGCTACCTGGAAGTCAGCAAACACCTTTATTACCCATTACCACATCGACCTTGAGTCACGCCGGATGCTGGTTTTGGGGCCTCGGCCCTCCAGTCTCTTTCCCAAGTAAGGCTTGGGGTGTGTGTCTGCCTCCTCCTCCCAGAGAACTGCTAGGAGTCTGCCAATGAGTGTGGATGCACAACATATCCATGTCCCTAGAAATACAGGTTACCCACCTGTAACAGGAGTTCTAGGAATGGTATATGTTGTTCATCCACACGACTCCACCCGACCTCCCTGGCCGACGCGACAACCTGAGCTTCCAGCAGGCCAGATCTATGCCATGGGGCGGAGAGCCGAGTTATACCACCCGGTGGGTGGAGGAGCAAGCTTGAAGACCTTCCGCAAGATTTAAAGCGGCAAGGATACCTGCCAATGAGTGTGGATGAACAACATATACCATTCCTAGAACTCCTGTTACAGGTGAGTAACCTGTATTTTTGTGCTAGCTGTTGAAACCTCCTCTCCTATGGCATAAAGAGTGCAATTTATGTATAATAATAAATAATAATAAATAAAGCTTTATTTATATCGTGCCTTTCTAAATTCAAGGTGCCTTACAATATCTAACAATATAATAAATAAAACCGATACATAATAATCTGAGCTCCTAAAATCACAATATTAATTAAAATAGATCTTCGACCATAAATAGGTCTTCAGAGCCTTTTTAAATTCCTCCACGGACGCACACTGATGAAGTGGACGGGGTAGAGAATTACAGAGAGTTGGAGCAGCATACATAAAGGCACGAGCACCCGAAGATTTTAATGAAACTCACAGAATCTCTAGCAACCCCTCGTCCAGCGAGCGGAGAGATTGCTTGGGGCAGTAGGGAACCAGAAGCTCTTTCAAGTAGTCCGGGCCCTGTCCGTGTGGGGCTTTGTAAGTCAAAAGACCGACTTTAAAGGTGATCCACCACTGAATAGGCAGCCAGTGCAGATCACGCAGAACCGGTGAAATATGACAGGTACGGGATGTACCCATCAATAACCTAGCCACAGCGTTCTGCACCAGCTGCAAGCAGTGGATATCAACCCCAGGAAGTCCTAGATAAAGGGAGTTGCAATAATCAGGGCGTGAGGTCACAAAGGCATGGACCAAAGTTGGCAAATCTGCGGGCGGAACAAGGTGCTTAATCCTGGCGATGTTCCTAAGATGGTAAAAGGAAAGTTTGACAACTGCTGACACCTGTGAAGGAAGAGTCAGCTCATTGTCAAAAATCACCCGCAGGTTCCGCACCCGTTCAGAGGTAGGGAGCTGGACAACTCCCAGAAATAAACCTGAGTAAAGACCAGCTCCCATCCCCTCTACCTTACAATCTGGGTCCACAACAATTACCTCCGTCTTCTTCAAATTCAACTTCAGACAGCTTGAATTCATCCAGCACTGGATTTCAGTGAGGCAACTATTAAAGACCAAGAGAGCTCTATCCTGGTCGGGTGCAAAAGATAGGTAGAGCTGGATATCATCTGCATAGCAGTGAAACCTCAGCCCATACCTTCTTACAATGTCTCCGAGGGGCAGCATATACACTGCGAACAGCATGGGGGACAACACCGAGCCCTGGGGAACCCCACGTGACAGAGAGACTGGGCGGGAAGAATTTATCCTTGACACCACTCTCTGAGTTCTGTCAGTGAGGAAAGATCTAAACCATCTGAGGACTGTACCCGACAGGCCACAGATGAACTCCAGATGTGCGAGAAGTACCCCATGGTCCACAGTGTCAAAGGTTGATGAGAGATCAAGAAGAATGAGAATGGAATGATTCTTCTGATCTCTAGCCATCAGCAGATCATTGAGCACCCGAACCAGCGCTGTCTCAGTACTATGCCTCTTTCAAAAACCAGACTGGAGCAGTTCATAGATGTCATGGATTGTTAAATGGTTTTCCAATTGAGCAGCCACTACTTTCTCAATAATCTTCCCAACAAAGGGAAGATTAGAGATCGGTCTGTAGTTAGCAAAGCAGCCTGAGTCCAAGGAAGCTTCTTCAGGAGGGGTGTCACTACTGCCTCCTTCAGGGAGCTAGGAAACTCACCCATAACCAAGGAGCACCAGACTATCTGTGCTAGGACAGGGCTGATGATATCAAGACAACCCTTATCAGGGAAGTTGGGTCGGATCCAGACTACAGCAAGTAGGGCTCATACTATGGACAATCCTCATGACATCTATGAACTCAGGCCCATCAAAGGAACTCCAGGAGCGACTGGAGGATGCAACCAAATGCCGATCAGTAGCTTCTCCTATAGAGGAAGCAGGCTGGAGCTCTGCCCTGATGTCAGGCACCTTACCTGCAAAGAAGCGAGCAAGCTCGTCACACTCTGTTTGTGAAAAGGCTTTCCGAACTTGAAGACAGGCTGGGTTGCACAGTCTGTCAACAGTTCAAAAAAGCTGAGTTGGTTGGTTCTGAGCAGCTGCAATCTCCCCGGACAGGAACTCTGCCTTCTTATGAGAGATTGCGGAATGACAGAGTTGATAGTGTTCCATCAGTCTAAGATGGTCGTCATCAAGGGCAGTTCTCCGCCAACGACACTCTAACCTTCGTCCTTGTCACCGCATCTTCCTCAAGGTCCCATCAAACCACGGAGACCGAGGTCAAAGGGGGAGAGGACGAACACGGACAGGAGCAATTTGATTGAGGGCTGAGGAAATGGTCCTATTATAAGCCAACACCAAGGCATTTGGATCATCGCTTGCTCCAGAAAAGTCCGATAGGTCAAGCACCGCTGCCAGGCCCATAGAGCTAACATCTCGCAAAGAGCGGTACCTAACCATCTCCACAGGGGTAGGCCTACAAGGGGAGGTGCAAAAACTGAACCCCACAGTGTAATGATCAAACCAACTGACGGGTTCCACCCCCATGTCAGAGGCCTCGATCCCCAGGAGGAAAACCAAGTCTAAGGAGTGACCACTCTTATGAGTGGCAGAAGTAATCACTTGTGATATTTATTTATTTATTTATTTATAAGTTTTTGGTAACCAGGTATGTGCACTAGGCAACAATCCTGCCTATTTTCAGACACGACCCAGGAGAGTGCAAGAAGAAAAACAGCAGTGAACAACAAATTGTACATAATGAGAGAGAAAAAAAAGGAAAAAATACATAACCAAACAGTCAGCACAAAGTACATCAAACAGTAGAAGCAATTGAAAATACATACTGGGCCAGATACCAGCAACATTAGACAAGTTTGGGTTGAATACAACAGTGTCTTAACAACAAGTTACTCAAGTCAAAGATGGCATCAAGGAGAGATGACAGTAGTATATATAACAATTAGGCATAACAGTAGCTTTGCTCGGAGACAATGATGGAGAACATCGGTAGCAGCTACGCAGAAGTTAAGTGCAATCACAGTAACCAAGAGCACTGAGGTGCAAAAACAAAGCATGCTTAAAGATCAGGTGAGATGAGGCATTCTTATATGGAGGGGGAGAGAATTCCAAAACCTAGAAGCAAAATAGGAAAAGGTTTGCTCACCCATTTTGGAGGAGCAGGGCTGAACAGAGAGCAAGGTAGAGGAGGAGGTCCTAAGTGGGCGGGAGTGAGAGACAGGGGTGAGCATGTCACCCAGGGTGGCAGGTCGATGGGTTCTGGTTATGGGGTCAAGGAAACAGCCTAAGGCGTAAGCACGGAGAGCATTAGGAGGCAGCCAGTTTAAGGCCGAGTAGAGTAGGCAGTGATGGGTAAGATGAGGAGCAGATAAGGCGAAACTGCAGATATTGTTATAGGAGGGGTCCCATTTGTGAAAGACCCCTGCATTGGCATGCGAGAATACAGGAAGCTCATATTGAAGCTGCGGAAGTAACACACCTCTCACTACTGAGATCCTGGCGGCCAGGGTGAAAGAGTGCCGAACTCTAAATGCTGCCCCAATCTCGGAGTTAGCCAAGCAGCACACCTCGTTTACGTGAGCAGCAAAATTAAGTGCAGGGTTGAGAGTAACCCCTAGATATTTAAAGGATAAGGTGTTGGATACAGCAGTGCCATCACAGCATCAGACCAGCAGTTTAGGAGACTCAGAGGGCACCTTTCTGGAGGACCTAAAGAGCACGGCCTGGGTCTTAGCTAGGTTTAGAATTTGATAGTTTGCAGATAACTAGGAATGGAGGGTCTGGAAGTCAAGTGAAAGATGCTGATTGATGTCGACAATAGACTTAGAGGCAGAGTAAAGCACAAGGTCATCTGCATACACGATCACACTGCTGTGAGGAGAAGGACTGGGGATGTCGTTAAGGAAGAGAGAGAAAAGTAGGGGACCAAGAATAGAACCCTGTGGAACCCCACAGGTGACGGGGCAGGAGAAGAGAGAGCTTTGCAGAAAGAGACAGCCTGAGAGCAATTTTCAAGATAGCTGCCAAACCAGGATAGGGTAGATTCCGAGGCACCAAGAGAATGCAGCTTAGCCAGTAGTAGGGGGTGATGTACCATGTCAATCGCTTTGGAGAGGTCGATGAAGACAGCTCCAGTAAGTGAACCCTTGTCCATGCTGCATTTAACATCACTTGTAAACTGGGTCAGAGCAGTAGTAGTACTATGCCCAGCCCTAAATCCATGTTGTTTTGGGGATTGAAGGTTAAAATTGAGAAGATATGCTGAAACCTGTCGGTGAACAAGTTTTTCAAGCAAGTGTGGGAAGGAGAGAAATGGGATGGTAGTTCGACAGGATTTTGATATCTCCTTTCTTAAAAAACGATATAGTTCTGGCTGATTTCCAGACTGAGGGGACTGAGGCTGAGCAGATTTAGAGGTTGAAAAGCTGGGTAACTGGTGCAGCGAGACTGGAGGCAAACTGCCTAAGAATCCCAGGATGAATACCGTCAGGATCTGCACTGCCACATGCAGGGAGGGACCTTAGTAACTTAAAGACTTCATTGCAAGTGACTGGTAATAAAACAAGAGAGGAGGGAACTGAGGTAAGCGGGGTTGTGGACACGAGGGTACTGAGGGATACAGCGGAGGTGGTGGTGCGTAGGGAAGAGAAGAGGGAGTTGAAAGCGTTAGCAACAGTGAGAGGATTATTGCAGTGGGAGTCATTAATAAGCATATCATTAGGAGACAGAGGCTTGTTATTTTCAAGAATTTCTTTAATGTGAGATATTGTTTAGGGTTAGAGGCAGAGGAGCTGAGTAGGTTATGATAGTACCTGCTCTTGGCAAAACAAATCTTTTTACAGGTATTGCGTAGGGACCTGTGAGCCTCATAGTCAGCTTGAAGGGAGGAGGACTTTTAGATTAACCAAAGTTTATCCCTATGTTTCAGCAACTGAAGAAGGGGATGCTTGAGCCATTTGGTGATTTTACCTTTTACCCGCCGCGTGGTGACTGGAATGTGCTGATTTTGAAGAGCAAGAAGGGTGCCACTGAAATATTGTGCCGCTATGTTGATATCATTGGTAATGAAGAGGGGGGACCAGTCAACCAGGTGCAAGTCCTCCAGAAATGCAGCAGGGTTAAGCTTAGAGAGGTTAGAAAAAGATAGGACTTTGGAGGGATAAGAGGGAGGGGAGGTGTCCCAGCTGTAGTAAACCGGGCAATGATCACTTATGGTGTCAGGAAGAACTCCAGCAGATGGGAAGTACTCCTTCCTATTAGTCAGGATCCAATCTATGAGGGTATTGCAGGAGCCATGATGGGAGATCCTAGTGGGGACCTGGATGAGTTGAGTGAGATTGGCCTTGCTAATTATGGAAGATAAGAAAGAGGAACTAGGCCCATTTCAGTCAAGGTTAAAGCCTCTTAGGCAGATTATGTCATTTTTACTAGACACCGATGGTAGAAATTCAATGAATTCATCAAGACCTTGCCTGGAGTTTCTACGAGGTACATAAATGCAGAATATATGACGTTTTTTGACACCGCCAAGCAATAGAAAGGAATGAAGAACCTCACAGTTAGTCAGTGGGGGATACTGTATGAGAGATACTTTGAGGTGATCCTTGAAATACAGAGCCACACCTCCACCTCTTTTATTGCTACATTGCTACAGTGATCCACCCGAAGCAAGTTTTAGCCCTGAATGGAGCAGAGGGAGTCCGCAGTGGTAGGTTTCAGCCATGTTTCAGATAATGCAGGATGTCAGGGTTATAGGTGCGTACCCACGCCTCAATCTCTGGGAGGTTTGCAGTAAGGCTCCTCACATTTAGGTGAGCGAATGTGAAACCTGATGATTGGGACAAGAAATTTAAGGGGGAGATAGAATAGGAGTAGTGGCCATAGAAGGACCAGGATTGGACTCAATATCTCTGGCTAGGACGAGGGATATGGCAACTACCCAGATTGATGCAGTCAAACATGCTTGACATGCACACCCTGGGGTGCCAGAGAACTTCTACAAGATATAACTTAGTAGTTCTCCTAAGCATTTATGTTTAAACCCTGCTAGATGGGATGGATTATGGGTGAGGTACATCAGAAGACTGGAGCAGCACAAGTTATCAAGAGAATATAGAGAGCAGGAAATACAGGTTACTCACCTGTAACAGGAGTTCTAGGAATGGTATATGTTGTTCATCCACACTTATTGGCAGGTATCCTTGCCACTTTAAATCTTGCCGGAAGGTCTTCAAGCTGGCTCCTCCCACCCACCCGGGTGGTAAAACTCTGGGCTCCGCCCCATGACGCCAGATCTGGCCCGGCTGGAAGCTCAGGGTTGTGCGTCAAGCCGGGAGGTCGGGATTGTAGGATGAACAACATATGCCATTCCTAGAACTCCTGTTACAGGTGAGTAACCTGTATTTCTAGGACATGGATATGTTGTTCATCCACACTTATTGGCAGACTCCTAGCAGTTCTCCGGGAGGAGGGAGGCAAGGCGCACAGCCCTACTTAGGAATAGAGACTGAGAACCGAGGCCCCAAAACCAGCATCCCGGCGTGACTCAAGGTCGATGTGGTAATGGGTGATGAAGGTGTGTGCTGACGTCCAGGTAGCAGCCCTGCAGATTTTCTGGATAGGGACGTCCCTGGAAGCAGCCACCGATGCAGCAGTATGGTGGGTAGAATGAGCTCTTATCTCTCTGGGAGGCTCCATGCCCGCCAACTTATAGCAGAGATCTATGCAGGAGGTGACCCACCTGCCTATCATCCACTTGGCTGCAGGTCTGCCAGGTGCGGCTTCAGCGTAGGTGGCAAACAGCTGGCGAACCTCTCCCCGAATTTCAGCCGTGCGCTCCTTATAGTAAGCGAGCGCCCTTCTAGGGTCCAGAGTATGGAGCCTATATTCGGCCTCCGAGGTGTGATTGGGGTAGAACACCAGCAGAGTCAACACCTGGTTATGGTGAAACTCCAACACCACCTTCGGAAGGAATTTCGGGTGGGGGCGCAGGACAACCTTGTCCCTGTGGAAGACCAGGTAAGGAGACTCGATGCAGAGCGCCTGGAGCTCTCCCATCCTTCTGGCTGACGTGATAGCCACCAAGAAGGCGGTCTTCCACGACAGGTGAGAGAGTTCACACCTGTGCATTGGTTCGAATGGCTTGCCCATGAGCTTTGCCAGTACCAGCAGTAGATCCTACGAGGTGGAGGTTCTCACACCGGAGGAAATGTGATCAAGGCCGTCTGAAAAGCGCAGACCACCTTCTCCTGCACCACCGACTGCTTCCCGGCCCGCGCCCGGTAAGCAAAGATGGCTGCCAGGTGCACCTTAAGGGTCGCCAACCTAAGCCCTTGCTGAGAAAGGGACCAAAGGTAGTCCAATATGCTCTCCAAGGAACAGGAGGAAGGGTCCAGGCCCTTGCCCTGGCACCAAATGGAAAATCTCTTCCATTTGAAGGCGTAGCATTTTCTGGTCGACTCCTTACGGGATGCCTCAACTACGTTGAGGACCTCGTCGGAAAGACCCAAGGCCTGGAACTCTAGCCGCTCAGGAACCAGGCCGTCAGGTGCAGGGATTGAAGGTCCAGGTGGAATACCTTCCCCTGATTGACTGAGAGCAGGTCCGGCGAGCTGGAAGCTGCCTTGAGCCTGGAGCTGAGGCTGAGGAGATCTGGATACCAGTACTGGCGGGCCAGTCTGGGGCTATCAGAATCACCTGCGCCTTGCCCTCCTGCTTTGAGAAGCACCTGTGCATCAAGGGAATGGGGAAAAGGCGGAGAAGAGGCCGGGGTCCACGGCCTTGAGAGGCATCCTGCAGCGAGCCCTGCTGGGTGGGGTGGGCATGGAACAGCTTCAGCTTGCATTCCTCCTGAGGCAAACAGATCCACCTGAGGTGTGCCCCAATGGGAGAATAGATCTTGTACTACCTCCGGCAGGAGAGACCACTGTGGGACGCAGCCCTATCCGGCTTAGGGCATCGGCCAGGGTGTTGGAGGCTCCTGCCACATGAATGGCTAGGAGATCCGCCTCCAGGCTGGCGCATTAGTGACCAGATGCGGAGAGCTTCCTTGCATAGAAGCATGGAGCGCGTCCCGCCCTGGCGGTTTAGATAGTACATGGTCGTGGTATTGTCCATCTGGACCCGGACCACTTGACCCCGAAGAAACGAAGCAAAGGTGGTGAGAGCTAGGCGGACCGCTCGGAGCTCCAGCAGGTTGATGTGGCATCAGGACTCCCGCGGGGACCAGAGGCCGTGCGCTCGGTGTTCCCCCAGATGGGCACCCCAACCCATCAGAGAGGCATCGGTCGATAGAGAGACCGTCAGTTCGTGGGCGGACAAACGGAATGCCCTCCTGCAGATGAACTGGAACGGTCCACCACTGGAGAGCGTTCCACATCCCCTGGGTCACCGTCACTAGCTGGTCCAATGGATCGCAGCATTGAGACCACTGGCTGGCCAGCCTTCACTGAAGGGGGCACATGTTCCAGCGGGCCCAACGGACCACGCTGGTACAGGCCGTCATGAGACCCAGGAGGCGCACGAAGTCCCAGGCAGGGCGCAATTTCCCAACCAGAAATGACTGGGCAAAGGAGGAAAGAACCTCGGCCCTGTCCACCGGGAGCCATGCTCTGGCTCGAAGAGAGTCGAGCTCTGCCCCAATGAAAAGAATCACCTGCTTTGGCTCTAGTTCCGACTTGGCCTCGTTGATGAGGAGGCCGACCTGAGAGCAAACCTGGAGGGCCAAATCTCTGGACCGCTCCACCTCCTGTCTGAAGGGGGCTGCTATCAGCCAATCGTCCAGGTAAGGGTAAACCTGGACCCTTGGCACCGCAGGAATGCTGTCACCACTGCCATGCATTTGGTGAAGACCCTGGGAGCTGGAGATAAGCCGAAGGGCATGGCTTGGAACTCGAAAAGGGATCCCTCTGCTCGAAAGCAAAGGAACCTCTGATGTGACGGACGGATAGGGACATGAAAGAACGCGTCCTGCAGGTCCAGAGAGCAGAACCACACACCGTGTTCCAAGGATGGTATTATCTGAGCCAGAGTGACCATCCTGAAGGTTCGAGACCTTAGGAACTTGTTTATATATATAGGCTCCATACTCTGGACCCTAGGTCGAGAATGGGGCGCCAGCCCCCCGTCCGTTTCGGAACCAGAAAGTACCTGGACACAAACCCTGGGTCTGAGGGAGGGTCCGCCACCTCTCTGATCACCTCCTTCTCGAGGAGGAGAGCGATGTCGGCTCGGTGAGCCAACAGCGAGGCTTCGGACCCCGAGGCCCCCCGAGGCGCAACGGCTCTGAAGGGTGGGGCCTGCTCGAACTCCAGAGGCAGGCCCTTTCCCACCACCTCCAACACCCACCGGTCTGTGGTGATAACGGACCAGGTGGAAAGAAAGTGGCGAAGCCGCCTCCCCACGGGGCACCTGGGGTGAGGCGATGGGGTTGGGGGCGACACCGCTCAACCCGTCACTGGGCAGGCTTGGAGGAAGGACCGGCCGAGGGACCTCCAGGGCCTTTACCTCCCTGCTTCCTGGAGGAGGAAGCCGAGGGCTTGGGTTTGGGATGCCAAGCTCGAGCCTGCTGGCCCTGACGTTGCTGGGCCGGACGTGCCACGGGCACAGAGTGACGAAAGGGCTTAGGCTGTGGACTGCCGCCTTTGTCCTTCTGTGAGGATGAGACCGAGTCCAAGGTAGCATTGGACTTCTCGATCCTCTGCAGGTGACCTTCCACCCCAGGGCCGAAGAGGTCGGTCCCCAGAAAGGGGACATCCGCCAATTTGTGCTGGGTATCCGGCTGTGAAGGTGGATATCCTCAGCCAAGCCCGACGACGCATAGCCACTGCGGCCGCGACTGACCTGGTGCATGAGTCTCCAATGTCCAGAGCAGTCTGAAGCTGCTGTTTGGCCACCGCCCTGCCCTGGTCCCGCACCTGCCTAACCGTGGTCTGCAGGTCCGCCGGAAGTTGAGGAACTACCTCGTCCAGGGAGCCCAACAGGGCACAGGAGAAATGTGCCATAAGCATGGCCGAGCTGGCCTGACGAAGGCCGAGGGAGGACGCAGCGTAGACTTTGCGCCCAGCATAGTTCAATTTCTTGGACTCCTTGTCAGGAGGTTTGTCCACGTCCCTAGCATTCCCAGTGCACCGGAAAACGCTGTCGGTAACTAGCCCCTCGGCTGAGGGGTGTTTCGAAAAACCGGACAAGGAACCGGTAGGGACCGCATACTTCCTGGCCATCCTGGCCGAGGGCGCAGGACAGGAAGCAGGGCGCTGCCAGAGCTCCAAGGCCGGGCCCACTATGGCCTCAGCCACTGGAAAAGCCTCCGTAGGGGAATCCCCTCGGTCCAGTATCTCCGTGAGGGGATACCTGGCCCACTTAGACACAGGTTCAAGCTTCATCCTGGTGGACTCTGAGATGAGCTGAAGCAATCCCAGATAGGACGAAGGGCTATCGTCCATCGACTGACCTCCAGAGGACTCCAAGTCTACTCGCCTGGAGAAAAGGAAGGAATCGCCGTCGGACTCTGAAGAGTCCGCAAAGAGCTGCCTCGGGCCTGAGCCACCCTCCAATTGCCGAGGTCAATCGGGAGTGAGGGTGACAGACAGCCTATGGGGCAGTCCCTGAGCTGACTGAGAATTCTTGGTCGGAGCCCCAAATAACGGCTGTGGAGGCGGAGGTTCCACCGGAATCGGTGGAGCAGCTGGTTTTGGCCGAACAACCGGCCTGGGAACAGGCTCCTCGGGTAAGTCGAGGGGTTGTTTCGGCCGCTCCAGTGACAGCCACTTAATGGCCGGGGAAGGCGACGGCGTCGGCTTGTTCCCAGTCAGAAGGAGCTGCTGCTACATGAGGTCCTCGTACCGTCGACGTAACTTACGTCGAAGTCTCCCCTCGTCCAAGGAGGAGGACGAGGATGAGCGGCGGCGCCGCTTACCGTGGTGCCGAGACCAAGACCGCCTATGGACGGCGGGATCGGCTGGACCGCCGAAGAAGTCCGAGACCGGACCCGAGAACCTCGGCTTTTCTGAGGGCGGTGCGGGAAGGGGACGGGGGGAACCGGCTCTCCCCTCGGCTCGGAGGGTTCACCTGAGGGCTCCGGAACCGGAGGCACTGGCAAGCCCACGGGATCCTCAACTCCCACTGGGGAAACCAGGGAGAGAGGATTCTCGGCTTCGCCTGGCGACAACCCATCCAACTGGTCGAGAAAAATCTCGACTGCGTCTACGGGAGTCTTGGTCAACTGGCCTGACAAGGACACCGTGAGACCAGTGGCCGAAGCTGAACGATCGACCGAAGTCGATGGCCGACAACTCGGGGAGAGGGACCTTTCCCACTCCCAAGAACGTCGATGGAGGGACTTACCCTTGTCTTTCTTTTTGGACCGAGAAGAAGGTCCAGCAGACGTTGGTCCCTCTCCCTTAGTGGAGAGAGACAGACAAAGCTCCTTAAAAGAAGCTGTATAAGAGGAACCCAGGGAGAGTGGGATAAATGCTGCGGCCGAGGAAGATGCGGCCCGCGCCGCCTCCTCTTCGAGGACGATCATCTGCTCTAGCTGATCTGCCGAGCCCGCCATCGTGGAAACCGCCGACCGGGCCTCTTTTGACTTTACCGGAGGAAAATGTTTCTCGGGATGCCCCAGTTGTAAACGGGCAGCACGGTCTTCGAGGATGTAGGCTGAGAAGGAAGAGCACAGGTCGCAAGCCTGCGGGTCGTGCTCAAGGCCTAAACAGTAGACACACGTGGAGTGCAGATCTGTCCGAGACATCTTCTGCCCGCAAGGGCATCTCCGAAAACCGGGAGTCGATTTGTCCATCGCAGCCTCGAGGGATAGAAGACCGAAGTCTAGAAGTGCAAAAACTTTTAAATTCACAGAACTGAAAAATTAGGAACCAGTCTTATACGCAGAGCATTAAGGAGGAAACCTGAGCTTCCAAGCAGTAAGGAAGATCCGGTGTCATGGGGCGGAGCCGAGAGTTTTACCACCCGGGTGGGTGGGAGGAGCCCGCTTGAAGACCTTCCAGCAAGATTTAAAGCGGCAAGGATACCTGCCAATAAGTGTGGATGAACAACATATCCATGTCCCTAGAAGAGGGATTCTCCGTTGGTCTAGTTATAACAGCCAGAAAAAACAAGAAACCTAGTAAATGCAGAAGGGGGTATATAGCCCTGGTGTCCATGATGAGGGACTAGAAATGGAAGGGTTAGTTTAGAAGGAGAGAAACAGACCAGTGAGGGAGAAGGACAAGGAGGAATAAAACCCCCACAGCAGAGTGCCAGAGGAAGAGGCCTGCAACAGGGAGATCAAGTGATTCCAATGAGAAACAGACAACCTCTAGTGGAGAAAGAATAACGAGCAAATGGGAAACCCAGTAGATAGCAACAAAAGCCACACAAAATCGCGCAACAGGACACCATATATAACCATATATAAGTTAGACTAGCTACGGGTGGGAGGGTATTGGGGGGGCAAGGAGCAGTCGCAAAGCGACTGCGTGGGATCAAGCCAGGCAGCACATGCTATACAATTACAATGGAAGCCAGATGCAGCCCATAACAATTAGTGAGCTCCGACACAGCACAACGCTAGTTGTGTGCTCTGAATTTAAGGAGGAATGAGTTTGGCTCCGAATTGCAGTGCAGATTAGATTTATTTTTTTTCTTTGGTTTGCTTTATTTGTTTAGGCAGAGAGCAGCCGGAGGTATCAATTACAAGCAGTCTGCAGGCATAGAAACCAGCTGCTTGCTTTTAAAAATAAATTAGGACTGTGGAGAGGCTCAGCTGTTTAGTATTCAACAAAAATAAATTCAGACTGAGGAGAGCTCCAAAATAGACACAATTTGTGTGAAATATTAAAACTAGCAGGACCACTTAGTACATTAGCCCCCAGGGAGCAGGCTGTCGTCCAATAAAAAGGCACCAAGTTTCAAACAGGGACAAAGGAGCAAACGAGCGTGGTACCCAGCTCACTCAACAGCATACCCAGAACAGCATACCTAGTTCAGGTCGGCGGCAATGGACAAGGAGCAGCACCACAGGCAGCCCAGGACGTGGCCACTAGTTCAGGTCGGTGACAATGGATGAGGAGCAGCTCCGCAGGCGGTCCAGGACATGGCTACTAGTTCAGATCGTCGGCAACGGATGAGGAGCAGCTCCATGGGCAGTTCAGGATGTGGCCACTAGTTCAGGTCAGCGGCAATGGACGAGGAGCAGCTCTGCGGGCGGTCCAGGGCATGAACACTAGCTCAGGTCGGTGGCAACGGATGAGGTGCAGCTCTGTGGGCAGTGCAGGACGTGGTCACTGGACTAAACAAAAACATCAACTGGACTACAGCAAGACAATCTATACATTGATTTCCTTGTCATGAATGACATCAGTTGGTAGAATCTGAACCTATGCAGGGAAATCTCAGTGGATTTCAAGTCCATTGCCTTAACCTCGCGGCCATGACTACTACCTGTTTAGAGCAAATGTTCTGTTTCTTAATCTGACCCTCAGTAAGGTATGCCAGCTGCATAACAGTGTATAATAATCAGCGATATCTTTCTGCTGGGCATTACACTGCTAAGAGAAATTATTCTATTTACAGGCAATGTGTTGTTTTTCCTGTGCACATGATTGTTTTTAGTTTTTTTTTTTTACCAGGTTAGCAAATCAAAGAACAGTGTAAAAATGACTAAGGGAACACAATTATCCTTTATTTCAGAACAAAGTTTGTGCAAAACTTTTCCATTCCCTCTGAAATTTTCTAACACATTTGTCTGAGAAACACGGCTTCCTAACTAACTTACTAAAAATGGATCTTTCTCATGTGGGGATAGGTAGAAATTATTCTAAGACAGAAAAGAGACCAAGAATTTTGGTAGTCAACAGGATTTAAACCCTTGTGGGGAAACCTCACTGGTTTTCTAGTCCTTCACTTTAACCACTGGACCTCAACTACATTGTTACTCTGAGCACAAATGTGTTAATACAGCTTACCTGATGTCCTTTTGCTGGTTCTGGATTGTGCCTGTTTTCAATAAAAGGCTAGCAGTCTGATATAGGTAGTGGGGGGAAGTTAACGGAGACACTGCTAAAGGAAACGATTGTGGAGTATCTTGCATCCAATAGGTTACAAGAACTAAATCAGCACAGAATCATGGGGGGTGTCAGGCAAATCAGTGGGTGACCAGGGAAACAGATCAGGGTAGGGCGGTGGACATGGCCTACCTAGATTTTAGTAACGCTTTCAACACCAATCCACATAGCAGACTCATAAGGAAACTGGGCAGTTTAGTGGAGGGTCTTAAGGTGGTAAACCGAGTAAGAAATTGGTTAAGGGAGAGGCAACAGAAGGTGGGGGTAAACGGAGTTCATTCCAGAGAAGGTAGGGTGACCAGTGAGGTGCATCAGGGCTCAGTGCTGGGACTGATCCTCTTTAATGTCTTCATAAGTGACATTGCAGATGAGCTGGAAGGGAAGGGAAGGTCTGCCTCTTTGTGGATGACACCAAAATCTGCAATGGAGTGGATACTCCAAGGGTGTGGGGATGTGCAGAGACCTGAGAAAACTGAAGGAGTGATCAAGGGCACGGCAGGTGGGTTTTAATGCAAAAAAGTGCAGAATCATGCACTTAGAGCACGCAAGCCCAGAGGTGCAGTATCAAATGGGAAGAGAGGTATTGATGGTCACCAAACAGGAAAGGGACCTGGGAGTAATCATATCTGATAACCTCAAGGTGGCCAGGCAGTGCAACAAAGCAGTTACGGTAGGGCCACTGGGATGCCAGGATGCATAGAGAGGAGTATCACCAGCAGAAGGAGGGAGGTGGTGTTGCCACTCTATAGATTGTTGGTGAGCCCCACCCCCCCGGAGTACTGTGTCTAGTTCTAGAGACCACATCTCAGGAAGGACATAGACAGCGTGGAGGCTGTCCAGAGGAGGGCAACTAAAATGGTGTAGGGTCTGCATCAGAAGCCCTATGAGGAGAGAGACTAAAAGACCTCAATGTGTACACCCCAAAAGACAGGAGGGAGAAGAGCGGTGTTGGAATTATGGGGGGGGGGGCTTGCTACGGCTAGGCCCTGGTAGCTCTGAAGTGAGCCCCAGCAGCTCACACATCACTGCCATTGACTTATAATGGAAAGGTGGGGCTCAGTTTAAAGACAGGACCCTTATGGGCCCCCCCAGCTCCCAAAGTTCATAAAGTATAATTCCAACTCTGGAGAGGGGGGATATGCTAGAGACCTATACATGCCTCAAAACAGTAAATAAGGCACAGGAGGGGAGTATATTTCAGAGAAATAGATGCACAAGAATGAGGGGACATGCACTGATACTGGAAGGGAGTAAATTCAGGAGGGATGTAAAAAAGCACTTCTTCACGGACAGAGTGGTGGATCACTGGGACCGTCTTCCAGTGGAGGTGGTTGGGGCAAAAAGAGTGGTGGGATTCAAGAATGCATGGAATATGCATAAGGTAATCTTACTGGAAAGTGTGTGGGGGGGCAAAGATCAAGTAGGATCTGCAGCGACACTATAGGTAGGGAAAAAAATCGGCAGATAGGGCTAGCCAAGGGGTCCTTATCTGCCATTAAATTCTATGTTTCTATGCAGGGCCATTAATAAATGACACTGTCCCTTTAAACATGAAAATGTAGGAACATTGCTTACTAAAGAGAAATCCTCAGCATTCTGGCACAGGAGCTTTGGAAAAACAGCTTGTCTCTGAAACCTGTCCTCCTCTTCAAAGATGTTGCCATACATGAAGCCGTTCATCATCGTGGAGTGCGCATGGATGTCAATGTAGAACTCCAGGCTGACTTTCTGTTAAGAAAAAAAAACTGAATTAGAAACCTAACATTTAAAACAAATACGGCTAAGTCTTAGTTATTCCAACCAGGTAGGTATTTTTAAAGAATCTTTACTTTTTGGTACAAATTGCATTTTCTGAATTTTGGTTTTTTCATTCTGTATTTTCTTTTATTCTTTTAATTTACATTATTTCCATCTGGATTGACTTTTCCCTGCAGGAACCCAGCTCCACCCCCCCAGCATCCCTACCACTTACTCACAGGGGTCTTCCAACCCCACAAGCTTGCCCTTTCGTGGTGGGAACCAGCTGAGCTGATACCAGCCCTCCTCCTCCTCCAGTGCCACAGAGGCAGAGGTTCCATGGGTGTTCTTTTGGAGGGCAGTGGCTAGGGGCTGGCACCAAAATGTGCCAGGGGTTCATGATGCACAAGTTGTTTTGTCCCCTGTAAGCCCCACCCTTGGAACACTGGCATGTTAGAAGGCCCTAGCATATGCACATATCGATGGCCTCCACGAGCCTTGTCCAACATCACTCACTCCTACATCCACTGCATGACTGCACTGTCACCTGTGGTCACCAGGTGGCAGTCTCACAGCAGCAGCCCTCCCACCCCAGAGAAAAAGAATGTCTTCTGGGACATTTAATCTTCCTCCACTGGGCCGGTCCCGATGAATTCAGCTCGTTCTTGAACTTGGGTCACTGTCATCGCAAGCTGTAGTGCTCTGCCGACAGTCCAGCCTATCTTTTTAATTTTGACAAACTTGCTGGAAACCTTCATTTTAGCTGAAATAAATCACTGTCATTAGAGAACCTGGGAGACTTTGGGGCTTAATCAAACTGTTCCAACCATCCAGTGCTTTGAACAGTTGGTCCAATCCGACTGACTTTCAGAATAAAGATTTTGTATCTCTAAAGTTTTTCATTAACAAGTCTCATCAGATACAAGTTTTATATAGAGTGGTTTTAAACCAGTTTACATTGTGAGGCAACATGGTCTAATGGTAAGAGCACTGGTCTGGATCCAGGAGATTGCAGGCTCAAACACTGCTAGCACCAAACACTCACTGTGTGACTTTGGGCAAGTCATGTAGCCTGTCAATGCCCCAATCCACCCAGCTGTGGAAATGGATGGAAGCAGCGCCCCAGCAAAAACAAGATGTTACATCTCAACTCAGCTATCCTGGGTAAATAAACTATATAAAAAAAAAAGGTCTTACATGGCCATTGCTGAAAAAATAGTATCTGCTCCTGCCCAGTTCATTAGGTCACTTTTTTACCTCACTTCTTTGGGCCCCACTGTCCAACGGACTCCCATCTCACTGCCAGACATGGTCTCCTGGCTACTCCAGGTTTTTCACCACTTCAAGGGTCCAGAGTATTCCCTGTCAGTGAAGCCCTCCCTTGAGTCCATTTAGGGGTGGATTGCACCATGGTGCATGCAGTGTTGGGTAAGTTACTTTTTTTATTACTTTCTATTATGTTTGGAAACTTGTTCCAGGGAGCTCTGTGCAGTCACTAGCAAGGATGGAGAAGTACTAGAAAAAGTAATACACCTTACAGTTATAGTTACTTATTTCTTTTTATACAAAAACAATACAAAAATAATGAATAACTATAACAGATAACATTTTTTGAAAGTAATAGGTTAGTTACTAGTTACTTTCAAATAAATATAATCAATTACAGTTATGTATTTCTTTTGTATAAAAAGACATAAGTAACTGTAACTGTAAGGTGTATTACTTATTTCAGTACTTCTCCATCCTGCTGTTTCTGCACAGGCACAGGTTTCAAAGTATCTAAAGTAATAGTAAAAGTAACTTACCCAACACTGGGTGTGGAACTGTGGCTCGGGGGAGGGGATATGCCAGGGGAATCAGATGGCATACAGTGACTTGAGGGCCATCGTCCAGTGTGCTGGGATAATATTTTCACTTTTCCCCACCCACCAAACATGGCAGCCTGCCTGCATCTCTGCATCTTAAGGAGTTTGCCAGATGGCAAGTGGTCACCCACACCAGTCATGGCATCTCCCTCACCTAACCATTAGGAGCCACTGTCTAAGCAGTACTGTGTTCCAGCTTCCCTCGGGAAGAGAACGTTCTCAGGGATGCAGTATCATCCTTCCTGATGGTCTCTGCTCCTGTTGTCCTGGGCTTGGGGTGCAAACCCAGTTGACAGCATGTCAAGCAGGATGCTCTGTTGCTCAGTGGCTACAGAGACATATTTTTAGCTTTTGTTTTTAAATTTATCCAGGATGGTGGTAGTAGCGGTAGACGAAGTACCAAAGGTTCAGCTGGGTCATATTGTTTGGTTACCTAGTAAGAAGTAAAATTAAAACTAGGATTGGCCCCGACAACTTAGACATGAAATTACTCAAACTTGTGATTATGGAGGTTACCTACCCCGTGCAGATCATTTTCAGTCTGTTCCTATCTATTGAGCAAGTGCCAGAGGTATGGAAAAAAACTTATGTGACAGCAGTTTTTAAAGGGGGAGACCATAGCCTGCCAAACAACTACCGCCGATTTCCATCTTATCCCCTCTATTAAAAATTTTAGACAGGGTAGTAAATGATCAACTAGCGCAATACCTGACTCGGCACGAGCTACTGGCTAATAAGCAACATGGCTTTAGGAAAACTTTCAGTACCATGATGGCCCTCCTTGAGTTCACTGACTCAGTTCATTGTGCCCTGGACAGAGAACTGGCTGGGTCCATTTACGTAGACCTAACCAAGGCCTTCGATCTTATGAACCATTCCCTCCTATGCCACAAAGGAATCAACCTATGTCTGATTTCAGTATTTTGTTTTACTCTGTATTCTTTTCTCTTACACACTGTATTGTTATTTCTTTAACTGACATGGAGCCTTTGCAAACGAGCCTATGACTCAAAGGATTGTAATTCTGATTCTATACAATAAATAAATAACTAAATAAACCTGGGCCTCTCTGAAGACTTGGTCTCTTGGTTCAAAAACTACTCAGCAGGTAGAACGCAAGCTGTTAAATGCCGTGGCGTACAATCTCAGGATAGACCTGTCATGGTGGGTGTTCCCCAAGGGTCAATTTTAGGAATCTCCCTCTTCAGTCTATTCAAAAACAGTATACCAACCATCTGCAAGTCAACCAATACTCTTCTCAATGCGGATGACGCTTTTTTTTTTTTTTTGCAGTTTAAAGTTTTTTATTGGAAGAGTTACACGAGATATACACAATTCATTTTCATTTTTACATCATTATAATGTCTCATAAATATGTAACGGTACATTTGTACTCGTGTCTTTTTTAAATATATTATGTACATTAAATATACGGAGGCAGTTACTCAAGAAAAGAAAAAAATCTCTGTTCCAGGTGGATAGTTTCAATCTGTAAATGCCTATTAATATATCCCTCTGGTCCAACAGCCCCTCATAATATAGGGTATCAAAGAATATCACTTTCCATTCATTTATAGAAAATTTTAAGGTAGAATCTTCACTTTTCCAATACTTTAGTATAATACGTTTTGTTTTCATTAGGGCAATAGATACCATACTTTCTTCTTTTTTGTCCAACTTTTATTTATTTGGTCAAAGATTACAAATAAAGGAGATTTACATGAAAGAGAAATCATTTTCTGTATTATCTGGACAATAATGAATTTGAATCTACCAATTTTGTATCATTGTACATTGCCGAAAAGTATGGTAAAAATCTGCCTGACTGTATTTACAGCGCCAACAATTTGCTGAATTTGTTATTCCAATTTTTTGTAGACATGAGGGAGTAAAATAGGACCCGTTTAAAATGTTATATTGAACTGTTTTGTTTCTCAAACTCTTATGTTTCTTTATAAACAGCAAAAATTGTTCCCAAACTTCCTCACTGATTTCTTAATTTGTCAGGCTGCCACGTATTCTTCACTGTTTGATGGCATTTTTTTCATTATTTGCTGTTGTAAATTTTGTTATTGAGGCAAATTGGCCACTGCTCTTTTTGTCTATTTTCTCTATTATTATGTGTTCAAACTCTTTCATAGTATCTGGTGAAGCTCTCTCCTAATAACTATACATTTTGTCATAAATGAATCTCAGCCATACATATCTATAAAACTCAGTAGATGTTAATGAATATTGGAACCTACATTCTGACCATGAAATTAGCTTATTATTTGATATCAAGTGTGTCCATCTTACAATCCCTTTTTCTAACCAATTTTTGAACTGGAAATGTTTATCATTAATAAGGAACTTTGGGTTTTTCCAGAAAATGTTTTGCTTTCTATGAGGATGATGCTGTCATTTATACAAGTGACAAAAGTCTTGAAAAACTAAGTCTAAAACTTCAGTGCATCCAGGAATGGCTCTCCACCAACCTACTAGTTATGAACACACAAAAAAACCTAAATGCATGCTCTCTGGCACCCATAACAATCTCCACTCCTCCATTGTCTTAATTATCACCACAGCAACAGGAGCCACACTTGAACAAGTACAAACCTTCACATATCTTGGGGTGACACTAGACCTTGCACTGTTGTTCAGCGCACATGCTGATCTATTGTGTAAGGCAGCAAACTCTAGGTTAGGAATCCTATACAGGAACAGAAACAATTTCCTACCAGAAATTAAGATTGTACTTGTTCAATGTCTGATCACAAGTATTATTGATTATGGGATTGTGGTCTGTGGTTCTATGAGTGACAATGTGGTGTCCAGGGTCAGGGGTCTCCTCAGTAGGACCTGCTGCTTTACGCTTGGCCAAATAATGACACACACACCTGTGTTCTATACAGCAGCCTGAACTGTCTAAACCTTGACTTGACGTTGCTCTACTATACCCTTGTCTCTGGCAAAAAAGCATTACAAGGCCTACTATCTCCCAACCTAATGGCACTGTTCACCTCAGTGGAGAACAGATATGCCACTGGAGGAGGGAGGCACACTCTGCTGCTTCCCTGGAAAAAAAACTCCCTTGGCCAGTCCTGCTTTTCTTATTGTTTTGCCAAGCAATGGAATGACCTGCCTGACTCTTTAAAATCAGACTGCTCCATTAAGCAGTTTAAATCCCAGCTGCTACCCTCACTTACCCTACCTGGGACATACAACTGCTACCGTTGATTGTCAATGCTATCTGCTAATGCCTTATGTATGCTGCACTTCCTCTGGCTGCATTTCCAAATTGTACCCTATGTTTTTGATATCGCTGCAGGTTTTCAGCTGCCAAATTATTGTTTTATATGTATCCATTGAATTACATTTGTAGTATTGCTGTATTGAATCCTTGTTCTGAAATCACTGTACCACATCAACTGATAAGTCATTGTCTTACCTGTTTTCAAAGAATTGTAATGTAGTCTTACTGTGTTATATTGTACACCTGCAACTGACTTGTAACTGATGTTTATTTTTTGTTGTACCTAACCCTAAACCATTTGAAAACAAGCTCTGCTGAAAGGGTTTTATGTTAAATAAAAATTAAAACTAAATACAGCACTAGTACAGTAGTAGTACAGTAGTAGTAGTACAATAGTATAGTAATAGTAATACAGGAGTACTACGGTAGTACTTGTAGTAGATGTACAGCAGTATTACAGTAGTAGTATAATAGTTGAAGTACAGTAGTAGTACAGTTCTAGTAATAGAAGTACAGCAGTAGTAAGGCTGTAGTATAGTAGTGAAGTACAGTAGTAGTATAGAAGTAGTACAGTAGTAGTATAGTAGTAGAAATATGGTAGTAGTACAGTAGTAGTAATACAGTAGTAGTTGTAGAAGTACAGCAGTAGTAGTATAGTGGTAGAAGTACAGCAGTTGTTGTACATGGAAACATAGAAATTTGCCTACAGAAAAGGACCCCTTGGCCCATCCAGTCTGCCCATTATGCTCTCTCTCTTTCTGGCATATCTTACTCTCTTTACCCCCGGGCCTTGTTGCTTCTGTTTAGCCCCATGTAATTGTCCCAAGCCCTCTTGAATTTGCTCAATGTGTCAACCTTCACCACCCATTCTGGCAGCTTATTCCAAGGACCCACTACTCTCTCAGTGAAGAACTGTCTCTTATATTTCCCCTAAATCTGCCCCCTCTAGCTTGAGTGCATGTCCTCTAGTTGGTTTGTCTTCACTCTTCCTGAATATGTGTCCTTCCCTCACCTTGTTTATTCCTTTCAGACATTTGAATGTTTCCACCAGCAGTAGTACAGTGGTAGTACATCAGTAGTAGTACTGTAGTAGTAGTATAGTACTAGAAGTATAGTAGTAGTAGTACAGTAGAAGTACAGTAGTACTACATAAATAGTGCAGTAGTATAGTAGAAGTACAGTACAAGAACAGAAGTAGTATAGTAGTAGCACAGTAATAGTATAGCAGTATAGAACTAGTATAGTAGTAGAAGTACAGTAGTAATACAGTAGCAGTACAATAGTATAGTAGTGGAAGTACAGTAGTAGTACAGAAGTAGTACAGTAGTATAGAAGTACAGTAGCAGTTGTAGTAGAAATACAGCACTACCACAGTAGTAGTGTAGTAGTAGAAGTTCAGTAGTAGTACAGAAGTAGTACAGTAGTAGCATAGTAGTAAAAGTACAGTAGTATAGTAGAAGTACAGTAGTAGTAGTACGGAAATAGTACAGTAATATAGTAGCAGAAGTACAGTAGTAGTACAAAAGTAGGAGAACTACAGTGTGCAGTGATCTAACCAACTGACTGAATCAATCTCGAGATCATTGATCTGAAGCCCAGGGAAGAAACATGTCCAAGCCATGCCAGTGTTCATGGGTCACAAAAGAACCACTTGTGCTAGGCCCAGTGATTCCATCAACTGGAGGAAATCTTGTCCAAACTGCAAGAGTTCATTGTTAACACAGGCATTTATGTCCCAGAATCAACCATCTAGGCACCTCCAACACCCTTTTGGTGATGAAGTCTGTGATCTCCTGCAGGGAATCCCTGCAGAATAGCCCAGCTGAGATGCAACATCTCATTTCCAATGTGGTCCATTTGTGCAGCTGGGTAGACTGGAGCACTGGGAGGTTAGGTGACTTGCCCAATTTCACACAGGGAGTATTTGGCTCTAGCGGAATTTAAACCTGTGATCATCTGGTTGCCAAGCGGACACTCAATATTTATCCACATTGCCTCTTTTTCACACACCCATATTTTCCAGAGGCACAGTGGAGAAACAATAAAGGAAGGCATTATCAAAGTAACCAGCCTCTGTGTGAAGGAGGTAAGTAAAAGCAAAAGGAAAAAAAGACCATATGGTTCTCTAGGGAAGTGGCCAAGGTGTTGAATAAAGAAAGGGTGGCATTCAGGAGGTACAAGAAAACACAGAGGGATGAGAACAGGAACATGTAACAAGTAAAACAGAGGGAAGCGGGAAAGATGGTAAAGAGAACAAAGGTGCAGACAGAGGAAAAGATAGTCAAAAGGGAGGAAAACAAAGGGAGCAATAGTGAGAATAAGGAGGGCAGCAAAGAGAGACTGTGCAGAAGATGACCAAGATAAAGTTGCTATCCTGAACAGGTACTTCTGATCAACCTTTACAGTGTAGGGATGGGGGATGGACCACCAGTTAGCAGCACAGAAAAAGGGGGCGAGGGGGACATCAGTCCGTTTTCAGAGGAAAGAGCCCTGAAGGGACTTGCAGCTCTAAAGGTAGACAAGGCTATGGGACAGGACGGGATACACCCAGGGGTACTAACTGAACTCAGGGAGATGTGAGCTGCCCCACTGGCAGCCTCATTCAACAGTTCACTGGAAACAGGTATGGTTCTGGAGGAGTGCATACGTAAGAGTGGCATCAGGGAGGAGGCTTGCAACTACAGACCAGTCATTCTCACCTCAGTAGTGGGGAAGTTAATTTAAATCCTGTTAAAGGTAAGACTGATAGAGATATCTTGAATCCAATGGGCTGCATGACCACAGGCAGCATGGAGTCATGTGGGTGGGGGGGTCATGACAGCTGTGCTGTATCTGACTGATAATCTTCGCCTGGGTGACCAGGGAAATATATCTGGGAGGGTAGTGGATGTGGTCTATCTGGACCTTAGCAATGCCTTCAGGACTGTGTCGCATAGGAGACTGATAAAGATATTGAGCAGCCTAGGGATGGGATCCAACGTGGTGGACTGGGTTAGAAACTGGTTAATGGATAGGTGACAGAGGTGGTGGTTACTGGCACTCACTCTAATGATGGGAGAGTGACCAGTGGGGTGCTACAGGGCTAGCAGCTAAAGGCTGGTGAATCCCACCTTAGTGGTGGGGACATTAATAGAAACCCTCCTAAAGGAAAGGTTGATAGAGTATCTGAATCCAGAGAGATGTCTGTACACCATTTCTTCATTGTTACTCAACTCTATATAATGTTTGTATTGTACCTCAATTGACGTGAAACCTTTGTAAAAGAGCCTTGGCTCAAAGGTACTTGTAATCCTAGACTCTAAATAAATAAATAAATAAAATGAGCTGCAAGACCAAAGGCAGCACTGTTCAGAGGTCATGCCAGATGAATCTGATTGATTTCTTTGACTCGGTGACCAGGGAAATAAATTGGGGGAGGGCAGTGGATGTGGCCTATCTGACCTTTAACAAGGCCTTTGACACTGTGCTGCACAGAAGACTGAATAAAAAATTGAACAGCCTAGGCGTGGGATCCAAAATGGTGAACTGGGTTAGAAACTGGTCAACAGACAGGCATCAGAGGGTGGTGGTTAATGGTGCTCACTCTAATGATGGGAGATCAACCAGTGGAGTGCCACAGGGCTCAGTACTGGGACCGGCCCTTTTCAATGTCTTCATAAGTGACACTGCAGAAGAACTGGAAGGGAAAGTATACCTTTTTACAGATGATACCAAAATCTGTAATAGGGTGGACACTCTGCAGAGGGTGGAGAGAATGAACAGAGATCTTGGAAACTCAAGGAGTGGTCAAGAGCATGGCAGTTGGGGTTCAATGCCAGAAAGTACAAAATTATGTACCAAGGGCATAGGAATCCAAGAGCTCAGCACAGGATGGGGGAGGTACTGACTGTCACTAGCAGAAAAGCGACCTTGGGGTTACCATAACTGATGACCTCAAAGTGGCAAGGCAGTGTGAAAAAGCAGTTGGTACAGCTGGTAGGATGATGGGATGCATAGGAAGCGGTATCTCCAAAAGGAGGAGGTGTTGCCACGGTATTGCTCGCTGGAGATACCCCACCTGGAGTATTGTGTCCAGTTCTGGAGGCTGCACCTCAGAAAGTACATCGACAAAGTGCAAGCAGTCCAGAGGACAGCAACTGAAATGGTGCAGGGGTTGCACCAAAAGCCCTAGGATGAGAGATTGCGGGATATCAAAATGTACACCCTGGAAGAGAGGGAAGCGATAGGGGACATGATAGACACCTACCGTACAAGTATCTGACAGTGCTGAACAGTGTGCAGGATGGGAGCCTCTTTGAAATGAAAAAGAGCACCAGGACCGGGGGTCACACAATGAAGGTGAGGGGGGAGTTTAAGAGGGATGTAAGATAGTAGTTCTTTACCAAAAGGATGGTAGATGACAGGAATAGACTGTCAGTAGAAGTGGTGGAGGTGAAAACAGTGGGAGGGCTTCAAGCATGCATGGAATAAACATATGAGAATATTAGTAAATAGGCAGGGAGGAGAGAGAGAGTTGCCAGAAACCAGTTAAGTCTGCAGAGATGGACTAGGCAGGGAATATCTGGGCAGACTGGGTGGGCCAAGCAGTCCTTTTCTGATGAAAATTCTGTTTCTGTGTTTCAGCTTTATAAATCTCCTTACAGTCTTCTGCATTCCAAGGTATTCCTTTACGGAACAAAACTGATTACCCTCTTGGCGATAAATGCCACTCACAGTATCCACTGATAGTGTATGGTGGAACCCTCTTATTCATGGAATTCCATGCCTGGAATATGCTTGTGTTGCAGTAAGAATATGCTTGTTGTGTTGCAGTAATGACCTCATTACGTTGTTGTTCTGCTTTATTTGTGTAGATAGATCCTAACAGCAAGGGGCCCTAAAGTATATGTGTGCCCATTTTGTAGATGTATGCATTTTAGTTGTGCCCCTTGGGGGACAAATGTCTTGTTGCAGAATTTAATTAATTTTAGTTATGCTTGAGTCTATTGCCCGCATGTGGACAATATCATCTTTATGTATGTAAATAGTACAGGAACCTTCTATTAGCCCCCAGTGCCCGGACACAAGTCAGAACCCTGTCCAGTTCCTTGCCCTGTGAAGTGGGGCACATAGTAACCAGCATCTGGGGACCGGCAACAATTAGGTAATTTGTTTAATGTCTTTCCATATTATGGGCCTGATCCACGACAGGATTGCCCCCTCTGCACATGCGACGCTCACTACAGCATCTACAGTGGGAGTTCTACAGACAAATAATGTGGAGCAATCACCAATGGATTAAAATAAAGAGAAACTTCATTGAAAGCTGAGACATTAGGTGAAGGATGCAGGTGCAAAACACGCTACGTAGGGCCCTACATATGAGGCTTCATCAGGGGGAGTGTGCAACATCACAAGGTAATGCTTATATATATTCAAAAATTTCCATATTCATGAATTCATCTTTTGTATATTTGTGACCAGTGCATACAGTCCAGTAAAATGTGCTTAACTGTTAAAATTACATAGTACAATCGCGTTGAAACAACTAAACACATTTAAAAACATGAGTAGACAAATCTAATATACTCATTTAACCTATGCAATCGTCATGATTTTTTTATTATTATTATCATAAGTACCACATCTGAACTCAGAATAACAATGTAGGTGGATAATTGTCCAAAGTTTCAGTACATGGTGTCCAGATAAGTAAAGTGAGTGACAAATGAATTTAAGAAAACCATTTGTGGAGGGGGATGGAGTGGAAAAAGCCTGATTACAGAGCTCTATATCAGGATGCTTTAAAACTGCAAAAACTAACTTTAAATCCAATTTATTTTAAGAAAGCTTTACAACTGCTATTAGAGGAAGGTACACAGATGGTAAAGGATAAACCAAAATCGGTGCCATTGTCAGAGGAAAGCAAAAAAAAACTGCACTCGAAATCTACGGCATCCAGACCCAGCACCCGATCAACGCCACACGATGGAGTGGCAGAAAGAGGACAGGAGGAAACCTTACAGCACCAAAATCATGACCATATTTTTGAACTGGCCAAAATATTACTTGTGTATAGCATTTTACAAGATGGCAGACATCACTAAACTCAAATATAACAGTTTATGATGAGGTTGTTCAAAGTACCATATTGTAGTTGACTGACTCACAGGCGGGGGGGGGGGGCACACTTACACAGGGAGTACAAGACTGTCCTTATTCATATGTTTAATCCAAAAAGGGTTTATAATCGATTTTGTCATTTGGTCCAAATGGACAAAGTGCATTTATGGTGGAGATCCAATATGTTTCCCGCTGCAGGAGAATGCGGGTTTGATCTCCCCTCCCGTGACAACTCCCAAACATGGTCCAATGCATGAAATTGAAAACCTGATGGGTTACAGTCGTGAGAGGCACACAAATGGGACCCCAACGCATTGTGCTCTTGTGCTCTTCCTTTTAGGGGTCTAATCGTGCGACCCACATCGATACTGCCACATGCAGACCAACCCATGGAGACAGTGAATGGGGTGCAGCAGTCTATGCAGTGGTGAAGCTCAAATTTCTGCCCTGCAACAGGGTGCTCAAAAAAAATCCAAAGTTTTTGCGTATTTGCACACATTGCATCTTTTGCACCAGAAGAAGCCAAGCCTATTTTGTAGTGCTGGGATTAACAAAATGGCTGTTAACTAGCCGGTCCCTACGCTTTCTGCCCCTACAGAATGTAATACGGCGTCTGCTGCCCACTAGGGGTCCTAGTTCAGGGTCATTTTTCAAATTCTGCAATCTTTCATTAATTATTTTTCTTACTTGATGTGATTCATGGTAATAACCCACAATCACAGTAACCTTGTTATCATAGGATACCATTGGTTTCCTAGAATTATTTCCCAGTAATGTCCCCTGTTCAACATTTTTAGCCTTTTTGTAAGTGTTTTGAACCTTATGGCTCAACATTAAATAAAGTTTCTATTTATTATACTTCACTGGTGAGTGCTCCACATTTTTGGTTTTTTTGAGTTGAGTATGACTACTGCGGTCTGATACAGTGACGAAAGCACCTTCAGCAGTTGGAGTGCTCTAGCTCCTTTTGTATTACAGTGGGAGTTTTGCTGCCCCTCTGCACCCCATCTTGTTCTGCTAATACAGCTATGTGGGCAATTAGGTTGGCTCCACTCATGGGGGGATGGAGTCCCTCCGTGTGAAAGACAAAATGATTGCTACACCACTGAGGGGTTGTGAAGGATGGCAGTACGTGCCAGAGGAGACTCAGCAGTAATGCTAACACAGTCTCCATGCCTGGCCCCCCCCAGGACCTTTGTGGGGTGCAATATGACCCACCACATTATGCTCCCAACCCTCTGGGAGATAGAGGTCTAGGGATCATAAAGTGGAGCTTTATGGGTTATTATTTATTACTTTTCTCCTAGGGCTATTCCACAGTCCCCAGCTCTTCCTTTAGCTGGGGCTTCCACTCTTGAGCTGACCCAGGCATCGGACTAGATTCCCGCTGTCTGGCCCCACTCTACCTCATAACATGCTCCTGGCCCCTCCACACGTGGATTACAGTGGCAGGGGGTTGTGTATGGCATCAAGTACACCAGCATACACAGGTGTGGGGCGTCACACCCACGTAAGTGCCAAAGACACATATCTAGGCTGATGTTGCAGAGCAACATTGTGTTATTATTTTTGTTCCTTTCGAAGTATTCCCAAATGTAACTGCCTGAGCAGAAAGTATGGACGTGCCACACACTGCACACAGTAATGCTAAGAAATCAACAATTGTCAGTGTTGATGGTTTTAAATGCCAAGACGAATTCACTGCAGCAAATAGGAGTTTGCACCACCACAGAGTTTTATGTTCAACAGTGACAACATCAATAACAGCAGATCCTGATCAGTCGAAAATAGCTCATGTAATTGCAATATGGCAAGAGAAAACATCTACAGGATTAAAACAAGGTTTGAAATAAGGCAGACTATTATTAAACCGGTCTCTGAGTTGCTGACCCGGACAAAGTACACGCTCCATGCCATAATTTAATGGCATCTGTTATATTCCTCAATGTTATCTTTTATAAGCTGTTGGTCAAACACAGTCCTGCAAATCTAACTATTCTTGAGCCCTCTGGATTTAAAGTAAACTAAATTAAATGCTTTTCTGACTGACCTGACTGTAGCCTCACACCCAGGAGATGGGCTAAATTGCAAGTTATTTGACAGTCATTCCGGTTCCTTAATTTTTTTACAGTCAAATATTTAACCCTTTCAATGTAGAGTAAACCGGACTTACAAATGCTATTGTGGGCAGAAGCATAGAAACATAGACAATGTCAGCAGAGAAAGATCACTGGTCAATCCAGTCTGCCCTGTTTTACCTTACCCTACCTCGTGACCTATTGTCTAGTAGGGGGTTTCGCTCTTGCCTCTCCTCTTGCTCCCTGCCTCACTGCAACCTGCCTGCATAACTAGGAGGTAGTACAGTGCAGTGGTTTAAGGCTCTGAACTGCAACCCTGGAGACATGGGTTTGAATCCCATGGCCCCCACTTGCATACTGTGTGACTCTGAGCAAGTCACTTAACTTCCTTGCGCGCCCAGATTGCGTCAGGAAACAAGCTTCAGCTTAGTGTGCCTCTCCTGGTTAAACAATGTTCCCCCATCAGACCTCGCACTCTGTTCCAGACGTGCTTGAACTCATTTATCATTTTTGCTCCCACTAGCTCAGCTAGTAGACTGTTCCACAGCTCAACCATTCTCTCCGTGAAGTAAAACTTTCTCGCATCTCTCCTGAATCCCCCCGCCAGCTTCCATTCATGCCTCCTTGTTATTGACCCTCTATTGCTGTTAATTAGTTCTTCACCATTAATCTTGTTTGTTCCTTTTAGGAAGTTGAAGGTTCCTGTATCATGTTGCCCCTCTACCTTCTGGCCTCCAGAGAGTAAATATTCCGTGCCCTAAACCGATACTCATAGGCTGTGCCCTGCTGGCCCCGAATCATTTTGGTTACTCTACGCTGCACTGTCTCCAGCCTGTTTCTATCTTTCCTCAGGTGGAGACTCCAGAACTGGGCGCAGTATGCCAGATGGGGTCTCACCAGTGATTTACAGACAGATGGTATTACCTCTTTCCGCCTGCTATCAAAATCACTCCCAGTATATACCAGCATTCTGGTTGCCTCGCTTTAGGTCTGGCTTGTTTGGTTTAGGGAGTTTCTTATGCTGACACTCAGGTCCAAATTACACTGAAGTAATGGCCAGTCTAACCCTTCCCATCCTGTGCATTACCTTGCAGTTTTGGCATTAAATTTCAACTGCCAAACCTTAGACCATCTTTCTTACCTTTGCAGGTCCCTATGCAACTCCTCCAATCCCACCTCCCTGTCTACCCTGCCAAAGATCTTAGTTTCATCAGTGAAGAGGCATATTTTACCCTGTATTCCTTCCCCTATGTCTCTGATGAACACATTGAAATGTTTAGGTCCCAGAACTAAAGGGTAGAGTAAAAGTTGGTGAACAAGAACAGATTGAGTTTTCCTAAAGGCACCCAAGCAGAATCAAAGATGAGCCACTACACCTGGTAAAAAAAAAAATACATATTATACTGTATTACTGGTGAACCTCTTTTTTGAAGGGGCACCCCTAACTCAACCTGCTTAGCCCCACTGGACTGCACCTGTATTTATTCTTGCCATTGTAATTTTTGATCTGCAAAGGTACACACTGTTGTGACACCTCCTTTCCAGGTGCCTCCTGGTTTACCCAGACATATTTTATCAACAGGAGAATGTTGGCCATGGCACCGGGCAAACTCCTAAACTCTCCTTTGATAAGTGCCATGGTATCTTTAACTTCTACCATGACAGTGACCAGGAATGGGCAGAACAGACCTCAGTTTAACATATCATCTGGAGGACGCCACCTCAACAGTGCTGGAGGATGCCACCTCAACAGTGCTGCACCCCCGTACTGTACTACAGTGTCAGGGTATTACCCTAAGTACCTGGTGTGGGGCTAGAACCCACAACCTTTCTGATCTCCCAGCCCCAGAGGTGAGTGTGCTACCTGCTGTGCTACTGACACTGCATATCACACTGTATATTGGGTCTCAGCTTCTGCATTTTTGTACCAGATCCTTTTCATCTATATTTTGGGACTAAATAATTTGCTGCAATCTAATATTGTTGTTGACGGTGACTACTGCCATGCCAGTGGAGGAAGGCATCCCTTCTCTGCTGTACATCTAAAAACCTGACTACTACCTTTCACAAAATTCCACTCTTTCCTTCCCTCCTCTGTAAGCTGAGATGTATCAACCAATAATGAATCCTACATTAAAAAAAGTGGCACAACCGGCTGGCATTTAATCCGTCAGCGAATCTAAGTAGAAAGCAATGAATGGTTTGCTAGGAATTCTCTGGATAGAGCAAGCTCTCTTTTGAGGGAGTTACAGCCCGCTATGATATTAAACTCATCATTTTCTGCTTTGGAGGTGGAATACAAAATGATTCGACAGACGCCCTGTAAAAGTCATCTTGCAATTTAATTCCCAGAAGTGTCTTCTTTGTGCTTGCGCTGTGGAGAATTTTTTACTAAAACTGTAATTACCTGTGTGCAGAAGCTCCCCAGCTTACCTGCAGTGATGTGCTAACATTTTAAAGGACCTAGTGAAAGGAGCAATCTTTTTTCTCTCTCTCTCTCTTTTATTCTTTCTTTGTCAAAACAGAATCACTCAGAAGAATAGCATGGTAAAAGAAAATGCTTTTTTTTTTTTTTTACTTCCATGACTGGGAAGTATACTTGCTGTTTTAAAGAGCCACCAACATGCTGAGAAGAATTTTTCAAAAACATAATATTTGGATTAAAAGCAGCTTCTATTTCTCATTATCTCTGTATTTCTTATCCCCATTATATATGACCGACTTCATATGCATGAGAACGGGATATCTGTTCCTTGAGGGTTCATCAGCTCCTATTGTTTCTTCCCAACATGATGTCATAATACTCTGCTTGTGACATCACAGTTATTCACATAGCAACATACTGTGAAGTCACAACAGTGCATTATAATTTTAATTATAAAATGAGTAAAAGAAATCCTGTGTCCTCATTCTTCGGGACCTGTGTCCTTACAGGACAACACTGCAGCTGGCACTTTTTCTGTGCCACCGCGATGCAGCACACCCATAGATCCATGCCTCCCAGAAACTGTTGAAAAACAAGTTCTGGCAGCCGTTAGTACAGTTACAAAAGCTTCCACTCATGAGCAGTGCTTGACTTATAAAATGCCATTTTCTTCTAGCACCAAATATATTCAAATAAATAAAGTCACCATCTGACTTTTTCCTTCTTTTTATTTTATATTTGTTTCTTATAGGCCTGTAAACCACAGTGACTAAGTCCACGACCCCCCTTCCCCCAAGCCAGCTGGTACTCACTCCAGCAGCAGCACCTGTCGCTTGCCTCACTACTCACTTGCACTCCAGCTGCGTTTTCAATAATAAATACTTGTGCCAGAACTGACAGCAAACAAGCCGTCAAACAGCAGCGCTGATTACGACCACTGAAACCATGCCCACTCAAAACCATGGGTGCTCACGCAAAGCCACGGTTTTCACTGACACGCTGAAAGCCGTGGATGCTCATCGAAAGCTATATCTTTCACTAACGCAATAACCACAGAATTGGGGGGGGCGGCTATTAGCTTAGCAATACAGTTTAGTTAGTAAAGAAAGAGACACAAATGCAGGAATACATAAAAAAGAGAAGACAGCATTGCAAGAATACATTTTCTTTATTGGGAGGAGAGGCGGGGGCAGGGACCATGAAGGAGAGGTTATTCTTGGCTACCAAGTGCCCTCTTGTGGTATGGGAAGCCTCAACGCTGGCTACAACGTTACTTGCTGTGCTAAGAATATAAAAACATGAACTACTTTCTTCTAAATCAAGAAAAAAAAAACACGTTGTTAACCTAATATTTTACCTTTATTGAAATCTGTGTGTTTCTGTTAAATATTTAAGTCCCATTTTATAAGTGCAGTAAGACACTCCAAGGACGTGGGTTGTTGCCTGATAAGAGTACTTCCTAGGTGCTGAAGGCACTCGGCGCAAGCACCTTGTGCTTCACTCTGCACCTGGCTCATACTCTCATCAGACAACAACCCACATCCTGCTGTGTCTTAATGCTTCTATAGGGAATAAGCTATAGAGGCTTGTGAACCCTAAGGGATAATGATCATGTTTTTATGGGAATTTCTTTAGTAATAAATCATGATGAGATGTATGTCGAAGATATATGACATACAAGCTGAGTTGTTTCTAAATATTATGTATTCCAAAGTTTTCCCAAAGATTTAGTGACAACAAGGACCCAGCACTCAGTGCCCAATAACGCAGCAGACTCACAAGTCTATCAGCAAAAGTTCACATTTATTGCGAGCAATTCAGCAACAGTGGAGACGGTGTAGCCCAGGGAGGCTACCCACAAACCAACATTTCAAGACCGTACCTGGGATCTTGTCAAGGTCTCCCAAAGGTGTCCGCTGCTATTTAATGCTTTTCCTGTTTGTCACATGAAAAAAATGTACTTGCTGTAAGCATGAGCAAAGTTGTTTTTAGTGTTTTTGCCCAGATGGGTTGTGGGCAGCCAAGAATAAGCGAACATCACTGCCCCCCCAACAAGACATGCCCTACTGTAGGATTCAGTGGATTGATCCCGTTGCTTACGAAACTGGTAGACACTGAAACATATAAACATATATAGAATAGTGTATGGGTGACCATACACAACAAGGCTGTGTTTCCATCGAGGGAAGTGAAGCCCGAAAGGTCTCTATGACAGCATCACTTCCTGAGATGGAAACACAGCCTTGGTTGCGTATGGTCACCCATGCACTGTTTTATATAGTGTATGGTTCCACACAGGCTTTAGGTAAAGAAAAACTAGGAGACGCAATTTCGTTTCCAGAAGCGGCTGTATTGTAAAATCATTAAAATACAGAATAAGCTGAAAACTGGTATAAATCTGAGATTTTCTTGCTCCTTGATAAATGTCTTCCTCTTGCTAATGTGTTTTGAAAAAAAAACATGGTTGTCATTTTTTTTTCCAACTGTTTACTTCAAGCGCAGTTATGAATGTCACTTTGTTAGCCGTGACAGAACGTCTCTGGAGGCTGTGGCGGCAGGGGATACTGCAGTCACGTGATTCAAAGGCAAAAAGTTGTTGTGGTATCAATGTGATGTTAGAACGATACCACAATAGCCTTT
Organism: Neoceratodus forsteri; assembly: GCA_016271365.2. Taxonomy (NCBI): domain Eukaryota; kingdom Metazoa; phylum Chordata; order Ceratodontiformes; family Ceratodontidae; genus Neoceratodus; species Neoceratodus forsteri. The sequence goes on from CM028136.1 coordinate 963,306,410, forward strand.
CATGACCTTTGACCAGTACCATAATAAAAATATTGCTTGAATTGAAATTCATACACAATAGACCCTAACCATACACTATAGAAGCATTGAATCTGGGAGAGAAAGAGACTGCAGGTCCATCAAGTCTGTCTGTATATTATACTACCTCGCCCCATGACACAGTGTCCAGGGGGTTGTCCCCCCCGCCTTCCTACCAGCAACCCTCCACCTACCGTTCCTCCAGTGGACCTATGAGTGCGCTTGCTCTGTCCCAGCAGTGTTTGAACCCCTGTATTTTTTCCATATAGGTATTCTTCTGCTCTTCTGGCAGGCTGTGTGGCTGTATCAGCCCATTCCCATAGCACCACAGCCCTCCTAAGTCTCCGTCCATTCCCCCTCCAGAGACTGGGTGGGCCAGCAGTGTCAGTTGTGGGGGGGCTACACTAATTCCCATCCTCTATTATTTTCCTACTGATTTTCTAGTGCCAAATCATGGAACCCCCATCCTTGAGGCAACAGAGCTATCCTATGGAACTCGATCTTTCCTCTCCCGGCCAACCCGAGAGACCGGAGTCTGTTCCACGACCACGGGTCGCGGTGTGACTACTGAGGAGGCATGGATGCCTCAGCCCTCTCTGTATCACTGGGCCAGCTTTATTTTTTTATTAATCTTAGACTTTTGGTAACCAGGTAAGGCCCACTAGGCACAAGTGCCTGTTTTCAGGGGTGACCTGGGAGCACTGGACGGTTAAGTGACTTGCTCAGAGTCACACAGTATGCAAGTGGAGGGTGTGAGAATCAAACTCAGGTCTGGTCAGCTGGATATATCAAGCTAGTTCACACCTCGTTCCTCTAACCTCTAGGCTATACTGCCAGCTTGAGCCACTACATTGTGCCTGCCCTTACCATGCTCGACATCCATTTGTTCCATGGCTCCACCACACTCTCAGTGAAGTAGAACTTCCTTACATCCCTCCTGAATGTACCCCCTCCTCAGCCATGCCCTCTTATGACTGCTTCCCTATTTCAAACAAACAGATCTTCACTATTTACCCTGTTTATACCCCTCAGAAATGAATATGTGTCTATAGCGGCCCCCCCTCACGTCTGGCCTGTGAGTACATGTTGAGAGGCAGGACACTAGCCATTCCTCATAGGTTCTGCCTTGCTGGCCTTGGATTATTATGATGACCCATCTCTCTACTGACTTCAGCCTGTCTATGTCCACTACCACATGGCATACTGTGCCCAGTTCTGGAGCCCTCACCAGAGATCTGTAACACGGCAATATCACTTCCCTCCTCCTGTGATCAAAATCCTTCCCAGTACATCCCAGTCTCCTCTATACCTTACTGTGTGCCTTACTGTATTTGCTGGTTTGCTTGAAGGGGTCATTGATGATGCCTCTAAGACCCCTTTCCTCTGCTGCAGTGATCAGCCTAATCCCTCCCATCCAACAGTCCATGCACTAATACCTTTTCCCTGAGTGCGTTACCTTGCACTTCCCAGCTCTGACTCTCAACTGCCAGATCTATTTGTTTTCTATATAGGTTTTTATACTCCTGGCAGGTGCAGGCAGCTGGTTCAGCCCTGTCCTGTCATCCATGGCTATCTCATGTCTCTTCCAGTCCCAGGAGACTTATATCCCCCATGGATTGCCCCCCATGCCAGGGCTGGGAAGGGAGGGCCATCCTCCCCAACCGGAACACAAATCCAGACCTATCCTTAGAGCCACAGAGACCAAGCAGGCCATCCGCATGAGTGGGCAGGACTTCATGAAGTCCCTCCTCTGTTTTCTTCCTTGTTGTTCTCCCCTTGGGCTGTGCAGACATGCAGTGGGCACGGCGAATGCACTCCATTTCCACGGAGACACCTCTGAACGTGCGCCCTTCTCACTTACTGGGCCTTGCACGTGCTATTCTGGATTCCTCCAGATGGCAGTCAAGTGGCGAGGAATGGGATCTCCCATCTCCGAGGGAGGAGAACAGTCCTGCAGATGCTGAATCCTCCCTCCCTCCCCTGGCTGATCCCCAAGTGATCCAAGTCCATTTCAGAACCCGGATCACCGCCATAGGATAAGGTAAGGTGCTCACAGCACTGCAGCCCTTTGCACCACCAGGCCGGCTAAACTGCCAGATCTTTGACCACCTTTCCAGCTTGCTTAGGTTCTTCTGACGTTCCCTCACCCCTTCCTCACTGTCTACCCTGCCACACAGCTTTGTGTTGTCAGGAAAGAGACACATCTTGTCCTGGATATCCTCCCTGTGTCACTAATGAACATATTGAATAGGACTGATCCCTGCAGCACCCCACTTGTGACCCCCATTTCCCAGATTCGGCTTCATTCACTGTTGCCATCTGTTGCCGCACCCTCAGCCAGTTCCCCACCTTCCTGACTAAACCCTTCTCTACCCTTAGGTCCTCTAACTTTTTCAGCTGCCTCCTGTGAGGCATCAAATCGAAGGCTTTGCTGAAATCAAAGCAGAGCAAATCTGTCACCTGTTGTCTACTTTTAATACACTTCTATTTTGTTAGCCATCCGTGTCCGCGTCTACTTTGCGGCTGGTGTATGGAGCCATGCTGCAGTGGTGTGCATGGTGGCTGTGTGGTACATCTGGGGTTGACTGGGGTTTGTGTCTGGTGGTCTGTGCCCAGTGGCCGGTGTGTGTGCCCTGGGGTGTACATGTGCTCCCTGTTAGGGCTGTGTGGCCTGTGTGTTGTGTGCTGTCGGCATGTGTGTTGTCAGCTATGGTCCCAGTGGCATGTCCCGTGCCGTCCTGTGGGCATTGCCCATGGCTGCCTGCCAGTGGTCATTTGTGTCATGCCACCTCCATGCACTGCTGTGGTTCGCGTGGTCAGGGCCTGCGGCCGTGTGCCTGCCTTGCTTCCCTCCCTCCTGACATCCCCTGCACCCTGGTGGCAGTGTGTCCTGCTCTTGTGGCATGCTCCACACTGTGCCAGTTGCCCTGTGCCATGGCCCATGAGCCTCTGTCCCTTGCCCAGCCCAAGTTGTGCTCTTGCGCTTCCTGCCTTGCTCCGTTACGCAGCTCAGGTTACGCAATGGCACCTGCTGACTTGCTCCCTGGCGCAGCCCTTGTTGCACCATGGCGCATCCCTCGATATTCAGCCATCTTGCGCTGTCACTTGCTGTTGTGCTCAGCCTTTGAATATCATGTTGGCTGCGCACTGGCGCAGTGTGCTTGCACTGCACACCTGTTGCGCCTGCTTCTGGCGCATTTCTTAATATCCCACCCCATGAGTAAGGCAGCATTCTGGCTTTTTATTTATTTATTGAGATTTCAGAAAACACCTTTGAGCCATGGCTCTTTTAAGAAAGGTTCCATGTCAGGAAACAAGAAATGGCACACAGTCAAAGAAAATAACAAATAAGACGATTCCAGCAGCCATAGCCTTCGTCAGGCACATTAGTTAACTTAAACAAATGCAGGTCCTATGTATAATCATTTTCAGAAAGGAACTGGAAGTTCAGAGGAGGGATGGTGGGTACAGGTGGAGGAGATTGAAAGCCTGGATCAGGGTAAAAGGAGAGGAGTAGAAGTGTGGTCCAAGGGGGCATTGTCAAAAATACCAGCTGGATAGGAAGGGGGTGGGAAAGAGTGGTGAGGGGGGAGGAGGAAGGGACTAGGAAGAGGGGAGACTGGAAAAAAGGGGAGGATTAGGCAGAATTATGAGTAGCAGTCAGAGGAGGCCCTGGCAACAAGGTGTTGATGAAGGCTGCACTTAAAAATGCCCAGTGCAGTATGGTTGGTAACTTCAGGTGGAAGCCAGTTGTACCAAAATGAGGCTCTGGATTTAAAGGATCGTTGTCCTTGGGTAGTGTGGAAGCGTGGAACAGAAAAGGTAAGATTTTCCAATCTTCTGGTTAGGCGGGGGCTGGCATGGGGAGCCAGCAGTGTCTGAGCTCCTGTGGGTAGGAGATCTAAGGTGATCTTTGGGGCTAGAATGCAGGACTGGTACTTTAGTCTGCCAGATAGCTGGAGCCAGTTTGCTTGTTTGTAGATGTTGCAGGTGTGTGAAAGGCAGGGGGCAGAAGTCAGGAGATTACATGCCTTATTTAGGGCTATGGCAATGCATTGAAGTGCAGTGTCAGTGGCAGATCCGTATATCACAAGCCCATAGTCAATTATTGAGATAACAGAGCTCTGAATAGCAGTGCTCAGGGCTTCGTCTGTGAAGCAGTTCCTATGCCTATAAAGCAGCCCTACCCAGGTATTTACGATCTTAACATTGTTCTCAATATGTTCAGAGTATGACAGAGTACTGTCGAGGGTCACCCCCAGGTATTTAAACAGATGAACTTGTACAAGCATCACCCCTTCACTGTTTGTGATAGAAAGACCTTTGTTTTTATGTTTGTTGTGGATTCCATGAAACATCATCATTTTTTTTTTTTTTCTAGTTTAGGATGAGTTTTTGAGATTTAAACCATGTCTCCACTTCCGTGAAGCTTTTTTGCAGTTGTAATTGTAGAAAGGAAGGATCAGGGTGGGAGGTGAAGATAACTGCATTGTCTGTGCATAGTAGGATTCTATCAGGGCAGGAAGAGGGGAGATTGTTAAGAAAAATACTGAAAAGCATAGGACCCAAAATTGACCCTTGAACTTCAGAGCGAACCGGAAGGGAAGATGAGAGGGGATTCACCAATTCTGACCTGTTGGGTTTGGTCACTAAGGTAGCTTTGGAACCACCGTGAAGTGTCATCTGAGAGTCCTAGGCAAGATAATTGTTCAGTCAGCAGTGAGTGGTTGACAGTGTCAAATGCCTCTGTCAAATCAATGAAAGTGGCACTGACAAGGTGTCCCAGATCCAGAGCATTATGGATATAAGTGCTGAATTCAAGGACAGCCGTGGTGGTACAGTGCCCCTTATGAACACCTTGTTGCTCATGACTTTGCAGGTTGTAGTTAGCAGGGTATTCAGCAAGCTGATCAACAACTATTCTCTCCAGAGCTTTTTTTTTCGGGGGGGGGGAGAGATTGGAGATGGGTCTGTAGTTGCTGGTAATCATCTTATCACCACTTTTGTGAATAGGTGTCACCACAGCAGATTTCCCTTTTTGGGGAACCTGAGAGAGCATGAGAGATCGATTAAGGACTTTGGTGAGTGGTGTCAGGACTTTGTCAATGGTAAGTGCAAGGAGTTTCAGATCTAGGGGAGTCACCACTGGATCTGGCCCTCCCAAGCACTTTGAGCAGATGTTTTTTAGCCAGGACCTCAGGGATAGTTTTAAAGTAGAAAGGCAGGTGGCCCTGTGATGTTCTTGCTTTGTCCGATGTTAGTGTATCCTGTGAGGGGTCAAAGAAGGTTGGAGGTAGTACATGACTATTAAGCTTGTATGCACATCCACATTAAACTGTGAGTAATGCCTACTCTGTGAGGAAGTAAGTAACATTTATTATTTATTTGAAAATTGATAATAGGAAAGGCACACAGAGTCAAGATCATTTCCAAAGTAATTCGTATGGGAACGGAACTAACAATAAAAGCATACACAGTAAGAATGATTGGTACAAAGTAACATACAGAGTACAATTAAACATATTACAAGTGCATAGAAGAAGTAAATGGAGCTAAACAAAGGTACAATGAGAGGATCTGATGTGCAAATGAAATGCCCAAAGCAGGTAGAATGTATGGCAATACAGAAAAAATGGAAGAAGCCTGGCACAAGCTGAGGTAGAAACCAGGAGGAAAGTGGAAGGGGAAATTGTTTAACCAGGAAAGGCACATTAAGCTGGAGCTTGTTTCCAGGTGTGACCTGGGAGCACAAGGAAGTTAAGTGACTTGCTCAGGGTCACAAAGTATGGAAGTGGGGGTAGATGAGATTCAAACCCAGGTCTCCAGGTTTGCAGTTCAGTGCCCTTAACCACTACACTATACTGCCTCCTTGGGAGGAAGCCCAACAATGGGGATGGTAGGGGCTCCAACAGGGAAAGACTCAGAGAGGGGGATGACAGAAGCAAGGGGGAGGCTGATCCTCCTAAGCCCCTTCCAGTACCACAGTACTACAACAGGCTACCCTATCACTCTGCTTCTGACATCAAAATACGTTACCGTATTAGATCTGGACCACAAGGAATATATACGGATGGACACTGGGTTAACAGCGATGCATTTAATTTATGTTATTTTTATCTTATTTTAACTAGGTTGATGGTTTTATGTCTTGTTCAGTTCTACGTAACTGATGCTTCAAACGTGTTCTCTCCTGAAGGAATGGGCAAGTAGTCCCCGTTGAGCCCTTTGTCATATGCCTGCTTCAGGGCAGCGTATTATTTGATGGCAGGGAGATGGACTTCAGTTTGACAATGCACGTTGCATGGTTTTCGCTTCCACATCTGGACTTACACTGAATGAATCTGATTTATTTACTTTTACTACAGTGTCCTCTTACAAATGAATCTCCGCGCATGATGCACGCTGTGTACTTACTGTAACTTTTCATCTATTTAGGTATCATATCTTATGTTATTTTGACTCATGCTTTCTGTTATTTGTAATAAAGGATTATAAACCATTAATAAAAATGGGCACAATAAAGCAAAATACATTGCATGGAGAGTTTTATGCAGTCCTCAGCACTTCATTAGAATTTCAGGTATAGACAAACAGCAGCAACGAAGGGAGAAATAACTTGTTTTCCTGAAAGCATTCATAGTAATACAAAAAACGATGAGATAGCTACAGAACAGAGACTGTATGAGACAAGCTGATTTGTGTCTAAACATTATAACTTTCAAATTTCCCATGAGGCACCAGTAGCTCTTTATGTATGCCGAACGGGAGATGAAGGCATGATGATGATAATAACCAAGGTGCAGCAGCAGAAGAAGAATTTACATTTATACAGTGCTTTTCATACACACTGTATTCCAACGCGCTTGACAAGTGTACCTTCCCCCCAAATGTGGAGCTGTTCACAGCTTTGATGAGTCTCCCTGTGGCAGGGCTGGAGTTTGACCTAGTGTATTCCAGGGGGTATAAAGGTGCTTGGCAGGAATGGCATGAGGGTGTAGGTCTAGGTTTGGGTCCAAGTCCAAGTCTGAGGCAGCGATAGAGGCCGAGTATGATTTGACCCTGCCTGCAGGCCCAGCTGCAACTGTCTGTAGGCACTTGTCAGACTAAGGAGGTGGCAACATGGGCCCTGAATTTGGATGTGGCACAGCCTTCCTGTCAGGTCTGCTCCCCGTTATGCTGGCATGCACTCAAAGATAAGATGACACCCAAGGGACCATGAGTTGCCTGTGCAGAGGCTCCCCCTTAAGAGGGTTTGTCCAAATAGCTACAGCACTTGCCTGATCGTAATACTATGATGTATAAGGCCAGTGGCTCCAAGTAGGTCTTGGGACTTGGCAGAAATCTTGATACAAGTGCTCTCCCTTCGCAAAAGTGTCTGACTTTCAGAAATAAATGAGCGAATGAGTGTGCCAAGGTTTACGTAGGGGGCTGGGAATCGCATATCCATCAGAGCCCTTACAGCTTGTTCCACAGGTTTGCCTGCCTGACTTCCTTTTGTTTGTTTTTTGATTAATTACTCTGCTTTATCACTCACACTCGACCAGCCCCCATCAGCCACTCTCTCCCCAAGCCTCATCACCCGCTGTCCGTGGGACTTACCTCTGACCTGACAATAACCTACAGTTTGCAACCCATGCTCTCCGGGGTTCCCCATGCCTAGGAGGAGTTTATTTTTTTAATTTTTTTAGATGCTTTATTTTTTGTGCCCCCAGTCCGGCTATGGCAATGGCATACCATGGCTCCATGGGGCCGACTTGGCTGGAAGGCCCATCATGCAGCACAGCGGTGGGGGGGTCTAATCTTCCCCCTTCCCCCAACACCTGAGTGAGGCACGGCGTGCAGTGATACCAATGGTGGTGCTGCGCACACTTCCATGCACAGCATGCTGGATATCTGCCGCAATCCTCCCCTGCCCTCCAAGTGTGGTCTGGCGCTGACCCCCCTCCGTTAGAGGTCAGGCATGCAGCAGATGCTGCAACCCCCGGAGGAGGAGAGCAGACCATGTGTGGCTCAATCTTCCTCCTTTCCGGCCGGCCCACCAGTGACCAAGCTCGCTCTGGAACCCAGTTCACCAGCACTGCAAGCGGTAATGTTACCGTTGCACCAGTGGGCTGGCCCGCCTAGGAGAAGTTCAGCTTAGATGTTTGTTCGGCAGCCCAACCAGTGGTACGGGGCCTGTGAGAAGACAGGTGGAATCATCTTGCAGTAGAGGACTCCATTTTCTTGTTTTCTCCCCACCCTGGGTGCTAGCGGGCAAGGACTGAAGTGGACATCGCATGGAAGTGTGGCAACATCCTTAGTCAGGAGGTGCTTGCCCACCCATTGCGACCTCACTTGCCCTCTCATCTGTGGTCACCCAAGAGGCAGTGTTGCTGCGGAGCTCACAGACCACCCTGCCCTAGAGGTGGACAGCGCCCTCTAAGATGCTTCATCCTCCTCGCCCTGTTCATCCCCCGATGACTTGAACTCACTGTTGACCCGGGTCATCGGCATCACAGGCAGTAGCGCTACCACTGTGCCGACGGTCTGGCCTGCCCGACTTCCTGATGAAGAACCCTGAGAGGTTCAAAACACCGAGGAATCTGTCTGTCCTCCTGTCACTGATTGATGTAATAAACTATTGAGTTTATCATTTTCTGCTATCTGCTTCTTTCTGACACATCACCCAACTGTGCTTTTGGGGATTATTTTCAGATAGTTCACCATGCTGTTTTTCGAGCATACTTCAGAATGTTTTCCTGGTGCTTATTTGGTAAGCTGCTAGGACAAGACCTCAGGATGTAACCACCTAGGGGATAAAGGAAGGAAGTGTGAACAAGGAATTAAGGGAAGTACTGAGTGCCAGGCATGCCATGTGAGGGTGCCCGGTGTTGAAGAAGTAATCACATTCAGCCCACCTGCGGAGGGAAGGGAATCTAGGGGTAGACGAGCAGTGCTATGGAAAGCATGGTTGTGGAGTACCTAGAACATAACCAAATTCACCCTCCACTTTCTGTTTCTATCCTTGTTATAAGATCGGAGGTAGCAGGTACTTATCATGTGTCATTGTTTCGAGTCCCACCACTGACTTCTGGACTTCATCCCAGAAGCTGCAAATCATAGTCCCTAATCAGTAGTGATGGTTCCCCAAAGTCCAACTTCATTTTTTATCACCATGCTGTGAGAGAAGGTGCCCTGTGCAACACTGATGTCCACAGTATTTAAAGGAAACATGATCCTGTTTATATTTTTATATAATTATTCATTTGGGCATGTGTAAAGTCTGTTCAATAACTCCACTGTAATGTGCTATGTGTTTACTTTGAATTAACCCCACACTTTCCTCACTTAAGGTCTCTTGTAAAATGATGCTGCCCTTTTTTCCCACCCAATACCCATTTTTTTAATAACTTAGCCATTTCAGAACCTAAATATGGAGAGCTAGCCATTCCACTCATCAGCACCCATGCACAGCCATGGACAAATGCCTGAATTGGTTTCATCAGAAGGGAAACGTTAACAAGGGCTCAAGGGAAAAGCTTATGAAAAGTGCCTTGGGTTCCTGTACTTCTACCTGGACACTAACCAGGACAGTACCAGAGATTGGAAGGCGAGACTTCATTTTGAAGTCCCATCCACAGGACAGAACACCCCAGCAGTACAGCACCCAATTAGTACTACACTGTAGTGCAAACACATGGGGGTTAGGTTCAAATCCTAGTGTGGGACTAGAACCCATGACCTGACCCAGAGGTGATGTGCTGCCAATTGAGCCACGTGAGAGGAGGATGAAAATGACTATCCCCTCTTGAAGACAGCAAGGGGGGAGGGCTGACAACCCCATTCTCTATAAAAACTCTTTCCACTATTCTTCTAAAACAATTATATTCACCATCCCTTTGAAATCCGACATCTGTCTGTGTCTCTAGGCACTGATGCGGAAAGCTTTGCCTTAGTCATTTTTATTACCAATATAAAAATCTTTCCTCCTACAGGTTTCTAAAATGGATATCTTGAAAATTCAGGTTGTCCTAAGGCAGGTATTCAGAAGCTGTTCTAAAACTTCTTTCATTAAAGAAAAATAAAATACGTATGATAACAAAGACTGCATTAGGAAAGCAGTGAACTGGTTTAATCTTTTTGTCAAACAGCAAAGCAGAGACAGAACTTTTTTATTACAGAAGCTCCAAAGACTCATGTAGTAAGTGAAGGAACCACAGAACTGGGGCCTGTCAGTTTTCATAATGCTTGGTACAGGCATGGCTACCTGATGCTCCCAAAATCAGGGATGCACTCTGTGTAGGGAAAGGGTGTGGAAACCAGGCTGGCTAGCCCTATAATGCAATTAAAACAAGGGAACTGCACCGCTAGTAGCCAAACATATGAGGCACATGGCAAAAAAAGATACACAGACTGATGTATTGGCACCCATACACAAAAAGGCTGTGTTTCTATGAAAAAGTTGAGTTGACAGAATATGAACCTTGAGAGCATGCCCTTTCTGAGACCCAAGCTGGGTGTAAGTGTCTTTTGGTGGTACTACGGAGTGTGCCCCTACCCCACGCCTGCCAGCACTCCAACCGGAACACTCACATAGACCCACCAGGACTGCGCGATCCGGTCAGGAATAGCTATTCGGCGAGTGGTGGCATAGATGCCAAGGTGTCACAGAGGCCTCTGCATGTGTGTAGAAACAGAAAAGAGAAGGAAAAAGACCTGAATAGTCCATTTATTCTGTCCAGCACTCCTACTCATTCTCATTCTAACCTTTTTTGGGGGGAGATGATTTAAGGACAGCCCTGTGCTGTGGCAGCTTCAGGAATTAAGAATGATCAGGGCACAGGCAGAGTACAGAGGTCTTGTGTCTGGGCATGCAGGCAAATTTAAACCCAGTCTATGTTGCCAGCTATGTATCACTGCTGGGGCACGGCTTGGGCACAGCAGATTTTTACCGTGGCATGTGCCCTGTCTGGCCCTGTCCTGGAACCATCCATGGCCCTGTGCATCCACTAAAGGGTGCATGGGGTTATGTGAATCATGTGCTTAGTGCCAAAACCTTCCTCCGTTTTTTGCTTACAAATGTGATACCTGCAGTTTTACATCTGAAATGCTGTAATTTGCGTACCACATAAAAAATATCCTTAGACTACTACTGTAGGAGTAAGTGGCTTAATGATGGCATAATGATATGTAATGCTATGTTACTGGTTTTAAATTCCTGATGAGATCCACATTCCTTTAATCTTGTTATTTATAGTTGTGTTATCAAAAGGATATATATTTTCACCATTTCAGTCAACTTTATCTAAACTCCCATCATAACCAATAGCTAGCTCCATCTGAAGGCCAAACCATCCATTACTTAACCTGAAACAAAATGTCTGCCCTGGGTACAAGGAGTTAAAACACTTTGGGAGATTTTTCTAGAGGCTGAAGGACATAATTATATGGGGTTAGGCCTGTGCCTTTGTTTCTTCAACTTCAAGGAAGACACCTGGAAGTGTTAACACCTGACAGCAGCCAAGGAGACCTTATTTGAGCATTTAATATTTGGAGCAATACATCTAGGCCTGGTGTTTTGGAGGAGACAATGGCCACTCACAAGCTGCAGTTTCTGTGAGGGGGATCCTTACAACTGACGCTGATAACAGAATGTACAGTGTTTAAAACAGTATGAAGAAAACTCTTCTCTACATAGAAAGGCAAAAAAAGCTAAAAAGAGCAAAGATATATGTTTTTCATTGTCAGATGAAGGAAAATTTACTAAAGATGGGTTTCTTTGATAAACACTTGCGTAAGCACCTCTGGGAGTGGCTGGGACCTCTGGCAGTATGGCCACAGCATCCGCTGAGAAGGATACCAGCCCCCCCATCAAAAGAGAAAACTAGAAACCGTGCTACAGTAAAAACTGTAGACATGGAAGAGGATAAACAAACATACCAGAAATTGGTTAACATCGCAGCAAGGTTTGACAAGCTATGGCTAATCGGACGCAGAAACAGAAGGAAGGTGTGTCTGTAGTCAACTCAGAGGTTGATGTCTTTAGATCAAAAATGTAAAGAGACTGCATCTAAATTGAAAACGTTCAGTGCTTTCTGGAACGAATTTATTAAAGACATTAACGTAAATAAAAAGGTAACTAGGACATCTGGAAAATTCAGTGAGGAAGTAGGATCAAGAATTGTTGGTGTTCCTGTGCTTGAAGAGTGTGGCAAAATAATAACCAAGGAACATAAAGGAAAGCTGTGTTTAATACAGATCTCCCCCAACAAGCCTTACCCCCTTCCCAACTAGGGGTTTCGCAAATAAAACACAATTTTCTGTGCCTGTTTACTTACTTTTAAAAACATTTTTATACTGGTATTTCTTTCTTGTCCTGGCTGGCACTCCTTCACCCTGTTCCACTGTCCCTCCAGCGCCGGCCCCCACGGATCAGACCACCTTCCTTGTGCCCCATGACTTACCCTTCATGGCAGGGTGGTGGGGACTGTCTCAACCTACCCAACATGAATCCAGCCAGGGAGGTGCCTTCTTGGGGCCGGTGCCTGCATAGGACAGCTTCATGCAGCATGGCCAGGACCTTTTTCTGCTTTTCTTCCCTTTAGGAGGTGAGGCGTGCAATGACGCCCACGGAGAGAGTGCGCACACATTCGCACACACTCCTCCAAGCATCTGCCTCATCTCCTCTCCTTTCTGCAGCATCAGTGCATTGCCCCCCAGCCGCTGCTAGGGGCCAGTGGAGTGCCAACTGTTGGTGCCCCCCTCCCCGGAGAAGGAGAGCAGTCCATCGGACGCTCCATCCTTCTCCTCCCATGCTGACCTCCAGTGGCCCATGTTAACTCCTGAACACGGGACTCTGGCATAGCACAAGGTAAGGCATCCAGTGCCTCAGCCCTCAGAGCCACCAGGTCGGCCACTTTTTAAAATTTTTAAAATGTCTGGCGATCCGCAAAATGGCGCAGGCTGTGCATCTCCATTTCATTGCAAAGTGCTGCGCCACACCGCTCAGCTGCAATACACTTGTATTGGAGCCGAGCGGTGTGGCACCGCACTTTGCAGTGAAATGGAGGTGCACAGCCTGAGCCATTTTGTGATTCGCCAGACTTTTTAAAAATTAAAAAAAAAGTAAGTAAACAGGCACAGAAAATTGCATTTTTTGTGCAAAACCCCTAGTCGGGGGGTAAGGCTTGTGAAGGTCAGGAATCTGTATTAAAGACAACTTTCCTTTAAGGCACAGTAAAAATGCCTTCCATGAGTCTTGGAGTGTGAGTCTGACTCACTTGCCCCACCACTTAGAGTGTAACCACATTTTTTTCATTAACTGACCTTAAGGGTGGAAGGGATCATATTTTGGCTTCATGGAGTTGAGAGCCTGATCCCTTCTACTTCCCTATTCAGAGACACGCCCTTGTACTCTCATGTTTTGTGATGCAATAGTCAAGACAGTGTCGGGATGTGCACCATTTGCTTCCACGGGGCTTCTTTTTAAATCATGGTTTTCAATATTCTAAATACCTGATTTGTAGAAATCAAAGCCACTGCTCAACTAAGAAGGCCCGTCATAGTTAGATGGTGGCCGTGATCTGCAGCCACTATTGACAATGGATACAATTTTTATGCCAATGCCCATAAATCTCACCAAACTGAACTAGACTCCTTGTTCTCTTCTAGACTCCTTGTTGCCAGTTTGTTCTCTGCTGCCCTCTCCTTACTCCCCACTGTGTCCTATACTTGATTTGTACACAAATCGGGCATTTAGAATATCAAAAACCATCAGGAAGCATAGGAAAACCAGGAGCAGTTATAAAATTTGCAGCAGGTGTTTTATTCTTATCAGTAACAGCAAAATAAAAATAAAAGTTATTCAGTTTAATTATTTACAAAGGCAGAACAGAGAAAACAAAGTCCTTCACCTGAGGATGTCTCTAATTCCAAGTTTCAGTCTCTGTTTCTCACTCTAGCAAAAGTATTGCTGCTCTTTTTATAAGTCTTTGCTTGGGAATTCATTTAGAGACATCTTGATTTTCTATGAATGTTCTTGTCAGTTTCCTTGCAGGTGCAACAAACAGAACAATGTCCCAAGCTGGCCTCCTGCTGACAGCTCTGCAAAAGTTTGTGCTGCATGACAAGTTTAACCCCTTGAGTTTCAAATATCTGTTTGCAATCTTTTCAACAATATAACTATATACATTTTCACACCAAGGGATCCCAGTTTCACATAAAGATTCACATACATTTGTATAACCGCAAATATGCAAGGGGAAGAAAAGACAGAAACAGCAAGTGAAAGCAGAGAGATAGCGAGAGGTGGTGAATCATGAGACCATCAGAGTGATCAGTTCTTAGGTCTCACAAGAACATTTGGTTGCGTAACCAGACAGACAAGAGACAGAAAAGGAGAGGACAGAAATGTAAATTACGTAACCACTATAGTTCTTGATCTTCTTGGACAAAGTCTCCACCACTCATTCACACTGATGGGACTACACCAGAGGCGCTAGGACCCAGCGGGAGCCAGAAATCTTCAGGAGGGCTGGTGTCGAGGTAGAGCCATGAGGAGTGGCACCACAAGCCTGTCTCATGCTGTATAGACTACCTCAGCGTCAGCCCTCCAACCGCCTCAGTACCTTTTTTTCTGAGGAGGTGCAGTGTAAACTAATCTAATGAAACTAACCTATGTCGGACAAATGATAGTCTGAATGACTTGTGTAAGAAAGGTCAACACAACAAAGTCTTCACAGCCCAGTCATGGAGGGAGTGAAGACCATGAATAGATAACTGAGCTCGGGGGATGGAGGGTCGGTGTGTGAATGAGTGGTGGAGACTTCGTCCAAGAAGATCAAGAATTACGGTAGGTATGTAATTAACATATCTTCCTGGACATAAAGTCTCCACCACTCATTCACACTGATGGGAGAGTACCGAGCTAAATAATCCCCTGAGATGGGTGGCAGGAGAGAGAGGAGCTCACTAGGACAGAAGTCCATTAAGGATTGTTCTGCCAAAGGACTGATGTTGTCTGGCATGGACATCCAAAGCATAGTGCTTTATGAATGTGTGTACAGAGCTCCTGGTGGCCGCATTGCAAATGTCCGCAATGGGAACATTACAGATTTCTGCCAGGGAGGCCACAACTGCTCTGGTAGAATGAGCGTATAATCTGCCTTCTAGCTTGACCTGTGCCATGGAGTATCAGTAACGGAGGCTTGCTACTAGCCATGCTGAAATACACTGGATGGCCACAGGCTGGCCCAGCTGGGCTGCATTAAAGGAGACAAACTGTTGTTTAGAAGTGCAGATTTCCTTAGTCCTGTCTAAGTAAAACCGCAAGACTCTTTTCACATCCAAGGAATGTAGGGTACGCTCTCCTTCATTCTGGAAGTTCGCGAAGTAGGTAGGAAGGACCAAGGGCTGATTCAGATGGGATTCTGAGACTGCCTTGGGAAGAAACTTGGGCTGGGTCCTGAGAACCACCTTGTCTTTGTGAAATACCGTATACGGAGGATCTGTGATCAAAGCGTGTACTTCTGACACTCTGTGGGCAGAAGTGATGGCCACAAGGAAGGCTATCTTCCAAGTCAGAAATTTTAGGTCACACGTAGCTAGAGGCTCGAAAGATTTATGGGTGAGCATGTCTAGCACAAGGTTAATGTCCCAGGCTGCTTCTGGTCATCTGACTGGTGGCCTGGTATGCAGAATGCCCTTAAGAAACCTCTTGACCACAGGAAGTTGAGCCAGAGACATGGAGTGTACGGGCTCATGGTACACTGAGATTGCGCAAAGGTGAACCTTAACGGTGGAGTATTGCAGACCTGTATTTGAGAGGTCTAGAAGATACTCCAGTACTTTGTTTGGTAGGCAGCAAAAGAGGTTCCAAGAGGATTTTGCACACCAGACGGAGAAATGCTTCCACTTAGCCGTGTAGGTTTTCTGAGTAGTTGGCTTGCGTGCCGCTAATAGGATATCAGAGACTCTGCGAGAAACATCAAACATGTTTACCTCTCTCTCCTCAGGAGCTAGGCATGGAGGTGAAGAGACTTCAGGTTGGGATGGACTACAGGACCCTGGGTCAGAAGGTTCTTCTGAAGTGGAAGTGGAAATGGTTTCGGGGAAGTTTCTGATAATCTGTTGATTAAAGGAAACCAGATCTAATGAGGCCAGAATGGGGTGATGAGAATCATTCTGCCCCCTGTGCCTCCAGTTTGAGCAGCACCCTCTGAACTAGGGGAAGAGGAGGAAATGCGTACAAAAAGCATTTTGTCCACCACAGTCTAAATGCATCCTGACAAACAACGCCAGGTCCTGGATTTCTGGAGCAAAAGAGAGGCAGTTTTGCATTGAGTGGGGATGCAAAAAGGTCCAGGTCTGGAGTTCCCCACTCTTCGAAGAGTGATTGCATGACAATTGCATTGACAGACCACTCGTGAGGATCTGTCTCCGTTCTGTTGAGATGGTCCACCAGATCATTCTGGACTCTCAGCAGGTAGACTGCCTGGATCAGGGCTTCAAGCTCTAGGCACCACTCCCACACTCTCATTGCTTCCCTGCACAAGGGGTAAGAGTGTGCTCTGCCCTGCTTGTTGATGTAGTACATCACAGCTTTGTTGTCCATCTGGAGGACAATGGTCTTGTGACAGAGTATGTCCTCCACGGTCTGAACAGCGTAAAGGACAGCTCTCATTTCCAGAACATTTATGTGAAGTTGAGATTCATCCTGACTCCAATGACCCTGGGTGTGGAGATCCTGGCAGTGAGCTCCCCATCCCTGTAGGGATGCATCCATGGTGATGGAGATCTGGGGATCTAGAGGGGCAAAGGGATACCCTTCCTGAAGGTTGTCCTCCTGGTGAGCAACTGTTTCAGCAGTTCTGTCACCTTGATGTGAACGGACTGTGGGTGTGTGGTTGGAGACCACTGAGTGCTGAGCATCCACTGAGTAGTCCTCATGTGAAGCCGAGCCAGAGGCACAGTAAACACTGAGGCTGCCATGCGACAAAGCATCCACTGCACCAAGAGAGCTTGGACCGAGCAGGCCATCTGCAGGATGTCATTCCTTCTGTACCCCGGGACAAAGGCTCTCATGTTGGAGGTATCCAGAAGGGTTCCTATGAAGAGGAGCCACTGGGAGGGCTGTAGCTGCGACTTTCCCAAGTTTAGCAGAACTCCCATGGACATGAGGAATTTTGAAGCCGTAGTTATGGCTTCCTGAGTTTGTTGTCTGGAGGGGCTCATAAGAAGCCAATTGTCCAGATACGGGAATACCTGAATCCCGAGTTTCCTTAGATGCACTGCGAGAACTGCAAAGCAGTTTGTAAAAATTTGAGGCGCCGAGGATAGCCCAAAGGGCAGGACTCTGAATTGGTAGTGCTGACACAATGCCATGAATATGAGGTATTTGTGGTGGTCTGGGTGTACAAGAATGTGTTGATAGGCATCCTGCATGTCCAGGGAGGCTAGCCAATCGTGTTAATGAATCAGAGGTGAAAGAGTACCGAGTGATATCATCTTGAACTTTTCCTGGTAAAGGAACTTGTTTAACTTTCTGAGGCCAAGAATAGGGTGCATACCATAGAAACATAGACTTTGACAGCAGATAAGGACCGCTTGGCCCACCCAGTCTGCCCATTTCCCTACCTAATGGATAAGCTGCAGATCCTAGTTAACCAGCAGCCTACTTCTTCCTACCCCAACCCCCTAGAATTGCCTTATGACTGTCCCATGCATGCTTGAATTCCACCACTGTTTTTGACTCCACAACCTCCTCCGGGAGGCTGTTCCATGCATCCACAACCCTCTTTGTGAAAAAATACTTCCTTACATTACCTCTGAGCCGCCTCCCCATCTTCAAATTGTGCCCCCTTGTTCTTGCACACCTCTTTTTCTGAAAGATGCTACCCTCTTGGACTTTATTGATTCCCTTGAGGCACTTGAAAGTTTCTATCATGTCCCCCCCTCCCTTCTTTCCTCGAGGCTATACATATTAAGCTCCTTAAGTCGCTCTTCCTATATCTTCCGGTGCAGACCCTGCACCATTTGAGTTGCCTTCCTCTGGACAGCTTCCATCCTGTCTATGTCTTTGCAGAGATTGGGTCTCCAGAACTGCATGCAGTACTCCAGATGAGGTCTCACCAGCTGTCTGTACAGAGGGATAATAACTTCCTGTTTTCTGCTGGTGATGCCTCTCCCTATGCATCCCAGTATCCCCCCAGCCCTTCTTGCTGCCCTCTCACATTGCTTGCCCACCTTTATGTCATCTGATATGACTACCCCCAGGTCCCTTTCCATTTTTGTTGTTGTTATTATCTCACCCCCCATTGTGTACTCTTCCCCTGGGTTTTTGTTTCCCAGGTGCATTACCTTGCACTTCTTAGCACTGAATCTAAGCTGCCATACATTTGACCATTCCTCTAACCTTGCCAAGTCCTTCTCATCCTTTCCATCCCCTACTTGTGCATCAACTCTGTTGCAGATCTTTGTGTCATCTGCAAAGAGACATACTTTTCCTTCCAGTCCCTCTGCAATGTCGCTTATAAAGACATTAAAAGGACTGGACCCAGTACTGAACCCTGCGGTACCCCACTAGTAACCCCCCTTTCTTCAGAGTGGACTCCATTTACTATTACTGTCTGTGTCCTATTCTCCAGCCAGTTCTTTACCCAGGCTGTCATCTTGGGACCCACTCCCAGGCTGGCTAACTTGCATATTTATCTTTTGTGTGGGACTGTGTCAAATGCCTTGCTAAAGTCTGTTTTCTTTGGAACTAGAAAGTAATGGGAGTAGAAACCTGTGTTCCGCTGCTCCAGTGGGACTGTCTCTACTGCCCTGTTGTTCAGAAGGCCTTGGATCTCGGAAGCAAGAAGGTCTGACTGAGAGACAGATAGCTTGGGCTGTCATTTGGGTGGATGATCCAGAGGGGTTTCCGACAGATTTAAGGAGTGCCCTTCACAGATTATTCTGAACTCCCATTTGTTTGATCTGATCGATTTCTACTGGTCGTAAAACTGAGTCAGACATCCTCCTACTGCTGAGGAAGTGTCCCCCTCAGACAGCTGAGGTGGGACCTGGGCCAGAATCTCAGAGGGTGGCACTGGGCACTTTGGGGCCCTGTGCCTTCTGCTGCACTTTATTTTGTGGCTGAGAGGTTTGGTTCTTGTTAAAGCCTCCTCTGCCTTTACCATAAAAGGACTGACGGTTATGAAACTGATGCCTGTTCCTGCTCCTTTGGGGGGCTGCGGAAGGGGGTCTAGCCATTTTGATGGCCATCCTAGTTTCTGAGTGGCCTCAGCCTTGTTCAATCTTGAGAACCAAGTCAGATATGTACCGTCAAAAGGCAAGGCCATAACTCTTTGCTCGGCATCATTTGTGAGGCCCGAGATGTGCAATCAAGAGTGGTGACAGATGCAAATACCAGCCGCCACTGTTCTGGAGGCAGTGTCAAAGGCATCCATGGCAGCTTTAAGCTGTTGATTATTGGATTCGATACCTCTAGTAATGGTTTGAAGGAGCTCTGAGTTAACATCTGAATCAGGAAGAGCTTCTGCCATAGCTTTGAGTGAGTGCCAGAGTATATACTCATACTGAGAGAAGTAGCCCTGGTAGCTAGCAATGTGCATGCACAAGGTTGAAGCAGCAAAGACTCGCTTACCCAAAGTGTCGATCTTACAAGATTCTTTGTTTATTGGACGTGCTGTAGATTCTTGTGGAAGAATAGCCTTGTCATTCTCTATCAGAACAACGATGGCATCAGCAAAACCTTGAGAGGCCAGAATAGGTCGATCCTTAGAAGGGGCATATTTCCTATCTATGGACTTAGCCACAGTGGGAATGAGTGCCGGATTATTCCACACCATCTGAGAGAGAGTCTCGAAAGAGGGTTACACCGGCGGGGTTAATTCCACAGGAATATCCAGAACGTGCAGATACTGCAAGCTTCCCAGGATTGATATCTGAAGTCTGGAGAGAAAGAGTGGAATTTAGATTTCTGAGCAGAGACTTAAAGGAAAGGTCCTCTAGCAAAGGCTCTGTAGAAGGAAGCTTATTCCCTGCCCCCAAGGTGGAATCATCATTGAAGTCATCCCCTAATCGAAGATCAGGATTGGGTTCAACATCATCCCCTGTCAGTCCAGAAGGAATGTATAGCTAGGAAAGGGATGAAAAGAAAAAGGAGGAGGAGCAGAGAGAATAGGTGTCGAAAACCTCTGAAACCCATGCAGCATCGCAAGTGCTCCTGGCGCTGCCATAGGAGGCGGCACCGAGAACACAGGCGGTGCAGGCATGAAATGCGGCACTGAGCATGGTGCTGCCACAGGATACAGCACCAGGGAAGCCGGCACTGAGTGCGGCGCCGGTGCTGGGGAGGCTGGCGCCATAGACAGTGGCGCTGCAGCAGAAGTTTCCAATCTCCAATTGACAGAGGAGAAGCAAAGAAATTCAGCAGGAGATAAAGGCACTGGTGTGGAGCCCTGCGCCGCAGCCATGTTAGGGGGATAGACACCATGGCATGGAGTCAACAGCACCGAAGAGGGTGCTGCGTTACTAGGAAGCCCCAACCACCCCGCCTGCAGGTCTGAAACTGACAGGTCCGAAGGCCCTGGCGACAGACTAGCCGGCTCAGGCAGCCGGGACAACTGCCGCACCCACTGCTCCATAAGAGTGGCCCAGTGGTGAAACTGCTCACCAGAGGACCCCCCCTAAAAGGCGGGGAGGGACTCTGGGGGTTGAGGATGCTAGGCACCAGGGACAGAAACAGGAGAGGACTCTGGAAGAAGCACAGACATACCAGAAGGCAACCTCGAGCGGTGCCATTTCTTTTTCAACCGGGAGGCCTAGGAAGAGCTCGAAATTGAGCGGTGCCTAGAATGAGACAACTTCTTTTTGTGCTTTCAGGGAGACTGCCCATTCTCCTGAGCACTGGACTGCCTGTAATCAGATTCCCCCCCTCTATACAGGGTGGTGGACCAGACCCAGCCCGGCTGACTGAACAGCTTTCATGTGAAGTCTCCCTACCGTCACCTACCCCACTCCATCGATGGAGGACTGAAGATTTCTTGTAATGAAAATTTTACTTAAATTAATTCTCTTACTTTATTTTCTCTAGAAAACAATAAAACTAAGATAAACCAAATGAAACTGAAGACTATAGCTGCTGTCGTATAGACGTGAAGTTTTGACTCCTGGCGGGTGAGCGATGTCGCCATTGAAGCGCACTCGACGGCGGGAAAAAAGGAACTGAGGCAGTTGGAGGGTCGACGCCGAGGTAGTCTATATGGTGTGAGTCAGGCTTGTGGTGCCGCTCCTCATGGCCCTACCTCAACACCGGCCCTCCTGAAAATTTATGGCTCCCACTGGGCCCTAGCACCTCTGGCATAGTCCCATCAGTGTGAATGAGTGGCAGAGACTTTATGTCCAGGAAGATCAGATCCTTGCATTTAACTATCTCTGCATAACAAATGGGACAGGGCCTTATTCAACCCTGTCGCAGTCCCTTGTGCTTATGAGAGTGCTTTCTTGAGTTCTTTGGGTGGAAGAACTGTGAAGCAAAGCTAAGAAACTCATACAACCATAAGAGACACAGGAAGCTGCACATATAATACTATCAATTATTTCATGTCATTCCATTTTATTTGCTATACTGGAAAGGCATGTGAGCAGAAACAGCCCATTTTAACAAGCATCCAGTTCAAAGAAAATGAAACACAAAGTTACAAAGTGCTAGTAATGAGAAACCAAAGTGACAATGTGCTGGTAAACAGAACAGTAGGTGCAAAACAGATAACAAATAACAGGGATACAACCTTTTTGGTGTATATGTGCTGTAGAGGAAGCGCTGGACTGGGTTAAATGACATTTTTTTTTTTTATAATTTTCAGACATTTTTTTTTTCCAGAAAGTGGGAGTTGAGAGAACAGGACAGGGAGAGAGAACATAAAGCAGGAGGGGAGGTGGATAAAAGCAAGAAAGAAGTAAGAATTAGGACAGGGAGCACCTACAGGAGGAGGTAGGTGCTTCCTTAGGCTGTGTTTGAATGAGGTAGCGGAGGGGCAAAGTTTGATATCAGAGGGGAGTGAGTTAAAGATTTTAGGGCCCAGGTAGGAGAGAGTTTTTTGGCTGTGGGTGGTCTGGCACAGGGGAACAGAGAAGGAGAGGGACAAGGACTGTCTGGTGGCCCTGGAGTGAGCCACTGTGTGGAAGAGAGAGCTGATGTAGTCAGGGAGTAGCCCAAGGGTGAGTTTGCGGAAGAAGGAGGCAATTTTGCAGTTGAGACGGTTCTCGAGGGAGGCCCACCTGGAGATTCTGTAAAGGTCACAGTGGTGAGTGAGTTTGGAAAGGCCAGAGATGAAGCAGATTGCATTGTGGTAGGAGCTGTGTGACATTTTTGATAGATAAGTAGTGGAAATAGACAAGGGCACCATAGTTGATTAGTGGAAGAAGGAAACTGGTTGCAAGGAGGAACGTTGATTCTTTGTTGAGGAGCTGCTTTGTTCTGTGGAGCAGGCCAAGTCTCTGATGGGCTTTGTTGATGGTGAGACTAATGTGTGCCTCAAAGGTGAAGTGGCAGTCGACTAGGAGACCGAGGTATCTGAATTTGTGAACTCTCTCAATAGGGTTTCATAGTTGTCTAGGAGGGTGAAGTCGAAGTCAAGTGGTTTACGAGAGCTGGAGAAGACCATTACCTTTGTTTTTTTAGAATCTAGGGCCTTTGGACGTGAACCAAGAGTGGAATCATAGGAAATCTGTCTATAACTTGTTTAGGAGGGCAGAGGGGTCTTTGTCTTTACAGAAAAGGGCATCGTCCATGTAGAGAATAAGCTCTGTATTCTTGAAGATGCCTGGGAGAGAGTTTGCAACTAGAGAAAAGAGGAGAAAACCCATGATGGATCCTTGAGGGACACCATATTTGATGGGGCAGTGTTCGGAGAGGACCCCACAGATGGACGTTTGATGGGACCTAAGCAAGAGGCAGTTCCAGAACCAGAGGGTTGGGGGGAGAAATGGAGTCTAGCAAGGGTATGGAGAAGAACATCGTGGTCAACAAGATCAAAGGCTTTTGTGAGATCTGCAAAAACCAAACCAGTATAGAGGCCTTCATCGGAGGCTCTGCCAATAAAATGAGTGAATTTAATGAGGCAGTTTCCATGTTGTGGTGGGCTCTGAAACCGTGTTGTGCTTCAGACAGAAGGTTGTGTTGTGTAAGGAAGTTTGTGGTTTGTCTGTGGACAATTTTTTCTAAGATGTTTGAGAGGAGGCAAGGAGAGACATAGGTTGGTAGTTGAAGATGAGATCTTTGGGGCCAGATTTGTGAAGGGGTTTAATGATTGTGCTTTTCCATTTGAGTGGATAGGAGCTAGTGCAGAGGGAGTGATTAAGAATATTGGTGAGTGGGGTGGCCAGAGAATCACAGACTAGTTTTAAGATTCTGTGGTCAATGTTGTCGTGCCCAGTGGAAGGTCTAGGTCATTAGTTTTAATGAGTTTGACTACCTCGGAGGGGGAGAGACACCGGAAAAATAACCTGTGGTGGGAGCCCGAGGGGGGGGGAGGGGTCACTTTCGATGGGGGAGAAGTTGGGTTTGTATTTGTTGAGGTCCCCAAAATAATCATTAAAGAGAGAAGCTATCTCGTGGGGGTTGGTAATGGTAGAGCCATCGGAGGAGAGACAAATTTGCTCATTGGAGTGACCCCTGCCGATGAGGTTGTTAAGGAGGTTCCAGGCAAGCCTAGGGTTCCCAACTGAGGAGCACTGTTTCTCCAGGAGGTAGGTGGACTTAGCAGCTCTGACAGCAGATTTGCATTTGTTTTGGAGTGTTCTGTAATATTGGAGAAGGTGAGGAAGATTGTGCTTCCGCTATAAGGACCAGGCACGGTCTCTATCCCTCATGAGTTTGTGAAGATCAGAGGGGATCCATTGTTGACTTGTGCCTTTCATCCTGATTTTCTTGGGTGGGATAAAAAGGTTGCAGAGGGCAAGGAACATGAGGCTAAATATTTCAAGGGCTTCGTTAATATCAGTGATAGGATTCGTGAAAGACCAGTCTTGGGCAAGAACAGCATTTGAGAGTTCAGTGGGATTGAGTTTTTTAAGTTGCCTGCTGTAGATGAACTTGGGTGGGTGGTGAGAGCTTTTGGCTAACCAGCAGCAGTATACAGCACAATGATCGCTGATCGAATCTGGGAGAACTCCTGAGGACATAACATGGGAGGGGTTTGGGACAAGAATCCAACTGATGAGGGATTGGGTCCCTGTCTTGAAGTTGGTTCTAGTGGGTGCAGTGATGAACTGATGTAAGCCAAAACCGAGGATTACTTGGTGGCCTCACAGAGAGAGGATTACCAATTAAGGCTGAAGTCACCATTCCCTCCCGTGGGGGAGGGAGGTTCTGATGTTTAGAAAGATATCCAGATCCGAAAGGTGGGAGCCTGGGGGAAGATAGACAACGCTGACGGTGATAACCTTGTTCTTGCTAATGAGGAGGTTGATGGAGAGGGATTCAAGATAGAAGGTTTCAAGAGGTGGGTAAAATTCGGTGGCAGATAGGTGATCAGTGACCCAAAGGAGGCAGCTGCCACCAAGTTTCCTAGTACGATCCCTTCTAAAGATAGTGTACCCAGGTAGACTGATTTCACAGGAGTGGATTTTGTTAGTTAGCCAGGTTTCTGTAAGGGCAATAATGTTGAATGAGTTAGCCGAAATCCAGGATTCAACGGAGGTTGTTTTGGTCGGCAGACTTTGCACATTGAGGTGAACTAGTGAAAGCTGCTTGGCGTGTTTGTGGGAGGAGAGTCGGACGTTGGTCGACAGTGAGGGGGGACCCAGGTTTGGGTGGACGGAGACAGATATGAGTAGCAGGAGTAGGAGGGACTTCCAGTGTCTGTGGGATGCTGGAGCAGACAACTTGGGGGAGGCGAGACAGGAGAATTGTTGGGTTACAATGATTAGATTATGGTGGGAGGAAAGGAACTCATAAAACAGGCAGATCCTGAGGAGGGGATTAAAAGCAAGGCTGGTGTCATTGAAAGGCTGAGAAAGTGAGGTGGGGAAAGCGGTGGGTGGGGATAGTAGGTGGAGGAAGAGGGGAAATTGATTAGTGCAAGGGAGGAGAGAGGCATGAAAGGAGGGGTGCCAGAATGGGGAAGAGAGGGGGCAGGCAGTTAGGGGAGGGGGAATGGGATAAGCGAAAGGAATTAGTTAGGGGGGGCCTGAGAGGGTAGCAAGGGCAAGCAGTGAAGTAACAAACAGTAATAATTTGGGGGTCTGCATGACGGAGGGAGAACTGTTTTGGGAGACAACATGGCAGGTGAAAATGGGATTTGGAGAAGAGAGAACAGAAATGGGTAGTGATTTTGAGAGAACTAGGGGATTGAAAAGGGGGGTGGAGGTGGTGGACATGAAGTAAAAGGAGGGTTTGAGTGGGTGAAGCGGATGGAGGGAGTGGATAGGGAACATGCAGGAATGGGAGGAGGGACACAAGGACAGGACTGTAGAAGAATGAGAGAGCTGTTTCAGAATGTGGGGTGGAGAGAGGGTGATCAAATCATGTTGAAGATTTCTGTCTTTAAAAAATGCAACTTGGGCCAGCCCGGTGGCTCTGAGGGCTGAGGCGCTGACACCTTACCTCGTACTACGCCGGTGACCTGGGCTCTGGAATGACCTCGGGTCACCGGGGAACCAGCTTGGGGGGGTGAGGGTTGGAGCAGGATTGAGCCATGGCTCTCCCCTCCAAGGGGGTGGATGCCCGCTCCTCCGTAGTCCTGCTCCCACTGGATGGAGGTCCAGTGGAATGCGCAGGCAGCAAGGAGTGGCAACCTAAGTCTGGGGAGGGGCAGAAGGGGCCACCGGATCCTGGCGTGCACGTGCACCTCCACATGCGCATACACATGTGTATGCCATGGCCTCGGGGCGGGCAAAAAACTTGAAAAATATAAAATATATATGAAAAAAAATGCAACTTGAAGTTAAAATAAAACTGTTTGTAGAAAGTTAGAGAAACCCCTATGTGATGAAATGGACTATGCTAACTGAACTTAGAACTATAGAATTTTAGAACTATTTGCATAAGATGACCTCTTATGGGAAAAAGAGTGCCGGGAATGTTCAGAAATAATCCTGGTTGGCAAAGAATGGTATCATGATTTGTAATTATATAATACATGGTGAGCCTGTTTTCTAAACCCTGTTCTTCACATTTTGGAATGAAGAACCTGTTGTTCTTAATATTTCAAAATGTGAAGAATCTGGTTCCTCTTAAACCATTTACAGCATTGATCGCAATTTCCATTATGTGAGCTGTCACAGACAGCAGACAATCTCACACACCATTTCAAAATTGGTAGTTTGAAGTGAACCTTAGTAAACCGCTTTAGTTACAACCACTGTGGTAGCAGTTTAATGCTGGGGACTGAAAAACAGACACACACACACACTGCATTATAACATAAACATATTCCCCTTCATTGAGAACTCACCAGATTCTCAATGCCCTCGTCAGTTCGGTAACATCAGAAAGGCACTCAAGCTTCGCTCTCGTGCCCCTGATGTCACCGAACGAACTCAACGTTGAGAATCAGTTCATTTTCAATGAAGGGGGGTTAGTTGTTCTTATATATAGTGAGGGTGAAGTAGTGACATGGCCTGCAGAATGTAATGCCAGTAGAGATTTCCTATACAGTTACCCTCTCCCCTCACTCACAAACACACGTACACATGGGCACGCACGCACGCATGCACACAGACACACACACACACAAACACTCTCAGATTTGCATATTCATTAAGCTTTGCAGAGAGTTTTATACCACAGATTGTATGCATAGACCTTGGAAGGATTAAAACAAAACAAATTAGAAATTATCTGTCTTCTTTTATTCTCTATGCATCCTACATCCTGCTCTTCTGTCAAACTGCCTCTGCATTATATTACTTCTTAGATGTTACCTCTGACTATACTGGGTGTCACATCCGTTGGTCTATGGTGGATGACCAGCTATTTTGTTGAAAGAGTAAATAAACTGTATGTACTGTTGATTTGGTCCTCTTGGGGCTGGCAGTAATCAAACAAGCTAGCTTATATGATACATTTCTGGGTTGTTGCTGAGGCAAAAAGTAAGCATTCTCTGGGGTCCTCCCACGTGGGAGGGAGATGTAGTGGAGGAAATATAAGCGCCAAGGTCACTGAGAAAACCAGGAACACAAAGTGAGAAATATTCATTGAGAACTTTACATTATCATTAGTATTTGTATTAAATAGTGATAGTGCATCAGCTGTAGAGAAGTATGGACTTTCCTCTTATTTTAATACTTTTCATTCACTGTATCCCAAAGTGCTTTGCAAGCAATTTATTTACAAATAATAGCCTGGCTGAGGTGCCACATCTCATTTTTTGTGGGGTCCTTTTTCTGCTTGGGACAGCTTGGCTCCTCTCAGTACCATGGGTACTTTGATTTCCTTAATGAAGGGAGGTGTATTGGGGAAACAGAGGGAAGCAGGGAAGGCAGTGAGGAGCACAAAGGGTCAAGCTGCTGAGAGACGTGCCTAGGAGGTAAGGAAAGGGAACAAGACATTTTTGTTAGGTGTTTAAGTGAAAAGAGGAAGACCAGGGGTGGGATTGTAATGTTAAAAAGGGGGGGACTCTGCAGAGGGGGACCATGAAAAGGCAGACATCCTGAACAAATACTTTTGTTCAATGTTCACTGAGGAAGGAGACGGGGAGGGGCCACAAAAAATGCAACAAAATCTTTGGCGGGAAGGAGGTGGACGCTGGTCTTTTTTTGGAGACAAGAGTCCTGAAAGGACTTGCTAATCTGAAGGGGACAAACAATGAGGCCAGATGGGGTGCATCCAAGGGTATTGAGGGAGGTCAGGAAAATCCTGGCTGTACCCCTGACAGTTCTATTTAACAGCTCACTGGAAACAGGAGTCTTTCTGGAGGACTGGAAAAGGGCGGATATAGTCCCACTACACAAAAGTGGTGGCAGGGAGGAGGCTGGCAACTAGAGGCCAGCCCGCCCAATGTCAGTGGTGGGAAGGTTAATGAAATCACTGCTGAAGCAAAGGTTTGTGGAATTTCTTGAATCCAGTGGGTTACAAGACCCAAGGCAGCATGGTTTCACAGGGGTAGGTCATATCAAATGAATCTGATAGAGTTTTTTGACTGGGCAACCAAGGAGCTAGATCAGGATGAAGCAGGGAACGTGGCCTGCCTAGATTTCAGTAAGGCGTCGATCACCGTTCCACACAGGAGACCAGTTGGAAAGCTGGGTGGGTTAGGAGCGGATCCAAAAGGGGGAAACTGGATAAGCAATTGGTTTGAGGATAGGCGACAGAGGGTGGTGGTAAATGGAGCTCACTCTCCTCCTCAGGGTGGAGAGTGACTAGCGGGGTGCCTCAGGGATCACTGCTGGGGCCGGTCCTCTTTAATGTCATTATAAGTGATGTTTCCAAGGAGCTGGAAGGGAAGGGCTGCCTCTTTGCGAATTATATCAAAACATGTAATAGGGTGGACACTCTGGAGGGGGGTGGAAATTATAAGCAGAGACCTGAGAAAACTCGAGGAGTGGTCAAGGATATGGCAGCTGGGTTTCAATGTGAAAAAGTGCAAAATAATGCACTTAGGGCACAGAATTCCAGACAGTGAAGTCCAAAATGGGTGGAATGATATTGACAATCACCAAGCAGGAAAGAGGCCTGGGGGTAATCATATCAGATGACCTAAAGGTGGCCAGGCAATGTGACAAGGCAGTAGGGTGGGTGACTGGGATGCTGGGGTGCATAGGGAGGGGTATCACCAGCAGAAGGAGGAAGGAAGTATTGCCTCTGTATAGATCACTGGTAAGACCCCACCTAGAGTATTGTGTCCAGTTCTGGAGACCACATCTCTGGGAGGACATAGACAGAGTGGAGACAGTCCAGAGGGGGGCAACTAAAATGGTGCAGGTTCTGCATCAGAAGCCCTAGGAGAAGAGACTAAAGTACTTCAATATGTACAGACTGGAGGAAAGGAGGGAGAGGGGGATATGATAGAGACCTTTAAATGCCTCACGGGGGGTAAATAAGGTACAGGAGGGAAGCATTTTTCAGAAGAAATGGTGCTCAAGAACAAGAGGACATGCTATGAAGGTGGAGGGGGGTAGATTCAGGAGAGATGTGAGGAAGCACTTCACAGAAAGAGTGTTGGATTCCTATAATAGCCTTCCAGCAGAGGTGGTGCTGGCGAAAACAGTGGTGGGGTTCAAGAATACATGGGATAAACACAAGGCAATTAGAGTGGAAAGGAAATGGGGGGGAGAAAGCTGCAAATCGAGTACGGTCTGCAGTAATAGTGTAACTAGGGAGAAATGGGCAGACAGAGTGGGCCAAGCGGTCCTTATCAGCCATCAAATGTTATGTTTCCATGTTAGTTTCTACTTGGGATAGCCTGGTTCCTCTCAGTATCATTGGTAATTGATTCCTTAATGAAACAGACACTAGTTTCATGATTCCGTGATTCTGCGTGCTTTGGCTGAACATGGAATCTTTGTAGAATTTTTACTGTATCAGTCCAATCCTACTGTAAACATTTTGTATTGATGCAAATGGTTCAGCAAATGTTTTTTTAATCTGTTATTTATCACGAGCACTTTGTACTTGATACCTTTTGCACATGGATGTGCCCCTCACCAGTTTCCTTTCCTTTCCTTATTATGGAGTGCAGCTATGTACCTTTAAAACAGCTGTACAGTATATGAGCGAATGCTGTGAGGGGTCCACTTACCCTTGAGAAAGCACCGTGCATGGGTACAAAATACCAGCTTGTTTAGGGAGCACCACTAGCTGTTTGTTTGCATAGTTGCTCCTTTATTCTGGAAGTAATGAAAAAAAAACTATATTTCTACAGTAAATTATCTGGATCATATTCTCTGTTGCAGCAGGTAGTGAGTGCCACGCACACTTCCTTTTCTGAATTTACATGATTGCTTAACGTTGAACACCACGCTGTCCTTGGGAGCGGCCCTGTGTGTTTCCTCACTATTTCCAACCTATCTTTGTATGTCCTGTCCTCCAAAAGCCTTGATCATCCTACTTTCTCTCCTTTGCACCTTTTCAGCTCTCGCAATATCCTTTCTCAAGTATGGGGCCAAGAATTGGCAGCAGTTAAAGTTTAATTCCACCTTATGCCTCCTACTGATGCACTGTAGGCAGAAAGTTGAAATCTGCATTTAAATTGAGATTTTTGCAGTGTAGAGAATGCAAGAACCTATAAGCTATCTGTCCTCCCTATTGGGATGATATATTATTTTTTTGGTATTGTTATTCACACAATGTCTCTGTAAGGTGCCAAAAATGGATTCACACCTTTAAAGATGCAGCTATCTCCTTTTCTTGTCAAAATTAATGATCTGATTAACAAATCAAATCTCTGTTGCAAAATTCATCCTGAGAGGCATAGGGGAAAAAATTACATTTTAACAGGGCTAGAGAGGACACCTCCTTCTCCATTCCTTCCTGTGATTCAGTGGAGATATATTTTATTCAATCCATGGAGGGAAGTCAGGATCAAGACTGATCATTTTTAAAGGCACGCTGTCCCCCTTTTTTGTCCCTCAGCAAATGTTTGAAACAAATGAAAAATCTGCTTATTAGTTTACCACATGTAAGAATCGCTGGGGCAAAAGATAGCAGCAATAACAAGAGAAAATGTCTTCTTTATCAGAAACAGAATCATCAAATCTTATGTTTGCTCATCCGTTTCAGCACCTCAGTATGAGGACATTCCACCCAGTTCAGTGTGAAAAGTCAAAATTTCCATTTAAATGGAGACTTTCTTTTTCAAAGGAAAACTTCTGGGAGTCTTCCAACACTCACCTTTCTGTTGTTTGCTGAAAACTGAAGGTGACTTTGGATAAAAAAATGGCAGAGTTTAAATCAGATCTAAAAAATGTCCAATCAAGCAAACAGAGCCAGTCCTTTACTCCGTCATTACCAATAGTCAGTGTTATGCCTGCCCCCTACACTTTGTCCCTTGCTAGGAACTGAACCGAGGACCTTAAGTCTCAAAGACAGTAACTCTAAACATTCAGCTAAAGGGAATGTGCCCCTAGCTGGGAGTGATCCTCTGAATTTATATATCGCAGCCTCTGTGACCACCATCAGCGGTCTCTCTGCAGCTGTACAAATTACACAGTACTGTAAGATTCTGCTATTTTGCAGCTGCTCACACTAGATGGCGCTGCTGTGCAATAACAGCCTTTTCTCATATATAAGTCTTTTTGCTTTACAGAGGGACAATAAAACCAGTCCTAAGGACTATGAACTGTAAATTGCTAGCAGTCTTCTATCTATTGTCATATTATTGTAACCCGGCTAGTATAAAAAGGGGTTACTACATAACCTTCTGTACTAATCTGGAAGGGTTAATACTTCAGCCCAAATGTTTTCTGAAAAAAAAGAACGTATTTCCTCAGCAGGAGTACACACTTAGCAGCATAATAACATATTTAAACACTGCAACTTGGTGATACAAGTCACAGATTTTCAGATAAGGATCCCCTTGCAGCTGCGAGAGGGAAGCGGGCCCCAGGATATATCCGGCCTCTTAAGGTACAGCTTTAGCTTGGTGCCTTGGTGGAAGTTTAACATGAGGAGTATACCCTCCTAAGATGAGTAATAATGCCCAGCATGGACACAACAGACTCGAGTTAGACACGGCTGCTGCACCTAGTCCCCTGCCACATGGAGATTCAGTGTCAAGTACCTTGTGGTCACAGATATAGAGGCTTACTGTGGCTCACCACACCCTTCACTTTGCCTTTGGGTACAGATACTCAACACCCATCAACTGCACTGGTCTTCTGCAAACCTTTGCTTCTTTCACCATTCGTGTAGGTCTCATTTCCTCCACTAGAAACAGTTTTTATCTAATCTCCTTACTGGAAGTACCGGATGGTTGCTGTGGTAACCATCAGACAGCCCTCCTTGAGGGTGAGGCTTCGACAGATCCCACTATCCCCAATCCCAGACCCTGGAAGGGATGAAAAAATCACTCACTGTAGTAATGATGTTTCTTCTAATGGGTCCAGTAATGAGCCGATACAAAACAGCATCATCTCCATGCTGAGATGTTGCCTCAGAGATTTGGAATGGTGCTGTGGAATCATAACTCCATTCCAATGTTGCTGTGTGCTGATGCTCCCGCTAGTGTTCTAACATCAGACTTGCGCTGCAGTGCAGAAGGGAACAGTACTAACTAGCTAAACTGCAATCCTTATCATAAACTAAATAGCAAAAACAAATAAGCAGACTTAGAAACACGAACATTTTTAAGTAACCATATCCCATATTTTAAATTATATATTTTAAATATGAAGTGTGTAAACATATTTAAATGCTCAGGCAGAAAAATAATTCAAAACTGTATTATATTTAAGAACCTTTTTTTGATTAGGTTTTAGAACAGGAGATAGGAATATAATTATATTGGCTCCCTACTGGACCCATTAGAAGAAACATCATTACTACGGTATTTTTTTTCTAACATGAGTCCAGTAGCAATGCCATACAGAAACTCCAGACTACATAGCAGTACTTTGAGAGGCCGGGAAGTCTGGAACCTATTTAGGAACAAAGTTTTGTATGACTGCTGCCCCAAACCTTGCATCTCTTCTGGAGAGTATGTCTAGGCAGTAGGGCTTTGTGAAAGTATGAACAGTTTTCCACGTAGCTGCTTTGCTGATGTCTGCCAATGAAATGCCTCTTGAGGCTGCCACTGGGGCAGTAGTGCCCCTTGTGGAATGAGTTCTAAATCCTAAGAGGGGTGCTTACCTGCTTTTTCATAGCAGAACTGTATGCAAGAGATCAACCACTTTGAAATGGTCTTTCTTGCAGCAGCTTTCCTTTGCCAACCTCCCCATACAGTAGGCGACAAACAGCTGACTGCTGTCAGATCTTATATCTTTTGTTCTGTCAAGATAGTAGCTGAGAGCTTTCTTGACACCCGCAGTGCTGTTCACCTGGACTAGAATGTGATGGGAAAAGTACCAGTAGAGTGACTGTCGATTAGGGTGAAACTGCGACACTGCTTTTGAAAGGAATTTTCTGGTTGTCCTCAGGATAACTTTGTCTCTGTGCATACTAATGTAGTTAGGCTCAGTGCACAGGGTTTGGAGCTCACTGACTCGTCTAGCAAAGATCATAGGTATGAGGAAGAGTGTTTTCTGAGTTCCAAACTTCAGGTCCACAAAGGCCATTGGCTCAAAGTGGGTATGCACTAACTGTGGCAAAAAGATATTTAGAACCCAGGGGAAATAAGTTCCCCAACTGGGGGCTGCAGGTGAAGGAGGCCTTTGAAGAATCTCTTGAACACAGGGTGTGAAGCTACAGATTTAGGCTTCTCTGCAAATAGGAAAGTTGATACTGCAACCAAGTAAATTTTCAGTGATGAAATCCTTAATCCACTTGTGTACTGATGTTCTAAGTAATCCAGAAAATCAAAGTTAAATCAGCTTCCAGGAAAAAAAAATCCCTTACTTGAGCACTAGACTGAACATTATTATTATTTTGAAGAATAGGATTTTCTGATGAACTGTTTCCTTGAAATGTTCATTATATTTAATGTTCTGCTTGAAATGTTTCTATTTGAATACTTTAGGTCTTCAAGAGCCAAGCCTTCAGCCATAGCGTTCTGAGGTTTGGGAATTTTATTCTGCCCTGAGACAGAGTCAGAAGGTTGTGTGGTGCCTCGTGGGGAGAGGGATGGGGTCCTTGTCTGATAGGGACAGTAGAAGAAAGAACCATGGCTTCCTCGCCCAATCTAGTGTCACCAGAATCATTTTAGCTGACTCCTTCCTCAATTTCCAAAGCACTGAGTGAATCAGAGGGAAAGAAGGGAATACAAAAGACTTCAGTTTCATACATCTCTACAGATATGGAATCTGTTCATTTTTTCAAAAGTACCTCGGTCACAGTCCAGAATTGATATATTTCTATTATCCTATGAGATAGAAGAATTAATATGCCAACTAGAGTATGGGTCTGTACATAGTTCAGATCATGTCCCTTTATTGTTCCTGTTAAAGAATCATAACCTTAATTCTGATGAAAGAATTTGGTGTTTTGATGTAGTGTCGGTTAAAGATGAAGTAAATACCAAGATGATCCAAAATGTGGTTGGTAAATTTCTTGAATTTAAAAAATTCAATGAATCAGAGGGAATTGAGGGAATGTGTGAAAGATACATCACTTAATAGCTTTTGGGAAATTCTGAAAAACAACGTACTAGAAATTACTTAAAGATACATTTCAAAATTAAATAAATATAGAAATTAGAAAATTAGTGCAAAATGACGGAAGAAGAGCAATGTTACATTTTTTCATCTTCAGAGAATGACCTCAGGGTATTGATTTAATTAAGGAATGACTATAAAAAATTAATATATTTAAAGGCCTCAAATGCTTCATGCAAAGCACAAACTAAATATTACTATTATGGAGAAAAAAAGGACAAGCTGGAACAAACTACTAAGCGAGGTAGTGTATAACACTACACTAGAGGCTGTTAAGAAGAGGCTAGACAATGAATTGTTAAAGAGAAATAGAAACAAAGTAAGGGTTTGATGGTTCCTGCTGACGCGGGTGGGCAGTACAAATGGGCATACAGCCTTCTTCCGCTTACAATACCCAGTATGAAACCCAGTATAAGCTGTTAGGTCAGCAGTTACAACAGGACAAGGCAGTTAATAACATAAACCATATAAAGGACAATCAGGGAATCCTGATAACTGATCACCATCAAATTAACCAAGTTTTTTTGTGATTTCTTTTCTAAACTTTATACCCAAGACAGTGAGGTCACCATTTCACAGATAATGTTTTTGAATTGAGCTGATCTACAAGTATTAATCCAGAAGAAAAAATAAACCTTGAAAAGAAATAACTGATGGGGGCGCTGTTGAGCAGCCCACTGGCAAGAAGCACATTATAACAGCTCTACATCTAAGAGGAAATAAAACTCAAACAACTAAAATACAAGGCAATAAGCATCACTTATTCCTCCGAATCTCAATAGCTGACAACAAAAGGAGTCGACTGATACTAGATATTACCATGGGTTGCAATCAAAAGGCGAGTGATAGCAGTTCCAAAACAACTCCGGCAGTGGAGCTACAGGCCCCTATCAATCCACCGATATTGACTGGCACGGAGCCCCCATGGAGAGCGCTGCAAATCTCGATGCAGGCCATAGACCAGAAAGTGGAGTCAATTCTACAACGGTTCACGGAGCAAGATGTAAAACTAGAGGTGGCTACTCAAACCGCTACATCAGTAGAGAAAACTGCTACTCAAGCGATGGCTACCACTTCTAAATTGGTGCAGGAAAATGCACAATTAAAATATTGACTTGAGGCCTTGGAGAACTCGAGCAGGGCTTCCCATGTAAGAATTATCGGTATGCCAGAGGGAAGCGAAGGAGGGGAACTGTTACCCTTTTTACAGAATCGGCTGGTTGAAGTATTGGACTTGCCAAAAGATACAGCTAATCATTTTTGCAAAGCCTACCGTATAACTCCACGAGCAGCAGGCCCACGTGCTGAGGCCCCGAGAGTTATCCTCCTGATGACTGCAAGTCCCTCTGTCAAAGAACTACTCCTTCACGCAGCCAGATCGGCAGATGGTTTAGGCTTCAATGGCTCTACAGTTCGCTTATTCCCAGATCTATCGTACGCAACCAGGATGAGGAGGAAGAAGTTTGATGCGGTCCGGGCATGACTTTGCGGCTTGGGGATAACACATTCACTGCTGATGCCTGCCCGGCTACGCATTTATTATGGGGGACATATGTTCCAATTCAGCGATCCTGAGGAAGCGGACAAAAAGGTGGAATCCATCAGCTGAGAATTTCAAGCGCCGGAGAGTCGGGACATGCCTGAATCAGATGAAGAGACCTGAACAGTTCAAGCGATGCCAAGGGATAAGTAAAATATAAATGAGACAATTTATTGTTTAATGTCAATTTTCGTTTTTGTGGGTCAGTTAAGCTCAAGAGCAACGAAGGAAGTTGCAAGGACTGTAGAAAATAGTTTAAAATAATATGTTTGAGCAATATTACAATAGATGTATCTATTGCTAATGTGACATAAATGTTTGGAATACCTATTTTGATGTGGGGACATATC
Organism: Neoceratodus forsteri; assembly: GCA_016271365.2. NCBI lineage: Eukaryota > Metazoa > Chordata > Ceratodontiformes > Ceratodontidae > Neoceratodus > Neoceratodus forsteri. Next base: position 963,342,551 of record CM028136.1, read on the forward strand.
AACACCGGTGGTTGAGTATTGCAAGTTTGTTCGGACCTTTTAAATTTAGGAATGATTTTCCCCAAAAAGCCTTGGTGGACTGTAGCTTTAATGGACTACCATTTTAAGGGACATTTTAATTTCTTGTTCTCCCCATTCCTAAAACAGATTTGTATATGCTACCAATCCTAATTATACATTGGATGTATTTGTACAACTTAAGTGATGTCTGGCAGAAGAATGTACAATATGTATTGTTTTTTCTGATAAAAGCAATAAATATAAAATAACAAGAAAAAGAAATAACTAATGAAGAAATCACACACGCTATTAAAGAACTGCAATTAGGTCAGTTACCAGGTCCTGCTGAGCTAACCGCTGTTTTGTTAAAGATGTTTTGCACAACTCTGTTCTCAATATTAATCATTCTGTTCAATAATTTCATAAACACCACTAACTTATTTCCGTCCATCAATGAAAGCCTTATTTGATTGCCAGACTAAATAGGCCTAGCAGTCCTTTTCTGCCCCAAAATTCTGTGTTTCTGTGTTTCTAATTCTGTTACATTAATTCCAAAATCAGACAAACCTCAAGGAAAACTGTAAATCTTATCTCCCCAATTTCACTACTATATAATGATAAGATTTTCACTAAAATTATTACTCATAGATTAGAGACAGTTATTGAAGAGTTGATCGACAGGGATCAAACGAGCTTCATTGGAGGATGGAGGCTATCACACAATATTCAGAAAGCCTTGAACTTAATGGGCCTGATTCTCAAAAGTTTTGGAATGTTGCAAGACCATGGAGTACCAATCACATGGCGCATGGGGACTGCAGCATTCCCTGGTCGGCAATCAGGATTCACGATCCTGTGTGCCACATGCCATGAGTTAAAAGATGGGGTTGGGACAAACTTTTTTACACTGGATTGGTCTTATATGTAGATTACCAACATCTAAAATCAAAACAAACTCACAGTTGTCATCAAGCTTCAAACCACTCAGGGGCACCTGACAGGGGTGCCCCTTATCGCCTCTTCTCTTCACTATTTACATGGAACCTTTTGCTGAAATGATTAGAAACTCCTTAGAAGTGGAAGGAATAATTATCAGTGGATGTGAACACAAGATTCTGCTGTACGCAGATGACACTTTAATGCTTCTAAATAATATTACTACATTTATGAAATCTCTGCTTAAAATAATCTAGGACAGCTGGCCCGGTGGCGCTGAGGGTTGAGGCACTGGACGCCATACCTCGCGCTGTGCTGGCAACCTGGGTTCGGGGACGGACTCGGGCCACCGGGGGCTGGCAGGGGAGAGGAAGGATTGAGTGTCCCATGACTGCTCTCCTTCCTCTGGGGTGGGTGAGGGCACTGCACCGCACTGTAGTGACACCTAGTGGAGGCTGGGCACCCTGCAAGGTGCGGGTACAAACAAGTGGGTGGAAAGCGGCGGGGATCTGTTCATATGTTGGCCGATGCCATTGCACGTCTGGCTCCTTGGGGCTTTCTCAGAGGAAAATGGTGGGGTGACTGCCTGGCTGTTGGCCGTGCCCTGCGCCCCCGGACCCATGAGCTGTAGCCATTGGGTGTCTGTGCCACAGGGCCCTAAGGGGGGGTCCTGTCATTGGCTGGCCTGGTGAGTGGGCGATTATCCGCACGGCGGACCTGGTCCGGTGGTGCTGGTGCCGGTGGCCGTGGTCATTGGGGCTGCTCTGGCCTGGAGGATAAAGTGTTCAATGATAAATAAAATAAAATAATCTAGGACTTCACTGAAGTCTCTGGCTGTAAAGTCAACACAACAAAATCAAAAATGCTGTCTCTTGATAAAGACATGCAACATATACCAGTCCCTTCATCAGAATTTGGGGATTATAAGCCTAATATAAAATATTTAGTGGTTAAATATCAAAACATTTACAGAATTGTTTCTTCATAATGTTCCTCCATTGTTAAAAAAATTGAGGAAGGTATGGAAAATGGTCTTCATTACCTCTAACATTGATGGTAGAGTAAATATGTCCATGAATGTCCTACCACGCTGTCTGTTTCTTTTTCAAGTTCTAGCTATTAGAATTGGGAAAGGGTTTTTTAAGCAATGGGAGACATTGTTTAGAAAGTTCCTTTGGAAAAGGAAAACCCCCAGGATGGTTTCTCTTATTTGCTATAAAGTAAAACATTTTGATTTTAAATTGAAATTCTATTAAAAAAAAATGATGCTTTTAACAAGATTTACATGTTTACATGTACTGTTCCAGTGCTTCTTCTTGGTAAAAGAGTTTCTTCTGAAGTCCATTGTGTGCCAAAGCTGCTCAGCTGTGCTTCATAGTTCTCTGACACAACAAACTCAAAAAGGCTCTCATAGAGAAAAGAGATGCCACTACTGTACCTATAGACATATCAGGGAAAAGACAAAGTACCTCAGATGTAGAATGTAACAGCTGTGCATTTCTAAAAGATTATATTAATTTCGGGCTGTGTACAATCTCTTTATTGACTCATCCGAAGAATGGTGCACCCTGACAGAATAGAACCCACCCACCTAGTATTACATGGGAATGCCAGGGTTTGGGGTAGGAGACTCACCCATGCAGTCATGTCATAGTTGCTTCCACTGTGATGTCATCAAGATGGAGACCAAACTGACCGAAATGTATCCCTTTATAATTTCATGATTAAAAAACTCAGCAGTGTAGGGATGCCATATAGCCCAGTGGGTAACGCATCGCACTCCCCTTCTGGTGATCTGGGTTCAGAAACGAGCCCAAGACACTGGCAAGCAGGCAACTGGTGACTGAAGACAGCAGCTGGTGACAGCATATCGTCAATTGGTGAGGTCAATGCCACACTTCCATGGCATCAGCAACCCTTGCAGTCGGGCCATGGAAGGTTCAACTTACAGTTGCAGAGCAAGCTGTATGCTGATGAGGCAGGTCCCCAACAGCTGTGCTTCATGCCATCTGGTGGTGGGAAGCTAAAACTACAGGGGATAAAAACTAGCAGGCACTGTCTGAATGACGACCGGAACTGGTGCTCTTGGACCTCTCACCACGAAGCCCACTGCCTGCCTGGGATTCTGCCTAAGTTGTTGGGATGAGCCCCTTCCCCAACAGAGAAGAAGGTGAATTAGCATTTATATAGCACTTTTTTTACACACTATATCCCAAAGCACTCCACAAGCAACAAGAGACTGGAGCGACTGTAAGTATGTAATGGCACTCATTTTGCATGTCAGCACATACACACAGCCTTGAACAATGGATTGAACCAGTATTATGGGAAGGGGAATATTGGCTAAGACACTGAAAAAAATGGTAAGTCCCTGGGATGGTACATGACTGGGCTGGGGGCCATCAAGGAGCAAGGAGGAAAAATACTATACTAAATGAAAAACAAAAGAGCAGATACAGTGTTGGGATTCATTAGGATGGGAAGTGGGGGAAGGCGAGTCAAATCCAGCGCAGGTCAGTAGTGGTTGAAAGCTGTTATCGCCTGAGGGCTGTTCAGTGACCTATGTGAAATGAGTTGTGGTGTCTCAGTCCAATTCCCAGTGGGCAAGTATCCACATCACAAGACCAGCAACACAACTGGCACTAATTTTCACCCTTGTAGGCAGTCTCACATGAGAGGCCAAGGAATGAATGGGCATGGAGTCTGAACTATCCTCTCACCAACGTGGTGGTCTCTCCTTGGCAGGGTTGAGGCACATTGGCGGGGCAGTGTGAGGAAGCTTGCACTGTGATCACTCATGCGGTACCTGTCATGTGGATAAATAGAGGACTTTAGGTTCCAGTGCTGTCAATCCAGCACCTTTCATGAGCACTAAATTCACAGAGAAAAAAAAAAGATCTTATTAAAAAAAACAAAAAAAAAACTTCCCATGTAGATGGCATTAGTTAACCCCAAAATGTTTGATGGTCTTTGGTTCTTAGAGATGTATAAAGTGGGGAAAATTTGCACCATGGAATATTTCACAGATTTTCCCCACTTTGCACAGTGGATCGGGAGTGCGAAGCCCAGCCCCCCCCAATAAAAACTCTGCAAAATGTGAAGTTTGACAACTCAGCCGGCGAAGTTCAAACTCCGCATTTTGTGGAGTTTTGTTTACACTAGGTACTAGTGCCACCCCCATCCACCCACCCGGCCGATCACTGCCCAATATGAAAAATTAAATCCTCCTCATAGTGTCCATCCCCGGTGTCTACTGGTCCCCCCATCTGATTACTGTCCCACTGTAAAATAAAACAAATCCAAGGTCCACCTCCCCCCCCCATCGTTGGGTGCCGGCGTGACCTTAGAAATAATTTTCCTGATGTCCAGTGGACCCCCCACCTCCCCATCCCTGCATGTACTGCCCACCATCCTACTTTCCCCCCTCCGACTCTGAGCAGGCGACCAGCACAGCCCTCTACTCTCCTCCATGGCTGGCTGCCCAACTGAGCTCTCAATGAATGAGTGCATGCTTGTACAAGCACATACTAATTAATCGTCAGTCAGCCAGCTTACAGTCATTGCTGGTGGTTTCCAGGGGTGCAGAGAAGGGGGGGCTGCTCCGGTCACTGGTGGAGGGGCAGGATGGGGGAAACAGCTTTGTGGAACCCCGGAGGGCTCTACAATGCCACTCCCCCATATGCCCTCTCCTGCTGGGCGGCCAGAGCAGCCCCTCCATCTCTGCATCCCTGAAATACCACCAGCAATGACAGCGAACTGGCAATGAAGGAGCGCGTGCTTGTACAAGCAAGCGCTCATTCATTGAGAGGTCAGTCAGGTGACCAGGCCATGCAGTAGAGTGGAGGGTTGTGCTGGTTGCCCGCTAGTTTGGGGAGTGAGTGGTTGGCAGTACATGCAGGGTGGGGGTCCACCAGACACCAGAGAAATTATTTCTAACCTTGGGATGGCACCCAACAAGGAGGCAGACCTTGGATTTCTTTTCATTTTACAACGGGCTGGTGATTGGTTGGGGGGACCACTGGACCTCGCAGGGATGGCCACTATAGTCTGGGCTGGCTCCGCGTTGTCAGGTGGAGGATTTAATTTTTTCATATTAGGACCGCGATCAGCCAGGGGGTGAGACCTCTAGACACCAGGTAAGTTATGACAGTTGGGATGGCGGTGATTGGCGGGGGACCACTAGACAAAGGGGATGCAGTACCAGCAGTCATTTCTAACTTCTCCTTACTTTTTTTTTTTTTTAAGTGTAACTTGCACTTAAAAACCCAAAGTAATGCAAAGTTACATATGCTGATTTTGGTGAATTTTTCATTACAGGGGACAGCTTGGCGAAAAGGCACACAGATGCAGAGTTGGCAGATTTGCGGGGAGTTCACCCGTGAGTTAACACTTCACTGCATCTCTAGCAGTTCATTAGCCACAAGACTGAGCAACCAAACTCGTTTCCTGCTGCAGAACGTTTATGTTACTACAGAAGTCACCATTTGGGGTGACTCTCATTTTAAAAAATACTTGTTTTCTTCTCAGCTGTTTTTCCCCTTTTTATTTGTCCAATAAAAGTCTTTCCCCCACATGCAGTACACAACGTCATCAGTGATATCGCACACTAGGTTTGCCTCAATGGTTGGAAAGAAATCTTCTACGGGAGTAAAATAATGCCATTCACTGAAGTTCAGCAGACCTGCTGTTAAAGTCTTGCAGACTTGGCACAGAACCTAGGGCTGAAGTTCCGCAGAAAACCAAGGACCCTCATGAGATCATGATGCTGTGTAACAACAGTATCTCACACTGTTTGGGCTGACAGAACGCAGCTTTACTTCATGGTCCTCACACTCAAACAGTCTAACAAACATAGAAACATAGACAATGACAGCAGAAAAAGACTGACGGTCCATCCAGTCTGCCCATATCACCCAATCATACCCTGGGACCTATTGTCTCTGTCAGATCTACACCTACCCTATCCCTCCCTTGTTCTCTGTGTTTCCAACTACCTCATCCTGTTAAGTGACTAGTACAGACAAACAAACAGAATCCAGTGCCAACCCTCCCTCCCCAAACATGGCAAATCTGAGAAATTAAACATATAAACTACTTGAATTAGCTTTTCTTACTTTAAACTCCATGAAAAAGGGTCCTTTTAGTTATCAGATTGGAATTCCAATGTGAGCAAGCCAAACCACCAACCGTCAAGGTGGGACTCCACGGTTTGGTCCCTACTTCCCCAACTCTGAAATGCCTGCAGTGGTTACTCTTACATAGAATGTTTTGCTTAATTGTCTCCTGAGTAGCTAGTATATTCCTAGTTCTATCCCAGCCATGTTTGAAGCTATTTATGGTTCAGGCACCCACTGCTTCTGTTGCAGACCACTCCATGGCTCAACTGCTCTTTCTGTAAAATAATACTTCCTCACATCCTTTCTAAATCTTCCTTTCATTAACCTCTGCACTTGATCCTGTGTACTAGCATCTCTTTTCCTGGTAAACAGCTTTATAAAGATATATATTTAAGATACCTTTTTTTAATAAGTAACAGACACCCCCTAGTAGCACCATATACGTTCCTGTGAAAGATTGGACAGTCTTGTGACTTTGCCTAGAGAAAGATCATAAGGAGGACACAATATAGTGTATGTATGCTGAAAGGGATGGACATGGTGACACACAAACAACTGTTTGAGCTGGTAAGTACAAGCTGAACTGGGGGACATGTGCTTAAACTGAGGGGGAAGGCAGGATAAGAGGAAACAGCAGAAAACATTAATTCACACAGAGGGTAGTAAGATGTATTTATTGATTGATTGATTGATTGATTGATTTCAAAAGTTTTACAAGGAAAGGAATACTAAGCTGATAACTCATTTCCAGATTTATCCTGGTGAAAGTGAAAGAGGGAGTAACAATGTAAAAAAAATGACAATTCATCAAATATAATGGTGAAGTGAACACAAATAACATACAGAGAAAATACATAGGGGCTTACAGAGTATTCAAAAATAGCATCACTACAACAATAAAACAAGTGCATATTAAATGCGATGAATGTACAGGGAAAATACACAAGGCACAGAGCAATAATAACAATATCTGTATAGTGAGGGACGCTAAGGTGCATGGAAGGGTAGGTAGGTGAAGGGGAGCTTCGTTTAGAAAGCCCAGTTGTACTGGGTGGGGTTAGGTGCAGTTGCATGGGTGAGCCATGAAGTCAAAGAGGAGGGTTTTCAGGGAAAAAGCAGTGGAGGCACAATGGACAGCAGTGGGAAGTTAGACCAGAGCTTGGAGAATCTAAAAGTGAATGCAGCTCAACCTGCAAAGGGCAGTGTGAGGGAGGGGCGTGGGAGAGAAGGAGGGCCAGAGTTACAAAGGGAGTTAGTGGGTGTCGAGGTGTAAGCACAAATCTGTTGTATATGAGAAAAGGCAGTCACTGCAAAGCAGTGCCATCTAGTGGCAAAAAATGTGAATAACAACCAAAAGAAATGCTAAATATTTGTAACAGCTAGAGCCCTCTAGTGGTGGGCCAGGAAACGGCAAGTATGGAAGTTAAAGCACTGTAACCTCCCAGATATGGAAAGTTTTCCTTTAGCTGAATAGCTGGAGCTGCTGCCCTTGGGATTCAAGGTTTCAGATTTGAATCCCAGCAATGGTTGTAAGGTGCATCTGTCCAAATAAGGAATGGATGGACAGACTGACAAAACAATGTTTTAGGAGGCACTCTAAGAATCACAAAACATGCAGGGGCCCACAAGTGCCTTTTCTGTTTGCTAGAAGGGTAGGGTATATTACTATTTTTACGCAGTTTTTGATGCAAACCTTAGATTAGCCCTTGGCAAAGATATATTTCATTTCTATAATAAAAAAAAACCTGAGCTACCAGCCAGGAGAAGAGGAAATAAAGTATTTTATCTAGTCTCTGCTTTCCGGTTGCCTGGAATTGCACCACTCCTTTTAGCCACGTCCCTGCTCTCCTTAGGCTGTTCATATCAGGAAGCTATGAAGCTACTTTGTGATTTTTATCTCTATGATTAAAGCGTTACACTTTATTGAGCTCCCTGCATCAGCACTGGAATCTGCAATGCAGGATTTTACATTAATACCTCATTTTCTCTTCACAATGTTGCTGTTATTAACCCGGCAGCAATAAACAGAAAATACAGCTCCGCGACTGGCAAATGTGTCCTTGTGTCGATAATAAGAACAGAAAAGAAAAACAAAAGGATACATGAAGGAGTCTTTTACAAATTGTTTTAAAGTAGCTTAGCTACAGAAACTGTTCTGAGATAAAGAGCTACAGTGAACTAAACTACTGTTCGTCCTTAAACATGCCACTCCATTTCTGTGGAATAATGTGTGTGTGGCTGGGGCCCTTGGGGGTGCTTCCACTATATTTGGGTGGGTTGGCAAGGGTATTTTGTTCAGTTCATGAGTCTCTGGTCTTTAGGATCATGACTCAGGGGCAAGTACGGGGCATTCATTCGCCATTTCCCACTTCCTGCAGTAATACTGTTCATGAGGCCCATGCAGTCTCCATATCATGTGTAGTGAAAACAGCAGTTTCCTTTTAGTTCCAGCCTCCTCCAACTGAATGCCGGTATGTCTCTTTCCTGTGTTGCAGTTTGCAAATGAGTGGAGTGGATGCAGCAGAAAATCCTTTGCAAATAAAGTCAATGTTTATTTAATAAGCATTGTGAGTTTTAGTAAGCTAATATAGCGATGATGAAGGGACTTAGGGTCCATCTCATTCTGCCCACCTGCCACACGGCAGTGACTACATCTCATTTTACTGGGAACACACATCCAAGCCTATCTGCTGGAATGCTCCCGCTACTCAGGGTGTACAACCCTAAATGCCATCGTCCCTCATGAATCTATCTAGTCCTGCTTTGAGAACTGAAATGGTACTTGCTTCTACAGCCTCGATGGGTAACCACCCACTCCATGGAGTAATGCTTCTCAATAATTCCCCTTATCCCCACTCACTTTGAAAGCATGTTCTCTGTTTTGCTTTCCCTCTCCAGCCCAAGCATCTGTGTATTATCCACCTTGGCTGTCCCCTTTAGTATTCACAGCACTGTGATTGTGTCCCCCTCTCAGCCTTCTGTTCTCTAGAGCTAAACAATTTGGGTATTTACAATCTCTCCTCGTAGCTAGAGATGCTTGCACAGTGCTCTTGTGGATCTGACTATCCTCCGTTGGATAGTGCTGGTATCTATCTGACCTAGGATCTAGCCAATGGATCCGAGGTTGAATCCATCAGATCCAACCTCAGATAGCTGGATCCCATGGTTGGATCCATCGGATACCTCGGATCCTTACAGTGGATCCTAGGAGGTCGGATCCTTGGCCTGATGTCTATGCCATCTGAGGCTTTCTGATATCTGACCAAAATAATGGTATCCAACCTGGTAGGATACTATCCGAGAAACACTACTTGTAACTCTTGCCTCCTAAACCACAACTCAGCTTGGTGACCCTGCCTAGGCTCGACCCTCTAAATCTCTTGAATGTCATTTCTGTACAGCAGTGGAAAGAACTGGACATGGTACTCCAAGTGCATATAACCAAGGCCTTGTAGAGTGGGGGAGGATCACCTCCCTTGACCTGCTCCTTACTCCACTTCTAATGCATTCCTGAAATTGTGTTTGGTCTGTTGACTGTAGCAGCTCATTGCCTGCCTGGCTTTTGCTTATTGTTTCACACTTACCCCCAGATCCTTTTCCTTGGTTGTGCTGTCTACTGCAGTACCCCAGAGTCTGTATGTGCGACCCAGAGTCCTCATCACTAGAAGTAGGGCCTTACACATGGTGACATTAAATCTAGGGTGCCATTCCTGGGCCCGCATCCTTAATGTATTGCATCACACACACACACACCCGCACTGTATCACTTTTCTTGCCAATTTATTTTCATTAGTAAACCTCAGCATTGGGTTGCTCTCCTCCTCCTCCAGGTCATCAGAGCCAGCCTTAGGCACCCTCTGTCCCAGTGATCACTGGAGGTCACCTACTCATAGTGGGTTCCACCATGTCGGTGCAACAACATTTCTGCCAACACTGACATGGGCACAGGGAATCTGCCGCCTGGCTACACAGAACCAGGCAGGGTGGCTCCCTGATGGCAGAGTGCCAAACCGCTCTGCAAGCAAAACCATTTTTTGGGGGGGAGCTATGCCCGCACCCCTGGACTTTTATAACAAACTCGGGGTGGATGTCAGGGAAATAGGAAAACCTGTTGGGGGACAAAAGTCAACCTGACTGTGGGCGACCAGAAATCAAGGTCACACCCGTCAGTGTCGGCAAAAGTGAGTCGCTGTAAATGTTGCGACATAAATACATCGCTGTTGTAATGGTATACACTCATAGTGGCCCCCACTCAGAAGCTGTCCAAGTCAACAGTGTTTGCTTTAATTTATGCATTTCAGCTCCTATGTACTGTTGAAAGATCACACAAGGGACATCACTGGGGCAGGCAGCGTAACCTATGTAGCCATTTTATTACACTAGTTATGCTACTCAGAGTTAGTTGGTATGGTTGTAATGTGTTTTGTTCGTAATTTGTTTCAGTTACATAGAAACATAGAATTTGACGGCAGATAAGAACCGCTTGGCCCACCCAGTCTGCCCACTTCCCTACCTAACGGATAAGCTGCAGATCCTACAGTAGTTAACCAACAGCCTACTTCCTCCAACCCCCCACTAGAATTGCCTTATGCCTGTTCCATGCATTCTTGAATTCCCCCACTGTTCTTGACTCTACGACCTCCTCAGGAAGGTTGTTCCACGCATCTACAATTCTCTGTGTGAAGAAATACTTCCTCACATTACCTCTGAGCCGTCCCACCTCTATCTTCAAATTGTGCCCCCTTGTTCTTGCACATCTCTTTTCTGAAAGATGCTACCCTTTGGACTTTGTTGATTCCCTTGAGGTATTTGAAAGTTTCTATCATGTCCTCCCTCTCCCTCCTTTCCTTGAGGCTATACATCTTAAGCTCCTTTAGTCTTTCTTCATATGACTTCTGGTGCAGACTCTGCACCATTTTGGTTGCCCTTCTCTGGACAGCCTCCACCCTGTCTATGTCTTCTTGAGATGGGGTCTCCAGAACTGTACACAGTACTCCAGATGTGGTCTTACCAACTGTCTGTACAGAGGGCCAACAACTTCCTGTTTTCTACTGGTAATGCCTCTCCCTTGCATCCCAGTATCCCCAGCCCTCCTTACTGCCTTTTCACATTGCTGGCCCACCTTTAGGTCATCATATATGACTACCTCCAGGTCCCTTTCCATTTTTGTTGTTGTCAGTATCTCACCCCTTACTGTGTACTCTTGCCCTGGGTTTTTGTTTCCCAGGTGCATTACTTTGCATTTCTTTGCGTTGAATCTAAGCTGCCATACATTTGACCATTCCTCCAACCTTGCTAACCTTTTTATCCTTTCCATCCCACTTTGCGTATCAACCCTGTTGCAGATCTTTGTGTCATTTACAAAGAGACATACTTTCCTTTCCAGTCCCTCTGCAATGTCACTTATAAAGACATTAAAAAGGACCAGCCCCAGTACTGAACCCTGCGGTACCCCACTAGTAACCCTCCTTTCTTCACTGTGGACTCCATTTACTACTACTTTCTGTGTCCTGTTGTCCAGCCAGTGTTTTACCCAGGCTACCACCCTGGGACACACTCCCAGGCTGGCTAATTTGTTTATTAATCTTTTGTGGGGTTTCTGCTCCCCCACATCACTGTTTCTTTTTTATTTAATACAAGGGTATGGAGGCAACTCTCCCCAACTCAAATAAATTCATAAAACTACATCTCAACCTTACCAACTAACTCTAAGTAGAACAACTAGTGTAGCAACTGACTATGCTAGTTACACTGGCCCGTATTCCACCACTATTGCTGAACTTTCAAACTATGCATCATAATGCCAAAACAATAATCACTAACTTATATTCAAAGGCCCCCAGTGACTAACCCTGCTGGGATCCTCAAGAAACACACGGCTGGCTCTGGGAGGTCATTAATAAATATGTTACAGAGCGAGAGACCCAGAAACAATCCCTTGATACTCCACGCAGAACATCACTCCACTGTGAATGGTGCCCATCCCCCACCACTCTTTGCTCCTAGCAGTCAGTCAGTTTGTTATCCACCTACTGTATAGTCCACTTTGTGAACTCCATACTGTATTATTTTTTTTCTATACGTTTTCCATGTGGTACCATGTCAAAGGGCTTGCTGAAGTCCAGATTTACAACTTCCACCACCAGCTGCTATCCACCTCCCTGCTAGCTCTTCAACATGGGAGTCAGGCTCATATAGCAGGATCTACTGTTTGTGAAACTTTGTGGTGTGTAACAGAACATCTTCATCTCGTCCATATCCTGAAGCCCATGTCTTTTATAATTAACTCAGACACTTTGCCAAGCACTGGGGTATGACTCACATGACTGTAGTTACCTGGGTCTAACCTCACCCACTTCTGGACCATATGGATAAGGTTGACTGTTTCTCTGCCCTCTGGTGCTGTCCCTGTCCGTAAGGAGTCCTGAAAGATGTGAATATGGGGCCCATTTAAAACTCTCTTTTAACTCCACTACCAACCTCAGTTAGATACCATCCAGATCCTGAGATGTTCCAAGTCACAACCTCTACTAAATACTTACCTACTAATTTGGGGTGATCAGCACTGCCCCTTGGTCTGCCTGCACCTTTTCCACAACTTCCACCCTAGCTGGCTGTGACACCTGATTTGCTGGATAAATACTGGCACAAAATAATTACTCAGTGCCTCTGCTACTTCCTGTCTTCTCCAGTGCCCTCCCTAGCAATGACCAGGTGCCCCACTTAATTCTTGACTCTTCTTTTGCTCCCTTTTGTTCCCTGGGGCCAACCCACATGTGGAAACAGACAGACAGGAACACACATGACCCCAATAAAAGGGGGCTACATTGAAAAAGGGTTATTATTTCCATTGATTGTCTGTGTAATACTGTCTTTTAAACCAGACTTGGCCTGTGTGTAACCCCGACCCCTAAGTGAGAATATGGTACAGTATCCCAAGGGTTAGTAGCCCAGGGAACAGAATGTTCAGCACGGACAAGTGGGAGAGGGAAGAGCTTCAGCTAGCAGGCTACAGCCTGAGTGTCTAGCCAGTTCATCTGGAGAGGATATGCTGTGTGCACTGCTGATGCATGTTCCTGAAAGCCTCAGAGCCTTCACTGTTTTTGTGCAAGATGAGCTTCAAACTAAGACTAAACCTGTAGGAAGCTACAAACACACATGGGACAGGTACAAGGGAAAACCAACCAGAGGACAGGAAGGCAGGGGAGGGAACACCAGTGACCAGGAAGGGTCAGAGGTGTAAGAATAGGCAGGGAAGATTGGGGAAGACTGGATGGGCCTAACAGTCCTTTTCTTTTGGCAAAATCTATGTTTTTATGCACTAGATATATATTACTACTGCTTTATAGTGAGGTCACCACTTTATTTTGTGCAGGAATGATGTCTTATGGAAAACTGCGTATGCTGATTATAAATACAAACTGAGACTGAGCTACTTCTAATGCATTACAGCGACACTAATAATACATATTTAATATGTACTACTGCAGGGGATTGTGCAGATTCATACCTACATATTATAGCTAGTGCTGTGTGGAATTTTCAAATTCCAATGTAACGGAATTTCGCAGATTTTTAAAACTTCTGCCAAAATTTCACTGAATTTCCTCGGAAACGGAATGGTGGAATTCCGCAGCAGAAAAATTGGGAATTAGCTGTTTAAAGCAGCACTTCAAGGTGGTACAGGTGTACAACAGGGGGATGAAGGGTTGGTGGGGGGCAGAGATCATTAAGGGACCGGGTATTATAATAAAAAGTTGATTCAGGGAAACAGCTAGGGAGGGGAACCACTTGGTGCCAGTTAATACATATGGGATGAGATTAGGAAGGGGCCACTAAAAATGGAAATTATGTACTTACTGTAATTCTTGATCTTCTTGGACAGTCTCCATCACTCATTCACACTAGTGGGATAGCACCAGAGGTGCTAGGACCAAGTGGGAGGCAACATTTTTCAGAAGGGTCGGTGCCAAGATATACCATGAATGTGCGGCAATACGAGACTAGCACATGCCTGTGTAGGTTATCTCATTGTCGACCATCCAACCACCTCAGTACCTTTTTGACTGAGGAGGTGCAGCGTAACTAATGAAATAACTTATCCTGAGTTTCTGTGCCTGAGCGGGCCCAGATGGCCCTTGCAAGAAGGGTCAAAGAACAACGTCTACATAGCCTGAACCATAGGACCATGAAGACCAGGAAAGAAAACAAGTGAACCCAGAGAATGGTGGATGGGTGTATGAATGAGTGATGGAGACCATCCAAGAAGATCAAGAATTACGGTAAGTACGTAATTTCCATGTCTTCCTGGACTAAGTCTCCATCACTCATTCACACTAGTGGGAGAGTACCGAGCTAAAACCAACAACCCTGTGTAAGGTGGTAGGAGATAGGGTTCATTCAGAAAGGATGGCCAGGGACTGTCCTGCTAATAAAAACAGCTGTCTTGGAAAAAGCATCTAGAATATATTCATTACAAGATAAGCACTTGATTTGTAACTCACCACTTTGCCGACGACTGCAATGGACACAAAATGAAACTCTGCCAGGAAGCTGCAACCACTCTAGGAGAGCAGCAAGAACCCAGCCTTACAATTTGGTCTAGGGCCAAAATTAATAGTGTCAAAGACATGTACTAATCTAACGTAAACGGACCTCAGGAACTGAAAGAGCCAGAGGTAAGGTCTACTGATTCAGGGTAAACCGAAAAGGGCAGATGGAAATCCCCACTACTAATTATGGCTGACCTGCGAAGAACAGGTCCAGGAGCACTTGAACCCCTTACTTGGTGAGCAAAAGAAGGTCCAAGCGGGGTTAGCCCATCAAGGAGAATGGTTTTCATTTAGACACTGAAACATTCCTGATGGAAGGCCAATGCATGACTTAGAAGCCTCTTGTGGTGGTCTAGTAAACCAGATCCTACCCACTTTATATTCCAAAAAGAAATCATCCTGCCCCTGTGTGTACAACTGTAGTAGCAGTCTCTGAACTCAGGGAAGAGAGGAAAAGTGTACAGGAGGACGTGTCCACTGCGGAAAAACATTCCAACAGAAAAAAACAGGGGCTGAATTTCTAAGTCGAAAAGAGGCAGCTGTGCATCAAGGAGGAACGCAGAAGGACCAAATTAGGGCTAACCCATTCGTTAAAAGTGACTGAATAGTGGCAAAAGTGACTCAATGCAGTAAGGCACTACTCACTCTGGCCTCCCTGAAGGGAATAGGAAGGACTCTAGTTTGCTTGCTGAAAAACAAACATCACAGCTCCATCACGCACTCAGAGAGGATAGCTTCATGAGCGACTGGCACAGAACCAGTGCGCAGGAACTGAAGGTATGAATATTTAAGAAGCGATCTCAGAAAAAAGACTTACTTGACATATGGTCAAGAAAGGAGCATGTCGCCTGTTAAGTTGAAGCAAGCAAGGAAGTAGGAACCTGAGTTCCGACTCGCTGGAGAGTCACTTCTGTTGCTCCGAGGCTCTGATCAAGAAAAGAAAGCCTGATTAAAAAAGGGGAGCCAATAGACTAGGCAGTCACCTAGGTCTAGGAAATATCTCTGAATAACAGAAATCTCTCTTGGAGAAAAGAGATGACCCATACCTCTACTGGATCGGACTCCCCCTAGGGGTAGAAGTCAGGTACTCTTTACCGTAGTTTAGAAATGACTGCCTCAGGGGCTGAGGCAGAACCTGACCAGATCCAAAAGGGTGGTATCGGGTAATTTCGGTTAGGCCCTGTGCTGTGATATTTTTTTTTTTTTACCATTAGTCTGAGCCTGACAAGGTTTCAGGCTGCTATCTTGCAAGGATTGCCTGATACAAAAATGACGAAGATGTCATCCATCTGAGGGGCAGGAGGAGCCTGAGCGTCCATAACTGAAATTGTGACTGGACTAATAATCATAGCTGAAGAGATGTTAACCACCTGTGCCGATGAAGCCACCGAAGGGGCAGTATCACAAGTGGGCTATATAGCCCTATCAAAGGAGCAGAAGAGTCTGTGCAGGTCCCGACCATTGAATTAGAATGTTCCACAGAGTGCAACTGTCTTGACGACTGAAAGAGTCTAGACACAGAACCGTATGGTCCACGGATGCAGTCTGAAATACTATAGTGGACCCCATCACTGAGGAACTACTGAAAAGATCTTCCATCACAGACTCTGATGATATAGAGGGCGTGCCCTTCGGTATATAAAATGAATCATCTGCTGTATCACTGACCAGAAAGACAGGGAGAGACTCATCTAGATGCACTTCTACCCCAGAAGGACCCCTAAGGGAGGTCTAGGTCAGAGCCACTAGAGACTCCGCCACCAGGAAGGATGTCGAGGAGCTCGGCACCACTTAGGGAGCTGAAAAAGTGCTAAGCAGAATGAGAGATTCTGCTTGCAGAACAGTACAGAAAAGGTCCATCAGCAGAAAACTGCTGGATGTCACAAGATCCCACGCAGACCGCCACTCACTAAGATGTGTGGAAAAATAATCCACAGAACAGGGCTTCATTCTGTGGAAAACATCTTGCCACAAGTTCTGCAGAAGAAGAGGTCTGCAGAAGGAAAATCCATCACTAATTCTGCTGGACAGCACCAAGTGGCACCCCTGCAGCACCAGCATCACTCGTGGCACAGGAGGGCACCAAACAGTGCCTATGCCAACCTGGGCAACACCTGAGGGCACCCTGCAGCGGTACCTGCAGGTACCCCTGGCACCCATGGCACCAATGACACCCAGGGGCACCCCAACACCCATGGCACCCATAGTACCATGGCACTCATGGTACCCATGGCAGCAATGGCACCCTAGGGCACCCATGGCACTCATGATACTCATGGCACCCATGGCAGCAATGGCACCCATGGGTGCCTGCAGCACCACCCGTGGCACCAACAGGTGCCCACAGCACCACCTGCAGCACCCGTGAGTGCTTGTCACCACCTGTGGCACCTGTGGGTGCTCAGCACTGCCCGTGGCACCCGCAGGTGCTTGGTGCCGCCCACGGGTCCTCAGTGCCACCCATATCCACGGGCATCTGTGGCACTGCAAGATATCCACGGCACCACCAGTGACGCTGGCAACCAATGTAACCAACATTAGTAGCCACGGCGCCACATAGAGTGACATGGCGCCAACTCCCAGCGCCGACCCAAACACCAGTGGTGCCACCTACGGCACCGACGCCAAAACCAGTGGCCACCATGGTGCCGGACCTGCAGCACCACCCATGGCATTGGGCATGGTGCCAGGACAAAAACCACCATGGAAAATGCCAATGGTGAATCCTGAGAAGAAGGGGAGAAGGAAAAGGTGGTGCCCGTGCCGGCCCCTACATGGAAAGAGAGAGGGGGTGGGCACGAGGGGTCAACACGATGGCGAAGGCACCAAGAGGACACTGCGCTCATCCTGATCCAATCGACCCAGCTCCGTCCAGCAGCTTCAAGGCCCGGAGGCCCCGAAATCAGGAACACTGGTCAGGAAAACTGGATAGAAGTCAAACCCCCTGCTCCACAGGAGTGGCCCAGAGGTGAAACTGCTCACCGGAGCTCCAATGAGGACAGAGGTGGAGTCCGGAGTTAGGAGCGGGGCCAAGGGGAACCCACCAAAGTCAGTTCAGGCCTATCGCCCCTCCCGACTAACAATCCTTGTGCAGATGTACCAGAGGGCAACCTCAAGTGGCACCGATTCTTTTTCCCCCAATGAGGAAGAAGAGCTCGAAGTTAAGCGGATCCAGATCCCTGGAACTGCTAGATTCATGCTTCAGTGGACTGTCCTTCCCCTCCAAGCACAGGACTGTCCATAGTCAGACCCCTCCCGTTTATCAAAGGGCGGCAGACCGGACACAGCCCCTCTGCCATAACAACTTTCAAACAAAGTCTTCCTACCATCACCGCTACCATCTAAGGATGACTCCGTTGATGGCAGGTGAGAATTTCATTTTCTTCTTCATAATCTTCTTTTCTCGTTCATAAACTACTTCTAAAATGTTAAATTAAACACTAAAACCTGCTGTTGTATAGACGAAAACTTTGACTCCGGCAGACGAGTGACGTCAACATCCAAGCGCACTCGACGGCGGGAGAAAAGAAACTGAGGCGGTTGGAGGGTTGATGTCGAGATAGCCTACAGAGGCGCAAGCTAGTCTCGCAGCACTACGCATGCGTGGTCCTGTCTTGGCGCCGACCCTTCTGAAAAATGTTGGCTCCCGCTTGGTCTTAGTGCCTCCAGCGCTATCCCACTAGTGTGAATGAGTAATGGAGACTTAGTCCAGGAAGACCACCAGAGTTAGCAAATGAAAACTGAAAATTTCAGAGGTACAAAAGACCTGAAGGGAAGGTCTGGATGGGAGGGGACTGCAGTGGTAGTGCCATGTGTTTGGGACAGTCAGTGACAGTAATGATTCAGGGTCAGCAGGGAAATCATACGAGGAAAGGCTGCAGAGTCTCAAAATATACAGTGCTCCCTTGAAACCAGGAGAGAAAGAGGTGATTACTGTACATTGAAGCATGCAAGTTTTACTGCACACAGGATCAATAACGTGGATGCCTCAGAGCTGTTTACAGTGAAAGAGAACTCTGCCTCTAGGGTACACAGTTACAAGTTGGTGGGAGGTAGATTCAGGCTGGAAATGAGTGTACGTCTTCCAAGAAAGGGTGAGGACAAATAAAACAGCTTGCCAAGCAACAGGGTAAATGATGGTTTTATAACTGACTTCAAGATGGGCTTGGATATGTTCGAAGGGCTAGAGGGATTTCTGGAAGGCAGGCCGGGGGGGGGGGGTCATGGCATAAGTGGGGATGTGTCTGCAAGATGCTCCATCTAAAATGGGCAAAGGGGCCAGGCCATTATTAGTTATTAGGGTATGGTGGACTGACTGGATGGACCTCGGATCTTTTTCTGCCTGGATGATTGTATGCTTCTATGGTTTCTTACAACTGCATAACCCCACATCACTGGCACCATGCTATGCACAGCCCTTCATAGATAGAATAGGTACGTGTGTTTGGCACCACTGAACATCTGACCATAATATTTGGATTACACGTTAGTCATAGCAGGATTCTTCCATCAGTCAACTAAGGCAACCTATGGCAGATTTTAGAGGCAGTGCAACAGCGAGCTTGTTTGCACCCATAACTGCATCACCACCAGTGGGGCCCAGATGTCTAAGGAAATTTGCAAGTCTAATTACATATTCAGGAGCCTGGCCTACATAAGCTTCTGATTAGCTACTGAACTGGTCATTAATATCTTAAAAATGACCAATCCAGCTGCCAGTCCACATTGTGTGCCAGCAACGTAATGGTGTGTGAGACGTCCTCCTATCATACTGTTTCCTCCACAGCATTCAAAACATGAACTGTAAGTAAAACAAAAATACTGAAAAACAATTACATACAAACATACGCACATAAGACTAAGCCAGCAGAAAAAGGCCTTGTGGTCTATCATATCTGCTCGAATTTGCAGACCCCTCAGTATCTACTGAGTGATCTGCCCCACCCTCCACTGTCCATTTCTCCCCCCACTGATGTTCTCCCTCCCCCCAGGCCCCTCTCATGCAACTTTCTCTTTTACTTTGTCCCATCCTCTCTCGAGGTTCTTCGCACTCTTTAGGGAGATGACTTCCTCTGGCAACTCATTCCATTTTGCCGCAGCCCTCTCAGTGAAAAAATGGCTCCTCATTTCTCTCTTGAATCTTCCCCCTACCAGCTTGAGGCAGTGTCCCCTAATGGTCCTGTTCCCCCTAAGACTGAAAAGAGTCCCAAAACTCACTTTGTTTATACCTTTAAGGTATTTAAAGGTTGCAGTCATGTTTCCCTTCTCCCTTCTATCCTCCAGGGAGTACACGTTGAGATCTCTGAGTCTCTCCTCGTATGGTCTGCCCTGCTTATGCTGAATCATCTTAGTTGCCCTACTTTGGACCATTTCCAGCAGGTTGATGTCTTTCTTCAGGTAAGGGAACCAAAAATGCACACTAAATTTAGATGTGGCCAAAGTAGTGATCTGTACAGTGGCAGAAAGACCGATTAGACTTATAGTAACAACCTCAAAGCCAGTCATTTCTTAGGATTAACAACCAGCTGGTGGGAGGTGACCTGAGGACCATCCTCCCCTCTAGTCATTAATCCCTAGGAAATGACTGGCTTCTCAGTCATTAATACTTAAATGCAGAAGTAGAGGAGACACTGGTATACGGTATAAAGAGAAAGCTCTGCTACGTCTGCAGGGGGTAGAGGGCTTTTATTGTGAAATAGTTACATAGAGAAAGGAAACACAGTTAGACCTACAGTGTAATTGTACGCATAGGATAAGAATGTTCTACAAGTTTGAAGAAAGTAAAAATGTGACTGCTGCACAGAATAATAATAAGAAGGAAGAGGATTTTAACATAAAGTGGATCCATGCTGGATTGTCCAATGAAGGTAGATTAAATAGAGGCTCAAGTTCAAAAGAAATAGGTCGGCTGTACTTTTGTTGAAGAAGTAAAAGGGAAGGAGGCACAATCATCCTGTAATTCCTGTTGGCAATACAGCAGTATTCCATAGAAAGACCCATAAACCAGGAGAACACAGTTCAAATCCTAACAAAAGCTGTTGTCTCAATGTGTGTGACCAAGGACAAGCTGCTTGACCTCCTTCTGTTCGAGTCCTACCAGCTGTACAGTTGAGTAAAAGACATTTATTTATTTATTTCAAACGTTTCACCAGGAAAGACATCCTGAGCTGCTAACATTTCATTTCTAAATGCATCCTGGGGGTGAGAGGAAGTGGCGATAGAGCAAGAGGTGGAAAAACTAGAAAGTAATAACAATGTTAAATTACCACAAGCATTTATCAATGCCACACGTTCGCCGTGTTACTTAAGGAACAGCACGAGGAGGCGCTCCATAGAGTTTAAAGGGGGCAATTTGTAAAAGCTGTTTTATACTTTCCAGTGACAATTTTGTCAAAGAAAGGCAGTCGCTTAACTAACAAAGACCTTCTTAGGTAAGCGACTGCATTTCTTTGACAAAATCATCACTGGAAAGTATAACAAGCATTTGTCAATGCTGCATGTTTGCTTGCTGGCATTGACATTGGTAATGCAGGAGTTAGAGAGATGCATAATAGGAATGGCAGTGAAGTATTGAACTGACGCCAACCCCGCCCCCACCCTGCAGAGACTGACAGATGTTGGGAGTGTGCCATTGAGTCGTTGGCCATAATGTTCACGCCATTTCACCTCACCCTACCCTGCAGGCACCAACAGGTGTTGTGGTGTGCCTTGGGGTCTTCGGGCCTTAGGCTCACCCTATTCCATAAGGAAATATGCTAAGATGGGTGTAGTGTAGGATAATGGGGTGAACGCTGGGGCCAAAGACCCCAAGGCACACCTTGATGCCTGTCACTGGCTGCAGGGTGGGGGTGGAATGGCATGAGCATTATGGCCAATGATCCCAAGTCACACCCTTGATGCTCCAAATTTTCAACATGGGCTTTTTTTTTTACCTCACCTCACGAACAGTGGCACTATCATTTCATTACTAAATCCCAAAAGGTGATTTTGCACAGTGACTGTGCCACTTGGCACCACAGATGTGAAAACACATTTTGGGCAGGATGTGAAAAATAACGGCTATACTGCTCATGAGGTAGTGTGAAAAAATGGCACTGCTGAAAATCTGGAGTGAAAATAAGAAAAATTGGCAAAGTTATGAGCATGCGTAGAAACAGTACAATGCACGCCTGTAATGCAATCATTTTTTGGAATTATTTCACCAAATTTTCCACATGTCCATTTTGCTCCTCATGAACAGTGGCACTGTGATTTTGTTAATCTCTCCCACAAGCTGATTTCCCATAGCGACTGCGCCATTCTGCGCCACCGGTGTGAAAACACATTTTGGGCAGGATGTGAAAAATGACAGCTATACTGTTCATAAGGAGGTGTAACAAAATGACAATGTTGAAAGTCTGGAGTGAAAGTATTAAAAATTAGCGAAGTTACGAGAGTGCGTAGAAACTGTGCAATGCACACTCGTAACGCAGTCATTTTTTGGAATTGTTTCACCAAGTTTGCAACATGGGCTTCTTGGGTACTCTCCTCATGAACTGTGGAACTGTCATTTCATTAATCTGTCCTGAAAGGTGATTCCGCGCAGCGACCACACAATCACCTTTTGGAACCAGGAAACAAAATGACAGTGCCAGTGTTCATGAGATAGGGTCCAAAGAACCCCATTTTGAAAATCTGGGGCCAAAAGTTGTAAAAATGGCTGAGATATCAACCTAAGTTAAACTCACCCCCATTGACTCCCGTTATAGGGCTTACCGTGATTTTCTTCAGTTTGTGGTCACCTTTTTAAGAGTGCAGACATGTCCTGGTCCATAGAAGATTGCTGCTCCTGACCTGCGGATGTAAGTATATGATGAGGGGGGTGCAGGGAGGTGAGTGTACAGAGGGAGGGTCAGGATGGTGGAGGGGGACAGGTGAAACGATGAAGGACTGTTTTCTTTCTTGCAGGTGGAAAAAAAAGATTCTGAGGGATAGTTTTCTTTACTTACAGGTAAAAAAAATTACTTTTGCACACTGGGGTGGGCTTCCAGTGTGCCACATGGGTTTGGGGGGTCTGATGATGATGGGGATTGGGGACCCCCATCGGCAAACAAACTAAGCTTGGGGGGTGGGGGCACACTGAGGTGGGCTCCTAGTGTGCTACATAAGTTTGGGGAGCCTGATTCCAATGGGGATTAGGCACCCTTGTCAGCAAAGAAATTGAGCTTGGGGGCATCCAACACCGGAGTGGGCATCCCCGTGTTGGGAAAATATAAAAACTGTCTTGGCACACTGGGGTGGGCTCCTAGTGTACCACAATGTGGGGGAAGGGGAATACATGCCAACACGGGGACTGGGCACCCTGATGTTGGCTTTCCCAGAGAGTGTGTGGTTTCCGCACATGCACAGAAGCAATGGCGCTACTGCGCAAGTGCAGAATCGAATGCATTCCACACATATTTGTTCCATGACCGAACAGTGATCAGCTGTTCAGCGGCTCCTTCTTTTGAAGTTTTCGCACACACTACTCATAGCAATAAGTTTGCAGTGCACAGGCGCAGTGAAATTAAAAACAGAAGTCATATATAGCCACATGGATAGAATATCACTTACGGCAATGCATACAGAAGTACATGGAATAGAGTGTAGGGGAAAACCGTGATCACACTGGAAGGACACCATCAAGAACTACTTGCAGCAGAAAGGATTAAAGATGAATGAAGCCGTGAAGCTGGTGCAAGACAGAAAGTGGTGAAGTGACTTAATTTGGCCCCATCATCACTGACTGAGCTGACAGACGGGAATCTAAGAAGAAGAAGAGAAGTATATCGAGGAGCATTGTCATAAAAATTGATGGCAAATCAGTACAATAGATATATGTAGTAGATAAAATTGAGTTATGAGAGGCAGAGGGACACTACTCATATAGGCATAGCCCGGGGAAGAGGGGAGTAAAATGGCCAGGGCAAAACTTTTGGTAGGAAGGGGGAGGAAGACAAGAGGTAAAGGGTCACGGACAGTTGCCGGTGGGAGAGAAAAGTCATGAAGAAGAGACTTTAGAGAGAAAGCAGAACAGGTAGAGAAGACTGACAAGGAAAGGGAGGACCAGAGTTTACGTAAGAGATATGCGAAAGCAAATTGCCCAACAGTAAATGTTCTAGAAGGAACAGACAAGGAACGGGAAATACCCCACTGTATACTGGACGCAACATCCTTACTGAGCTATCCTAGGTAAAATAAATTCCAAAGAAACAAACAAATTATTTCTGTGCTACTTGTAATTTAAAGGGACAAGAGCCTAACACATTTTCTGGCATTGCTGCGTTCTTCATTAAAGCCAGTTTCGCACACTGTGAAGACTTGTTTTTCTCTGTCACTCAGCATCAACAAATAATTCAATATCCCTCAGCAGTAGAATAATATCTCTGAGCTCAAAAGGGTTTTAAAACTGTAATAAGACTGTAGTTTTGTAGTCTTGTGAAGTATAAATAGAATAACTAATGGCTTACAATGGGACAGCCTGTTATTTCTTCTCAGCACTTATGAGTTAAGAAGTTTACCTTTTCTGTAGAATAAATGAGGGCAGAGAGGGATGGGGGCAGGTCAGGGGTGGGGGGAGCATGGAGCCGAAGGGGGGAAGGGCAAAGCTACAAAGGTGGTACACTCCAGAGATTGCTACCTTGGTGGCAGGATGGAGGCAGGAACAAGAAATTATGAGGGGGGATACTAGTGCTGGTGGATTCCATACTAAAAAAGATGAGATGGGCAGTAAGGGGGAAAGGCACAGTCGAATATGGGCAGAGGCTATACCTGGGTTAGTGGCAGGCAGAGTGAGGCAGTCAATTCTGAAGTGCGCAAGAAGGGGGCAGGAGGAAACCGCATCTTGTGGTGCATGTGGGCAAGAACGACCTGGTGGGGGGAGATGGTAGAGGTGATAAGGGAGAGGTTTGAGGAACTGGGAAGGGTGTGTGAGGAGCTGGGGGAATTGGTGGCCTTCTGAGAGGTACCCCCAGTGCTGTGCGCTAGTACGGTGAGAAAAGGGAGGATTAGAGAATTGAACTCATGGCTGGGGGAGTGATGTCAATCCAAGGCATATGGGTTAGTGGGGGGACGGGTAGGAACCTGGGAAAACAGTGATCTATATGCAAGAGACAGGCTACACTTAAGCGCGGAGGGTAAGGGGACATTAAAACAGGGGATAGAAGGGTACATAGCAAAGGTGAGTTTAAACTGGAGGGGTGGTAAGTGGACAGCTGGTAGGCAGGGAACCCAGAGAGGGAGCCCGATGAGCTTACCCCCCAAGATAACACAGGAGGAGTCAGGGTAGGGGGAACCCAGGGAAAGACAAAGAAGGAAAAGGAGTGTAGGGTGGTCACATTGAATGGAAGGAGCCTAGGCAACAAGGCAGCTGAGTTGCAGGCTATCTTGGCAGTGAGAGGAGTGGATATTGCAGCCATCCCTGAAACATGGGCTACTCAATACCAGAACTGGGATATGATGATCCCAGGGTATAGAATATTCAGGAAGGACAAGGCTAAAGGAAGGGGGGGGGGGTTCATGGCAATCTATGTACAAGAAGGGATAACATGTATAAGGGAGGAGGGAGAGGAAGGCGGTACAGAGGCCCTATGGATGCAGTTTCAGGACTCAAGAGGGAGGGCACTAAGGATGGGGGTTAGTATACAGACCCCCAGCACAAGGGGAGAACCTGGACAGAGAGCTAGCTGAGCAAATCAGAAGGTTCTGTAGGAAGGGGAACACAGTTGTGGTGGGGGACTTCAACCTCCCTGGAGTGGATTGGAGCACTCCAGCCACCACGAGTGTGAGGGGGTAGGTCATACTTGAGGCATTTCAGGACAGCTTCCTGGTACAATTGGTACATTAGCCAACTTAGATTGGGGAGGACTCTGGACCTGGTACTTTCACATGGGGAGGCTATAAGGGATCTGGGGGTGGTGGACCCTCTGGCTGGGAGTGACCACCACTCAGCGTGGTTCATGCTCAATATGATTAGGGAAAAAGGGGGTATGGGGACCAGGATGATGGATTTTAAAGAAGCAGACTTGAACAGTATGGGGGAAAGTTTGGGCAACCATCTGGCAGGCATTCATCAAGACATGGATGCTAGTCAAAAGTGAGACATTATAAAACGAGGGCTAAAGGAGGCCACTGGGACATGTACAAAGACACAGAGTAAGAATTGAAGGGCAAAGAAGCCCAGTTAGTTGACTAAGAAGATTATGGAGGGAGTAAGGGCCGAGAGAAGGAAATTTCAGAAGATAAAAAAATCATGGGGGGCGGGTTGACAAGGAGGAGTACATGAAGAAGTCCAGGAAGGTTACCAGGCTGGTCAGAATGGCCAATGCCTCAAGAGAACTGAGAGTGGCACAGGATATTAAAGAAGGAGAGAAGGACTTCTTCAGACACGTTAGAGAAAGAAGGAAGAACAAGGACCAGATTGTGAGGATTAGGAAGAATGGAGGGAGGGTGGGTAGAGAAGGGGGAACAGGCAGTGGCATTAAATGAATAATTCTGTTCTGTGTTCATGGAGGAGAAAGGGGGGAACATACCTCAAGGGGGGGTAGGATGGGCAGTGGGGCAGTGGGGTGGGACAGGATGATTGACGTACAGATTACAGAGGACAGGGTGAGGGAGGACTTGAGGGCACTAAGGGTGGACAAGGCACCGGAACCAGGTGGCATTCACCCTAGGGTACTCAAGGAGCTAGTGGAAATCCTGGCAGAACCACTGACTGACCTGTTCAGTACCTCCCTGGACACAGGATGCATACCACAGGACTGGAGGATGGCCCATGAGGTGCCCATTCACAAGAGTGGTCCCAGGGATGAACCAGGCAACTACAGGCCAGTGAGCCTCACATCAATTGTGGGAAAACTCATGGAGAACATCCTAAAGGAGAGGCTAGTGACCTACTTGGAGGACAATGGTCTCCAGGACGGTCATCAACATGAGTTTGTTTTGGGCAGATCCTGCCAGACAAATCTAATCGAGTATTATGACTGGGTGACCAGGGAACTGGACAGGGGCCATGCGGTGGATGTGCAGTATTTGGACTTCAGCAAGGCCTTTGATTTTGTGCCACATGAGAGGCTGGGGGGGAAGCTGGAATACATAGGGGTTCGATTAAAGCTGGTCAGATGGATCTTCAACTGGCTGACTGGAAGGCAGCAGAGGGTGGTGGTGGTGGGGGAGCTCTCATCACCAAGAGAAGAGTCTAGCGGGGTGCCACAGGCATCGGTACTGGGACCAGTTCTGTTCAGGATATTCATAGCTGATATCTCACACGGAGTCCGGAGTAGGACCAGTCTGTTTGCTGATGATACAAAGATGGGAGCAGTGGTAGATGACACTGAAGGGTAGAAGGGGCTAAAGAAGGACTTGACCAAACTACAGGAGTGGTCAGAAACATGGCAGCTGGGGTTCAATGCCAAGAAATGCAAGGTATTTCGCTTCGGAGCGAGGAACCAGGGGAGGCACTATCAGCTGGGAGGGGTGCAACTGGAAAGTACACAGAAGGAGAAAAAGGATCTGGGGGTGGTTATAACGGGCAGCATGAGCAACTCTGCTCAGTGCAGGAAGGTGGCAGCAAAGGCCAATAGAATGCTGCGGTGTATAGCGAGGGAAATCTCCAGGAGTAGGGAGGTGATCTTTCCCCTGTACAGGTCCCTGGTCAGGCCTCACCTGGAGTACTGTGTGCAGTACTGGCACCCATTCCTGAGGAAGGATATCAAATTGTTGAAGGGGGTGCAACGTAGGGTGACAAAGATGATCCAGGGATTGGAGACAAAGTCCTATGATGATAGATTGGGTGAGCTGAACATGTATTCCGTGGAGGAGAGGAGGAATAGAGGGGATAAGATTGAAATCTTTAAATACCTGAAGGGATAAATAAAGTTAATACAGAAAGGATCTTCCAGCTTAGAAGATGGAGGGATATGAGAGGTCATCAGCTGGGGTTGGAGGGGGGAAAATTCTGGAAGGAAATCAGGAGACATTTTTTCACAGAAAGGATGGTGGACAGGTGGAATACTCTACCGGAGGAGGTGGTTTCCTGTAGAACAGTGGGTAGCTTTAAGAGGGGTCGGGATAGGGTAAGTGGGGGTGTTAAGATGAAGGGGGGAGGGTGGGGCAACTGCAAGCTGTGGAGCTACCTGCACATTCGAGCAGACTTGATAGACCGTATAGGCCCGCTTTTGCTGGCATTTTCGTATGTTCATAAATGATATACCTGGCTGGAAGCTAAGAAACTGTCCCTCATTCTCCTACTCTTTCTCTACTTATAAATAGAGATGATTTTATAAGTAGCCACTAAAAATGAAAACTGTCCCTGGAGTGAATAGAAAACCAGATTATATACAGTATACTATATATATATATACACACACACACACACACATATTAGGAAAAAGCAAAAGCAGACATCCCGAACAAATATTTTTGTTCAGTGTTCATGGAGGAAAGGGAAGGTGATGGACCACAGATAAGAGACAGGAGTATAGAAATAAGGCACAAGGACACTAGTCCATTTAAAGAGAAGAGAGTCCTAAAGGAACTCACAAATCTTAACATAGACAAGCAATGGGGCCAGACGGGATACATCCAAGGATATTGAAGGAGCTCAGAGAGGTGCTGGCTGCACCTCTGACAGTCCTGTTCAACCACTCACTGGAGATGGGAGTGGTCCCAGAGGACTGGAGGAGAGCAGATGTAGTCTCACTTCACAAAAGTGGTAGCAGGGAGGAAGCTGGCAATTACAGGCCAGTCAACTTGACTTCAGTGGTGGGGAAAATAATGGAATCACTGCTGAAGGAAAGGATTTGGGAATATCTTGTAACCAGCAGCTTACAGGATCTGAAGCAGAATGGATTCACTGGGGAGAGGTCATGTCAAACAAATCTGATAGATTTCTTTGACTAGGTGACCAGGAAAGTAGATCAAGGTGGAGCTGTGGATGTGGCCTAACTAGATTTCAGTAAGGCCTTCGACACCGTTCCACATAGGAGGCTCGTAAACAAGTTGAGCAACCTGGGAGTGTCTCCAAAGTAGTAAACTGGGTAAGGAATTGGTTGGGAGATAGGTGACAGAAGGTGGTGGTAAATAGAGTTCACTCAGAGGTAGGAAGGGTGACCAGTGAGGTGCCACAAGGGTCAGTACTCGGATCAGTCCTCATCAATGTCTTTAAAAGCGACATTGCGGAGGAGCTAGAAGCAAAGGTATGCCTTTTTGTAGATGACACTAAAATCTGCACTAAGGTTGACACTCCAGGGGGATGGAAAAAATGAATAGGGATCTAAGAAAGCTTGAGGAATGGTCAAGAATGTGGCAACTAAATTTCAATGTGAAGTGCAAAATCATGCACTTGGGGTGCAGAAACCAAGGGCGGAATACAAGACTGGGAGAGTGGTACTGAGGACCACAAAACAGGAAAGAGACTTGGGGGTAATCATATCTGATGGCCAAAAGGTGGCCAGACAGTGTGACAAGGCAGTTGGAAGAGCCAGTCAGATATTAGGAAGCACAGGGAGGGGTATCACCAGCAGAAAGAAGGAGGTGGTGATATCACTGTATAAATCATTGGTGAGACCCCATCTACTGTACAGTGTCCAGTTCTGGAGACCACATCTCCAGAAGAACATTGGCAGGGTAGGGGTGGTCCAGAGGAGGGCAACTAAAATGGTGCAGGGTCCGCACCAGAGACCCTAGAAGGAGAGACTAAAGGAGCTCAATATGCACACCCTGGAAGAAAGAAGGGAAAGAGGGGATATGATAGACTTTCAAATACCACGTGGGTATAAATACAGTACAAAAAAGGAGCATTTGTCAGGAAAAAAGATGCTCCAGAACATGGGGGCATGCTTTAAAGCTGGAGGGAGGAAGACTCAGGAGAAACATGAGGAAGTACTTCTTCACAGAAAGAGTAGTGGATGCCTGGAACAGCCTCCCAGCGGAGGTGGTGGGGCAAAAACTGTAATAGGATTCAAGAAAGCATGGGATAGGCAAAAGGGAACCCTAATGGTTTGGGAAGGGAGGGCTATGCTGGAGATCAAGTAGGGTCTGCGGTATTACAGTAAGCAGGGAAAATGGGCAGACTAGTTGGGCCAAGCAGTCCTTATCTGCCATCAATTTCTATGTTTCTATGTACATATATTATAAGGTTGAGCAAAAGTTTTAATGTTAAACCCAAAGTTTTGCACCTAAATAACTTTGCCTTCCTTTAATGAATTAGCACAAAGGCTGCCAGAGTCTGAAGATGTGGAAAGTTTCGTGATGGCATCTTATACAGTTTTCAAGATACAGAGGGTCAAAAAAGTGAAAAAATAAAACACTTCTTTCCCTATACTTAACATTGGGATTTTTGCTCTCACGTACATCAGGGATGATGGGGTTTGTGCCAAGGTTGTGCCTTTGGATGGTTTGGTGAAAAAATATTGTGCAGTTTTTCACTTATAAAATTTTTGGGGGATAATGTCAAAGTTAGACCAATAAACCTCAACTGATAAACTTCGAAAAATAAACTTCGATCAATAAACTTCGATCCGTAAATTAAAAAAAGGTTGAATAGTTTGCACCTAAATAACTTTGCCTTCATTTAATGACTTATGACATAATTTGGCATGTGTGATCAGGCTGCCAGAGTCTGAAGATTTGGAAAGTTTTGTGACAGTATCTTGTACGGTTTGTGAGATACGGAGGGTCAACAAAGTGAAAAAAACACTTTTTTTTTTTTCCCTGTACGGAACATTAAGATTTTTGCTGTCACCTGCAGTCTAGGCAGTCTGGAATTCTTCCATGAAAATTTCAGGGATGATGGTGTCTGTGCCAAGGGTGTGCCTTTGGATGGTTTGGTGAAAAAATATTGTACAGTTTTTGACTTATAAAATTTTTTACGATAATGGCGAAGTTTGACCAATAAACTTTGACTGGTAAACTTCGGTCGATAAACTTCGATCGGTAAATTAAAAAAAATAAAAACTGTCAAAATGTTTGCACCTAAATACCTTTGCCTTTGTTTAACAAATTAGCACAACTTTAGGCATGTGCGCTCAGGCTGCCAGAGTCTGAAGATGTGGAAAGTTTTGTGACAACATTTTGTACAGTTTTCAAGATACCGGGGACAAAAAAACAAACTTTTTTTCTATACTTAACATTGTTTTTTTTTTTCCTCACCTACAGCCTAGACAGTATGGAATTTTTCCATGAAATTTCAGGGATGATGGTGTCTGTGCCAAGGGTGTGCCTTTGGATGGTTTGGTGAAACAATATTGAACAGTGTTTGAATTATAATGTTTTTTGGGATACTATTGAAGTTCAACCAATAAACTTTGATAAATTCAAAAAAAAGGTTGAAGTTATCATAAACTTCAATCTGTAAATTCAAAAAACAAGTCAAAGTTAATAGAAACTTCAATCAGTAAATTAAAAAAAAGTCGAAGTTCGATCTGAAAAATGTTTTAAAAAGTTTGATCACTTTGTGGCTCCAATTTGATGTTTGCATTAATGAGTGCAGAACGGATAGGTGGAGGGCTTGTGCACAGCAAAACTTTGACAACCACTGGCAACAGCAGCACAGAGTCTGTCCCTTAAGGTGAAGAGGTGCACACTAAGGAGCTGCGAATTCACTAGCTACATCCAGCACACCTGAGTTTAATTCCTGCTACCTCCACTTGCATACTGTGTGACCCTAAGCAAGTAACTTAACATCCACTGTGCTTCTGGATATCCCCAGAATATAGTTGGCCACAGCAGCATATATATGCACATCTATGGAGGAATGGGAGCGCAGGGCCCAGAGAGCCCTGTGCTCCCACAGGCAAATAAGGATTTGATTATACTTTCACAAAAAGTAAGGACATTCATGGCAAAAAAACGTCATTATTGCACTTGTTAGGGTTAAAGTGACAAAAATAGGGAAATGTGGCATTAGAGTTTCCAACGCTAATACACCATCCTCACCCTGCAGGCAGCAGCAGGCATGGGGTGTGCCTTGCCAATGTCAGCCCTAATGTTCACCCCATTCCATGAGTAAGTATGCTGATATGAGTACAGTATATGAGAATGGGGTTAGCATTAGGGCTGACAATGGCAAGGCGCACCCCATGCTTGCTGCTACCTGCAGGGTGGGGTGTTAGGGCTGGAAATCCTAATGCCACATTTCCCTACTTTTGTCACTTTAACCCTAACTAGTTCACTAACAAAGTTTTTTGCAAAGAATTTCCTTACTTTTTGAGAAAGCATAATCATATTCTTATTTGTCTGTGGGAATGCAGGGCCCTCTGGGCCCTGCTCCTCTGGGCCCTGTTCTCCCATCCATCCATAATTTTTGATATAATGTAATCCTATCCTTATTTCCCTGTGGGAGCACAGGGTGCTCTGGGCCCTGTGCTCCCATCATTCCATAATCGTATCTTTATTTGCATGTCGGAGCATAGGGCCCAATCCATAATAGTATCCTGCAATCCCATCCAATAATAATTTTTCAGATACAGTAGTGGTATCCTTATTTGCCTGTGGGAGGGCTCTGTGCTTCTATCCTGTAGTGTACAGCATCAAAAAACACCTCATATTTCAATCTTATCCTATAGAAAACATAGCAAAATTTGAAAGCTGTGGAACTTAACACAAATTTATTGTATTTTCTTGAAACCACCAAAAGGCACATTGGTAGCAAAAGCTCCTTCTTCCCTGAAAATTTCAGAGCAAAATTGCAAACCATTTCTTAACACAGCAGTGACAAAAAAACGACTCTGTAAACCTTCCAGTACAATGTCATCCTATAGGAAATCAACCAAAATTCAAATTCACAGAACTCCAAGCCAGATTAATGTATTTTCACCAAACCAGCAAATGACACATCTGTGGAACATCCCCATTCTGTCCTGAAAATTTCAGTCCAAAAAATTCCAAACTGTTTCTTTGCTATGACGCGACAAAGAAACAGTTATATAAAAAATTTTTTTTGCAAATTGTGAAACAGAAGCCTGTTTCACAAATTCTTTTTCACAGTTTGCAGTACAAGAAAATCCTTTTCCGCAGATTTCAAAAAAGGATCCTATTTCACGATAAAAGTTTTCCAAGATTTGCGAAACAGGATTTCCACGGCTAAAAAAACCCTGCGTTTCTCACAAAGTAATCAAAAAACCAACCCCAGAATGCGATTCTATGGGGCTCTGACTAGGAAAACACAACTGTGGGTGTTTACCAAAGCCCTGTATTAGTGCTGAAATGTAAGTCTGTTTCCCTTGTTAACGCAAAACAAGATGGTGGCAGCACAAACTAGGATTCCACATTTGTGATTGAGAATCCTGTTTTTTTGATCAAGAATCCTGTTTCGAGCCTCACATCTAACTTTTACCATAGGAAATAATGGGAAATTGTAAAATTTAAAGCAGCAGTACTAGATAAAAAAAATTGAATTTTTTGCAACACTTTGTTTCTTGTGCTCTGTTGAGCTATTTCCTGGTACTCTTTCTTGTTTTCGCTGTACTATCACCCTGCTATTTGCTCCATTATTCTTTATTTTTGTTTGCATTTCTCCCACCCGCCACATTGAATTGGAACCCTCTGCTGCCAACCGCACATGCGCATGACTCACAGCACTACACAGGGACAGCAAGAACTTGCAGCACAGGGCCCCATGGAAGTAAACAAAAAATGTGATGCGACATGAGTGGGGGGGGAGTTCAGCTGCAAATTAGGCAGCAGCCATATTTACTGTGGGTCCACAACAATGGAAATAAATTTTAAATGTCTAAAAAACTAAAGAGTGCTAGAAAAAAATATTTGTAGATATGGAAACCCGAACTATGGCTGCATACTTCCAGCCAAAAAACAGAATTTTGACAGTCATTTCCTGATTATCTAGTACTGCTGCTTTAATAAGTTTGGAATGGATTAATATTTTTTTCACCAAACCTTCAAAAAACACTACTGTGACCCAAGATTTATGTATGCTAAACATTTCAGACCAAAATTCCACACCATTTTTGCGTAACGCAGTGAGAAAGAATTTGACAAAAAATGGTAATTTACAGATTTTTTGAGACTCCATATCTCCACAACAGTACATCTAATTGGAACAAAACTTGTCAGATCAAGAGATCTTTGGTCCCTGATGGCGCATGCCACACTTCATGAAAATCACTTGAAGGGTTGTGAAGTTATTATTTTTTTTGTAGACTCTCTTTGTGCACTGGTCCTGAGGAACTCTCTCTCCAGCAACCTCTCTCATCCACAGCTCTACCTCCCTTTCTGAAGCTTGCTACTATCAGACCAATGCAGGCCAGTGAATTCCCCAACTCTGAACCCCCGAGGTGGGGCCGCCTTACACCCTGGTGCTCCAACTAGAATCTAATGTGCTGGGCTGGAGTCAGGGAGGGGCCCTCGATAGCGAACCCAATGGTGAGAGTGTGGCCAGGACACAGGAGGTGCCTTCGCCTATCCCCAAGGCCAGGGATTTTCTATTTAAGCAGTTTCCCCCTAGGAGTGTGGATGTGCAATGACACTGGCATGGAAGAGCCACAGGCATCCACCATGCTCCTCCCCTACGCTGCTCCAGGCACAGGTAGTACCTCCGGTCTCCACTGGGGGACTATACTGCACCAGGGAAACCTAGATCCCTCCCAAGGGAGAGGAGAGCAGTCCATCGAATGCTCTATCCTCTCCCTCCTCTGGCAACTCCCAGCACCCAAGCTCATTCCCAAACTTGGGTCGCTGCTGTGGCGAGAGATGTGGCATCCAGCACCTCAACCCTCAGCGCCACCGGGCTGGCTTGGTTGCGAAGTTATTAAAGTGCAAATTGTAATCGAGAATCTGGTTTTGTGATCAATAATATGGTTTTGAGCCTGGCATTTAACTTTTCCCATAGTAAATAATGGGAAACTTTAACATTTAATAACTTTAGAATGGATTAATATTTTTTTACCAGACCTTCAAAAGGCACCACTGCGACCCAAGACCTACATACCCTAAACATTTCAGACCACAATTCTACACCATTTTTGCACAATACAGTGACAAAGAATTTCACAAAAATTGTAATTTATGCATTTTGGCCCCTATGCACAAATGGTGTGGAGTGGCTACGTATGCGTAACTGGGGTAACTAGCTACCCGCACCAACTGTGCCCCACATATGGGATGCATGAAGGGGGAGTGTGCAGTAAATACATGCCCAATCCTCCAGCCACACAATGAACAACATGTCGGAGCGGCCGAGGGGCGGGCCGGCATTATGCGCCATGCACTAAGGAGCATAGTGCTGGCCACAGGGATGCATAGGGGGTTGCGGGGTATGCCAGAGAGACCCAGCCATAAACCCCCTATGCACCCCATGCACACACTGCAGGAAAGGGCAAGCAGCCCACCACACCACCAGGGCTACAGGTCATGGCTGGCTGATGCCAGCCACCCACCCCCACATGCAGCAGTGAGTGTGGCACCCCCCCAACACCAACAACACCCTTATCCCTCACAGGGGCACTTGGTCAAAGTTTCCACCCACCCACTCCAGTGGCACTGCATGCCATCACCCCACCCTGCTACCGGAGGATGTGTCCCCCCACCCCGCCAGCAGGCATGCCCCCCTCCGCCTCAGGGCACTGCATCAGTGCTGATGGTGAGGGCCAGTGGCATTGCACCCCTGCCACCCATCACAGCTGCTGGCCCTCAGACATCTGCAGGGCACACTGCCAATGTGCACCCCACTGCGCAAGGGATCCACTGGTGGATCCATGCCAGGCATCCGATAAGATGCCCAGCAGGGTCTGTGACTCCGCTCACATCTGCCCTGCGTGGACCTGCATGCTGGGAGTGGGGCCATGGACAGGTGGCCAGTATTTATGAATGCTGGTACCGGCACACCTGTTCCTGGGTGCGCAGCTCTGTGGCCGGGGTACGCACATTTAGCATGTACCTACACCCCGATCATGAATAGGGCCCTTTGTGAGACTCTATATTTCCACACCTGTAGATCTAACTGGAACCAAACTTGCCACTTCAAGAGATTTTTGGTCCCTGATGCTGCATGCCAAATTTCATGCAAATCGCTTGAACAGTTACAAAGTTATAAAGCACATTTTCAGTTTAATATAGAAGTGAAGAAAGAATTTGACAAAAAGCAATGATTTATACTTTGTTTAAGACTCCATATGTCTGCGTCCACACATCCAACCAGAATGCAACTTGCCACATTGAGATATCTTTGGTTCCTGATGGCACGTGCCAAATTTCATTCAAATCTCATGAACGGCTATGAAGTTATTAATGCTCAAATTGCTGTCAAGAATCCTGTTTCGCGATCAAGAATCCTATTTTGAGCCTCAAATCTAAATCTTCCCATAGGAAATAATAGTAAACTTACAACTTTTGAATGGATTAATATTTTTTCATCAAAGCTTCAAAAGGCACATCTGTGACCCAATGACTAGATACACCCTAAACAGTTCAGACCAAATGTCCAAGACATTTCTGAGAAAAACGGTGACAAAGAATTGACAAAAAGTAGTAATTTCCACATTTTTTCACACTCCATATCTCAGCACCCACACAGCCGACTGAAACAAAGCTTGTCACATCCAGAGATCTTTGGTCCCTGATGGCACATACAAAATTTCATGTGAATCAGTTGAACTGCTGCAAAGACATTAAAGTGCAACATTTTAGATTTAACATAGAAAGGACTGTAAAACCCTAACTATAGGTATATTGTGTGTGTGGATATATTCTTTGCAAAAACTTCATTAATGCACCAGTTAGGGTTAAAAGAAGGCCATGTGCTTCCACAGCAACATAGATGTATGCATGTATGCATGTATGGAAGGATGGAAGTGCAGGGCCCTGATTGCAAATCAGGCCTGGGTTGTACCTTGGGGTTGTTAACTCTACTGCTCATCACATTCTCATGTACTCTACACATCTCAGCTTATTTACTGATGGAATGGGGGTAAACATTAGGGTTAATAATGCCAAGGTACACCCCATGCCTGATTTGCGAAGACGCAGGAGAGGTGAAACCGTAATGGTTTTTTCCTATTGCTGCCTGCTGGCTGGGGTTGGGGGTTGGGGTTGGGAACACTAGCACCACATTTCCCCACTTTTGTCACTTTAACCCTAACTAGTGCATTAACAACTTTTTTTGCAATGAATTTCCTTACTTTTTGAGATAGTATAATCATATACTCATTTCCATGTGGGAAATCCCTCCATACATGCATACATCTATGTTGCTGTGGAAGTGCAGGGCCTTCTGGGCCCCGCATGCTTCCATTTCTGGCAAAACAGGAATTTACTACTTGGTTGTATGACTTGTTCAAATGAGAGACCAACTTATACTGCCCTTGTATAACTCTTCGGTGAAGCCACATCTACAATATGGACTTCATTACTGGTGTACACACCTCAAAAAGTACATTAACCTGCTGCAGAAGTTCCAGAGTATGGCTACAAAGATGATGGTAAAAGTTCTGGTAACTTTTTTTCGGTTGTCAGCCCAATGGTATAGGATTATTACTGACTTACTCCCAGAAATGTGGAAGCAGAGAAAGATAGCAGACAGCAGAAAATGTGAGATTTGCTATTTATTATAATGCATCATTTTTTGTTTGAAATGTAAATTAGAAAAGATACAGACACTTTTAGCACACAGCACCATTTAAAAAAAAATTAATAAGTATACACATCTGTCACAGACATGTCAAAGCATTGCTTGCTGCAGTCTCACGGAACACTAGAGATTTAATAGTGAGTAATTAAAAATGTTAAAAACTGCTGGTGAAACTAATTAACAAAGTGGATACAGCAAAATTATTCAACTAAGGCGACACCACACTTACTCAGAAACAGTTATGACTAGAAAGGAATCAGTCATGATATAAATAACTGCAAAGAAGTGCTTGCTTTTCTGGGGTATTTGTTCAGTAAATCTTTCTGGTTCTGCTGAAGCGAATCCCTTTTGATAAACCCATCATTACTGTTTGGATACAGGGTGGCAGCAGAGCCACTAAATTTACCTTACATTTGTAACGCTTTAATAGACATTTATCAAATGCTTTTAGAGAGAGAAGTGCGGTGCTTGATTACATCCTATTTAGGGCTACAACATAAAGGTACACGTTAGCACCAATTAGCCCAGTAATGAGAAGGGCGAGGGCCGTGAAGGAGCCACGATAAGAAATATGGTCAAATCAAAATAAGTAAACGCTCAAAATAAAGACAGACCACAGACATGTGAGGAATCCAAATTTTCAAATACTGTTTTGCCAAAGAAAAACACCTTGTGAAACTCAAAGGTATGGAAAATAATATGGGATTGAGTAGGGTGCTCAATGTTAAACCCCTAACTTTGCAGTGTACCAAGTTCAAACCACTTTTTCTGGTTCACGAACTAGAATTAGTAGTTTGAACCACTGTTTCTGGTTCACGAACCAGAACATTTTTAGTTCTAACCAAAAAAAGTAGTTTGAACCAGAAATCACTTAGGAGAGATAGTGAATGTGTGAAATACAACATTTTGGCAAATTTCCCCATAAACAGACTATAAAATTTTGCTTAGGGAATACATTGTACATCAGGGGTGATTTCGTTTTGCTAAAACTATCCCTATACAAGTGTTTTCCAACTTCAGTAGTAACAGAAATAAAGAAACAAGATGGCGGCCATTGGGAACCAAAAAAAAAATGGTCTGTGAGACCCATTTTTGGTTCGTAATACATCAGATCTGTGAACCCAGAAACACTCTCATGAACCAAAAATTTCTGGTTCGTATGGGGCATCCATCTGAAACCAATTTTTAAATCCTTATAACTCAGGAACCATTTAATATTTTTTCACCAAACCTTTGAAAGGGACTGCCTCAGCACAGACCACAGGTACCCTGAATGTTTTGTGCAGAAATTCAGTGCTGTGTACCCTGTACATGAGAGCAAAAAAAAAAAACATGTTAAATATAGGAAAAAATGTGACCCTTTTACAAAATAAGGGGCATCCAGATCCTGGAAACTGTACAAGGTGCCATCGTGAAACTCTCAACATTTTCACAACGTGGCATGTCCCCAGAAAATACAAATTTGTGGGCTATTCTGAAAACCCCCACCAAAGTTATTAAACTGCAAAGTTATGGGTTTAATATTAAACACCCTACTCAACTCTAACTATAGGGGTGCTACCGTACTCCTATAATACAGGTGTACATATATATATATATATATATATATATATATATATATATATATATATATACCACGGGGGTGAGAGCTTTCTCAGTAGGATAACCTGTGTTATTTCCACTGCAGTGAGGATAAATCCTGATGACATCAGCAGAGTGAGGATATCGACATTTATCCATACTCTGCTGATGTCACCAGAGTGAGGATAAATGCACTGCAGCTTGTATTCTAAAGGAAACTGCTTCAGAAAAAGTTTATCTTTCTCACTGAAGCTGCAACTTACTCAAATTAGCTTTGCAAAAGACTCTCACCTATGTCCCATTGTGTTTCTAACATTGCTAGCCCATTACTGTGCTGATCTCAGCTTCAAAACAACCTGAATTCTAAATGAAAGTCTTTCACAAAGCAGGTTCTGTTTCTCAGTGCTACCTGCAGCAGTTTGTCTATCTCACTGAGCCTCTGACTCACTCAATTAGCTTTGCAAAACACACTCACCTGTGTTTCTGACTCCCAGTCCATTCAGAACACACACACACACACTGACAGCGCACACAGAATAAGCAGGAAACACACAGACTCAGAAAAAATGTTCCTGCAGCTCTCACCCCTGTGGTATACATCACACACATGATGGACAGATCATGGCATATGGAAAATATTCTCACTCCAGCCTCATGAGCTGTGTATTTTCACTCGTGCCTTCAGCACTCGTGAGAATACACAGCTCACTCTGCAGGAGTGAGAATATTTCCATATCCCTACTCTACCCATCATGTATCCCCTATATATATATATATATATATATATAGAGAGAGAGAGAGAGAGAGAGAGAAAGAGATAGGTATACATATATATATATATATACTATAATACTGAGTATACATATATATCTATATCTATATATGTAATAGATAAACCACTCTGAGGTGTGTGGTCGCACTCTGATATACGCACACCTTGGTGTGAGTTGTTACGCATGAAGTCGCAGTCCGAGTGCATCAAACACCCAAGGCGTGCATATATCAGAGCGCGACCACACACCTCAGAGTGGTTTATCTAGCTCATAAAATGTCAAAATTGTTTTGGTGGGCAGTAAAAGTGCAGGTGTGTGGTCGCGCTCTGATATACATACAGTCATGTGATGTGTTCCAACAAATCAGCAGACATAATTTTTCCTACCCATTTTATAAATATATATACTGTATATATATATATACACACACACACACACACACACACACACACACATATATTTATATATACACTAATAATACTAAGATATATAAAATACTAATACACATAAAAATGCTATCCATGCACAGCTAGTACTGCCTCCCAATTTAACTTACAGCTAATTCTCCACTAATCACCCCTTTCCATTTCAACTCATATTGCTATTTATCCAAATCTACATTTCAAATCTGCCACACAGACACCCCGCAACAGTGCACTATAACATCACCTAAAAGCAAGCACCCTTTCCCCTCTCCTCTAACCTACCAAACTGACATCCTATACACCCAAACATCAAACTTATCTACATTTCCAATATCTAACCACTCCCAGACCCCACAATGCATAACATACACGTTTGCTTACTTACACTAGTGCTCTTTTCCCTTCTACTCTCTCTCCTCCCTCCTTCCACTTACTCTTCCATCACTTTCTCCTCACCTCCTGCCCAAGCACATCTAACAGCCTTTTCATCTCTCACTTCCCATTATACCATAAACAACTACCCAACACCCCATCCACAACCAGCTCTCCCCTCCACACAACACCCACCCCCCATTCACTCCTCTCCCTATACCTCTACCCAGCTTCTTACTGCTCCCCTCCCTCAACATGGAGCTCATCCACAGACTCCACCTCTCCTACACACCTACTCACAAACCCACTCACTACAATCAATCGAAACTACACAAATCTACTAACAAACTCTTCTTCCTCTATCTACTCCTCCTCCTCCTACTAGCCAGGGACATCCAACTAAACCCCGCCCACAAAAGACCTTACCCTCTACTACCTCAATGCCAGAAGTCTACTCCCTAAGATAGACCTCCTCAGAGTTTGGGTATTCCAACACTCCCCCGACATCCTCTGCATCACTGAATCATGACTCTCACTCAGAATCTCTGACTCGCAACTTTCCTTACCCGGTTACCATCTCCTCTTGTAAGACTGTTCCAAGCGTGGTGGTGGAGAAACCATCTACTACCATCAATACCTACCAGTCTCACTCACTACAAGTGACACAGTTCCAAAGGCTCATGAACTCCTCCTCATTAAACTACTACCCCCCCCATCTTCATTGGTATGCTCTACTCTTCCTCCAAAACATCCCCCTCCTCCGTGGTCAACACTATCTCCTCTATATCATCCATCACCTCCTTGGGTGAACTCATCCTACTTGGTGATTTCAGTTTGAACTGGAACTCCCCTACCCTAAAACCTACTACACAACAAGTAGAATCACTAAACCTCCACCAGCTCATAAACAAACCCACCAGACCCAACCCACGCTTCCACAACCACATCCTCCTGGATTGGATTCTGGCCTCACACTCCCATCAGATCACCTCTGCTGGTACACTCCCTGACATATTCAATGATCATCTCATGACTTACTGCATATGCAAATTACAGCTACCTTGCTTCCCCCCACCTACTACTTATTTGTTCCCTACTCTCCCTTAACACCACCAATCTCTTGCATGATCTTGTCTCCTTCAATTGGTCCCTTTTCTACTAGTCTACTATTGTCAACACTGCACGCTCCCTCTTTTGCCATATATTAAATAAAGTCTGGAACACTCACATCCCCTCACATCGCTGCAGAATGAGACACTTCCAGCACCCTTGGATATCTTCTGACATCATCAATCTCTGCAACTCTCTCTACCATGCATGGGCATACTACAAAGCATCACTCTCCCTTAATGACCTCTTCACCTACTGCACTCTGAGAAATTCAATGACCAAAGCACTTAGAACAGCTAAAACTCACTAGTTCAAGAACACTCTACGGGAAAACTCAACTCTCCTCATAAATTCTAGCAAACACACTGTTCCCTTTTCAAACCCTCTTCATAGTCTTCCTCCCCCTTCCTCCTTATTGACTACAAACTAGTCTCAGACCCCTTCACCATTGCATCCACTCAACACATTTTTCACAACTTGTGCCCTACCTTCCACCCCTATAAACCCCCCAACTTCGTTGCACTCTCCACCACCTCCAAATACATTTCATCTCTACAAATCACAGCCCATGAGGTACTTCATGCTCTTCAATCACTAAATCCTCACAAATCCAGCCCTGATGGACCTGACCCACTCCTACTTCAGATCTCAGCCATTGCCCATCCCCCCTTCCATCTGCTAAACCTCTCTTTTTCCCTTAGCACTGTACCCCAGGCCTGGAAATCTGCAAAAGTGATCCCCCTTCATAAAGATGGCGATCACTCCTCACCAAGAAATTACCATACCATCTCCCTCCTTCCTGTACTAGCCAAACTCTAGGATTCTCTAATCCCAACCAGACTCGCCGATTTCCTCCCCTCCTCAAATTTCCTATCTCCATACCAGTCTGACTTTTGAAAAAATCATTCCACTGTCTCCTCCCTTCTCTACTTCACAGATGCCATTCTTACAGGCACAGACAAAGGCCACCTTACCTCCAGCCATACTCATAGACCTAGCCAAGACCTTTGATTCCATCTCCCATCCTCTCCTTTCCTCCTCACTAAACTAGAATATGCTGGCCTGTCTCCTCCCTCAATTGAATTGTTCAAATCCTACCTCTCTGGTCGCTCCCAATGTGTCCAGGCAGGAGATGTCCACCCCCCTCCCAATTCTAGAAGGTGTTCCTCAAGTATCTACTCTAGGTTGCCATCCTCTTTTCCATCTTTCTAAATGATCTCCCTCTTGTATGCTCAACAACAACAACAAAAAAAGGTGTTTGATAATAGCGTGTGATGTTTTGGTTTACCGTTGTT
This sequence comes from Neoceratodus forsteri, assembly GCA_016271365.2. Taxonomy (NCBI): domain Eukaryota; kingdom Metazoa; phylum Chordata; order Ceratodontiformes; family Ceratodontidae; genus Neoceratodus; species Neoceratodus forsteri. The sequence goes on from CM028136.1 coordinate 963,385,312, forward strand.
CAATTGTACTGTTGTAACTGTAATAGATGTACTGCTGTGTACTCCTGTTGTGCTTAGGCTTTATGTTAACCTGATCTCTGTACTAATACTGTTATCAATGTATTGCACTGTCAATGTAATGCACTTCCCGGGTCGCACCTGAAAAAGGGACTGTCTTGTCTCAGTGGGCCCACCCGGTTACCAAAATTCAAATAAATAAATAAATAAATTCAAATACACCTTTATGCAGATGACACCATCCTCTGCACTTCTGGTCCCTCTGCCCCCATTGTCACCACACAGTGGCAAAACGATTTCACTCGCATCCTGGAATGGTTCCAGGCTAACCAACTAAAAGTAAATGCTGAAAAACAGTATCCATGACTTTCAGCACCTCTCAAAAATGATCCAAACTCTCCACACCTCCCTCTTTCTCTACCCTCAACAGCATCACATCGGATACAGTCCCTGTCTACAAGTACCTAGGCACCTGGCTAGACAGCCGTCTTGACTTCACAACCCATGTAAACTACATTCATTTTAAGCTTTGCCTTAAGCTTGGTGCTCTCTACAGAATAAAGATACCCTCTCCACCTCCGTCCGCCATATTCTCCTCACTAAAACAATCCGACCACTCTTCGATTATGCCAGTGTCATATATGGATCTGCCTCAACCTCCACCCTCTCGAGGCTGGACTCTCTTTTCAACGCCTTTTGTTGATTCACCTTAAATGCTCCCCTCAGGACTCACTACTGCACCATCTACAGCTCTCTATCACTCCCCTCCCTATCCACCCGCCGCAACCACCACACCTCCATTATCTCAGCCAAATATTGGTTTGACTCACTCACCCCATAACTTGCTTCCCCCCTTTCCTTCTACATTTTCTACCATCTCCGCACATGAGACTCTCGTACTTTCGCCCTTCCCCGTCCGCACTCAAACTCTGGTAAGGCTACTTTCTCCTTCCACTTCCCTCATATGTGGAATTCCCCTCCAACCTCGCTCTGTATGCTACCATCGGTAAATCTCTTTAAATGTACCCTCTCCCACTCTCTACCTAACTCCTGTTCTTGCTTCCAACCTGCCTAATCCCCTACCAATCATCACGATGCTAATGTCTTCCTATTCAAGTTTTTAACGTTCTAGTCCAACAAATTGCTCTTACTAAATGAACAGCACAGGAACACTCATGCTCACTATACTTACTTCAATTTTATTTTGGTGTTTGTTATCCTCGTCACCTGTATGGTATGTGCAACTTGTTTACTGTACTTGTACATTGATTGAACTTTGCTTTTACCTTGCCTTTACACTGGCCATTTGTAACCAGTCTGACCATCCTGTATTCTAGTGCTGTATATATACCTTGTATATTGATGTGCACTCTGCTCCTACCCAGACAACATTGTAACCTGCCTGACACTGTTGTATTTCTGTAATTTTTGCCTCCTTTTTCCACTCCCCAGGTCGCACCTGGCAACAAGCCTCGGCTCAGTGTGCCTCTCTCGGTTACCACGGTTACCAAACTTTTAAATAAGTAAATAAAATAAAAATATATATATTAGATAACCCACTCTAAGGTGTGTGGTCATGCTCTGATATACGTACGCCTTGGTGTGCATTGTTACGCACAAGGTCACAGGCTGAATGCGTCAACCACCCAAGGCGTGCATATATCAGAGCGTGACAGCACACCCTACAGTGGGTTATCTATCTTATAAGATGGAAAAATTATTTTGGATGGGGGTGAAAGTGCAGGTGTGTGGTCATGCTCTGATATACACGTGGTCATGTGAAGTGTTTCAACCATCCAGCAGAGATCATTTTTTCTACTCATTTTATATATTTATATACTGTATATATATATATGTATATGTATACACACACATGCACAATACATTGAAGGGACATTTTTCCTATAGAAGTGGTTAACAGTTATCTCCCCGTATACCCTTTTCTTGTATATACAATTGTAATCAAAACTAACAGTAACCATCCGAATGTATGATATGAACTAAAAGATGGATAAGTCTGCTATACTCATGAATAAACTCCTCAAGGAGGCTAACAAGAGCACAAACCCACTCACACTTCAGTTCGGAGCTTTATGATCTAGTTAGCCCCGTTAAAATGTTTATTTTCTTGTATACCACACCAACCCATCATTTATTCTGTATATAATATTACATGGCTGGGATTTTTCCCATTACAAAAACCATCATCTATTTTCCCATATCTGATTATAATTAAAATTAAGTAATTACAACACTCTATTCTTACACTGTAATTAACACATTATTAACACTTTATTACAAGTGTGGCCAAAAATATATATGTTATTGCAGAACTATTAGCATGTATAACAACCCCTACATCACAACACTATTAACATGTGTAATAACCACCTAGCTAGAATACACCTAGAAGTTGTAACTAATCTATAATTACACTCAGTTAACACGTACATAATAAAACAATTAATCTCCTGGAAATCAAAGTCTAACTGTGTACAAAAAGTGTCCTGGAGCAACAAACTCAGCCCTCCCCTTTACTGCTGTCTCATCTCCATATCACTTGCCAAACTAACAGCCACAAAGGGAAACCAGAGTTAAACTGTGTAAAAGAAAAGTGCCCTGAATCACTTACCAAACATTGTAGCTGCTCCTTTCCATGCTGCAATCTTTAAAAACACTAAAGGGAGAAATACTGGAACCACAGCTCTTTTTTATAGGAAGTAAAATATGGAAGCCTGAAAGGGCCAAACTATGCATCTCAAACTAGATGCTTTTTTTTTGTAAAGCCAAACAGACCAGCGTCTTAGGTAATGTAAAAAATATCTGCTAGGTAAGTCACATATATTCATGAAATATCACCATTGAGGCATCAAACAAGCTCATACAGACCACTTGCCCTTTGGGTTTGCAGTTTTATGGCTTGTTTGATGCCTCGATGGTGATCTTTCTTGATATCTGACACTTACCTATTAGATATTCTCTCTCTCTCTATATATATATACATATTTATGCAACAAGTGTTTAGAGATAAACTGTGTGATAAATCCATTTATCTGAGTCACTGTATGTATAAATTTATTTATACATACAGTTACTGTGCTCAAAGTCGCACAAAGTCCTATTACATTGTGCAAATTGCACAAATCGTGCAAATCCCATGCAAAGTCCGCGCTAAGTCGCGCAAAGTCTGTGCAATCCACGCTAATGGCGAATATCTCAGTTTTCATGAAAATGGATATAAACGACCCAAAAAGCCTGTTGCATAAACGGAATATGCAGGGGTTGACTGTGTGATAACTCATTTATGTGATACAGTTGCCACTCATGAAGTTACTTGAGGTCACTAGCAACTGTAGCATATAAATGAGTTATCACACAGTCAACCCCAGCATTTCTCTAATATATATATTTATGAGATGTGGGGGATGGGGGCTGGCAGTATAGCCTAGAGGTCAGAGTAACGAGCTGTAAATAAACTTGCCACATCCAACAGACCTGGGTTTGATTCCAACAACCTCTCCTTGCATACTTTGTGACTCTGAGCAAATCACTTAACCTCCCAAGTGCTCCCAGGTCACCCCTTAAAACAGGCACTTGTGCCTAGTGGGCCTTACCTGGTTACCAAAGACTAAAATAAAAAAAAAATATGGAATAGACTGGCTCGAAATATGCAATTTATCTTCAAGTATGAGGGAGCAAGACCATAACTTATGAATGGCAGAGACACATGTGAGCTATAGAGGTCCTGCCACCTCACAAGTGATGATACACTGCATATTCTGAGTCAGACAATTGCAAAGTCAGTTGCTATAATACTAGTTGACATGCATGGCTCTTATAAGATATGAAGAATATTTCTCAAATGAGATCAGATATTCTTTTAAGTGGGAAAGCCAAAAGCAATTAAGCAGTCTCCCTATTATACTCTGCTGGAAGCGCCTGTGTATTCGACGTATTGTACCATACATATTTTGATATACAGCTAGCGGACTAGAAAATTACCTGCTGGCCAGCAGCATCATGAAACATTAAAGATGGATGAACCAACTGAGACAAACTTGGAACCACTGTGAACCAAGCTGGTTGGAAACTTCTGAACCAAACACTATCAAAAAAGCTGAGGGTTGAGGCACTCTACCTTTTCCCACACCAGTGACCCAGATTCGGGAATGCATGCGGGTCACTCAGAGGTCAACTAGGGGAAGAAGGATTGAGCATCCGTAGGGCTGCTTTCCTTCCTCGGGGGGGAGGGCAGCATTGACTCACTCCTTGACTGCCACCTGGAGGAATCCAGGTGGTAGTTTGTATGAGTCACCTCGTGGGTAGACCCACATTCAGAGCACCGGGGGCATCTCTTCAGACGTGGAGCTCACACACGTGCTCACGGAACATCTGTGGCATCTGGGAGGAGGATGGGCTCCATGAAGTCCTGATAGTCAAGCTGTAAGCCCGCTCAGCCTCTCCAGGACCTGGGATAATCTGGATGAGTGCTGTGGGGGGAGGAAGGCCCTCCCTCCCTGGCCCTGCCACGGAGGGGCAATCCATGGGGGATACAGTCCTTGGTAATGGAGGAAACTGGGACAGCTGCAGATGACAGGGACAGGGCTGAGTAGGCCACCCAGTCCTGCCAGGAGAGATAAACACTTCTATGGCAAAAAAAAAAGCTTTGTTGATATTTACATGCAAATTAGTTACTTTTAATTATATCTGTGTATTGTATAAAACTATTTTATGCTTTATTGATCCTCTGCAAAGTCTAAGCCATTACAATCTGGTACAAATTAATATATAAAAAAGTAAATTATTGTATACACTACTGGGAATATGGAAATTCCCAAGACAAGTACAACATTTCCAAAGGTGCACATAAATTTTAAAATGATTTTCCTGTTTAGCTGAGAGCAGCTACCACTCACATATTGTGTCAGCTGCCCTCAGCAATAGTCATTCCAGCCTGGTTTGAATAATTTATATTAGCCCTTGCCTTAGTTATTTTCCTCATAATTTCAGTATTACGGTAGTCAGCTCGATCCTTGCAGAGAGTCCTGGTGATACTGACATGCCCCCGCGCTCAAGGCCCTTGTTATTCAAGTGGTGACCTTCATTAATCGCTAGCTGGCCATTCTTGAGCTTAAAAATGTAAGCGAAATCGAGCCCCATTCATTTCAATGGGGAGCACCCCACGCGCTCTCCCTGGTCACATGTCATTACGTGTTTGAGCATGGAAGAGGGGGTGTCAGTAACACAGGGCTTGCTGAAAGGATCGGGCTGGCTACTGCAATATTGAAATTACGAACAAAATATCTAAGGTATGGGCTAACGTTAGTTATTCAAACCAGGCTGGAATGACTATCGATGAGGGCAGTTACCACAATATGTGAGTAGCTGCCTTACTTCGGAGACTTCCTTTAAAATGACATCAGAGAATTAATAAAACGACTGACATAATTCTCTAGTCAAACAGTCTCCCTCAGCTGCCAAAGTCCCCATGTCTCATGATACCTTTTTTATCTTTTTTTATTTTTTGTAAAATAAAACCTTAACTTTCCTTTTTTTCTCGATTTCCTTCAGGAACTTGGCCACTCTATTAATAATCTAAAGGTCCCCACAGAGCCTTGAATTTCACTCTATGGGTTGGGTGGAGGGGTGAGAGGGATATACCGCTGAATCTGCAATATGTCAGGCAATGGCAGAGGTAGCTGTGACCATCCCGGATATACCAGGGTCCCCGATAAGCTGGCAATATGGGCATGCTTTTACCACATTACCAACCCCCTGAAGACACTGGCACACAAGGGGGACCAATGTGTGTGTGCATGCAATGCATGCATAGTGTGGATCCCCGGCCAGCATCTTCCTTTCGCAATTATGTGTCTTCAAATTCACTGCTACCTGTGGTCACCCAGGTGGCAGTAATGCACCGAGGACAGCAGCCTTCCCTCCCCCGAGGTGGAGAGTGTCCCCAGGGATGCTTGGTCCTCCTCTCCCCGGCCCACACCCAACTACCCAGGTTCGTTCCTGAACACTGGATGCTAGCATCGTGAGTGGCAATTCAAACACTGCACGACAGGCCGGCCTTAGTAAACAATATTCTTAATAATGGATCTGCAATGACATGTAAACACCATTCCAAATTATGTGTTTGTTTAACCTGTACCAGCCAAGGGCTATTTTTTTAATAATTTTTTACCTTCTGAAGAGCCTTAAATTTAGCAAATTATGTCAGTTTTGTTTTAGAGCAGCAGTGCAACTAAAAAAACATTTTTCCAAAAAGTTACTATATTTTCAGCTACAAGTAATACAATTATTAGCATACCTGTCAAATCTACTTTTTGGGGTACCTCCTATATTGTACCCCATGAATGTTTTTTTACTATCTTGATCCTAACCCTTGCCAGGCCTACAATGCTATTTCTAAGCTAGATGTGGTGGCCATCTTTATTTCTTGAGAAAATAACTACATTAAAACAATTATAAAATACTCAAAGTTTGTGTGAACTAGAACATTTTTACCACCAAATAAAACTGGAGGATGCCTGGAATGTTTTTTAGTGAAGAAAAAAGATGGGGTCAAATTTTTTGCCCAGTTTCATTGCACTGCTGCTTTAATATAAGATTTATATACCTTGTTTATCATTATGTTTTTCACATGAACATGCCGAAACAAAGGTAAATTCCAATTATCCTGTATAGTCAAGGCCACTAGTTCTCTGCCATACTTCACTACTACTTTCTGCAGCAGGGCTCCTGGGCTTCTGCAGCGGTATTTGTTCATTCCTATGGCATGAATTATTCATTTCTGTGGCAGAATGCAGTCCTGCCATTGACTGAAATATAATGTGATGTCATCTATGACATCACATGCTGATCATGGCGGAGGAGCTTTAGGATAAATAAGGAAGGAAAGGGAGCCAGACACTACGGAAAAAACTATACATTTTAATTAAAAGAGTCACCAAAAGTAATAAATGTGGCTGCACTACATATATTCTGTGGCATGATGCATGTTCTGTAGATAATTCCATGGCTGTGGAACTGCAGAATACTTGGAGCCTTGGATATCGTTAGTACTCGTGAAATCCAAAGGGGATGAACAGCTCAGGTCTCTGAAGGCCTGTTTACATGGCCTCTGGGACATGAGCTCAAGCCAGGTCTGGTGATGCCCTGACCTCCTCCTCCATTTCAAAGTTGTGTTTATATGGCATCTCTCAGCGCTAATGCAAGTCACACTGGAGAGGGGTGGTGAATCTGGTTGTCTGGTGACATCCAGTTTAGGCATCAGGGGAAGGCAGGATGGAGTGGTATTAGGCCTCGGAGTGAATGGCGAAGCCTTTCCAGATGGCTGCCTACACTGGTCACTCTGACAGGTGTCCCCAGGATGGCAGCATTTCAGTGAACGGAGCAGGGAGAACACCATTTGGTATGTGTCCACATGGCCTCTTTTGCACTGGAGTAACCCGAATATTTGAGTTACTCCAGTGCAAAAGCAGCAGCCATGTAAACATGCCTTAAGTTTCCATTTTTGCTTTTATAAGCAAAATAAGGAATTCGCATCCTTTATATACTTACCAATTTTATCCTCTAGTTTATCACCTTAGAATGTTTTAGTGATTACAATTTGACTTCACCTAATTCTGCTCTTACTAGAGCAGCAGGCTCCAGTTCTGGAGGTCTCACCTGAGGAAGGACATTGACTGGGTGGAAACAGTACAGAGAAAGGCGACAAAAAATGATTCAGGGTCTGCAGTACATATCCTATGAAGAGAGACTTTGGGAACTGGATATGTACTCCCTGGAGCAGAGAAGAGAGAGGCGGGGCATGATTGAAACATTCAAGTACATAAAAGGGATTAACAAGGTACAGTCACAGGAACTTTTTCACTTCAGGAAAGGCTCCAGTACCAGGGGATATGACCTCAGGCTGCAAGGAGGAAGGTTCTCTACCAACACCAGGAAGTTTTTCTTCACAGAAAGAGTGGTGGACACCTGGAACAGCCTGCTCCAAGAGGCAGTGAGGGTCAACACTGTGGGGGGATTCAAGAATGCATGGGATAGACACAAGGGAGCCCTGACTACAAAGGGTAACTAGAGTGTCAAAACAGATCTAAAACAAATGGGCAGACTAGATGGACCTAGCGGTCTCCTTCTGCCATCAACTTCTATGTTTCTATGACCTTTAAGATTGAGTTAAAATATTAATAAGGTATTTTATCTAATATGGATGTCTTGGCCTGTCTCCAAATCTCATGCTCATGTAATATCTAGTATTGTAATTTTGCCCTACTAACAATAAGAGCTGATGTAACAGAAGAGACTCAATATTTAATCCAAAAAAAGTTTGATGTGTTGTTAATTTAAGTGATTGTATATGACCTTTTCAGGAGAGATTTTGATCATAAACATGCCCCTGACAAGAATATATTTTAACTTTTTCTACAACATCATTATTCAGTTTCCGTTTACAGTATATGTATTAGTTCCTTTACCAAAGTGAAGAATTCTAAACTTTTCGATTTTAATCTTTATGCAAAGAGAAGTGTAATAATCTCAGCTAATCTATTTGTTTGTTTTTGCTGGTTGAAACTGAGATAATGAAATGATAATAATATCATCAGCATATGCCAATGCTGGAATTTTCCTGTTGAGAATAATGGGAGAATCAGATGAAATTTCTAAGAAAGCAAGAAGAGCTTCATTTATGTAAAGGTTAAAAAGCAAAAGAGCCAAAATGCTGCCCTGTTTGATGCCTTTATTTGTTGGAAATGGGTCAGAGAGGGAACCTGCTGTAAGTATTTCATTTGGGACCATGCTGTGAATATAACATGACGTTACTGTTTTTCATGAGCGTGCTCCATTGTGCATAGTTGCTACTAGCAACTCGCAGGCATTTTGAGTTTAAAGAGAGGATGTTTAGGCAACTTGCATTGCCCTAGATATAAGGACTGTTGCGTGTTTAAAAAAAGTAAGTGTACATACTCTTCATTGGTGACAGAGCTGAATTATTGAGATTATTCATCCAAACTGAAAGTAACGGTTATATAATTACTGGTTCGCATTTTTTCCCTTCGTAAAACAGAGTTGTAAGTTGCTTTTATAACCAGCTGGTTATAATGGCAAACATGTGCTGCTTTCACTATGGGAAAACCAAAAGCTACAGTGGCTCCGCCACTTGGGAGCTTTTTTTTCTACACAGTCCAGTGCTGCAAATTAAATTTATTTACTTATTTTCTTTATTTTAATATATTAGGCAGTTGGCACAAGGAAGGCTGGAGGTATTTTGATATTGGAGTGGTGAAGGGTAGCTGGGGTCATTCCAGGACCTTTCTATTCCACCTGACACTTTCCACTGTCTGCTTTCATTCACCACCACAGCTCGGCTACTGTGTCTCTGGTTTGGCTCCCTCTTTCTCACTGCTGCGGCTCTTTGCCATGCTAAGTACCATTGAGTGACCAAAGGACTGTCACTAAAAAAACAAATGGGGCTATACAGAGCCCTCACCACCGCCGCTGTTTCGCTACTTTCAGAGAACCGCTGACTCCACTATAGGTACTGCTCTTCCCCTTCTTGTCACTGCATATTTTATATAATTGCTCAGGTGAAAAAACTTGACTCCAGCAATTATATAAAATAATATATGGGGTGGTGTGTGCAATGAAAATGTTACACACACCCTCAGTGTTGGATGCTTGGATAAGACCCTTGAGCTTCACTCTCGGGGTTTATGTAGCATCCAACACCTCGGGTGTGTGTAAAATTTTCATTACACACACCACCCCATATATTATTCTCTATTTAAAGCAGCAGTGCAATGAAATTCGGCAAACTATTTGACCTTATCTTTTTTCATTGTAAATGATTCTTGGCCTCTTCCAGTTTTATTTGATGCTAACATTTTCTAGTTTCACCAAAATGGGAGTATTTTAAGAATGTTTAATTTTTTTTTTCCAAGAACAAAAGAGGGTGGCCACATTTGGCTTAGAAATAGCACTGCAGATTTAGCAAAGGTTTGGATTAATAAAAAAAAATCTGAGTAGCACAGATGGGTACCTAGAAAAATAGATTTGATGGGTATGCTAATATTTTTATTAACTGTAGCTGAAGCTAGCTTTTTGAAAACAAAAATTCATGCACTGCTCTTTAATTAATTGATTTATTGTTAACATGCATTACCTAGAGCCCCAGAGAGGCAAGAAAACTTTAGCAAAGTCAGCAAGAAGTAAAAATGTTGCTGCATATAGCACAATATGAAAACAAAAATCTTCTTGAATTGCTAGCAAAATTAAATATTATGCTATGATAAAAAAGAAAAGAAATCCATGGATTTCCTCTTAGAACATACAGTACAAGTACTGAGCAGATAAAGCTGTTATATGAATAGCCCTTCCTATAAGCACTGCCCAGTAAGAGCTCCACACAAGTACAGCATCAGTTTTGAAAATGTGATAATGAAAAAGAAAAAATTACTCACCTTAGTAATGTTGTTTCTTCTAATGGAGTCTTGCTATATTATGACATATGCAGTGAGTCCCAACCTTCAAACTGCTCCGGAGGCGAAAGAGTTAACTTTCCATGCCAGGCATGGAACTTTGAGCTCGAGCTCGGTTGAAAACTCTGTCTGTTGTTCTTCAAATTCAAACTGTCAGATCTTTACGAGCTGAACTCACTAAGGTCCTGTGTGGAAGCTGTAAACCTACACTAGCCAACTGGCTACTAAATATAAGAACACATTTTTTGTTCCCAAAACAAAGACTCAAGTCAGGAGACCCAAAAAATGAAAAACACAACACCTAGTCACCCCAAAAAAGGAGGGGTGAAAATACAAGGTGGGCATCTACTAAGTGCCAACACTGCACTGCCCACCCACATCCCAAAAACAGAGGTTCTGAGAGGGGTAGGCGGGGGAGGTCATAATATAGCAAGACTCCATTAGAAGAAACAACATTACTAAGGTGAGTAATTTTTCTTCAAACAACATGAAGTCTTACATATTATGACATATGCAGACTACACAGCAGTACCTCCATGGAGGAGGGACAGAACCTACTTAGGAAATAGGCTCTGAAGCACAGCTGTGTTAAACTCGAGCATCACTCCTAGCCTGGATGTCCAGAGAGTAATGCTTGGTAAAAGTGTGAACTGTTTTCCAGGTAGCTGCTTGACAAATCTCTAGAATGGGGATGTCCCTGGCAGCAGCCAGGGAAGCAGCTGTACTTCTGGTAGAGTGAGCCCTCAGGCCTGAGGGAAGAACCTTACCCAGTTTTTCATAGCAAAATTGGATACAAGAGACAATCCACCTGGCAATGGATCTTTTAGTGGCAGGTTTCCCTTTGCCAACCTCACCATAAGTGAGGAACAGTTGGAGGGAGTCAAACCTGTCACCATTGGTACGCTCAATGTAGTAACTAAGGGCTCTCTTCACATCTAAGCTGTGCAACCTCCTCTCGCCAGAGGAGGAATGGTCAGTGAAGTACACTGGAAGAGAAATAGATTGATTAAGGTGGAAATCTGAAACCACCTTAGGCAAGAACTTTCTGTTAGTCCTGAGGACCACCTTATCTCTATGAAAGGAGATAAAATCAGGCTCCACTGACAAAGCTTGTAATTCACTCCTGCGTCTGGCAGAAGTGATGGCTACCAGAAACACAGTCTTCCAAGTCAAATGTAGCTCTGCTGAAGACAAGGGCTCGAAGGGGTTGCATAAGCTGAGCAATGCAAACATTAAGATCCCAGGCAGGGCAGGGTCCCTGAATGGAGGGTTGATGTGAAGCAATCCCTTAAAAACTTTACAGGATGAGCTGAAAGAGAAGAGGGTTTACCTGCTAAAATAAAAGCAGACACATCTGCCAAATGCACCTTTAGGGTAGCTGGTCTCAGCCCCAAAGTGTTTAAATGGACCATATAATCCAGGACTGTGGGTAAATCAGCAGATTCTGGGGAAATATGCTTCCCAGAGCACCATATGGAAAACCTCTTCCATTTGGAATTGTAAGTAACCCTGGTGGAAGGCTTCCTAGAAGCCTTCAATATATCCATTACACCCTGGGAGAGGTGTAGATCAGCAAACTCTAACTCTTCAAGAGCCAGGCCTTGAGATTGTGAGATATGAGGTTCAGGTACCAAACCCTTCTCTGAGCACAGGTTAACAGATTGTGATTCCGGGGAAGACACAGGGGAATATGGACTGCTAAGGACAGTAGGAGTGGATACCAGGGTTGTCTGGCCCAATCTGGAGCAATCAGAATCACTTTGCAGGATTGAGATCTGATTTTGACTAACACTTTGAACAGGAGAGGGAAGGGGGGAAAAGCATATAGAAACTTCCCTTCCCAATTGAGAAGTAAGGCATCCAGAGGGACTGAGCCCGACACTGGGGGCCTGCAGCAAAAAAGGGGAAGTTGGTGATTGTCTGGGGCTGCAAAAAGATCTTTCTGCGGGGTGCCCCATCTGGCAAATAATACCCCCAGGACCAGGGGATCCAGTGACCATTCATGATGGCCCTGGGAAATCCTGCTGAAAGCATCTGCCAGGACATTGTCCTTGCCTGGGAGGTGAACCGCCGTAAGGGAGGTGTTCAGGGAGTAAGCCAGAGACCACAACTTCATTGCCTCGGTGCACAAGGCCATAGACCGAGTGACTCCTTGCTTGTTGATGTACAACATTGTAGTGGTGTTGTCTGTTCTGACCTGTACAACTTTGTTCTGAACAGATTTGGAAAAAGCTTGAAGTGCTAGAAAAACTGCTCTGAGCTCCAACAGGTTGATGTGGAGCAGAGATTCCTGAGGGGACCACAGTCCCTGAGTAGTGAGGTCGCCCATGTGAGCACCCCACCCCAAAAGGGATGCTTCTGTAGTAAGGATTAAAGAGTGAGACTGAGTGACAAAGGGAACCCCTTGTCTCAGGTTGCTCTGATCCTGCCACCACTGTAGTGCTTGAATCAGGGTTCGAGTTACTTGGATCAACTTGGTTAGAGGGTACTTTCTTTGAGACCAAAAGGCTCTCAAATGGAACTGAATGTCCCTCATCTGAAATCTGTCTCCTTGCACTACTGCTGTAGAAGCAGCCATGTGTCCCAGGAGCTGCAGAAAATGCCTTGCTGGTCGAGAGACCTGCAGGGTGAATGAGGAGGCCAGAGAGACCAGAGTCCTTGCCCTGTCCAAAGGAAGGAAGGTACTGTGTTCAGTTCTGCGCCTATGAAGGTGAGAAGCTGGACAGGCTCTAGAACTGACTTTGGCAGATTGAGAAGGAAACCTAGAGAGGTAAGCAGTTGCTGAATTATCTGAAGATGTAACTTGACTTGGTCTGGAGACTGGCCTACTATGAGCCAGTCGTCCAGGTAAGGAAAGATGGCAATTTTTTTGCCTTCTTAGGTAGGCAACTGCTACTGACAGGCATTTTGTGAATACCCTTGGAGCAGAGGTGAGGCCAAAGGGCATTGCTCTGAACTGGTAATGGCCTGAGGGCAGCTCGAACCTGAGATACTTTTGATGGGAGCTTGATGAGAATATGGAAGGGCATCCTGAGGTCCAGGGACGCGAGCCAGTCCCCTGGCCTTAAAGAGGGAAAATAATTCCCAGAGTCACCATTTTGAATTTTGGTTTTAAAGGTGCTTGTTTAGGTATCTGAGATCCAGGATGGGCCGCCATTCTCCTGTCTTTTTAGAGATGCGAAGTACCTGGGTACAATCCTTTGCCCTGGTGTAGGGGTGGAACCCTTTCCACGGCTCTGAGAGCCAGGAGGGTAGAGACCTCTGCCTCTAGGGCAAGTGCCTCTGATGGATTTGCAGGTGGGAAGGATCTGGTTCTCATCTTTGGAAATTTTTTGAAGCTGAGAACCAGTCCCTGGCTTACTACTTCCAGGACCCACTTGTCTGATGTTAGAGACTTCCAGTCCTGGACAAAGTAAGCCAGCCTGCCCCCTACAGGTAGTGGAGAATCGGCCCTGGCCACCCCATCAGGGTGCCTGCTTGGCAGGGGCTTTAGGCTGAGGGGTGGAAGCAGGTCTACTTGTACCCCGTCTGCCTCACCCTCTAAAGAACCCCCTCTGGGCATAAGCTGAGGAGGAGGCCTGGGCTTGGTAAAAAGGCCTATGAAAAGGCCTGCTCCTGCCCCTGAAAGGCTGCCTTTGAGGAGTGGCCTGCCTTTCCTTGGCCTGTGCACTCCTATAGGTGGTCCTATACTCATCCATTTTCTTCATGTAATTCTCTGTCTGCTCCCCAAACAGAGAATTACCCACAACAGGAAAATCCATGGCCTTAGTCTGGGTATCCCAGACAGGCTAGTACATCTGAGCCAAGCCATTCTGTGAAGAGCCACAGATGTAGCCATGACTCTTGATGACACATCATTAGAGTCTACTGCAGCATGAAACTGCACCTTAGATGCCTCAATACCATCAGCAGCCACCTGCTCCAGCTCCTTTGCAAGCTGGCCAGGGACCTGCTTTGCTAGAGCCATAACAGTATCCCATCTGGTTTCTGGTATCTAGCAACATAAGCCATATAATTTGCCTGTCTGAGTCCCAAGGATGCTGCCATGTACTGTTTCTTTGCCATGGCATCAATCCTCCTGGAGTCCTTGTCAGGGGGGTGTGAGGTCAAGGGAATATTTGCCTTGTCACAGGCTGCAGCCTGCACTACCCCAACATGGCTGCATTGTTGTGTAAGGAACTCCGTATCAGAGCCTGACAATGTGTACCTCTGGTCCATTCTCTTATCCACAGGAGATATAGTGTGAGGAGTTTTTAGAATTTTTACTGTCTGTTTCCCAAAAGATTTATGCAAAGGAATAGACAGTCTCCTAGACTCTGGGATATCCATTATTTCTACATAGTCAGGCTCCTCTTGATCATCCATAGCTTCCTCCATAGGGAGCTGGAGGGTTTCAGCCACTTTTTTATAAAACATAAAATGAGAAGGGGACTCAGAAAGCCTAGGAGGAGACACTCCTGAAGGTCTGTCTGGGGAGATGTCCGGTTCAATGGGCGCATTCAGACTTTCAAATCCACATTCACTCTCCTCATACTCCTCTTCCCCCTCCTCCGGTTCATAAAATTCCTCTAAATCATACTCTTGAACCGGTGGAACTGACCGAACTGTACGCTTACCTGATGGTGCCGGTTCGGTCGGAACCGGGGAAAGCGACTGGACAATTTTAATCGCTTTGGCTATTTCTTCAGCGGTTGGAGGGGAAAGTTTTGGCTCCACACCAGCTGATTTCCTAGTCGTTTTTGCTGGAACCGACTCCTCCGAGTCGGCTCTCCTTTAGCCCGAGGAAGTTTCGCCCTGGTCAGAGGGCACTCCCAACCGAACTGGGCTGGCCAACCGGTTCAGCTGACTTTTTGGCCTCCCTTTCCCTGAGCCTACCAACTCTCTTTTCCAGGGTAGCTGCAGGAGAATTTTTACAAATCTGGCAGTCTGCATTGAGTTGGTCAAACCCCAGACAATAAACACAGGTGGTGTGGGGGTCAGCCTTAGCAAAGACTTCCCCACAGACACTGCAGTGTTGAAACCCAGTGGGCCTGGTTTTTCTTTTGGGTTTCTCAGATATAGTGCCAGTCCTAACTAAACTTGCCCGTTTATGGCAATCCGCCAAGCAAGACTCTCTTATCGGTTCCCAACCGTGTCACGTGTTGTGGAAAAAAACGTAATGAAATCCGTTTTTTTTAGAACCGATAAGGACCGGTAACCGCACTCTAAAAGACAGATTAATATATTTTAAACAACCTGATCGGTTCAAACCGAACCAATAAACCGTTTACAAGTTTCACACAGAAAGTAAATGTAAAACCTATCTAGTACTTACAAATACCACAGACAGAGCTTGAACCGACCGGTTGCGGTTTAAATTCGATCAAAAAAACGAAAAAATAATACTTTAACCGACAAAATGAACCGAGCAGAAGGAGAAATCTCCGGAGCGACTGTTCAGAGAGGCGGAGTAAAGAATCTGACAGTTTGAGTTTGAAGAACAACAGACAGAGTTTCCAACCAAGCTCGAGCTCAAAGTTCCATGCCTGGCATGGAAAGTTAACTTTTTCACCTCTGGAGCAGTTCGAAGGTTGGGACTCACTGCATATGTCATAATATAGCAAGACTTCATGTTGTTTGAATAGAATAACTATGGGACTGTATATTACAAGGCTATAATACCATTGAGAGGTTTTGGAGACATGTGAACCTCAAAAGCAAACCTCAAGAGGTTCCAACATGTCACCAAAACCTGGAGATAGTATTATAGCTCAGAAATACACAGTCCCCTGTCTGTTACTTTCTGTAATATATGGATTGAAGAAAATTTAACTTTTTTACTTTATTATAAAAATTACTGTATTACCAGTATGTTAGCCAATGATTCATGTTTAAAAGTGAGATTCTAAATATTGCTGAAATAGACCCCCATGAGCTTCTTTTTATTTAATTTAAAACATTTATTTTTTTATGCAGTGATTGGGAGAGAGAGAGAGAGAGCCAGCGAGATGAGAGTAGTGGGAGCTATGAGAGAAAAATGTCTGCCATGAGCTTCTCTCTCTCTCTTTTTTTAATTTAAATATCTGTATACATTTTTTTTTCTGCAGGGGCGGAGGAGAGAGAAACAGAGAGGTGAGAGCAAGAGAGAGGTTGAAGGATTTCTGAGTCAGTGGCGGGCTGGCTTTTACTGTAGGCACCATTCAGCCAAATTTCAAAGAAAAACACAATTGCACATACGAACACCTACAATTTTTTGTGTGGGGATTTGCATATGCATCCCATGATGCTTTGCATTATTAGCATATGTGCAATTATGTTTTTCTTTGAAATTTGGCTGTATGGCCAGTGCCCTTCCAGGGTAACCCTTGCCTCAGGGAATTTGCTGTGGGGTTCTTGTCTTTTGTAGTACTTCTCTACCGTAGCCTCACCATGACCCATACAAGTAAGACCCCCCCCAAGGCAGACTCCCTCCCTCTGGGCTAAGATATGGATATCACGCACTGATGAGTCCTGATGAGGACAAAAGATATGTATGTGTCTACTGTTCTCAGCCTTTGCTGGTTGCATTGTGAGACGTTTCAGTACCATGCAATTTTGCTGAAAGTTGAACCAGTCCAAAATGTTTTGATAGGTTTTGATGCTATTATTAGCATCATCCATATATTACAATTAATTATGGTCAGTACTGAAATACTTTAAAATGTGTTTCTTTAGAGAAATAATTCTTGGAAATAAGAAAAATTAAACATGGCACACAATTAGAGGTGCAATTATTTAAGGTAGAATATACCCTTTATACTATTGCTTTAAATATAGCTGGGTTTTTTTTCATGTTTCATCATACAAAAGAGATGCATTATTCTTTGAACTTGTGGAAACAGGTTTTCAGCACTCTGGTTGTCTATCAAATAAAAGTGTGTGTGTATATATTGCATATACAGTAATCATGGCTATGTAAAAGCTTTGTGTGGAATTACACAGAAAGGGGCTGGAGTGTTTTGAATTTAAATACGGAGTGCCAAATATTTGTGCTATAAATTGGAAGTCAATAAATAGCAATAAACATTTTTATGTGGAATGGGGAAGGACTACATTGTCAATATGTGTGTTACAATTTAATTTTAAATATATTTTTGTTTTTGCAGTAGGTGTGTGCTTATTACCTGTCAGTCAAACAACAGCCGAGGTAGTGAGCAGAGGGATTGTGCCAGTCCTCATCTTGGAGGGGGGTGAATGCTTCCTACTGGGGAAAGCAGCAAGCCATCGGGGGCAGTGGATAGAGGAACCTGAGTGGATGGCACAGGGAGGGGAACTGTAGGGTATAATCATGGCAGGGGGCAGGAGACACTACAAACCAGGGATGGGTGACCAGTATTATTTGCTGTCAATAGTACAGTGAATGGAGGTGGAGGAACCACTAGAGACAGGCATTTGTAACATACCATTTACTGAGACATCAGATCAGTGAACGGGGGGAAATGGGGGACCACTCAAATCGGGGATGTGGGCATCATCATTTGACAAAGACATCAGAATGGTGATCAAGGTGAAGGGGTAGGCACAGCTCTACATGGTTCCAAGTCAAGATAGCAACTTTTATAATGGCGACAGCTGAAGATGGCACACACAATACAGCGCAACCACGTATGGCGATCACTGTTTCTGAGGGGGTTTCACCCCCTGTACCCCCCTTGTGGGGGCTTTTCTCACACACAGTCCCTTTACTAAATATACCAACTTCAGGCGGGGATGCAACTTGGGGAGGGGGGAACCTTTGGTTGCCGACATGGCACTTGTTGTTTTCCTGTGCAGTTTTCAGTTGTCACCATTATGAAGTCGCTGTCTTGATGGAATACTGCTCTGCACAATTCCTCTGTGCAGTCATGCATGCCAGCATTGTGCAGCATGTTAATAAACCCATAGTGGCCTGCAAATGGACTCCTAATGACTCACATGCCCTATAGGCTTATTTGCATACAGTGGTTGAATATGGCACACAGCAGCAAGGGATCTATCCTGTTTGATATGTGCTCTCTCCAGTCCCTCCTGGGGCCATATACCTGTAGGGGGCTGTGTCGGCCCAGCACATAGTCATGGTATGCTGTGCTGACACAGCCCCATAGTCAGACAGTTATAGTGCTCCAGTTGGTGTGCACTAACTGTATGAATATTGCCCCCAGGCTGGACCTGCGCTAGTGCAAATGCCCAGCATTGAATATGAGTCCCCAGTACACTACCTGAAACTCCTATTAACTTTTGAAAGCAATCAACTGTTATGTTTTGTGCTATATTTGATGTAGATTATTTTCCATCTCGCTATACAGCAGCATAATAACAGGAATTTAAGGTCCCAAGGAACACTAGGTGCCCACAATCCATCTATTGTCTTCATATGCAGGGACCAAGTAGGCTGTACAAACATGTACTAATTCATAGGGGTTTCCCACCCACCCTACTACCTGGGATACCCTGTGATCTCCCATCCACCCTACTACCCAGCGATTCCCCACCCACCCTACCACCCAGGGTACCCTGTGATTCCCTACCCACCATACTGCCTGGGATACCCTGTGATCTCCCATCCACCTACTACCCAGGGTACCTAGCAATTCCCCACCCACCTACCACCCAGGGTACCCTGTGATTCCCCACCCACCCTGCTACCCAGAGTACCCAGTGATTCCCCACCCACCCTATAACCCAGGGTACCCTGTGATTCCCTCACCCACTGTACTGCCTGGGATACCCTGTGATTTCCCACCCACCCTACTACCCAGGGTGCCTGTGATTCCCCACCACCTTACTACCCAGGGTACCAGTGATTCCTCACCTACCATAATATCCAGTGTGCCCTGTGATTTCCACCCACCCTACTACCCAGGGTACCCTGTGATTCCCCACCCACCTTACTACCCAGGGTACCCAATGATTCCCCACCTGCCATAATATCCAGTGTACCCTGTGATTCCCCACCCACTCTACTACCTGGGATACCCTGTGATTCCCCACCCACCCTGCTACCTAGAGTACCCAGTGATTCCCCACCCACCCTATAACCCAGGGTACCCTGTGATTCCCTACCCACCATACTGCCTGGGATACCCTGTGATTTCCCAGCCACCCTACTACCCAGGGTACCCTGTGATTCCCCACCCACATTACTACCCAGGGTACCCAATGATTCCCCACCTACCATAATATCCAGAGTACCCTGTGATTCCCCACCCACTCTACTACCTGGGATACCCTGTGATTTCCCACCCACCCTACTACCCAGGGTACCCTGTGATTCCTTACCTACCCTACCATGCAAAGTACTCTATGATTCCCCACCCACCCTACTACCTGGGACATCCTGTAATTCCCACCCACCCTACCACCCAGGGTACCCTATGATTCCCCACCCACCCTACTATCCATGGTTCCCTGTGATTCCCTTGGTAAGCAGAAATGTGTCCAATCTACCTTGAAGGCCTGCTGTAATGTCCACTGCCTCCACATATAGGCTGTTCCACAGGTTAACCACCCTCTAGGAAATCTGCCTCCTATTGTTACCCCTGAATTTACCACATTAAGATTCAGGGGGTGTCCCTCCATATCAGAAGCAAACTAGATTAAACAGTTCCATCTGTTTGACCTTTTAGATAGACTTCAGTATGCATTAGACTGCAATCATAGAAACATTGACAGTGTTGGCAGAAAAAGACCATTGGTCCATCCAGTCTGCCCCATTATACACTACACAAAGATCTACTGTCTAGAAGGGGGTTTTGTCCTCATCTCCCTCCCTTTACCCCTGCCTGCCTGCTATCCTCCTGAGTAACTACTAATTCCATCAGTTGTCCCAGCCATGCTTTAAACCAATAGTTCTCAGACTTTGTCACAGTGAGCCTCCCCAAATCCATGGGAAAGATTTTGAGCCTCCCCCAAACATTGAAATAATCTTGGGCCTCCCCAAAGAAAAATAACATACGGTACTTTGCGCAGTACACCATGAATAAACTGAAACCACTTTGAGTACTTGGTTCATGTTCAGTTCCTTGTCTTATACTGATGTGGAACCTTTGAAAAAGAGCTCCTGTGCTCAAAGGTGTTATCTGAATAACAAATAAATAAAATAAACAAATATTATTATTCAGTTTATTGTAAACCCCCCTCCCAGCCTACTTGCTCCGCTATTTTCATTCTTGAACCATTGTTACCCTTGTTGCAGTACCTTCATGGGTCAGACTACTTTCTCTGTTTCCTCTCTGTATGAAATAACCTTCCTACACACTTTGCCTCTCCCCCTCCTTCCCTGCTCCTAAGCAACTAGTCGGGGATTACTTTGCTCCTTCCTGCTGTTGCTCTTAGCACTTCCATGCTCAACCCTTGTATTTGGGCTGTTCTGCCATCAGTCTACAAATTGATCAATTACCACCACTCATAATTAGTTTATTGTTCATAATTGTTTGCACTATTGTTCACTGTGTATTTCTTGATTGTTTTGCAGTTGCCTTTTGAAATGTATTCACTACCTACCTTCGGTACACCTGAAATGAGCCTTGGCTCATTCACCTTCCTTGTCACCTATTAATAAATAAATACATAAAATTAACCTACTGTTATTCTCTTTCAGTTTGCTTTATCCCTTCACATATATAAAACTCAAAATTTAAATACAGTACTTTTTCAGACTTGCTTGAGCCTCCCCTGGAACAGGTTGGGGCCTCCCAAGGGAGGCTGGCCTCACCATTTGAGAACCCCTGCTAAACTATTAACAGTTTTGTCTCCCACTACTTCTGTCAGTAGTCTGCTCCATGGCCAGTCAGCCACCCTCTCTATAAAATAACATTTTCTCACACCCCTCCTGAATCCCCTGTCCCACAACCACCAGCTTCCACTCATGTCCCCATGTTTTTGACTCACCATTCCTGCAAAATAGTTTCTTGCAGTTGACCTGATTAATTCTTTTCAGGAACTTGAAGGTCTCTGTCATATCACCCCTCTCTCTTCTGGCCTCCAATGACTACATGTTCAGTGACCTACGCCGATCCTCATAGCATCTGTCCCTTTGGCCCTGAATCATCTTGGCCATCCTACACTGCACTGTCTCCAGCCTGCCTTTGTCTTTTCTTAGGTGGGGACTCCAGAACTGGGCACAGTACTCCAGACAGCACCTCACCAGTGGCCTATAAAGAGGCAGTATCACCTCTTTCCTCCTGCAATCGAAACAGTTCCCAATACACACCGACATTCTGGTAGCCTTGCTATAGGCTTTTCTGCATTGGCTAGATTGTTTTAGGGAGTTGCTTATGATGACTCCCAGCTCCCTTTCCTCAGAAGCAGTGCCCAGCTTAACCCCTCCCATTGAAAATTCCGTCTTGGAGTTCTTGTTCCCTGTATGCATCAGCATGCACTTTTTGGTGTTGACTCTCACCTGCGAAACCTTGGATCACATCTCTAACGGTTGCAGATCCTTCTACAACTCCATTACCCTCCCTCACTGTTTACTCTGGAGAACAGCTGAGTGCCAGCTGCAAAGAGACACATATTGCCTTGTATTCCCCCTTCTATGTCACCGATATATACATTGAACATACAGAAGAGGACTGGTCCCAGGAGTAACCCCTGCGGCACCCCACTTATGACATTCCTCTCCCCTGACAACTCCATTTACTAACACCCTCTGCGTTTTTTCCCGCCAACCAACTTCCCACCCATCTAACTAGGTCCTCTGCTGCACCTAGATCCTCTAAGTTCTTCAGCAATCTGCTGTCTGGCACCAAGTCAAATGCCTTGCTGAAGCTGAAGTGGAGTAAATCCACTGCTTGTCCCTTATCCACTGCTCTAGTTACCCAGTCAGTGAATATTATCAGGTTGGTTTGAAAAGATCTCATTGTTATGGACCCATGCTGCTGACTATCCTGGAGTTCATTTCTCTCAGTTAATATTTAAGACTGTAAAGAAGAAACATCAGAGCATACCCGCTCCTCGCTACTGTGGCTGTCTGTCTTCAATAAAGAGAAGTAGTTTTGCATCATTCAGGTCTGGACTCCTTATCATTTTCTTTAGAGATATGAGTGCTGTGACTTCATATTAACTGTGATAACGTGCTGTTACTTGGCACCCGGTCTCTTTTAGCGGATCTTCTGAGACATTGAGCATTCTCTCCATAGTAGTCCAATTAGTCCTATTTGACTGGTGTATCCATCAGTTTGCCCAAAAAGGAGATAAGACTGATGGCCCTATAGTTACCTGGTTACTCCTTGTCCCCTCCCTTGTAGAATGGAACTATGTCCACCACCCTCCAATCTTTTTGAACCACCCCTGACTGTAGTGAACTACTGAGTAGCCCTGCCAAGGGTTCCATGAGTTCTGATTCCTGTTTCCTGAGCACCCTCAGGTGTATCACATCCAGCCTAGAAGGCTTATCTATTTTCAAGAGTGCAAGTCCTTTTCTTACCCTTTCTCTTGTAATTGCCACCTGCCCCATTTCTGGCATTCCCTTGTAGCAACCTTTATGCTGCTTTCTGGCAAAGGCCCACTATCCCCACTATAAATACTGAGTGGAAGTAATTGTTAAGTACGACTGCCTTTTGCTCTTCCGTTTTTGTTACCCTGCCCACATCCATCAGCCTTACAATTCCTCCTCCTCTCATCTTTCTTTTTTCCCCTGAAAAACTGTTTTTCTCCTTTCTTGACATCCTTCATAATACGCAGCTCAGTGGCTGCTTTTGCCTGGCTTCCGTCTTGAACCCCCTCAGCCTTTCTTGGTATATGCTACATTCTTTGACCCCCTGTTTCTCTTTGTAGCTGATGAAGACCCTTTTTTGACCTTCACTGCCTCCCTGACCTTCTTAGAAAAACAGATTGATTAAAAAGCAAAAAGTCCAAAAGCAAAAGTGCTCCAAGGAAACACAAGCCACAAATATTCAACTTGAATTGATTTATTAACCACAGTGGGAGCCCCAGCACCTCGACAATGAGCCTTCGAGGACGCCGCCTTGAAGGCTCATTACAAAACACTAAGGGCTCACACTGTGGTTACTAAATCAACAATTCAAGTTGAATATTTATGGTTTGTGTTCCATGAAGAGCTTTTCTTTTGACACTTCGATATAAACTGACAACCTTGTTATGAGCGAACCTACCATTGTTTCAAGTGCAGAACTTTTCCTTGGACTTCTCTTGATTAAAAACCAGACTGAGTGGTCTATAGTTGCCAGGGTGTGACACAGACTGACTGGTCTACAGTTGCCAGGGTGAGACACAGACTGACTGGTCTATAGTTGCCAAGGTGTGACACAGACTGACTGGTCTAAAGTTGCCAAGGTGTGACACAGACTGACTGGTCTACAGTTGCCAGGGTGTGACACAGACTGACTGGTCTACAGTTCCAAGGTGAGACACAGACCGACTGGTCTACAGTTGCCAGGGTGTGACACAGACTGACTGATCTGTAGTTGTCAGGGTGTGACACAGACTGACTGGTCTACAGTTGCCAGGGTGTGACACAGACTGACTGGTCTATAGTTGTCAGGGTGTGACACAGACTGACTGGTCTACAGTTGCCAGGGTGTGAAATAGACTAACTGGTTCATAGTTGCCAAGGTGTGACACAGACTGACTGGTCTACAGTTGCCAGGGTGTGACACAGACTTACTGGTCTACAGTTGCCAGGGTGTGACACAGACTGACCGGTCTATAATTTCCTGAGTGTGACCTTGTCCCCTTCTTGATGATGGCGACCAAACTGGTCACTTTCTAGTTCTCTGGTACCATACCTGTATAGACAGACTCATGACAGATTAGTGTAAGAGATGACAATTCTTCCTTTTGCCTCACTATGATCCTGGGGTTATCCCAGCCACCCATTGGGATTTACCTAGCTTGATCTTTTTCAGGTAGTCAGCCACCAGGGTGGGTATGAGGTCTGCAGGCTGCATCATGGTTACCCTTGATGTTATGCACCTTGCTGATGAGCAACCTCCCTGCCCTTTGCGGCGTTTGGTGAACTTCAAAGCAAAGTATTCATTCAACATATCAGCCATTGTCCTTGGCTCATGCTGAGGTTTCCCAACCCTTCCAATTTTTAGGAGCCCAATAATCTTCATCTTTCTGTTTCTGTTTGTGTACTGGAAGAAGGCTTGGGTATGATCTGCAGCTCCTCTTGCTATCATGGATTCCAGACTCTCTTCAGCATCCCAAAACCTAGTTTTTCAGTTCCTCAGTGCTCCTCTGTACTGCTCTCTTGCCTAGGGGCAACCTTCTACTTTCTAGTTGTTGTAGACCCTCAACTGCCTTATGTCTCCAAGTCAGAGGTAGACCCTTCTAACCCTTTTTTCCTTATTGCTTGCAGGAAGACAGATCCCTGCAGCTGTGCCATGCACCCTGCTGAACAAACTCCACATGTGCTTTGTATTACCAGACTCTCGCAGCTTCTCTAGAATCTTGGCTGTTGGATCCTCTATTTTGGCAAAGCCTGCCTTTCTTAAGTTCCAGGTCCTGGTAACTGAGGCATGACTATTCTTCCCTGTTACCAGGGAGGTTGACTTCACCAGTAAAAAGTAACAATGGGCTACTTTAAAAAAATAACATATTTTCTGTCTGCTGTTTATGGATCAATTAGCTCTTTAACTGCCACTGGCATACCAGAAGGACACTGGATGCTGATGAAACAGCAGTTTTATGCCTTGTTCCATACTGCTTTATTATTCTCCATGACAATCCTATGATGAATAGATATGGCATTACTTTCGCAAGTACTGCTACCTTTTATAGAGTCAATAAAAAGATTATTAAAAAAGAAGCTTTTGAGATCAAGGTTCCAATTACTTTGCATCATGACTTGAAGATGGTATGGGAGTATTTTTTTTTTAGAACAAAATATAATGCATGGGAATATCATCATTAGAACTGTGAAGAATGCAGAATTCTGCCTGCAGATTCAGTGTGGAATGTCGGTTCCATTTCCAAAATGCTGTCTGGAATTTCTGTTTGAATTCTGCCGAATACTGAATAGCATTCCTGTGTAAACCAGTCTATAACTTTCCGTAGATTAGAATCAGTCTGCACACACACTGTAGTAGATAAAGCATTGTCTGTAGCCCCTCACCAAAACCTGGCCTCCAGATAGGCAGGTTGGATTCCACCCATGGCGGGGGAGGCGCCCTTGCACCACCTCAAGGGGAGGAACCACTTCGGCTGCCCACAGGGCAGGGGCATCTGACTGGGGGAGGAAAGTGAGGGGTTAAAAAGAGCTACAATTTCAGTTTCCCACTTACTCTCTCTCTCCCTCCAACCAAAGATATAGCAGAAGAAAGCTCCAAGGCTCTAGAATCCATTTATGGCACTATTTGGTAAGTCTGATGAACTGGGGAGCCTTTTTCTTCTGGAACCTCCTGTAGGCCTTCAGGCCTGGTAGCCCTGGGGTGTGATCCCCCCATGGAAACTGACCTGGTAGTTCTGGGCTAGCTAGCTGCTGTCTCTGAGTGACAGGTTTTGCAGATGGGATTTGGATTGCTGTTGCTGTTTAGTCACTTTTCTGCTGTTTGATGATTTTTAGTTACTTTGGAGAATTTTTCTTAACCTGCCTTCCCCCAACCCCCTACCCCTGAGTACCTGGTGCTTAACTGGAGAGCATCTGGCATTTCCAGCAGTGAGTACAGGGTTGGTCCACCACGATAAGCCGACCATGGGGTCTACAGGCTCCAGTGACGTGCGCCCCCTGCTGGGCTGGATTCCAGTCTGATATGGCCCCTGCCCATAAACGGTGAGCTCCTGAATGGCGACTTTAAGGATACTGGTGACACAGTGCCGAACCTCTGGTATGGTGGAGACCACAGGAAACATTGCCAGGATGCAGGAACCATGTGGCATTGTGCCCTAGTCCCTTCCCCCCAGGAGGCAGTAAGGGGTGACTGACATTAACATGCATCAGGCAGAAGGGCAGACACACTTAGCATCCTCTGGCCCAGTGGTGGCTTTGGCACTGGGTGCGTGTCTGCATAGCATGGGCGCTTGATACTGGGAATCAAATGGCAGTGATGCCTCCTGGGCAAAAGCACTATCAGTTAAAAGAAATTGCAGTGTTGGGTTTCTGCAGGGTCGGGTGGTCTACCGACTTGCCTCTGCTGCCTCACATGCTGCATCATGCCACCGTCCGGCCTAGTCTGATTCATCACCCCCTCTTCTTTTTTGGCATTTGGATCCATGGGCATGCTCAGCATCTCCAAAGGTTGCAGTGGTTTCCCCAGAGGAGCTACAGCAGCAGGCAGAGCTGTTTCATGACTACAGACCATCAGCTCAGTATGGTCATGGCGACATGTCATGGGCATCTGATTCCCTTTGGGCTACCGCTGCATGGGACAAGGGTCATTTAATGGGCGGTGACTTGGCCCCACAACTCTGCAACTATCTGCAGCAACTCCTATAGTAGAGAGAGAGAGATTTCAGATAAGGGAAGCAGTGTTGGTGTTTACAGACCAGTTTGTCAACAGTTCGGGAAGGCAGCAGGCCCTGAGTCAGGCAACAGCATGGCTTAATGTCTGAGACCTCCACCCCAGCCATTTGGCAAGGTATCGTGAGCATGTTTTTTCAAAAAAAAAAGGCTTCTCCTCTCCATGTCAGAGCAGGCTGGCAACTGACTGAGGAGGGCCAGCATGCTTGGAGGTGTCGCGGTCCAACTGCAGTGATGGACTCGGAAGCCTGTATGAATTCTCTGCAATTTAAAGTATTACCAACAGCTTGGCTGCATGAAACCTATAGATATAGTTGCATCATAGGCACATTTTGGAGTTTTCCACAGGGTTTATAGTGGAAGTCCATGTTCATTGCAATTGGATCTCAAGGTCTCCCAGTGTGCCCCCCCCCCACACACACACACACACACACTGGTGGTCCACCCACTCTGATGTGGCCCGTGCAGCCTTTTTATTTTTTGAAACGTGCTTATGACAGTACTGATGTGCAGTAATTCATTATCTATATTGTGCCTAATGTTGTTTACTACATGTTGCCTCATTATATTTCTTTCGTAATTGATGTTTGATTTCCTCCTCTAACTGAAACGTGACTGCTGGGACGCCACTGCGCATGAGCTGTGCTCAATAGTTTTATCCCATAATAAAAAAATGAAATTGAAAATTGAGATTGAAAAAACATAATTCCTGCTGTTTGTTTTTGCATTCTTCACCTGTTAAACGGGATGACTACCTAGTGGCGATGCCTTTCAAGGAGAATGTCAGTATATCATTTCAGCATGTAAACCCTTACTGCACCTCATTTACTGGGAGGTATATCCTGGGGGCAGTTTTTTGTCTAATGTTTTGCAACTGTATGGTGCTATGGCTGGTAGACAACCCTTGTTGGCTGTATTAAAGTGGGTAGACCAGAGGTTGGTGTCATACGTATTGCAGTTCACTAAGTCATGTAAGAGTTTCCTTAGAAATGGAATGGCAGATGTACAGGTTGTAGGTCCCGCACTAAGCACTCCCCACTCTCCCTTAGAGAAAGAAACAAGATTCATGCCTTTTAGGTATTATCTTGTCCCTTTTCACTTTGGGTGTTTTATGTGCAGGGTGCCATCCGAATCACACGGGGGAGCGTGGCACCAGTATCTGTATACTGTATTATGGTTAGGTATGACTTTGGTTATGGGTTACAATTATCACTGTGTATTTCTGATGGTGGTGGCAGCGCTAGATGTTTTTTCTTTTACCGTGACGGCCAGGTTATAGAACCAGAGCACCACCTGGCAGTTCGTTTCTGGACAAAAAATTCAGTTGGTACTATGTTCAAGAATGGAATAATAAGGAATGAATGATTACAGTTAAATATGTGGTGCTATAAATAACAAAATAAAAAACCCTCACAACGTCTCAGATATTAAGGTTATGGATTTCCTAGAATGAAACCTTACTAGCACATTGGCCTTCCTGAACAAAGAACCAGAGGATTGGAAACGCATATCAATTGATATACCGGAAGGCTTAAGAAGTTGGGCCCTGCAGGGTTGTACTTTGAGAATGTTTCCAGACAACCCGAAATCTCAGCTGGTTGGGGCATTAGGAGGTTATTCCAGTGGCCTGGGTTTAAGTCCAAATAAAGCTGCACTATCGAGGCTCTGGTTTTGTTCAAATGGGACAGCTAGCTTGTGGCAGGTACATGGGTGGTCACTAGTCCCTGCAGCACATGGGAAGATGAATAGAAAATGCATAAGTCATGAATAAATCAGCTTACTGCATCCAAGGATTGAGTTGATATCACTTTGTATGTAGGATGACTAGGGGAAAGTCACATAATTGCTCCCAAGACATCCAGGGAATGGAGATGGGTACCCAGTTCATGCTACCTGTGTCAGGCTCCTCCTATTTCAGTACCAGTGGGCTCTGTGCAGTGCATAAGCAACTGCTTGGTCAGCAGGGATCCTTCTGAGGGTGGGTCACTGTCATACTGTATGAATGGACGGGACTTGCTGGCGGGGGGGGGGGTTGGTCATCTCCTTTTGTGGATTACAACTTTTAACTGTAGAAAAATAAAGGATGCCATTTTTGGCATTGCAGAAGTTGTTGCCTGACAGGAATCAGGATCCATAACTTTCATTTTTCTAATCTCTGCCACTTGATCCTCCCAGGACCCCAGCTAGGCCAGCAGCCCGAAATTAAGGTAAGGGGAGGGAGGCACAAGTGAGAAGAGGCTGGAGATGGCTTTCTGTTGTTTTTCCTTTTTTATTTCACAGCACTGGGTGGGGGGGTGGTCTTCTTGCAGGTTTAAGATGTGGATGATGTGGGTCGTAAATTCCAGTTCCATTTCTGATTCTGCTCCTGTACTTTAATCAAGGTGGAACAGAACTGGACTTGGAACCTGTAATTTCCAAAAGTCCAATTTTCACAAATGAAACAGCTTTGAGAGAATCCGCACACCCCCAATGTTTAACAATTGTTAGTGGTGGCCATCTCAGAAATATATTAATAGCAGATATGATGAATTTTTTGCCTACTAGCAAATACTGTAGCTTTTAAAGACAGATAATGAGACCAGTTCTTAGGATACTTTAAAGTTTATTGAAATTGCTGTTATCATAATGGTTTTAATTATGTTTAAAAGTTACTATAAGGTTCCAGTAAGTGTCCTACTAGGAAATATTTAGCAAATAAGTTCAGTGAAACAGAAAAAATACTTAAGACAAATTTTGATGTGGAGGCATCCATTTTGTGGCTGAGAAGGGTGTTGTGATGATGTCATTACCTTGTCAGCTCTAACAGTGTGCAATGAAGCAGGTTAAAACAAACTGGTTCTATAGACAAGTATCCTATCAAATCACAATGAAAAGCGAAAGATTCTATTGTTACACTCTGCCAAACATTTACTCCAGGTTTTTGGTTGCAAATTAATAGAATCCCTGCCAGCACAGCCCCGTTGTTATTGCCTATTGCACTGCACACTGTAATAAGAGCCTGAATGTGAACCTGATTCTACCCCTGTAAGCTTTTTCTAATGTATATTTGCATAACTATAGTAACTACTGTAAATTGCTATTATGTGTCTGTATCTGCAACTAATTCCGGGTCACCCCTGAAAAAGGGATCTCTGGTCTCAGTGGGCTTACCCGGTTACCAAAATCCAAATAAATAAATAAGATTGCTGATGCAGTGACATCATTACAGCATTCATCCTGTTCACAAAATGGATTCCTCTTATGCCTGTTTAAAAAGTATTTTTCAATGTTTTACGAAAGTCTTTGCTGAATATAGCCTCACAACACAACTGCTGGACAACTACAGTAACTGCTTAAATAATCATAAAGGGAATCATACACATTCTCATTAAGCACATGGAGGTAACGTGACTTCCTCAGGGTCATAAAATATGTGGGGGTCATGAGATCTGAACCTGGGTCTCCAGGTTTACAGCTCTGTGCTCTAATCGCTAGGCCAAACTATCTACACATAATTAAACACCTGTATTTTTAAATAAGCTCCCAAACATGAATGTCTTAACTAACCATCTCTGCATTTTGCACAGACTGCCCTATGAAGCTGTACTGTTGCAACAGATGTGGAGAAGCCAACAGATCTGCTGGTCTGTTTCCCAATTCTGTTTGCTATACATATGAAATATAAAAAAAAATAAGCATAACACATTAAAAAAAACACTGTATACCAATACAAATTAACAAAAACAGTGGCGCAGTAACCAATAAATACTGAACGCATGAAGCTCTCTACACTACATGAACATTATCTATTCGCAGCAGCTCCTCCGATCCTAAGGGTCATAAACAGAGAGCGAGAGAGAGAGGGAGCCGGGGAGAAAAGCTCTGCTTGAAATTCAGCTCACAGCGAAAGCAATTTCCGAGTGTGCAAAGTGCTGTCAGCAGGCCTGATGTTTGTGTATGAAATATAGACAATATGACTGGCCCATCGGCAGCCACTGTCAGACTGATGGATGGTGCCTGAAAAGAAGTAAAGCGGCTGCTGTTAGAGCCCAGTCTATCAGCTGCTTGAAGGAAATTCGGCACCTAATAGTGGTAAAAAGTTTCTCCTAATCGCACCAGATTTTCAGTGGTGATCATGGAGAAATGAAAGGATGCAGGGAATATGAGACTGACGTCTGAACTGTGCCTCGTATTCTGGTGGACAGTAAGGAGCAATTACCAGGGGGGAGATTTATATGCTAAATAAATATGTTTGGATCTGAGAAGCCTGTGCAGTTTGCTTGGTGGTGTTAGCAAGAAGGGTTGTGTACAGTCAGTCTTTTGAAAAGTGACAGCATATCTCAAGCACTGCCTTAACAGTGACTCAAAGCATGCTTTTATGCATTCTAGCATTAAACAGGTTTTTATTGAAATCTCTGACCCGATCAGTTCTACTTCTTTTATTGGGAGTCCCACTGACAGGGATATAATAAAGAGAATGTTGTGCACAATGGGAACTGGCACCTCTTCATCTTGAATTACATAAGAATATCCACAGGGGCTACAGTCCAACATGTTCCAGTGGGCACATTAGGAATGCATCATTATTAGTGCTCTGCAAAACAAATACTGTTCGGGACAAACACACACACACACAAACTGCACTTTTTACAAATTCAAATATCAAAATATTTGTTTTTGTGTTAGATCACATGAAAGAGCATTACAGCTGAGTTCAGGCTCAGTGACACACATATGATTACTACTGCTTATTACATGCATGAATATTTTATTGATAAATGTACATATTTAGCGATATCTCTCAACCCCTTGGTCTTGTGCCATCATTAACAACATAAATATAAAACATCATTTTTGTAAAAACTACCATTCAAAAAAATACATATACAAATGTAAATATCAGAGACAGACACATAAATCCCAGAGGCACAAATACAAATAAGAGACAATTACAAATATCAGAAACAAATATACAAACACAACCACAAATACCAGCAACATGGTCACACTTTAAGTGTCAGTCTCAATGTAACTACTGGGTTGGTAATCAGTAATTACATGTAACAGGGGTAATTTCACTGTAGTTACATGTCTGTTGCATACAACTACATTGCTATTGCAATGCAGTTATAGTGTGGTTACACTGTAACTACAGTGTAGTTAACTCCAGCTACACTAATACAAATACAAGAGACTAGAGATGCTGCTAAGTTTTACTTCACCAGAAAAGCTGCAAAATTAGCCTTCGCAAATAACTTTGCAAATTGCTCACTTTGCCACTTTACATTGAGTTTCCTAAGGAAATGGCACTTTTCAGGTGAAGTCAGGTGAAGTCAAGGTGAAGTTGCAACTTTGCCAGTGAAATTGCATAACTTCCCCTGAAAAAGTGTCACTTCACCTGCCAAAAAAACTTTGTGAAGTTGGCACTTTGAGAATTTGGCAAACTTCCTAAATGATTTCGTGAAGCGAGGTTTGCCAGTTTCACAGATCTCTACCAGAGACATAAATAGAGATACAAACACAAACACCAGAGACACAAACACAAATCCCTGAGACATCAATACCAATACCAGTGACAGAGGCACAAATACAAATACAAATACCAGAGACACAAACCCAAAACTCTGAGGCATCAACACAAATACAGATACAGATACAAATACCAGAGATAGTTACAAATACCAGAGGCACAAATACAGAAACAGATACAGATACCAGAGACACAAACCCAAAACCCAGTGGTACCAACATAAATACAGATACAAATACCAGAGACAGATACAAATACCAGAGACACAAATACAGAAACAGATACCAGAGACATTAAGCCAAAATTCTGAGGCACCAACACAAATACCGATACAGATACAAATACCAGAGACACAAATACAGATACAGATACAAATACCAGAGACACAAATACAGATACAGATACCAGAGACACAAACACAAAACCCTGAGGTATCAATACAAATACTAGAGACAGATACATTTACAAATACCAGAGACAAAAATACAGACACAAATATAGATACCAGAGATAAATGCACCCCCTGAGGCACCAATACAAATACCAGAAACAGATGCAAATATAAATACCAGAGACACAAATACAGATACAGATACACACACAAATACCAGAGATAAAAATTCAAATCCTTGAGGCACCAACTCAAATATCAAAGACAGCTACACATACAGATACACAAATACCAGAAACATATACAAATAAAAATACAGATACCAGAGACTGAAATACAGATACAAATACAAATACCAATGGCACAAACACAAATCTCTGTGGCACCAGTACAAATACAGATGCAGATATAGATACCAGAGACAGATACAAATACAAATACAGATACCAAAGACTCAAATACAGATACAGGTACAAATATAAATACCAGTGGCACAAACACAAATCTCTGCGGCACCAGCACAAATACAGATGCAGATTCAAATACCAGAGACAGATACAAATACAAATACAAATACAGATGCCAGAGACTGAAATACAGATAAAGGTACAAATACAAATACCAGTGACACAAACACAAATCCCTAAAGCACCAGTATAAATACAAGAGACACAAATACAGATACAACTACAAATACCAGTGACACAAATACAAATTTATGTACAGATACAAATACAAAAAATAGAAATACAGTACAAATACCAGAGACAGAGACAGATATAAATACCAGACAGATGCAAATATAGTACAAATATCAGAGACACAAATACAAATACCAGAAACACAAATAAAAAAGTACAGTACCAGAGACATAAATAAAAGTATGAGAGACAAATGTCTATACAAATACCAGAGACCAATGCAAATACAAATACCAGAGGAAGATACAAATATAAAGACAAATACTAGATACCCAAATACAAATAAGAGAGACACAAATACAACTACAGATACAGATACAAATACTAGAGACCCAAATGCAAATACCACAGATACAAATACAAATACCAGAGATACAAATACAAATACAGGTACAAATACTAGATACCCAAATACAAATACCACAGACACAAATACAAATACCAGAGACACAAATAAAAATACAGATACAGATACAAACACAAATACTAGAAACCCAAACACAAATACCGCAGACACAAATACAAATACCAGAGACACAAATACAAATAGAGATACAGATACAAATACTAGAGACCCAAATACAAATACCACAGACATAAATACAAATACCCGAGACACAGATACAAATATAATCAAAATGCCAATGGAATTAAAGGCTCCAAAGAAGATCTGTATGAAACAATTATGTGCCCCCCCCCCCAAAAAAAGCTGACAGTTTTCCCCTGGCACTGAAAACCAAAATGGCCTGAGGGATGAGGAATGAGATACAGTATCAGTCAACTAGTGAAAAGGAAAAAATGTTCCGCTCTGGGGATCAAACCCAGGCCCACTACCCTCTACTGCATGATAACCTGTAGATCTACCACTGTACTAAGCTTCTTTGAAAGGAAATGTATACTTTAGCAAAGGACATGCAGCACTGAGTGAAAACCCTCCCCCCCAACACACACGCGCATTTGCAGTGAATTTTGATAATGAACAGTCTGTCTACTTGAAGTATTTTTTCTCAAGTTGCATTTAAGCCTCAGCATCTGAGCTGGAACTTTTTAAGTTATCAGTGATATAAAAAGTCAAACCTTGCTGAAAGTCTATCATTAAACTCAGAAATGCCATCTAACAATTTATTTTATACTACATCTGTTGTAGTGAGAATGAAAAATATCCATTCTGGGGGTCAAACCCAGGCTCCTGCTGTTTGGTAGCCTGTAGCACTACCACTGTACTAAGCTTCCTAGACAAAACATGCCTACTGTGGTGAAGGACTTACAGCACTGAGTGCAGACCCCCCCACCCCCCACACAAACACAGATGCAATGAATTTTCATAATAATCAGTCTGTCTATTTGAAGTAATGTTTCCCAAACTGCATATAAACCTCAAAGGTTTGAGCAGGAACATTTCAAATTATCAGAAGTATAGAATGTAAAACCCTGCTTAAAGTCTATCACATAGTATGGTTTAGCATAGGGACAGAGACACAGTCTAGTCACATGAAGGCAAAGGTCTTAGATTTTAGGAGGGTGGATTTTGCTAAAATGGGAAGCTGTATCAAAGAGGCATTAGCGAGAAGGGAGATAGGAGGGGGAGTTGAGGAGCAGTAGGAAAAACTGAAGGGAGCCATGGAGTAGGTGATGAGCCAGTGCATTGGGTTGGTAGATAAGGGCAAGAGAAGGAGGAAACCACTGTGGTTCTAGAGAGAGGTGGCAAGCAAGGTAAGGGACCACAGGACAGGTTTCAGGAAATATAAGGAGACTCAAAGGGAGGAAGACAGGGAGGTGTACTTAAGGAATCTAAGGGAAGCAGAAAGGCTGTAAGGAGGCATAGACTGAAGAAAGATTAGCAAAGACAGTGAAGAAAAGGGACAAGGCAATCTATAGGTACATTAGCGAAAGAAGGAAGACAGGGGGATTGTAAGGCTTGGAAGGGATACAGGGGAAAGTAAGGAGGGAGACATGGAAAAGGTGGAAATACTGAACAAATATTTCTATTCAGTATTCACTAAAGGGTGGGAGGGTCAGGGACCACAGCTGGGCAACAGACAAAAAAGAGAGGGAGGTAAACACAAGTTCATTCACAGTGGAGGGAGTCCAGAAGAAGCTCACAAAACTGAAGGTGAACAAAGCAATAGGGCCAGTTGGCATACACCTAAGGATATTAAGGGAGCTGTGAAGAGAGCAAGTGGCACCTCTGGCAACATTGCTTATGGAGTCACTCAATGCAGGAGTGGTTCCAGGGGGACTGGAAGAGAGCATATGTAGTCCTCTACACAAAAGTGGAAGTAGGGAGGAGGCAGGGAATTATAGGCTGGTCAGCCTCACCTCAGTAGTGGGTAAGATCATGGAAACATAGAAACATAGACTTTGATGGCAGATAAGGACTACTTGGCCCATCTAGTCTGCCCATTTTCCTACCTACTGGATAAGCTGCAGATCCTAGTTAACCAACAGCCTACTTTCCCCTACCCCCCACAAGAATTGCCTTATGTCTGTCTCAAGCATTCTTGAATTCTCCCACAGTTTTAGTCCCCACAACCTCCTCAGGAAAGCGGTTCAATGCATCCACCACCCACTTGATGAAAAACTACTTCCTCGCATTGCCCCAGAGCCGTTCCCCCCATCTCTTCAAATTGTGTCCCCCTTGTTCTTGCATGTCTCTTTTTCTGAAAGATGCTACCCTCTTGGACTTTGCTGATTCCACTGAAGTATTTAAAAGTTTCTATCATGTCCCCCCCTCCCTCCTTTCCTCAAGGGTATACATTTTAAGCTCATTTAGTCTCTCCTTGTATGGCTTCTCTTGCAGACCCTGCACCATTTTAGCTGCCCTCCTCTGGACTGCTCCATTCTGTCTATGTCCTTGCAGAGATGGGATCTCCAGAACTGGATGCAGAACTCCAGATGGGGTCTCTCCAACTGTCTGTACAGAGGGATAACAACTTCCTGTTTTCTGGTGGTGATGCCTCTCCCTATACATCCCAGTATCCTCCCAGCCCTCCCTACTGCCTTCTCACATTGCTTGACAACCTTAAGGTCATCTGATATGATTAACCCCAGGTTCCTTTCCATTTTTGCTGTTGTTACTAACCCCCCCCCCCATTGTGTATTCTTCCCCTGGCTTTTTATTTCCCAAGTGCATTATTTTGCACTTCTTTGCCATGGAAGCATTGCTTAAAGAAAAAATACTGGCACACTTGGAATCCAGTGGTGCCCAGGATCCAAGGCAAAATGGATTCACAGCAGGAAGGTCATGTCAGAAGAATCTGATAGATTTTTTTTACTGGGTGACAAGGGAGGTATATCGTGGTGGGGGCTGTAGATGTTGCTTGCCTCGATTTCAGCAAGCCTTTGACACCGTCCCACATAAATGGCTGCTCAACAAAATGAGTAATCTTGGCATGGGAACAAGGTGGTAAACTGGGTTAAGAACTGGATAATGGACAGGAAGCAGAGGGTGGTGGTAAATGGGATCCAATCAGGTGAGAGGGGGTGACCAGTGGGGTACCGCAGGGATCAGTCCTTGGGCCAGTGCTGTTTAAAGTCTTTATTAGTGACATTGCGGTAGGACTAGAGGGAATGGTCTGCCTGTTTGCAGATGATGCCAAAGGTTTGCAACAGGGTGGATTCTCCAGATGGGGTGGAGTGAATGAGGAGGGACCTGAGGAAGCTTGAAAAATGGTCTGAGGTGTGGCAACTGAGGTTCAATTCCAAGAAGTGCAAAACAATACACCTGGGAAGAGGCAACCCTGGGGAGAGCTACAGGATGAAGGGGGGGATGCTGATGAACACCAAGGAAGAAAGGGACCTGGGGTTATCATTTCTGATGACCTAAAGGTGTCTAAGCAGATTACAAAGGCTGCAGGGATGGCCAGCGGCATGCTGGGGTGCATAGGCAGAGGTATCACTAGCAGAAGGCAGGAGGTAGTGATGCCATTGTACAAAATGCTAGTGAGGCCTCATTAGAGTACTCTATGCAGTTCTGGAGGCCACACCTTCATAAGGACATTGACAGGGTGGAGGCGATCCAGAGAAGGGCAACTAAGATAGCACAGGGGTTGCACCAAAACAACATATGAAGAGAGAGACTAAAGAACCTCAATATGTACTTGCTGGAGGAGAGGAGGGATCAGGGGAACATGATAGAAACATTCAAGTATCTTAAAGGCATAAACAAGGTGCAGGGAGAGACATCATGCAATATAAGAGATGTACAAGAATGAGGGGGCATGATATGAAATTGGAAGGTGTCAGGCTGAGGGGAAATGCAAGGTCATTTTTCTTTTTTATGGGAGAGGGTGGTGGTCACATCAAATACACTGCCACAGGAGGTGGTGGGGGCGAGCACAGTGGAGGGTTTTAAACATGCATGGAACAGGCATAAGGGTGCCTTAGAGGTGGGAAGGTGGGGTGAAAAGTCATTGACCAGTTATGGTTTTGGGGCAGATTGGATGGGCCTGGAGGTCCTTAGCTAACCCCTCTGCTTCTGATATACTTCTCATATATCCTTATATCTAAATGTCTTCTGTACCTTTGTTCTTACTTATTACTGAAAAGTTGAGTCACAACTGTAATATCTGACAAATCATTTAATTGCAAGATGATATTTCTGTTATATGTTTCTTGTCATCATACTGAGTTGATCAGTAGATGATCAGAGACTAAAGAGGTAATTTTTTATGAATTGTTATGACCTGGGATGTAGACTCTGGAAAAGCTGTATAGATGCTCTTCTGCCCAACTTAGTACAGTAGCTGGAGAATTTCTTTGAGCATTCTACGACTCCTGGTGCCTCTGTGATAGTTAATTTATGGCATTGTTGTTCTGTTATTTGTGAGGACCAGAAAATCTTGATGAAGAATTGAGGGTACGAAGGCCTGAACAGCCAGGTGAACTGCTGTCATTTCTAGAACATTGGTAGTGATGTGGGAGTCCGATAAGGACAACCTGCCCTCTTCCAAGAGTTGGTCCGTCTGCATTCTCGATCTTCTGAGGCTGGTGCTGGTTGTCATATGAAGGTAATGTGCCTATACCAGTGGACACACCTTAAAGATTTTCACTCAGTTGTCCCACTAGGGCAGACTGAGCTTCATCTGTCTTGACACTCAAACCCATCAACGTTTGCTGTCCCAGTGAGGGAGCCATTATAATCGCAGTTTGCATGGTCTCATCTGCAGATACTGTGTCCACCAAGGATACCACTGTTCCAACTAATTGTAGAAACAGATGAACTGGATAAGTTGACAATGGCAGATGAGCTACAAGTGGTACTGGTATTTCTTCTCTGCCAGAATCACTTTCACTTACTGTATCTTGAATTCTGCTCTCCAGTGTTTAATCATTTGGGATGGTTCTGGAAAGCTCTTTTGGCTTTTGATGAGGAAACCATGTGATGATAGGCAAGCAACGTTAGATGCCACTGCTTGTTAAGCCTGGTGGTAAAGCAGGCTCCAGATAAGAATGTTACCCAAGAAAGAGAATAGCTGGATTCTTTGACTCTGTAGGCACACTTTGACGGCCACTAGAAGTTTAGAAAATACTCGATTTGCTGAAGAAAGGTTGAATAGTAGAGCCTTGAATCAGAAGTGAGGACCCCGTACCTTGAACCTCAGATACTGTCTATGACCGTCCCTTACTGGTACATGGAGATAGGTATCCTGCAGGTCTATGCATACCAAGTAATCCCTCGGTTGTACCTCTCTGATAATGGACATGAGGGTTCCATTTTGAATCAACCCTTCCATAAGATCTGATTCAAGAATTTTGCATCCAGCATGGGTCTGAATCCCGCCATGCACTTTGAGGTGATGAAGAAATGAGTGATGACACCCTTGTCATGTCCTTGCAGTGGTACCAGTTAAATGGCCTTGTTCTGAGGTGACCCTTTTATGGATTGCAAGATCGCTACCTTCTTGACAGGATCAGACGGCATCAGTGATGGGACTAATTACTGAACTGGAGGTCTTGACCCGAATTCTATGAGGTATAACTTTTCTGTGATTGCCTTGATCCATCTGTCTGGGGTGGATAGGACCCATTCCCTGAAAAGTGGGACAATCTGCCTTTCACGCAGGAATGGGTTCAGAGTGTCTCATTGTGAAAACATTCTGGACAAACCATCAGAGTTTCCATTACTGTTGCCTCCTCCGTGGTTGGTGCGTTGATTTCTTGAGGTGAACCATGGTCATTACTTGCCATTTCTGCTGTTTTGCGGAGTTGTTCTGCCATAGGAGGCTTGGTCTAGAAGAGGCTTCTTAAAATGACCGGCCAATTTCTGTGTGTACATTTGGACTGTGGAAGATGGACTTTGGCTGTTTCCCTTGAATCATTCACAGCTTTTTTCAAGGATACCCCAAATAAAAGGCCTCCTTCATATGAGAGTTAAGTAAATGAATTTTGAAAGAAGTGTCTGCCTGCCAGGCTCTCAGCCAGAAGTTCATGTGAGCTGAAGTTTGGCAACACATGGCCTGAACTAAGCATCTAACTACCTCCTCTGAAACATCTCCACATATGCTGATACCAACCTCAAGTGCTGAAGCTTGAGTAAGTGGTTCTTCATTCTCTCTGGCTGCTTGGCTACAGCAGATCTGAGCAATATTGCCCGTGACAGTGCTGCAACAGACAAGAATAATGTTGCTGTTGCTACTTTCAGAGAGGCTGCTGTGGCTTGGAGTATCTTCTTCACCAAATTGTCTACATATTGGTCATCACATCTCTAAGGGTAGCCCTCCTACTGCTGGGATAATTACTCTTGTGGTCAAGAATGAGATTACCAGTTCTGTCTTAGGAAAGCTTAACCATGTATCTGTTTTTTTCTTGTCCAGCCTTAGATGCCTGTTGGCACAACATGGTATGGGATATTTCTTTTCTGGTCCTTGAGTAAATTTTTATTGGCCTTTGGTATGGGGAAGGCTGTTCCTGATTTCATAGATGTAGATAAGTCGAAGACTTGCTTTTCCTCCTTTAAGGTGGCCTCTGTTGAGATCAGAGTAATCTTGGCCAGGACCTTCCTGA
This sequence comes from Neoceratodus forsteri, assembly GCA_016271365.2. Taxonomy (NCBI): domain Eukaryota; kingdom Metazoa; phylum Chordata; order Ceratodontiformes; family Ceratodontidae; genus Neoceratodus; species Neoceratodus forsteri. The sequence goes on from CM028136.1 coordinate 963,425,822, forward strand.
TGAAGAAGTGTAGGTCATTGGCGTCTATGTTCCTGGCTATATATATATACAATTTTGCAAATAAATGTATTCATTTTCATGTATGACAGACCTAAAGTTGAAAATAAATCATTTATTTCAATGTTAGGTGGGTCATTCATATTTATTTCCACAGTAGGTTGGTCACTAAGAAGCTCTTAAGCAATAGGAGAACAGTTTGAATAATGTCTGATGACATCACAATAGTTTCAGCTGCAATTAAAAACGGCACACTGAAATTAAACAGAAACTGTTGAATCTTCAGTAACAGAACCAATCTTGCCAGAGAGGCACTGCCATTGTATAAATGCCATGTGCCGGCTAAAAGTATCGCATTTATTTTTGCCTGCAAGGTTTGACCTCTACAGACCTCACTCGTGGCTCAGCCACTTGTGAGTTATGGATGGTCCAGTCACCTCACTTATAAAGATAAAGTGCGTATTTTGAGTTGGGCCATCATGTATCCCATACAGTATATATGTCTGACGGTAATGAAATAAAAGTACACAACTGCTTTAGCAACAGCTACTACTCCTACAGGCAATTATCCATGGCAAGACACAGCACTATGCTACTGGTGAATGGTAGGAAGCTGAAGTGACAAACTAAATGGCTGGAGTGGCTGTGAAGCTACCACTACACATCTACCATGACTACTGTACTATATACACTGGTCCGCTGCTCTTGCCATGGAACCTGACTAAACCCAGTATGGCGCTCATTCGTATAATCAGTGTTGATTGCTGATCTCTGTAGAGTAGGGGCAATAGTTAATACAGTCAGAGACGTAGCAGTCCTGCAAGCTGCCCTAAGTGGACAGCAAAACATAAGTTAAAACTGAATCTGGATAAGTGTTCCATTATGCATCTAGGTAGAAGAAGTTTACAATTAGCATATACCATGGGCACTAAGGGTCTACCAGTTACTACTGAGGAAGGAGATCTCGGGATAACTGTTACATCTAACCTTCAATTAAGTACCCACTGCGATAAAGTGGCTAGTAAGGCTAACCAAAATCTAAACTGTATTTTGCGTAACATCAGCAGCAGAGATAGGGAGGTGATAATGCCCCTATATTGTTCACTGGCTAGACCATATTTAGAATATGGGGTCCAGGTATGGTCACCTTATAAAAAGGCGGACATTATAAAATCAGAAAAAAACAAAAGAGAGCAACAAAGACAGTTATTGGATGTAGGAACCTCACTTATTACACTGATGTTGCACTTAACTAATTTGTATGCTTTATGCTTGCACCCTAACTGCTGCTTTAACCTAGTATTTCTCAATTTATTTTCATTTCTTTTTAAAAAGACACAGTGGCACCTGCCAGGATCAGATGCCTGAGCCTGAAGAATTCTGCAGGGAACAGTGCAGTTCAGTGAATGGCAATTCAAGCAGGAAACTGTTACACAAGGTAACACTGCATCTTTTTTTTTTTTTTTTCCAATTATCTTTCCTTCCTGGTCGCGGTCCATGGGGCCTCTCTTGGGCTTCCAGCCAGATCCTGCCCTACCCAAAGTCCTCCTGTCTGAGCCTTCTTTCTCCTTCCCTCATCCCGCAGCTGGCATCCCCAGTTTAACCCCTCCAGGGTGGGGCCACCCTCCTCTTTGGGCACACTTACTCATAGACTCCAACTGAGGGTGAGGGCCCGGGCAGAGGACCTGAAAGGCCAGGCATGACAGACCCGGCTGTGGGCATGGTGGCTAGTGCCATCGCCTACCCCATGGACCGGGGTTTTCCTTGTTCTGATCTTTCCCCTGATGCAACGGCGCATGGCAACCCTGTCTTGTATCGGCCACACTGATCACGTGCTGCCCTACATGCTGCAGTGCCCCCCAGTCTCCACCGGGGGCCGCTGGCACACCGGGACATCCCAACCCTCCCTCCCCGGGGAGGAGATCACCTCAACAGGTGTTCAATCCTCATCCCACCCCTGCTGACCCCTGGCACCCAAGCGAGCTCCCGAACTCGGGTCACCAGCATAGTGCGAGGTGTGGCGTCCAGCGCCTTAACCTTCAGCACCACCAGGCCTGGTGACACTGCATCTTATCCTGGAAGACACCTCAGTATGTGACACATGTGACCTCCTCAAAATGCTCCAAGCCTACAGCAAGCCTATCCAGTGCTTAATGAATGGCCCTGCAGTCTGCTTGCAAAGCAAGTGATGTCACATACTACCCCATATCTATAGCCTGCTTTGTGAATCACCCTGCGGACCACTGGCAAAGTAGTGGCCCAGGTCTATAGCATGTTTTGTGTGTGGCTGGGCCACTGGCAAAGCAAGTGACCTGCCACATGATGACCACGTCTCTTGCATGTTTTGTGTGTGGCTGGGTCGCTGGCAATGTAAGTGACTGGCCACACAATGATCCAAACCTGTAATGTACTTCATGAGTGGCTGGGCCACTGGCAAAGCAAGTGACCTGCCGTGCAATGATTAAGGCCTCTAGTATGTTATGTGTGTGGCCAGGCCACTGGCAAAGTAAATGACTGGCCACACAATGATCCAAACCTATAGTGTACTCCGTGAGTGGCTGGGCCACTGGCAAAGTAAGTGACTGGCCACACAATGAATGATCCAAACCTATAGTGTCTCCATGAATGGCTGGGCCACTGGCAAAGTAAGTGACTGGCCACACAATGAATGATCCAAACCTATAGTGTACTCCGTGAGTGGCTGGGCCACTGGCAAAGCAAGTGGCCTGCCATGCAATGATTAAGGCCTCTAGTTTGTTATGTGTGTGGCCAGGCCAAAGGCAAAGTAAGTGACCATCCACACACTGGCCCAGGTCTATAGCTTGTTAAAGTATGTGTGTGGCCAGGCCACTGGCAAAGTATGTGACCATCCACACACTGGCCCAAACCACAGCGTACTCCATGAGTGGCTGGGCCACTGGCAAAGTAAGTAACCGATCACACACCAGCCCAGGCCTACCGCATGCTTTGTGAATGGCTGGTCACTCACAAAGCAGGTAACCCTTCACACACTGGGCCAGACCTGGAGTGCCGTCCCACTTTCAGCCCATAGAGTGTCAGGAAAGCAGAGATTCTGTCTCATAAAAATGGGTTTCATGTCACAAGAACAGCACATGAGGAAACCCCTGTTTTCATGGCAGGAAAGTGTTCATTTTTATTTTAAAAATATTTTGAAAGACACTTTTTTTAAAAAGAGGAAGTAGAATGAACACCCTTGACTATGTCTTCTACAGTGCTTCTGCAGAATTTTTGTTTTTGGACAGAATGGAATTCTGTGTAATTTCAGAAAATTTCACCTAATTCTACAGCGTTCCATTGGTAGTAAAATAACATTTCGAGAGCAGAACGTGTACTTCCTGGAGGAGAGGTAAGCGAGAGGGGGAATGACTTGAGACCTATAAGAATCTCACAGGGGTGAACAAAGGGCAGGAGGGGAGCCTCTTTCACAGCAGGAGGAGCACCAGTACACAGAAACATGCTATGAAACTTGTCGGGGGGGGAGTTTAAGAGGGATGTGAAGAAATTCTTCTTCACAGAAAGGGTGGTAGACACCTGGAACAGCCTGCCAGAAAACATGGTAGCGGTGAAGGCAGTGGGGGAGCTTCAAACATGCGTGGAATAGGCAGATGAGTATTTTTTTATTTATTTAGCTTTAGTTGACTGGGTGGAGGTACACTAGGCATATATATATATATATATATATATATATATATGCTTATTTTCAGGTATGACCTGGATATAATGAGTAGAGGTAATGGGAGAGGGAGGGACACCCTTGACCAAACAGAGTCCAGAGTGTATTGTTAGGCAGGGACAATGGGGCAGACTAGATGGGCCTACTGGTCCTTTTCTGCTGGCACCTTCTATGTTTCTATGTGTTTTACATAAATTGCAGTTTCCTTTTTTCGTAATCGCATCCACAGTTTTCTGAATCTGCAGAAAGCAGTTTACATAGAACTGTCTCAAAAATAAATTCCAAAAAACATTTTGGAAGCAGAATTGCTGTTCTGCACAAATTATGCTGGCTGAAGTCTACATTCTGCACAACTGTAGCCCTCTTGACTGTGCAGGTTTCACAGTTAAGCTCTCAGCATTTTTTTAGTACTTAAAACAGCAGTGCGTTGAAAAATGTTTTTTTCCCCAAAAAAGCTAGTTTCAGCTACAAGTCTTGAAAATATTTGCATACCTGTAAAATCTACTTTTCTAGATACCTCCTATTATGAACACCATGATTTTTTCTCAATCCCTACCCTTACCAGTTGCTCTGAGGCATTATTGCACCAGTATCTCATCAGTATACTATGTAAGCCCCCCAAAAGGGGCTTACCTTGAGGAACTCTGGCTCCGTGTCTCCCTCCAGTTGGGGTAAGTGGCTCTGGAGGGTTTTGGACCTGGTTGGTCTGCGGGTGGTCCCTCGTCGGCTGCAGCCATCCTTTTGTGGTCTCTCAGCCTTTGGTGGGTGGGCTAGGTGCCACTTTGTGTTTTCCACTCCTCTGGGTGCACTAGAGGTGGTTTTCAGTCCCTGGGGTTGCTGTGGCAATGGGACCGCAAGTGTGTAAATAAACATGGTGGCCACACCTTGGGGCACATGCACAGCCACCAAGAAGAAAAAATGTAATTGAGTGGCTGCTCTGGGTCCTGGGTCCAGTCATTTCTGGGGTCAGTCGGGCTTTTGACCATATCAAGAAAAAGGAAAAAAAAAGATTAAGTAAAATTGTAAATAGCTGGCGGTCCACGCTGGGGAGCATGCACGGCCACCTTGGGGGGAGTTAATCAGAGTGGCTGCTCCTGTAGTTCAGCACCGGTTAGTGCCCATAGGGCAAGTGTAAATAAGTAGTTTGGGACTATGAGTCCCTGAGGTCTTTTGGGGGAATTGTTGTTTTGCCACCTTTGGGATTCGGTCCAGTATTGGACCCCTGGTTCTGGCAGGGGTTTTCTGTGGCCTCGTGTAAGCAGATAAAGGGCGTTGTTTGTTGCCAATTGCAGAGAGACTACCTGGAAGAGTGAGAGTGGGCAGACCAGGAGTGATTGCCCGCTCGGCCATAAAGGCCATTGTTTTTTTATTTTGGCAGTGGTGTGCCTTGGGACTGCAGGCTGGACGTGGCGGTGGCCGTTTTGTATTAACCCCTCATTTTGGGGCTATTTGGAGGGCATCTCTGGGAGCAGAGAAGAGTGCAGCTGCTCCTGCCCAGGATGTTTTAGGTTGATGGAATGGGAAGAGGAGGAGAGCCTGCAAGAAGCCAGCAGCATGGGGGTGGTCTGAGCTCATTTTCGGCCCTGAGGACCACTGCTGAGTGGAAGCCCCGGAAGGAAAGTACAGTTACATAAGAACTTACCGTAACAGTAGATCTTCAAGAGAGGCTCTTGCAGTAGGTAATTACATACAGGACTGAAGCTGGCAGGCATCAGGACCCCACGGAAAAATTTCTAGCTAGCAGTCTCTGGCGAGGGACCGCCCCCACGTAAGGTGACCGGCGTCAGGAGACATCGGTATAAAGGGGCGTCCCCACGCCCGCCTTCCAGTTCTTTTCCTGCCAAAGGCCAAAAAGGCAAGACGAGAGAGAAGCGGATATTTTCCTCACTGGAAAAGGAGCTGAAAGAGCTTAGGGGATGGAGGGCGGGAAAGTATTACCTACTGCAAGAGCCTCTCTCGAAGATCTACTGTTATGGTAAGTTCTTATGTAACTGTACTATCTTACTTTGAGAGGGCTCTTGCAGTAGGTAATTATATATAGGGCTGAGTCCCAAGCAGTCTGGAACAAGGAGAAGCACACGGGAGGAGGAAACTACTCATAGGGGATCCTCTGGCTGAGAAGGACTTAAGAAAGAAGTCCTTGCAGAACAGCCAACCCGAAGCCGGCTCTCCGGCGAGAGGCAATGTCCAAACTGTAGTGTTACATAAAGGTATGGACAGAAGTCCAAGTTGCGGCGGTGCAAATATCAGCCGCTGACACATTCTTGAAACAGGCAGCAGAGGCCGCGACACCCCTGGTGGAGTGACCCCTGACCTGACCTGGCAAGGTCTTGTGATACTTGTCGTAGCAGAAAGTGATACAGTGAGCCAACCATTTGGACTAACATTGTTTGGAAATAGCGTTGCCTTCTCTTTTGCTGCCAAAAGAAACAAATTGTTGGTCAGTCTTTCTGAGATCCTTCGTCTGGTTGGTGTAGTATCTCAGAATCCGGTGAATGTCCAGGGTATGTAAAAGATACTCCCCGTGATTGGAATGCTGCGTGAAAAAGGCAGGCAGTTCAATGGACTGGTTCAGTGTAGATTCTGCTACCACCTTAGAAAGAAACTTAGGATTGATGCACAGAGTCACACATTCCTTATGGAAAATCAGATACGGGATTTTGCACATCAAGGCCTGAAGCTCGGAAATTCTTCGAGTGGAAGTAAATGCCACTAGGAAGACAGTCTTCCACAAAAGGAACTTAAGTTCTGCTGAGGCTGCCAGCTCAAAGGGGGGCAGCGTAAGCTTCTCAAGAATGAAATTCAAATCCCAAGGAGGGGCAGGAACCCGAATGGGGGGTCTCAAATGAAGAACCCTCGTAGAAAGGTCTTCTCGACCTCCAGCTTAGCAAAAGTTCTTTCCCCAAAGGGAACATGATAAGCGGCCAGAGCCACCATGTAAACCTTCAAAGAGAAATGACTGAGACCCAGGTCCAAGAGATACCTCATGTAGTCCAGTAGCTGCCTGACAGGGCAGGAGAAAGACTCCAAGTCTTTGGACGAAGCCCAAATGGAAAACCATTTCCATTTCATGACATAGGTGGAGTGAGTGGATGGCTTCCTGGCCTCCACCAGGATCTCTGCTACTTGAGGGGAAACCCCAAAACAGGCTTGCGCTACATCTGTAGGAGCCAAGCATGCAGCTGAAGGGACCTGAGACCCGGATGGACTGGGGATCCCCAATCCTGGGTCAACAGAAGCCATGAAAAGGAAGAGGAATCGAAGGTTCCTCTGAGTACTGTTGCAGAAGAGAGAACAAAACTTGCCTGGGCCAGAAGGGAGCGATGAGAATCATATGGGCCCCTTCTGAGCTGAGCTTGTGTAGGATCTTCGAAATCAATGGAATTGGGGGAAAAACAAAAATGAATCTGCCCTTCCAGTTGAGAGACAGAGAGTCTCTCCAGAGCCACCTGCACCCTGGAACAAGTGAGCAAAAAGCGGGCAGTTTTGCATTTAGTGGGGATGCGAACAGGTCAACCTGAGGGGTTCCCCAACGTAGGAAGATGCCGTCTGCTATTTCCTGGTCCAATTCCCACTCGTGAGGTTGTGCTGAGTATCAGCTCAAATGATCTGCCAACGAATTCTCTACCCCTAGGATGTGGACCGCCGTGAGATGAAGGTTTTGAAGGGTCGCCCATTCCTAGACCCGCATCGCTTCCCAACAAGGAGAGTAGGAACGAGTCCCCCCACGTTTGTTGACATACCAGACTACACTCATATTGTTGGTCTGGACAGCCAGATGACTGGGAAGCAGAAAGGGGTTTAACACTTGAAAAGTGTACAACACCACTCTGAGCTCCAGCACGTTGATGTGAAGCGTCCGCTCGAGTATGGACCACGAGTCCTGGGTGCGCTGGGATCCCAGATGAGCTCCCCAACCTTCACCCGAGGTGTCCACTGTCAGTGTTTAGGGGGGGGAGGCAGAAGGGAACTTAAAACAAAGGTTCTCCTGAACCAACCACCAGTGCAAATCCCAAATCATCAGGGTCGAGACTAGCATCTCTTGGTCCAAGTCGTTGACCAATTGATCCCACTGAGACCAAAGAGTCCACTGAGAGATTCTCATGTGGAGCCGAGTGCGCGGAACTGTCAGAACTGCAGCTGCCATGAGCCCCAGGAGGCGAAGAACCGACCTGGCAGGAATCCGCCTGTGAGCTGTGAGAGGACAAGAAGCTTGCCTGAGCCTAGAGTGTAACCACCTTGTCTGGCGGTAGAAAGGCCATACCGGTGGTCATGTCCAGAATCACCCCAATGAACTGGAGGTGTTGAGATGGGATCAAATGGGATTTGGCCCGGCTGATGTTAATACCCAGGCTGGTAAAGACCTGCCTGGTAAGGCAAAGGGAATGCAGGAGCTCTTCCCTGGACGGGGCCACCAGGAGCCAATCGTCCAGATACGGGAAAACCTGCACTCCCTTTGTATGTAGGTGGGCCGCCACCACCAACAGACATTTGGTGAGTACTCGGGGGGCAGAGAAAAGACCACATGGGAGGGCCTTGAACTGGTAGTGGTGCCCCTGAAAAGCAAACCGGAGGTATTTGCAGTGGGAAGGACGGATAAGGATATGCAGGTACACATCCTGCATGTCCAGAGTGCACAGCCACAGTCCCAGCCAAAGGAGGGGCAGGAGACTCTGTAGGGAGAGCATCCTGAACTTTTTGTACTCCATGAACAGATTTAGAGAGCTGAGGTCCAGAATGGGCCTCACGTATCCTGTCTTCTTGGAGACCAGGAAGAAATGGGAGTAGAAACCCGTCCCCTGAAGAGGGGAGGAACGGGTTCTATTGCCTCCTTCAACAGAAGGGAGGAGATTTCTTCCTGAACCTTGAGAAGATGTTCGGGGGAGTAAGATGACCTGGGGGGTTCTGGGAGGTTTCTGAAGAAACTCTATGGTGTGGCCCTCTGCTATGAGCTGGAGGACCCAAGCGTCGGTAGTGATCCTCTCCCAACCCGGCAGATGAACAGAGAATCTCCCGCCTACCGGTTCCTCTGGGTTGACCAGAGGCTGTGGGAGAGGGAGGGAGTCAGGAGGTGTGGGGCAGCGTTGCGGCTGGAGCTCCCGCAGCCCGTTTGGTGTGGGGGGTCTTGCAGCCGGAGGGGCCTGGCGTTTGTTGGCCTACTTTCCTTGTGGTTTCACCTTAGGCCGTGTGCAACGGCGAAAGGAACAACTCTGTGCTTGCGGGGCTCTGTACATGGAGTCGACCTCCTTGAGAGCAGTGCCCTTCTTTCTCAGTCCGGTAATGATGTCCTTGACATCACCACCGAACAACACTGAACCTCGGAAGGGGGCGTTCTGAATGGCGGATTGTACTTCCGAGGCCAAACCTGACCCCCGAAGCCAGGCATGTCACCGCAGACCCATGGCGAACACCGAACTTCATCCAGAAGCATCCACCACATCATAAGTAGCACGCAACATGTGCCTACTGGCCGAATGTGTGGAGCGGACTAGCTCTGCCACTTCCTGTTTAGTCTGGGACTGAGAAAGGGTGTCCAACTTGGCTTCCACCTCGCTAAGGATAGCCTTCTGGTAATCCCCCATGTGAGCCACATAGTTCAAGGCTCTGATGCCCAGAGTGGAAGAAGAAAAGACCTTCTTGCCGTACTGGTCCAGAAGGTGGGATTCCTTATCGGGTGGGGATGAGCTGAGGTATTTCGGGTTAGCCGAATGGCCGTGGGTGGCGCTGATCACGATCGAATCAGCCTTGGGGTGTGATGAAAGAAAGTCAATCCCCTCGGGAGCCTGACACAGCCTATCCACCTTCCGAGGAAGGGGGGCTAAAGCCGACGGTTGTTTCCGATATTGGAGACGAGGTCGGCATGAGGCTCGATCCAGGTGGAACCAACATGGGAGCGACCTCGGGCAAATCCAAATAGGCAGCTAGCTTCTGCCTCTGTGGATCCGGTTCCAGAGATTTCCACTGATGAAGGGCATGGATTTTTCTCAGCAATTCCATAAATGAGGGATCCTCCAGAAGGGACTTCGGAGGAGTCCTGGTCCTGGGCTTGTCAGAAGCACAAGGCTCGTCCAGATCAGAGCTATCGGAGTCATCCAATGAGTCAGACGAAGAAGGAGATGAAGACCCCTCCCCACTCGGGGGAGAAACAAGACCCCTAGGGGGCAAGGTGCCACCCCCAGCCTTAGACCCCATAGCAATGTCTCTGGGGTTTGGGGGAAGGAGGGGTCTCTCACCCCCGGCGACGGGGATCCAGGATCAGGTCCATCATTGGGAGGCAGCTCTCCACCTCCCTGGTGAGCTGAGCATTGGCCTCAGCCCACAAAGAAGCCAGAGTCTCCCTCAGTCCACCGGTGACTGAGGCGGTGGTGAAGGAGGGGAAGGAGGAGGATACGGATACTGGGGGTATCTGTAGGGTGAGTATCCGTAGCCCGACAGCGGGAATCCTGGCATCGGGTACTGAGGTACCAGGTACTGCGGCGCTGGATACTGCGGCATCGGGCACTGCGGTGCCGGATACTGTGGAGCCGGATAAGATGGCATTGGATAAGACGGCATAAGATCCGATACCAGGGGCTCTACCAGAGTAAAAGGTCCTGGAGGAGGCCCCGCAGGTAGGCCCGTAACAGGGGGCCCTGCGGGTGTCAGGTCCTGTGTCGGGGTGACATCCGACAAGGGGACATCAGCCGGTGATGGGGCCAGTGTCCGAGGGTCCTACTTCAGGCCATCTGGACCTATGGGAGGAAGGCCTGATGGAGGCGCCGAAGAGTTCCCAGCGATGTCAAGGGGAGGGCCGGAGGGATCCTCTGGGTCCAGCTGGGGAGATGCAGGGGCCTCGGACAGCAGTGGCGAAGACTGCGGGGAGCCGGCGGCACCAGATGAGATCAGAGGATCTGGCGTAAGCTCCTTCACCGAGCAACGGCCGGATGAGCCGATGGGCATCTGACCAGCGGGATCCAGGCGGGTGTTGGAGTAGCCGACATCCGAATGATTGGACTGCAGCGCCCGGCGGCAAGGGAGAGACCTTGATGGGCGGCTTGATGACGCGCACTGCCCGAAGGGTCGGCGACTTAGTGGTTGGCTCTGGGTGGACGTCGGAGAAGCCGGCGCCGACTTACCAAGAGGCTCTCGAACCCGAAGGCCGCTGCTGCGCTACATTGGGAGCAGGATGCCTCCTTGCCCGAGGCTCCCCGACTGGCCCGAGCCAACCAGCCGGGGAGTGGACGCCATTTCAGACACCACCAAGATGGCTGTCGAGGAATGGTCCCCAGAGGGGACATTACCTGAAGGGCAGCAACCCCAGCCGAAGTCACTGCAGCCGCAGATGAGGAGTCCCAGTCCCGGTGCATCTCTTTCTTCTTCTTCTTAAGGCCCTTGGGAGAGGTGGAAGCCTGTCGGAGCTTTTTCAGCTCCTTTCCAATGGAGGACATCTTCTTCTTTAGTATGTGAGCCTCCAGGGACTGCTGCTTTCTTTTGCGGGTGGCCGCGCTGAACTTCAGGCAGTGCTGACAGGAACCCATGGGGTGGTCAGGGCCTAGGCAGATGAGGCACCGAGAATGGTCGTCCTTGTGTGGGAGTTGTGCGCGGCATGAGCCGCACTTGTTCTTGTGCTCGGACGTGGTAGGGGACAACATACATGGCAGGTAAGAAAATCCTGACGAAAATAATCAAACTTGAAGAAAAAAACGATGGTATGACTACCGGCGATGACTGACTGATGAGCAGTGGAACTTAACCGCGAGGCACTGTCGAAAGCAAATGGCGGGAAAGAACTGGAAGGCGGGCGTGAGGGACCGTCCCTTTATGCTGACGTCGCCTGATGCTGGTCACCTGACGTGGGCCGGTCCCTCGCCAGAGACTGCTAGCTAGAAATTTTTCCATGGGGTCCTGACGCCTGCTGGCTTCAGTCCTATATGTAATTACCTACTGCAAGAGCCCTCTTGAAGTTAAGATCTGGTGTTTAGGGAGAAGGCATAGGTGAGGAGATGACGAAGCAACAGGGTTGCAGCTGAGTGGTGACAGCAATCCAGGAGTTCTGGCTCTGTCCTGGCCCCAGAGACTGATTTGCCATTGCAGAGGCTGTGAATAGGCGTGCTAGTGGGTTCTGGGGGTCTAGGGACAGTCCCCAGGTTCCATCTGCCCCGTTCAGAGACTGTTCAGTTTTGTGTTTAAGGAAGAATTGATCTGCTTGCTGTTAAGGGCCTGCTTTGGCCACAAGTTCAGCTGCCTGCATTTGGATTGTAGCTACCTTGCCAAAGAGGTAGCAGCCTGGACTCCAGCTTCCAAGGTGACCATTTCGGTCCTGAGCACACATCAACTTCTAATGTGACCTCACAGTCCAGGAGATCTGTTTTGTGTCTTACTGCTCCGTGGAGTGCCTGTTGCCGTGTTCTGCATTAATTGTTCATTAAACGGCATCCCCTTTTCCTGTAGTTTTGGTGTTGGTCTCATTTGTTCTTGGATGGACTGTTTTCTGCTAAAAGAGTTTTGCCTCCACAGCCTAGTCACTAGGCTTTGTTCCAGGGTGTGCACCCAGTGAGCCGTGGGACCAGCGAGGAAGACATTGAGAGGCCTGCCTGGTGAAGACTGCCTACAAAGGCCTCTGAGGTGAAGATGGCAAGGCCAGGCAAGTGAAGACCATCATCTTCCTCTCTCCAGCCATCCAACTTTGCACTCAGTGGTCCGAGGGCACCCCACTTCATCAAGTCTGGTAAGCCAGACCAACTAGATATGTGGACCTTTTATGTTGCTTAGTTGTCCCCCTACCCAGGACTTTAACCACCATACTCCTAGACACGAGGGGGGTGGTCTAACAACTATACAAGTGCTTTAACTAAGGTGACTATTCCTTGTGGTAACTAGTCACAGTCGGACAGAGCACCACACCACTGGCTGACAAATGAAGTGGAAAGCAACAAACTGGAAGACTGACACCCCTAAAACGTTTTGTTAATTGGGGGTTCTCCCCTAAATAAGCCATGCAAAGGGATACAAAATATGGACCTTGTAAAAATTAGCGCTGTCAAGGACCTGTTATTTTTTAATCTGGTTCAACAAAGACCTGTTATTTTCTAACCGGTTCTCCCTTAAATTAGCCCTGCTAGGGGACTGTTATCTTCCATCTAGTTCTTCCTTAAACTAGTCTGGACAAGGGTCTATTATTTTGTATCAGGTTCTTCCTTAAACTAGTTCTGATAAGGGAATGGTATTTTTGATCTTGTTCCTTAAACTAGGTCCGCGACAAGGCCCTGTTATTTTGGATTTGTTTCTCCCTTGGGCCTGTTATTTTCAATCTGGTTCTTCCTTAAAACTAACCCTGACAAGGGACTGTTATTTTTGATCTGGTTCTGCCTTAAAACTAACCCTGACAAAGACTGTTACTTTTGCTCCAGTGATTCCATAAACTAGCCCTAACAAGGGTTTATTGCAAATCTGGTTTACCCCAATGTAGCCCTGACAACAGCCTGCTATTTTTTGATCTGGTTGTCCCCGGAATTAGCCCTGTCAAGGGCTTTTATTAATTAGGTTCATCACCTAACCATTTAGCTCTAATAATAGGGCAATTTGCATAATTATTTTGCAGAGCCTGCAGTGTGTCTGTCTCTGCTACCACGTGCACAGCACTTACAGAGCAATTCACTGGCTTTCTCTTGCCCCACCCCCCACCCCCACCCCAAGACACCCAGCCTCTTGACTGACTGTAACAATGCTAGATGGAGCTGGGGGGTGCAGAGGTCACAGCTCCGGGTGCGAGTGCGGATCCCCAGTGCAAAGAAGCATTTCAGGTTGTTTCTGGTCTGGGATCAGGGATAAGAGCTAACTGGATAATGTCAGATTTGGTCTGCCCAATAGGAACAGGGGAATCTGTTACCCAGCCTCAGGTGTATGCCCCTACTAGAAACAAACTCTGGTCAGAGCCAAAACGACTGCTGCAGCATTACTCTGATTAAGAGATATAGAATTAAAGAGTAGGTTGGTTTTAATTCATTTGTTTTGTTTTTATGCTTCCTCAGCTTGGGGGGAGGTTGTGCCTTTGGTTCCTCCCCCAATATAGCCAGCTAAGCTGGCTGCTGCCCTGGTCCCAGACAGAGCTCCAACCTCCCTATCACTACTCTTCCCTGGTCGCTTCTCAGCGGGTACTTACCCCACCACTGTGGCGACCAGGAGAGTGGACCCAGGAGGGAGCTAACTTGCACAGGACTGTGACAGTGCCAGTGAGCAGCCTTCATGCTGCCGGGAGTTTTTTCCTTGGTGTGGTTCCCTTGCGGAAGGGGGCGTGCAATGACACCAATGGAAGGAGCGCAGACGCTTCTGTATGTGCTCATCCAGATGTCTGCCTCCTCCCACCCCTTACTTCTACAGCACCAGTGGTGCTGCCCCCCAACTTCCACCAGGAGGCAGCCGCATGTAACTGCTGATGTCCCCACCCACCCGGAGAGCGACAGCAATCCTGGGCGCTCAATCCTTCTCCAACCCTGCCAACCCTGGTGACCCATGCTTGTTCCCACAACCGGGTCGGTGTGAGCACAAGGTAAGGCGTCAGGCACTCAGCCCTCAGTGCCACCGGGATGGCGTGGGTTTTAATTCTTTTGTGATATTACTGTGATATTAAAATTCCAATGACTTGCATTACAATAAAAGAAAAAAACAGAAAACTTTAAAAGTCAAGATACTGTAGAAACAGATGCTGTTGGCTCTGGACATACTATACCCCTTCCCCCCAATACAGCCACAGCCACATGTGTATACACACACACACACACACACACACACACACACACACACACACAACCATTACAACAGTTCTGCACGCACAGTGGGTATTGATTTAATTAGGGGTTCTATTACTGTAGTTGCTTGCATAGCAATACAGAACGTCCATACGACAGATAGTGCCTGGCTGTGAAGGTCAGTACAGAATACGTGCCAGTGGTATTGTGGGACTGGAGTGGGGGTTTAGAGTGCAGTAAGTGTTGGGGGTACCACCTGATACTAGGGATATTGGCGGCAGGACAGATAGGGGGCAGTGTACCAGTAGACACTAGGGATAATGTTACTGGAGAATCAGGGAGGGAGGGGCTAGGTACTCGAGGCAGGGAAATCATTGGGAGATTAATCAGGGTAGAGCAGCTGATTCCAGGATAGCCCAGCTGAGATGCAGTATCTTGTTTTCAGTGATGTCTTGCTTGTTTACCAGTTTGTACAATGTATGTATGTATGTATGTACAATAGCCCAGCTGAGATGCAGTATCTGGTTTTCTGTTTACCCATCTTTTCCATGTGTTTACCCCATATGAGGGAACTGAGAGGAGGCATCTCTTTTCAGTGAGGATGCTGGGTTTACAAATTTTGACACTGCATTTACCCAGGATACCACAGCTAGGCTCCAATATCTCATTTTTAGTCCTGTTTTTACCCAGTTTTACAGTGCATTTTTTCCTAGGACAGACATGCTGAGAGGAAATATTTCCTTTTCATTGGGGTTCTGCTGCTAACATATTTGTACACTGTCTTTTCTCTAAGGCAGAGCGTATGAGATGCAATACTGTATCTCATTTTCAGTGTGGTCCTTCCTGCTTTTAGTCATTTTTACAATGTATTTACCCAGGACAGGCCAGCGGACAGACAATATCTCATTTTCAGTGGGGTCTGGCTTTTACCCATTTTTACAATGTATTTACCCCTGATAGACCAGATGACAGGCAAGATCTCACTGGGGTCCTGCTTTTACACATTTTTACACTGTATCCAGGGTAACCAGCAGAGATGTTACATCTCATTTTCACTGGGGTCCAGATTTTACCCAAAAGGTATTTAGCCAAGATGGCCCAGCTGAGATGTAATATCTTGTTTTCAGTGGGGTCCTGTTTTTACACATTTTCACAGTGCATTTACCCAGGATACACCTGCTGAGAAGCAATAATCTTTTTGCTATATATTTATCCAAGATAGTACGGCTCACAGGCAATGTGTCATTTTCAGTGGGGTCCTGCTTTGACACATTTTTACAGTTTATTTACTCAAGATAGCCCAGCTGAAATGCAATATTTTGTTTTCAGTAGGGGCCTGCTTTTAACCATACTTACACTGTATTTACGCAAGATAGGCCAGATGAGACGAAATACCTTGTTTTCAGTAGAGTACTGTGGAGATGCAATTATCTCATTTTCAGTAATGTCTGCTCTTGCCCATTTTTACAATGTAGTCACCCAGGATTGTCCAGTTGAGATGCAGTTATCTCGTTTTCAGTGGGATCCTGCTTTTACCAATTTTTACAATGTGTTTATTCAGAATAGCTCAGCGGAGATGCAATATCCCATTTAGAGCGGGATCCTGCTTTGAAACATTTTTACAATGTATTTACCAAGGATAGCCCAGCTGAGATGCAATATCTCAGTTTCACTGGGTTCTTGTTTTTTTTTCACATTTTTACAATGTATTCATCCAGTATAGCACAGCGGAGATGCTACATCTCATTTTCAGTGGGGTCCTGCTTTTACCCCTTTTTACACTGTGTTTACCCAGGATAGCACAGTGGAAATGCAATATCTCGTTTTCAGTGGGGTCCAAATGTTACCCATTTTTACAGTGTATTTACTCAGGATAGGCCACCTGTGATGCAATATCTCATTTTAAGTTTATCCTGCTTTTAGCCATTTTTATAATGTATGTATCCAGGATAGCCCAATGGAGATGCAATATCCCAGTTTCACTGAGGTCTTGCTTTTGCATTTTACAAATGACAAAGTTGAGTAAAAGTTAAAAATGCATCAAAAAGCCATTAATTGAACTTGCCTTGTTTTTAGTTTGTAGTCCATGTTGGAAGCAACAGGGCATTCTGGTTGTCGGAGGAGCTCATTGGCTTGGTAAGTGAGTAGTGTGGGGTGGGTGAGGTGATGGGTGCAGAGAGGGGGGTCAGGGTGGGGGATGCCAGAGGGTTGGGAGACAGAAAACGTTGAGGGACTTTTTTTTACAGGTATTGTGGGGGATGGTTTAGAGGGTGGGAGTGGGAGACTATGCTGAGAGAGGGAGCAGGAGGGATTTAGTCTGTTTTGGGGGGACAGGGTTAGAGGTTGGGGGTGGAAGACCACACAGATGGATATAGTGGGAGGGATTTGGTCTATTTCAAGGGATGGGGTTAGAAGGTGGGAGCGGGAGACCACACAGAGGAAGGGAGGGGAATGGATTTGGTCTCTTTTGGGGGACAGGGTTAGAGGGAGTATGTAGGAGACCATGCAGAAGGAGTGAGCAGGAGAGATTTGTACAGCTACATAGCTACCTAACCCCAGGACAGGCAGCAGGGTCAGGAGTGAAGAAGAGCCGGTGCCGTCGTTACTTCCTCCCTGACCTGAGGGCAGGCTGTGAGGTCACAAGCAAGAGGTGGTGCTGGTGGAACTTCCGAAGGTGAAAGAAAAAAGTGTGGGGGCGGGAGATAGAGAGAGAGAGACAGACAGACAGAGAGAGAGAGAGGATGCAAACTGATTCATGCATACTCATTATGTGCTTTAATGCCACTGTGTGGAACAAACATTATGTGATGCATTCGGTATCTGCTCATGCCCTTCCAGACCCTCTATATTCTCTCCTCCTCCTCCTCTGGGAATACACCAGGATAGCTCTTGCTAAGCAGTCATAAAAAGGCTTTTTATTAACTAAACCTAGTGGTGGTTCACAACCTTGGTGAACGTGATTTCTGCACTCTGTAAGTTCCTGTATGAGTGTACAGGTAATACAGTACACATACTGGATTAAAGCTGGGGACATGCACCTTTAACTCACCTAGTAGAAGTTATGCTCTGTATACAAAAAAGGGATTGAATCCCAGAGTCCCCTGCATTTTTCTGTTGCTCTTGTAGTAAAGAACAGTATTCAGTATGGGATGGCAGAGATCGGCCCTCCCACTTCTTATGCTTAACTTTGGAAAAACAGCGTGTAATGAAGTTCCACCCTATGGTTTACGCAATGCATCATTACTAATTATTGTGTAGTAACACATCAGTCATTGCATGCTCATTTCTGCGGGAAAAGGGTATGATTTATAATGGTAATCAGGTATATTAATGATGAACACCTAATGTGCTCTCTTGAAAACATGTTCAGCTCCATTAGCAGTTGCTTTGTTGAGTCAAATATCAGCAAAAGTATCGACGCAAGCAATAGGAACAGACCTCGTCCACTGAATAGAGCTCCTGTTAGCATTCTGCCCCTTCTGTGGTCAACCAATGGATGTAGTTATTTATTTAGTAAAAGGGAAGGTGTACTGGGCCAAGAGTTAGTCCCCTTTCAGGCATGACCCAAGCCATAAGGCAAGTCATTGTAACAGAAAATGCACAGACATGAATTATAAAGGCTTATGTAACCAGCCTCCCTATTCACTCACCTCAAGGCCAGTTACTAGAGGGCTCTCAAAGGGTTAAGGTGGACCCTGGGAGTTGTCCTCTAGGGGAGTAGTGCTTGGAGACAGTGGACCAGATTTTCAAAGGGCCTGACATGGCTCCGAGACTAAGTCCCTATGCCCAACTCACAGGTGCAGGGAATAATCTCTTCACCTGCAAAAGTGCAATTTTCAATATTTTATGCACACAACTGGTGTTTTCCTTTTTTCCCCTGCCGCTGCCCAAAAACTGTTATGCCTGGTGATACCAGGTATAACATTTTTCCACCACTGCACAACAAAATATGCATAAGTTGCTTTAAATTGTGAAAACGTTTGCAAAAAGGCAACCTTTTTGAAAATTGAGTGCATGCGAAAACTGCGGTTGCCGCAGAATACTCCAGCTATGTTTACATTACAGTGATACACTGTAAGACATATTACAATGGAGGTAATGGAAAATTTGTTTTAGGCTGAAAGCCTAATCAGGGTGTCGTGGTTTGGGGGTGCTGGGGAGGCAAGTGTTGATCTTTAAGAAAGACTGAAAAAAGTATAGGACCCAGTTTGGAGACTTGAGGAACCCAGACTGTATGGGGGGGGGGGGTTGACAAGGCATCTCCAACATATATCACCTTAAGGTGGCATGAGACTTAAGATCTGAGCCAGCTGGCAGCTGGAACAGAATGTTAATTGGCACATAATTTATCCAGAAGGAAGGAGTGGGCTGCCGAATCAAAAACCTTGGCAAGATCAATAAAAATGACTGCAGTGATGTGTCCCTGGTCCATACCATTGAGGATGGAGTCAGTAACATGTAGTAGAGACGAAATGGTAGGGTGATTATTACAGAAGCCAGACAGGAATGGAGTGCAGGAATGAGAAGAGTGAAGGAAATCCGCAAGTTGAGAGTAGACACGTCTTTCTTACAGCTTGGCAAGAGTAAGAAGACCTGAGAGGGGTCTAAAGTTGCCAAAAGAGGAAAGGAAGGGTCTCTGCCTCTGAAAAGAGGAGGAGCCTTGATAAACTTCCAGGAATGAGTCACAGAACTGACACAGAAAAAGAGGTTAAATAGTGTACTGTAGGTTGCTGAGAGGGTGGATGAAAATAGTGGGGGCAGAAAGGTGAAGAAGAAGAAGGTCCAGTCCATCTGGGCCATGAGAACTGGAAAAGTTAACAGAGGGCGGAGTACATAAGATATCTTGTGGAGAGATTGAAGAGAAGTCAAAGCAGAGATCAGAAGAAGGAAGAAAAGGAATAGAATGAAGAAACAGAGGAGGAGCCAAAGAATGCAAAGGAGGGGGAAATCACAAGTTGTAAAGAATGTGTTGAGATGAGAAGAAACCTGGGAGGGAGCAGAGGTGGGGCACCATTTGCAACTAAGATAGGTGAAGAGGTCTAGGAAGGATGATCGAAGAGGGAATTTATCACCTTCCAGAATGTGGCAGGAGACTTGATTATTTTGGAGGTTAGTAGCTAAATAGCTGACTCTAGCTGCTCTAGGGGTTTTTGTACAAGAATTTTTGTGTTTCCTATAGCTTAAAAGATCAGACTGGGAAAGAGACAATTTAAAGCGAAACTAGACAGCATCCCAAGTCTTATCAAGATCAGTGAGGTCAGAAGTAATCCAAGGGAGGTGAGACCCTCTTACATGGGACCTTTTTAACAGGGCATGCTTGTCCCAAACATGCATGAATTTTACATGAAAATAGGAGACGGCCTCATTGAAATCGGTAGCACCAAGGATAAGGAACCAGTCAATTGTAGAAAAATCCTGGCCGGCAGTATAGCCTACAGGTTACAGTAATGAGCTGTGAATGAGTTTTGTACATACCGCAGACCTGGGTTTGATTCCCACAACCTCCACTTGCTTACTGTGTGACTCTGAGCAAGTCACTTAACCCCCCAGTGCTCCCAGATCACCCCTGAAAACAGGCACTTGTGCTTAGTGGGTGCTACCCGGTTACCAAAGAATAAAAAAAAAGAAATAAGATCCAAAAGGAGAGAGTCAAGATTTAGCATGTGAAGTGGTCTAGACCAGATCCATTTGAGAGGGGCCTAAGGCAGATACATTTTCCTAAAACAATATGTCATGTGGTCACTAAAGGTGTCAGGGAATATACCAGCAGCAACTGTCCAATAGGTGTGGGGGGTAAGGATCCAGTCCAGAAGAGAGTGATTGGTAGAATAGAGGTTAGGTCGTGTCACTACTGTTATAACCTGAGAAAGATTAAGGGACTCTATTTTCTGGATGGTTGGTTTAGGAACAGCGGAGAACCAATTAATGTCAAAATCCCCTAAGAGAATCAGTTCCCCAGAAAAGGCAAGAGTTGTAAAACAGGTGATAGCATCAAAGGTACAGTAGGAGAGGCTTTGGGGGATGCATGGACTCCACTAATAAAAACAGTAAACAAATGGGTAAAGTAAGCTTAGCCAGAAGAAACTGATGTGAAGAGAGAACCACACCATTTTGCCAGCCTGCCAGCACAGCTGAAGTCCCCAGCTCGGAAGTGAGCCTGGATCATCAGAGGGCCGACTGGGGGGGGGGTGACTTGAGCATCCCAGGGATTCTCGCCTCCTCAGGGGTGGGAGGCAGAATGGTCTCTGCTCTGGGAGATGACAGGTGGTGGTGCAGCTGGAGCCATGGACCAAGGAAGGGGGAATGCCAGGAGCATGACACATCGGGTCAGCAAGGCCCTCAATGTCAGGGAGTGGGATGTGAAACAACATGAAAGAAACCCTTGGCCGAAGTAGGATGCCGTTCACTGCCTGCCACATGCCCTGCCCTACCGACTGGGCTCTTCACCTCGCCAGCCTACACTTTTACTGTGGTGGGGGTTAAGGGTCTGGTCCCCGGCAGCCCCTCCCCCATGGGGGGTTGTCCACAGGAGGAGCACACGAAGTAAGATGGCGGATGACAAGGCTGGGTGAGGCAAATGGACCAATGAGGCCAGTTGGGGACATAGGGGCAAAAAGTGCAATAAATTAAAAAAAAAAGATGAGCCTGCATGTTTATGTATAGAGGGTGGGGTAAAAGGGGAAAAGAAGGGCAAAGTGTAACGGAAGGGGGGGGCTGATGGTATGAAGGGATGTGGGATTGATAAATATCCTGTCTTGCATGAAGAGGAAGGGGAATCCAACAGGTTCGAGAATGTGTCTGTATCTAAACGAGCTGGAGGAGAGAGAGATTGGTGGAAAGAGAGTAAATTAACCGGGGGAGAAAAGGTTGATCAATTTTTGAATCAAACCCTTTAGAATACTAGCAGGAGAGAACATACTTGATTTTGGGAATGTTGTATGTTTTGGGGAGGGTTATGTGTACATAGTTTGGGGGAGAGGGGAGGTTGTATTGTACATAGTTTGGAGGGAGAGGGAGGTTGTATTGTACATAGTTTGGAGGGAGAGGGAGGTTGTATTGTACATAGTTTGGAGGGAGGGTATAGTTCAAATGTTACATGTTATGTGTTTAGAGTTAGGTTTGATTGTTAGGTCCACATTGCATTACAAAGTAGGAGACAAAATGATGCTCACCTTGGCTGACGCAGTTTGGAACTTTGCCGCAAAGTGGGGGGGGGGGGATATGAATATGCCTATACCATGATGGCTCAGAAGGAGAAGGTGAATATTGTCTCGTGGAATGTCAGGGGATTTTCCTCTCCGGTTAAACGTACCAGCCTCTTGACGGCTCTTAGGAGGGTGCATGCCTAAGTTGCATTACTACAGGAAACACACTTGACATCTGCGGAGTATCAAAAGCTGGTGAGGAATTGGGTAGGGACGTGCTATGCTGCTTCCTTCTCCTCACACAAGAGGGGGTTGGGGTGCTAATACATAGGCACCTCCCCTTCAAGGTAATGGGAGTGGTGCAAGATAAGAGCGAAGGGAGATATGTGTTTGTAGAAGGAATGCTGCATGGGTCACGGGTTACATTTAGGAGTGTATATGCACCTGCTGTTTTTGAACTTTCGTATTATCGCTCCATTTTGGACCTGCTTGTAAGGGAACAATTTTAGGGGCTGATAATGGGTGGGGACTTCAACTATACCCCGGATCCAAAGTTGGATCATTCGGAGGGCAGGGGCTGGGGAGGAAGCTGCATGAAGCGTGGAGGGAAGGCTTAGTGGACCTAGATATGCTGGATGCGTGGAGGACGGCCAACCCCACGCTCAGGGAGTACATCTTTTACTCCGACCCTCATAAGACGTGGTCCAGGCTGTATCACATTTATATTGAAAGGGGGTGGTATCACAAGCTGGCAGAGATCAAGCATGGGCCCATACACATCTCAGATCATGCCATGGTGGTAATGGCATTAGAATTTGATGCAAAAGGTCTGAGACCTGCTTCATGGAGATTTTCATTGTACCTGATAGGGAAAGAGGAGTTTAGGACCTTTTTGAGGGAGCAGCTAGGGAGATATGTGGAGCTTAATAAAGACACAACGCCATCCAAACAGGTGTTCTGGGAAGCGGGGAAGGCGTATTTAAGAGGGGCCATCATAGGGTACGTGGCAAGGCACAAAAAGGAGCAGCTAAAGCGCCAGGAGGAGCTACACCTGAAGGTTAAGGAACTGGAACGTAGGGCAGCCAGGGAAGGGTGAGAGGAAGTGCTGCAGACGTTGGTGACGGCAAGGGGGACCCTAAATAATATGCTGGCAGAGTAAGCAAGAACCCAGATATTGTTCCTAAAACATAAATTCTACGAATGGGGCAATAAACCAGGACCCATGCTGGTGAATCTTATAAAGGGCAGGAGGGGGAGTGCGAGAATTCAGGAGATATGAGGGAAGGGGGGAGTCCTGATCAGGGAACCCCAAGCTATTGGGAATAGGTTTAAGAGGTTTTATCAGGCCCTCTATAAGGCTGAATGTGAAGGTACAATGGATAGGGCAAAGGAATTTTTGGACAAGGTCAAAATTCCGGGAATCACTGAGAAGCAACAGGTTGAGCTAAATAGGGAAATCTCAAGGAGAAATCAGAGTGGCCATACAGCGCATGAAGTCTGGTAAGACATCTGGGCCAGACGGTCTCCCAGCTGAGTTTTATGAAGGAGTGGGACAGGGGGTGGTGGATTTGCTGTGGGAATTATTTCGGGAACCTGGGAAGGGGAACCCACTTCCGCCCACTATGGAGGTAGCGACGATATGTGTCATTCTGAAATCCGGAAGGGACCCCCAGGAATGTGCCTCTTATAGGCCTATATCCTTGCTGAATGTGGATGCTAAGATCTATGCTAAGGTCCTGGCTGCCCGACTGGACGTGTTGCTCCTGCAGCTAATACACCCAGACCAAACAGGCTTTATTCAGGGAAGACACTCTTACTATAATGTGAGGAAGGCTCTGAATGTAGTGCATTGCTCTTCTCGGCACCCAGGCATGACAGAGTTTTGTCCCTGGACGCCCAAGAAGACTTTTGACCGAATTGAATGGGGATACCTATTCGAGATATTGGACAGATTCGACTTAGGGGAGAGAGAGATTCATTGGTATGGTAAGGGATTTGTACAGCTCTCCACAGGCTGTGGTGCTGACCAATGGGGTGCTGTCAGAGCGGTTCTCCTTGTTTAGGGGTATGAGACAGGGATGTCCGCTTTCCCCACTACTCTTTGATTTGGCAATTGAGCCCTTGGCCATGGCCATTAGGCAGAATCCGCATATTAAGGGAGTTGGGGCAAGGGAGACAAACAACACAAAATGTCACTATATGCAGATGACATGATCCTGTATCTAAGAGAACCAGAGCACTCTATGCCTCCCTTACTGGAACTTATCAAGGGGTTTGCCACCTTCTCGGGGTACAAGATAAACCTAGATAAGTCGGAGGTAATGTATATAGGGAAGGGGGTGGTAACCGGGAAGGCTAAGTGGGGTCTAAAAGAGGTTTGTTCCTCCTTTAGATATTTGGGGTTAAATATTGGGCAGAATATACCAGAACTTTACTGTCCGAACTATACCCCCTTGGTTAACAACGTTGTGGCCGAAATGAGAAGGTGGAGAGCATTACCACTGTCTTGGACAGGGCGGATGAATTTAATCAAAATGAATATTCTGCCAAGGATCCTCTACCTACTCCAAATGCTCCCAATGGGCCTTAACAAGAGGGATACCAATAAGTTGGAGAGGGATTTATCTGAATTTTTATGGCAGGGGGAAAAGGGCCAGAATCAGCTTGGGTAGGTTAAAGGCAAGTTCAAGGGGTGGAAGGCTAAATTTCCCTGACATGAAGAGCTATTACCTGGCTGCACAAATGAGAATCATAAAGGATTGGATTGCTAGACCTGAGGCTGCTAGTTGGATAAATTTGGAAGAAATGGAGGCCCAGGGCAGGCTCTCAGCATACCTGGCTAAAGGAGGGAGGATGGCATATGTTTCCCAGGACCGGTTCAACCCGCTGGTGCTGATGGTACTTGAGAGTTGGATACAGAGTAAGAAGGCACTTGGGGGACAGGAGGTAGAGATGATACTCCTACCGGTCTTCAGGAACCCTTTCTTTAGGCCAGGATTGGAGGACCCAGGATTTGAGGAGTGGGATACTAAGGGGGGTGCAATGTATGGGAGACCTGCTCAGGAGGAAGGATATATGCTCTTTCCAGGAGCTTAGGGAGGCCAGAGGGGTGCCAAGTAACCACTTGTTTCGGTTCTTTCAGGCCAGGGACGACTGTAAACAGATAAGGAAGCAGGGGCCCCAGGCAGTATCACTGGAAAAGGCAGAGGCCTTGATTAGCAAGGCTAGGAGGGAACCTAAGGGTATGGTGGGGGCTATGGTGCATATAATACGAGATAATATCCGAGATATGACACACAATACTAGGAGACTATGGGAAAAGGATTTGGGGTTATCAATCTCTGATTACAGTTGGGGTCTTATATTAGAAATATATATGGGCCTACTCCTTTCAAATAAATATAAGAAATCAGCTTATAAATTTGTACACAGACTCTACTGCCCCACGGTGGTTCTGCACCGATACCAGCCAGACGTGAATGAGACTTGTAGTAGGTGCAAGGAACAGAGAGGTACATATTTCCACTGTTTCTGGGCATGCCCCAGATTACAAGTATTTTGGAAAATGATGGCACAGAGCTTGAGTGGCATGCTGGGTTCAGAGGTACCTTTCACTCGAATTGGCCTACTGTTTGGCATGGATGCGGGAGAGGGAGAGGAGTGGTCCCCACAAAGAAAATGACTCAGAGTGCTGCTTTCACAGGCCAGGCAGGCCATTTTGAACACTTGGGTATCGTCAGCAAATCCTTCCATTGAGCAGTGGCGCTCTTTGATTATAGGGGCTTTGGTAATGGAAAAGAGATCTTATCAGATAAGAGATAAACTAGAAACCTTTCTCTCCATCTGGAGCCCCTTTTTAGCAACACTTTCCATGGAGGAAGCTTTGGTTTCACAGGCTGGGAGTTAAGGCCCAGGTAGAGGGATCAATAGCAAAAAGGGGGGAAGGACAGCAAGCGGCATATAAATCTATGAATTGGTGGAAAGAAGTAGAGTAATAGAATAAAGAAATTATGTGGTATATGTGGACCTTTGTAAATAGTTGACAGAGTTGTATGTAGTGTGTCTGTTTTAACAATGTCCGTAACTGTCTTTACTCACAATGCCTCAAATGTTCCTTATGTCCTTGTTCATTCTTATAACTTGTATTGTTATCCCGGGTCGCCCCTGAAAAAGGGACCTTCGGGGCTCAGTGGGCCTACCCGGTTACCAAAATGTAATAAATAAATAAATAAATATGCAAAATCTTAATAGAAATTTGTAAGCAAAAAAATTAAAAAAAAAGGAACTACAGCACTTAATGGAATCAAACAGGTGAGTCCCTGCCTGACACAGCGAGCAACACCGCCCGCATGTTTGACACGATGTTGTCTGTGAAGCTTGTAGTTAGGGATGGCAACATCACTAGCAGATACTCGAGAAGTCAGCCAGCATACAGTGGCACAGACAACGTCTGGCGCATGCTGGGCAAACCACACTCTAAGCTGATCAACTTTGCATGGGAGATTCCGAGTGTTAAGGTGAAAAATGCTAAGGCCTTTTGGGAGAGAAGTAGAAGGAGGAAGGGCCAGTGTTAATTTCAACATCCCCACACTGGAGGAGGAGCAAGATAAATAGAAACATAGTTAAGTAGGACTTATGTGTCCAAGGTTATGATATAAGAGAAAGAAGACTTTAAAATGACATTGTTTAAATATGATATGTATTGGTCTGTACTACAGTGATCACAGTTATCTCACTAGTTAGGATAACAACTTCATCTCAGTGTGGTGCTGTGCAAAGTAATGCACCTCAGGCACTGAAAATAGAAAACAGGCTTTATTTTTGCAGTTAATTTCTCTCACCTGTCAGCAGCCCTGGAATGGCTAAATGCTCCTAGTCACCTCAGAACATTCATCCAGGCTTTCTGCCAAGAGTTATGATTGGTCTTCTGCTGTGTGGCCTGGGTGTTCACCGAGTATGGGGTCTGTGGGTTGCTGGAAATGGCCAGTCAAACTGGGGACTGTGCTTTTCCTCCATTATTCTCCCACAGGGGAGTGGGCGTGCAGTGCCCCCAAGACGGCCCTGTGCACGCTCCAATGCATAGGACATCAGTGGCCGCCACTCTCCTTGTCCCCAATGTGATGATCCCTGGCTGCCTTGCCCCCAACCATTGCTAGGGGCCAGAGGTACACCAGGCACCATGTCTCCCCACCCCCTGGGGGTTCCACCAAGGTACAGCGTCAGCAATGCTGCTGATATCCCCAACAGCGACAGGAACAATGCCAACTGTCGACACTGCTCACGTCGGGAGAAAGTCTTTTTCTGCAGGGAGCTTTGCCTCCCGCACCCCCCCATCTCTAAATATACAACTCCGAGTCAGAGTTGTTTTGGGGGTGGGGATGGAACACCGGGAGTCGCGGTGCTGTTGTACAGTGCACCACCACAGCGACACGGCAAGATTCAGCGCTGTGGTGGTGTTCGCTGTGATATTGTTGTTGTGCTGACGGTACCCCCAACCCCCCCAGGAGAGGAGAGCTGTGCTCGGGATGCTCAGTTCTCTCCCTCCCTGGCCAACCCCCAGCAACCCTGGTCTGCTCCCAAAGCAGGGTCTCCAGTGTGGCGGCAGGTGTTGCGTCCAGTGCCTCAACCCTCCGTGTCACTGGGCCGGCTAGAAAATAAGCTTTATATGTATCAGAAGAGAGTGGACAACCTGAAATAGTTGAGTCTGGAAAGGAGGAGAAATAGGGCAGACCTTCTCCTACAGTTTGATATAGTTAGGGATAATGATCTCCTGACGAGTATAATCTGAATTCACAGTACATAATGCATGTCTAAGGAGACATAACAAAGAACTAAAACGGAAGTGTTTTAGAACTGAGAAGAGAAAGTTTTTTTACCCAAAGAGTAGTCAACAACTGAAAAGCACTGCAGACTGAGATAAACATAAAAAAGAAAACAATAAAGAAAATGTAAAAATACAATCACGGTATGTAAACACGAAAAATTGTACAAAATGCTTTACAATATAAATTATAATGTGTGCATAAACAGCAGAGTGGCAGAGCAATGAAAGAGTTGTAATACACTGAGAAATGCAGCTCAGTAGCAAGCAGAGTCACAGAATAGGGCAATCACATTTTTGAGACGGGGCTTGGCTGAGGCAAGTGTACGCTATCAAGAGAATGAAGGGAGGGAGAGGCAGACTGAACATTGGAAATGCCACTCTGGAATGCCAAATGCTGACACTTGAGTCCCTCCATACCACCAGCTCCCCCCCCCCAACCGCTGTGGTCCCCTCTTCAGCTGGTGTCCCAGGACCAAGATGCTCTCCTTCTATGGCAGCTGCAGGAGAGGCAGCACAGCAGGGTTAAGCTGGACCCTTTGGACAATGGAAAGAACTAGAGGTGCTTGGATGGCCATATTGGCAGCGGGGTTGGGGGGTGGGATGGTCCAGCAGGCAGTGGAGTAGAAGGGCATGGGGCCTAAATGATTAGGGTGCATAGGGGCCAAAGAGAAGCACAATAAGGGGGTACGTTATAGAGAAAAAGAGGTGCTAACACCGCAACAGAAAGGTCCTGGGTAGACCCACAGGTGGAGTATTGTGTTCAGTTCTAGGTACCACATTACAGAAAGGACATAAAGTATCTGGAAAAAGCACAGCACAGAGCTACAGAGATGATTGGGGGCTAGAAAGCATGCCGTATGAATGAAGGCTGGAATACCCTGGGTTGTTCTCCCTACAGAAAAGTAGATTGAGAGACGATATGACTGTGGTATTTAACATCATCAAAATGTATACTAAAATTGGCCAGAACAAACTGCTCAGCAGAATAAGGGATAGCAGAAGCACAGAGGGCATGGGTTAATTAAATAGGTTAAATATTAAATAGGTCTTAATTAAATACGTTATAGAACAACTGGCCCCTGGGTTACTAAACTCAGCACATCCCACCACTCTGAATGGTCATCAGTTGGTCCACCTAGTCTGCCCATTTTTCCCCACTGCACCACTTTAGGGCACTGGCATTAGGGCGCTGAGTCACTACGGCACCGAAACCCGACTTTGCGCCCCCCTCCCTGAGGTCTGCCAACCCCCCGGAGTTAGGATCTATGGTTAGGAGGTACAGCAAAAAGAGTGGATGGCGACATTGCCATTTGGCGCCATAATGACTAGGCGCCCTAACGCTGGCGCATTCTAAGGGTGGAACCATTTTTCCCTATCTACAGCATCACCCCAGACCATAGTTGATCTTCCTCTTTCTCCCTTCCCCCCCTTCCTTTCCACTATGATTCCCTTATGCCTATCCCATGCAGTCTTGAACCCCACCGCTGTTTTCACCCCCACCACCTCCGTCAGAAGTCTGTTCCAGGAATCCACCACTCGTTCTGTGAAGAAGTACTTCCTCTCATCTCTCCTGAATCTACCCCCTCCAGCTAAGTTATTTATTTATTTATTTATTTATCTCTCGGATTTAAATACCTTTGAGGCAGTGACTCATTTACAGAGGTTCCACGTCGGTAACAAAATAAAAATACTTAATGGGACAGTACCAAAAATTACCCCCACCCTCTGTCGCCTATCCCATAATCAATTTCTTATCCAGTTTACCACCTTTTGATCCGCTCCTAACCTACCCAGCTTGCTTGCTAGTCTGCTATGTGGAATGGTGTCAAAAGCCTTACTGAAATCTAGGTAGGCCACATCCACCGCTCCACCCTGATCTAATTCTTTGGTCACCCAGTCAAAGAAATCTATCAGATTTGTTTGACAAATAACTCCCCCCCCATGAAGCCATGCTGCCTTTGGTCTTGCAACCCACTGGATTCAAGGTATTCCACAATACTTTCATTCAGAAGTGAGTTCAATAACTTTACCGCCATCGTTATCAGGCTGACTGGCCTATAATTGCCAGCCTCCTCCCTGCTACCACTTTTGTGAACTGGGACTACATCTGCCCTCCTCCAGTCCTCAGGAACCACTCCTATTTTCAGTGAGTTGTTAAATAGGATGTCAGAGGTGAAGCCAATATCTTCCTGAGTTCCCTCAATACCCTTGGATGCACCCCATCTGGCCCACTGCTTTGTCCACATTCAGATTAGTGACTCTTCAGTACTCTCTCCGACGAAAAAGGACTAGTGTCCAGCCCGCCCTCCAAAACTCCTGTTACTTTCATGTGGCCCTCCCCTTCTCCTTCCTCTGTGAACACTGAGCAGAAGTATTTGTTTAGGATGTCTGCCTTTTCCTGGTCCCCCTTCCCCTTTCTAACCTTACAATCACTCCCCTCATCTTCCTCTTTTCACTTACATATCTGAAAAATGGCTTGTCCCCTTTTGTTACTATTTGGGCTATTCTCTCTTCCGTTTGTACCTTCGTGCTCCATACTGCTTTCTCTGCTTCCCTCTATTTTCCCTGATACACCTCCCTATGCTCCTCTCTCTTTGTCTCCTTATACAGTATCTATTTCTTGACTCAGCTACCTCTCATTTTTCTGAATATCTGATACTGTGCAAATCTGGTAACCTCCAGGAGTGCGTCTCAAAACCTGTTTGGTATGGATGCCTAGAATAGACTGCCAGTGGAAGTGGTGGAGGCAAAAATAATATGGGGCTTCACACATGCCTGGGAAAGACACAGGGAATCTTAGGAAATGTGCAGGGAGGAGGGAGGGAGGGTCGCCGGAGACCCATTAGGGTCTGCAAAGACAGACTAGGCAGGGACTATCTGGGGAGACTGAGAGCACCAAGCAGTCCTTTTTTGCCAACAAATTCTATGTTTCTATGATGCTACACGTTTCCTTTTTCCTCCAATTTCTGTGTCCGACCACTGAGCAATACCAGGTGGGGCTAAGCAAGGGGGTACACATGCTGAGCGTGGCCATGCACAAAGCGGTCAAGGGGTGTCTTCCCCTGCCTGACTGGTGGATCAGCCTGCACCACCCCCTAAGATCTCCCTAGTGGTGGTCGCACAATGGTAGCAGGATTCCTCCCCAAGGAGAATATTAACGAACATACGAAATTTGACAGCAGATAAAGGCCTAGAGGTCTATCAAGTCTGCTCGAATGTGCAGCTAGCACCCCTTATTCTGCAGCTGCCCCTCCCTTCCACCCTTCCCCTTCATTAACCCTCCTCCTTGTCCTGTCCCATCCTCGTTTGAAGCAGTCCACTGTTCTACTGCATACCACTTCAGGAGTTAACACATTCCACCCAGCCACCACCCTCTCTGTAAAAAAGTGTCTCCTCATCTCCCTCTTGAACCTTCCTCGCTCCAGTCTCATATCATGGCCCCTGGTGGCCCTCCCCTCCCTTACTTTGAACAGCCCCTCTGTACCCGTCTTGTTTATTCCTTTCATGTATTTAAAGGTTTCAATCATGTCACCCTGTCTCTCCTCTCCTCCAGTGAGTACATGTTCAACTCCTTCAACCTCCTCTCGTATGATAAGTCCCCAGCCCTTGATCATCTTTTGTCGCTCTGCGCCTGCACCTCCAGTAACTAATGTCCCTCTTCAGATCACGGGCGCCAGTATTGCATGCAGTACTCCAGGTGTGGTCTAACTAATGACCTATACAGTGGCAGAATCACCTCCTCCCTCCTCGAGGATATACCCCTTGCAATTCAACCCAGCATTTTGTTGACCTTTGCAGCTGCCTTCCTACATTGTGCCGAGTTGTTCATTGACCCTGTAATGAGCACACCCAGATCCTTCTCCTCCTCTGCCTGGGCTAGCTGCACTCCCACTAGCTGGTAACTCCTCCTTGGGTTCTTCATGCCGAAATGCAGCACCTTGCACTTTTTGGCATTAAAGCCCAGTTGCCAGGTGTCTGACCAGGTTTCAAGCTTTGCCAGATCATTCTGCAACCCCTGCCATCCCCCTAGGTTATCCACCACTGCGCCTACCTTGGTATCATCAGCAAACAGACTGATCTTGCTCTCGATGTCCCATGATATGTCTGCAATGAATATCCCAAACAACACTGGTCCCAACACGAGCCCTGTGGAACACCACTCGTCACTGCCCTTGGGTGTGAGAGCTCCCACCCACCACCACCCTCTGTTGCCTTCCTGCAGCCGGTTTCCTACCCATCTCACTAGCTTTGCACCCGCCCCTGTGCCTACTAACTTCCTTCCTTCCATGTGGCACTGAGTCGAATGCCTTACTGAGTCCAGATACAGGACATCCACTGCATGGCCCCTGTCCAGTGCCTAGTTACCCAGTCATAGAACTCGACCAGGTTGGTTTGGCAGGATCTGCCATGTAGAGCCATGCTGTCTGCTGTCCTGTAGTCTTTGGCCTCTAGGAGGGCCACCAGCCTCTCCTTCAGGATGGTCTCCATTAGCTTACCCATGATGGATGTGAGGCTCACTGGTCTGTGAGTTTCCGGTTCATCCTTGGGGCCACTCTTGTGGAGGGCACCACATGAGCCATCCTCCAGTCCTGAGGTACACACCCAATGTAGTGAGGCATTAAATAGGTCTGCCAAGGTCCTGCAAGGACCTCTGCCAGCTCCTTCAGTACCCTGGGTGGATGCCATCTGGGCCTGGCCTTGTCCACCCTCAGTGCCTTCAAACCCTCTCAAACTCTGCTCTCCATGATTTCCCCATCTGTCACCACTTCCCACCCTGCTTCTGCCATTTCCCCACCTTGGGTGTCACCCCCCTCTTCTCTTTAGTAAATACTGAGCAGAAGTACTCATTTAGTGCTTCTGCCTTATCGCACCCTGCTTCCACCCAACCCCCTCCTTCCTAATCCTTACTATGTGGTTCTTACAGCTCCTTTTCTCCTGATGTACTTAAGAGTCCTTCTCCCCTTCTTAATGCCTTGTGCCAGCCTGAGTTCCGTAGATGCTTTGGCTCCCTTACTGCCCTTGTCACCTCCTTCGATTCTGTCAAGTACTCCTCCTGTCCTCCCCCTCCCTCCCTGTTTTCTTGTACTTCCTAAAGGCAGCTCTTTTCCTCCTTACCTTTTCCATGACCTCCTTGCTCAACCAGCTTGGTTTCTTAGCCCTAGCCTTCTTGCTCTGGGCTTTGCAGCAGGTTTTGGTTGCCTCCACTATCCCCAGCTTTATGAGCTCCCACCTCTGGTTAGTGTCCATACTAGATTGAATTCTGGCCAGGTACCCTTTTACCACTTCCCCCATCCTCCCAAAGTCGGCCCTCCTGAAGTCCAGCACTATTGTGCCAGATTCCACTCCTTCCTTGCCCATATCCAATGTGAGCCATACTGAGTGGTGGTCACTCCCTGACAGCGGTTCCTCCACTGTAAGTTCTCTCACAAAGTCCCCATTTGCCAGCACAAGGTAAAGGGTATTCCCTAACCTAGTTGGTTCACTGACCATTTGCAGCAGGAAGCTGTCCTGGAAGCCATCCAGCAGTACCTGCTCCCTTCTGTTCCTGGTTGTTGGGGTGCTCCAGTCCACTCCTGGCATGTTGAAGTCCCCCACAATCACCACACTACCCTTCTCGCAGGTCCTCCTGATCTGTCCCGCTAGTTCCCTGTCTAACTCCTCTGTCTGAGATGGCGGCCTGTACACCACTCCCATTCTAAGAATCCTATTCTTGGAATCCTGGATTTGCATCCAAAGTGACTCCATACTACCCTCCTCCCCTTCCTCCCTTACACACTTCAGTCCTTCCTTCACATATAGTGCCACCCCCCTCCTTTCCCAATCACCCTGTCCCTACGAAATAACCTGTATCCTGGTACAGACAGGTCCCAGTCATTGTATTGGGTGGCCCATGTTTCCATGATGGCTGAAATGTCCACCTCTCCCTCTGCTTTGAGAACCTGTAACTCTGCAGTTTTCCTCCCAAGGCTCCTAGCATTAAGGGTAACCACCTTCCACCTTTTTCCCCCCTCTCATCCTGCCCTCCTTTCCTAGCATCACCAACAGTACTTGCCATTTGTCCTTTGTCACTTTTATGGGGGGTAAGCTCATATGATTTCCCAACCTGTGGTCTCTGCATATCTCTTCCCAAATGCCACCCCCACTCTAGTTTAAACTCCCAACTTCTCTATATATTCTTCCATCCTCTGTTCAACACTTTCTTTCCTCCTCACTCAAGTGTAGTCTGTCCTGGCATAGAGACTACTGTCCTCCCAGGCCCCTCCCCCCCCCAACAGCCCATACCCTTTAGCACAACACCAGGTTCTTAGCCATCCGTTAAATTCCTCTATTCTCAGCTTCCCTGTTCTGCTTGCCTTTGGCACCAGAAGTATCTCTGAAAAAGTTACTGATCTTCCTGATCCCTCACATAATTGTGCTAGTTCCTCAAACCTCCTCTGGACTGTATCTACTGTCTTGGCAGCCAGGTTGTTTGTCCCAAGATGTATAATTAAATGAGGCTTGTCCCTACCCCTTCTAGCATATTTCAGAACAGACTGTCCCACCCTTTCCGCTGTCATTCCTGGCATGGCCTCCACCCAAATGCGACTATGCCTCTCCCCCTTGCTACCCCACCTAACTTCTCTCAGTATTGAGTCCCCCAGCGCTAAGATTCCACCCCTCTTACTCCCTGCTTGCTTCCATTCATCTCCCTCCCTCATTTCCAGCTCTTCTTCCTCCTGCACATTATTTCCCCCTTTTACCCCTGTTGCAATTCTCCAGCAGAACTTCCCCGCTCCAGTTTGGTCCAGGCATTTATCAATGACTCCTCTAATTTCATCATTCCCTCCTCCACCTTCTTCCTCTCTAGCAGTGCACAACTATTTTCTGAAGGCCCTTCACAAATGCCCTCCCTCTCTGCATAGTAACCTGTTCTCTCCTTTCCACTCCATGACTTTTGCCACTTCTTCACCTCCCTCACAAGTTCCTATCTCCTCCTTCCATTTGTCTTTTTGTCTCCTGACCTGGTTTCCGACAATCGTTCTTCCTGGCCTGGGCCCTTTGTCTCTCTTCCCTTCTTCTGACCCTCTCCTCACCACTGTTGGCTTAAATCACCCTCCCTCATCTCCCCTTCTTCCTCCCTCCAGTATTGGGCTAAACCCACCCCAGTCTGCCTTGCCTGTCTTAGTTCCTCCTGCAGACCCTCAATCTCCTTTCTAAGTTTTTCTATGTGGTTGCACACTAAACATCCTCCCACACTCCAGGCAATTTTTAGAAAGATTGGTGCACCGCAGTTGTTGCAGCCTACCACCCTACCCATTGCTGTCGTTGCTCACCAGCGACCCCCACCCTTCAGATGCAGGATACCAAACACCCCCAAGTCTCCCTCTCCCTCCTCTATCAGTGCAAAACATTTTCTTTATTTCCCTTACCTCCTTTGTTGCACACGTTTAGATATATTGAGCAACTGCTTTTTATATTCCTATCCTTCCTATCCACACTCAAAAACAGGCTTTAAGTAGCCATTGCACAACCTTCTTCAAACTCCTACTCCTCCTTTCCCCAATGCAATATCAATGCGAAGAAGTAATAATGAAAAGCTCCTAGATTTGCATTTACTTCCCTTCC
Organism: Neoceratodus forsteri; assembly: GCA_016271365.2. NCBI lineage: Eukaryota > Metazoa > Chordata > Ceratodontiformes > Ceratodontidae > Neoceratodus > Neoceratodus forsteri. Next base: position 963,460,814 of record CM028136.1, read on the forward strand.
ACTGAGAGAGCAGTCACCTCTTCACTTGCTGCTGTTCCTTTCCTGGTATGCCCCTCCTACTCAACACCCCTTACTATACCCAGTGTTTAGCTCCTAAATTGAAACCAAACAGCAGCAGCTCTGTGATGTAATCCCAAGGTCAGAGCAGCAGTCCACTCTCCTTTGTCCTCTGGCATGTTCGGCCCCCCCCCCCAGTCAGCCCTCCATCCAGAACCCCTTTTAACTCTGCTACTATCCTTGGGGGAGGGATACCATCGGGACCCTGGGATTTATCCAGCCAGTTTGCCCTTGTTGCCCATAGATACACATGTAGTCCCTGTCTCTAAAATGTTTGCTTTAAGGACCTCCCAAAATGGCATTAGCACTCCCACTTATAGTGGATAATTTGTCAGTTTACCCACAACCATCAGCTCCTCCAGCTTATCAAAATCCGCTCTCCCGAAGCTTACTGCTCTGACCTTATTTTTGGTGAATAAGCTCCCACCATCACCTCAAATTCATCATACTATATTCACTGTTACCCACCAGCTCCCCAACCTTTGCTGCTCTCAGGTTGGTTAAAATCTCCCATGAAAGTCATGGGTCCTGTAATTGTGGAATCAAAACCAGCAGTGTCTTTTTTTTTGTTTGTTACGGACAACTGAACTGCTTCTTTAAATGGGAACATTTTCCCATCATCTTTTGGGAGCAGAGGGTAAATTCAGTTACAAATCCCATAAAGCAGGGATGGCAGTAGATTCCGATGTTTAGGTTCCTTAACATTCAGATCTCTTGTTCCATACAGTCAGGCTTTCCTCAGCCCACTATACTACACTGCACAATAGTTATTACATTTCCAGGCTTTCTTGCCTTTACACAAAAAGGCTCTGCTGCTGTTGTTATCTCAAGTACCATAACTTATCTCCCATTTTCGGGGTCCTTGGAGCCTTGGCATTCCATAGGCGAATGGTGCAGTGGCACCCTCCCAGAGAGGCTGAGCACCTTTTATGTGCTGCTGGAGTACGGTGAGAATGCAGGTTGGTGGTCCTTTTGAAGTGCTGCAGGAATGGCACAGTGGAAGAGGCAGTGTGGCAGACTGTGGAGAAGGGTGCAAGAGGCCCAAAGACGTCAGTGAACTGAAGACATAAGAAGAAGGGAGGGCCTTGGGAGGTGGACTGAGAGAAGTAAGCTGCAGGGGCCAGTAGAGGAAGGGGACTTTTCAGCAAGAGTGGGGGGGGTAGTTCAACCACATGACAGAGAGCCATGGAGCAAGCTAGGTGTGCTGGTGTGGTTGGACAGTGCATTCCTTACTGAAGTGGCCATTTGGTGTTGCTGTGGGAGCCTGATGGTGACCGGGTTCCCTCCTGCATTCCCTGTCATGTGTTGTGTTGGTGATGGGCTCCCCTTTCCCTTTGTTCCAGTTGACCCTACATGACCCTATTCTCCAATCACAGGACTGGATGTGACCAGGTAGATGTAGGGCCTAATGGTAGTCATGAGTGAAGGAAGGAAGGAAGGGAAATGGAAAGGGAAACATTGTCTACCCAGGATTAGCACACTAAGCCAAGGCTTGTTTCCAGATGCTACCTGGGAGCACAAGAAAGTTAAGTAACTTGCTCAGGATCACACAGTATGGTCCTAGGCAGCTGTGGGATTCAAACCCAGGTCTCCAGAGAAGCAGCTCAGAGCCTTAACCCACTGCGCTATATTGCCTCCTAGTGAGCTTGCACATCTCCATTAAAGCCAAAAAGGAGTAAGATAGCTAGAGGACAACCTGGCCCATAGTTATGGCATATGTTATCTATGTAAGTTTGGGGTGGGCCCACTAGAGGGAGTAACTGGGTGACAAAAAGCAAAGGGAGCATATCAACAATCAAGTCTAGAGGGGCAGCTTGACCAAGTGTCGAGAAACAGAGGACCAGACAAAGTGACCAGATGACAAGAAGCAAAAGAGTGGCAGAGTGACGAGACAGTGGCGCATTACAACGATGGGGAGCAGCACAGTACTAGAGCACGCCCCACCTTTGCTGGACATGAGGTACTTTACCTCATAACAGGCACTGAGGGTCATTGATCTTAAAGCATGCTAGACTGTTGTAGCTCCTTTTGCTAAAGTTATTACACTGTGTTTTGCCAAGACTGTTCGGGTACGGGTCTGTGTATGGTACTCTGGACTTAGTCCAACCCCTGCTGAAGAGACTGGTCCTTGGTCTCATAGAATGTTTATGAATAATTGCTGAAACACTGCTTATGCTATATTGCTGAGGTGATGTTTATTACATACTGTGAATCTGTTTTATAAAAATAATTATAGAATGGCAAGAAAAAATCTAGAAATTTCATTGGCTGAGAAATATCACCTGACCATGCATTAAATCTCTATAAACATATGGTCAGATGCCAAATGTTATTTTCCATCACAAAAAAAAAACTACTTAGAGCAATTCTGTAAGTGTAATAAGCCCCTCCAGGGTGTGCATCATAGGATTTTAATGCACTTCCCAGGAGCACAAGAACACTCTGTCTTCAGCCTTGTCCCTTAGTACACCCTGGGAAGTGTGTTAAAATCTTATAATGCACACCTAGTCATGACTTATTACTTGCAAAAGGTAATCCAGGATTTTAATACACTTGGCATAAGGGCACTTGGTCTTCAGCCTTGTGCTTTACTACACCCATGGGAAGTGCGTTAAAATCTTATAATACACACCCTGTCATGGCTTATTACTTACAAAAGGCAATCCAGGACTGCATACCAACTGTTGAACTCATGTCTCATTGCATTAGTGTTGATTACAGTGTACAATTTCCACTGTCTGTGATCTGCCTATCCCCTTCCATGACTCGAAACCTATTGCCTTTTCTTCCCTAGTTATAGTTTATTAATAAATGTGTATTTTCTTACAGCAGACTGTTTTAAATTGAGATTACAACTTTGCTCGGTAGTGGGCTGGGCAGGGAAATTAATGGTCCACAACAAAAGGACGTAGGTAGAGGTTCTCCTTCACCAGCTTGCATTAGTCCAAGCTATAGCTGAACTCCACTGCTCACCTTCTATAACAAAGTTTTATTGTTCTTCCTGGATGTGCCCAAACTCGAGAGAGATAAAAAATGGCTTTATTTGATGGTTTTATGTTCTGCAGTTGCAGTGTTTTGTGGGCCATTAAAGGGCTGTATTGTTTATTTGGGGCTAGAAACTTGCTCTGCAATGCAGTTTTATAAAGTTAGTACATCTGAGGGGGAGAGCATTACGTAGAGTGAAATGCACTTTTCTGAAAGTCTAGCTTTCTACACTGTTGCTGCAGTTTGAATATTTCTTGACTCCTAGCATCCTTTTACAGATTCCTTGTAATGCTGTTCCTGCAACCTGCCCCTTCAGTACGCTCAGTCTGAATGTTCTAAACATCTATTGCCTTGGAGTTATGACTCGGTATCATAGAAACATAGAAATGTTGCCAGAAAAAGACCGTTGGTACATTCAGTCTACCCTGTGTTACCTCATCCTACCTCTGGAGCTATTGTTTACTCTGGGTTATTTCCCTAGACACCCCTTGCCCTACTGCTTCACCCCAGGGCTTCACCCTGTGTAACTATTACATTTTTCACTCAGTCCCAGCTGTGTTTGAAACCATTAATGGTTCTTCCACCCACCGCCACTGCTGGTAGGCTCTTCCATGGCTCAGCCACTCTCTGTGTATACTAAAACCTTCTCACGTCCCTTCTACACCTCCCACTGCCAACTTACACACAGGTCCCCATGTTCTTGATTCGCCATTCCTTCTGAATACTGTATTTCCTGACAATCTGCCTTATTCATTGCTTTCAGGAGCTTGAAGGTCTCTGTCATATCGCCCCTCTCCCTTCTGGTCTCTAGCGAATGCACGTTCAGTGCCTTAAGCCAATCTTCGTAGCATCTGACCTGCTGACCCTTAATCATTCTGGTCACCCTATGCTGCATCGTCCTTAGCCTTTCTGTCTTGTTCAAGGTGGGGGCTCCAGAACTGAGCACAGTATTCCAGATGTAGCCTCACCAGTGATCTATAGAGAGGTAGTATCACCTCTTCCCCCCTGCTGCGGAAACCTCTCCCAATACACTCCAACATTTTGGTTGCCTTGCTCTAGGCCTTGTTACATTGGCTAGATTGTTTTAGGAAGTCCCTTATGATGAACCCCTGATCCCTTTCCTCAGGGGTTGTGTCCAACTTATTAACCCTTTCCATCCAAGATGCTGTTCTGGGGTTCTAGTTCCCTTTGTGCATCACATTGCACTTCATGGCGTTGAATTTCAACTACCAGACCATACTTCACAACTGTTCCTGATTTTCAGGGATGTCCCTGATTTCTTCTCAAAAGTTTCCCCGTCCCTCATAAAATTTGTGTTTTTGTTACTGAACAGTGGGTACTGTAAGCACAAAATAATGTCAAACATTAAAGTAACAGACTTGTTGTTCTTCAGAAAATGCATCTTACAGTAATCCCCCTCATTCTATCAACTTTCTGGGTGAATAGTATCAATTTTTAAGATGTGTTTGCCCCTGATTTGGGGCCTTTGTCCCTAATTGTGGTTCTTTGTCCCTGATTTATTAGGCAAGAGGTTGAGAGGTATGTACCAGACTTTGGAACACCTCTCTAATCTTTGCAGGTCCCTCTGCAATTTCCTGACACATTCCTTGCTGTCTACCCTGCCCGAGAGCATAGTGTCATCTGCAGAGACACATCTTGCCCTGCATTCCTTCTCCTGGGTCACAGCTGAACATATTGAAAAGGTACAGCCCCAGTGCTGAACCCTGTGACACCCCACTCATGACCTCTCTGCCCCAGCATGACCCCATTTACTACCACCCTCTGCTGTCTCACCCTGAGCCAGCTTCCCACCCATCTAATTAGATCCTTTGCTGCACCCAAATCCTCTAACTTCTTTAGAAACCTGTGTGGCACAGAGTCGAATGGCTTGCTGGAGTGAATCCACTGCTTGTCCCTTATCCACTGCCCTGGTTATCCACTCAAAGGATACTAGCAGGCTGGTCTGACAAGAACCCCCTGCCACAAACCTGCATTGCTTACTATACTGGAGCCCATTTCTCGCTAGATAGTTCACTAGGTCCCCTTTGACTAGTATCTCTGTTAGTCTACCTGCTATGAAGGTAACTCTAAAGGATCTGTAGTTTCCTGGTGGCTTCTTGTCTACTCCCTTGTGGAGTGGAACTATGTCCGCTTCCTTCCCGTCTTTCAGAACCAACCCTGACTGTTGCGAGTTGAACAGTCCTGCTAGGGGTTCAGCTAGCTCTGAAGCCAGTTCCCTAATCATCCTCAAGTGCACCCCATCAGGCCCTGGAGTATAGCTATTTTCAGGACTGCAAACATTTTTCCAACCCTTCTCCCATATTCGCCACTTGCCCCATTTCTGGGATCTGTCTTGCAGCAGCTTTTATGCTGCTCTCAGACAAGGGCCTGCTATCTCTGTGAACACTGAGCAAAAGCAGTCATTAAGAAGGGCTGCCTTCTGCTGTTCCTCCTGTATTATCCTGCCACCCTCCGCCAGCTTAATAACTCCCCCTTTGTATCTGTCTGAGACAATGACTGCAGTACACTGAGGAGTCCCAACTTTGCCATTCTTATCGTATACTGGACCAGATATACAAACCTGTTTACAAGGGAATTTCTGTTCTGGCAAAGCCTTGTCCATCTGAATTGCAGAAAGAGTTGCATACCTATTAGGGATGCCCAGACTCTGTCGGACGGAATCAGATTCATCAGATTGTGATCCAGTTTTCAGATTTAGGACTTTTGGATTTGCAAACTGAAAATCCTAAATCCTCAACTGAATCCTAAAACCTGTTTTACATAGATATTAAGGATTTAGGGTTTAGAATTTCATATCCAAATCCTAAATCCGATTTTTAGGTCCTTTTAGGATTTCAAATGGAATTGGATTAGGATTTGGAAGTTCCAAAAATCCTAAATCCTAAAATCATATTGGAATCAGCTGGTGCTGAACATCCCTAATACCCATGATGCCTTGCACTGGGATTGAGGCTTTAGAGTATGTGTGCGGTTTGGAGCGATGCACGAATCCCAAACAATGTCTGTATATTTCTTCTCTCCTACTATTGCTTCACGGATTCCACGTGCTACACGTTTTGTAGATGGCTTCTTCAGTATACTCACTCCGAGTGCTCTAAATGTCCACACAATTTTGTCATTGTTTTATGGCTCTTTATTATGGTATCATTTTTGTCACTGTTTGCATTGCTGATTATTTATTGTTTTACTTACTGCATGGCTTTACATTTTGAACTGTTCCTCTACAAGGCTAACTGAATAATTTGTAGGATTTTAATCCATTCACTCCTCTTCCACCAGGTCACACCTTGAAACACCAGGGTACTTGTCTCATTTCCTTCTGCTAATTCTCCAATGTCAGACTAGAGACCTAAATATTTCCACATCTGCTAATACTCTCCAGTGCTGTCAGAGTTTTGGGGCCAGATTTTCAAAAGTGGAACTGCGTACGTGCAGAAAAAAAGGTTATGCAGTAGAGGTTTTTGTTGCGCAACCGCAGTTTTTTCCGCACACAATCAATTTCGAGGAGGCTACTTTTTTGCAACCGTCTCCACAATTTATGGCAGCATGTGCATATATGCTGTGCAGCTTCAACAAAAAATGAGAAAAATGCCACCTGTGTACATAAAAAGTTGAAAATAGCCTTTTCATTGGCAGAGGGATTTTTCTCCGTACTAGGGAGTTGCATACAGGGGGTCTGATTTTCAGAAAACTGAAACTGGCACAGGTGCAGAAAAACCTTGTGCAAGTGCATCTTCACATCTGGACAGTCAGATTTTTCTGCATATGCCATATTTTCTAATGTGGAGTCATTTTGTAACTAGCTCCATGGTTTATGGCTGCTTGCACCCTGTTTTGGGTGCAACTGTGTGAGAATGCTATACCTGGTAGTACCAGGCATAAAATCTTCCATAGCTGTGCCTGCCGCCCGTGCGCACCACAGGATGAAAATAAGAATGTCCGCTGGTACAGATATTTTTTTTTCCGCATCAGCGGACTGCAAGATGGGACATAGTCCCAGGGTCATTTTCAGCACTTTGAAAATCCAGCCCTTGGACTTTGTCCCTGGTCCATGTCAGGCCCTTTGAAAATCCAATTCTTCTCTAGCACTAGTAAGGAAATATGTACTGAAATGTTGACTTTTCTACCATTAGAGCACAAATTCTGAAACGTAAAGAGCAGTTAGTGATCCTGTTCCTGCAGATGCACCAAGGAGTTATTAATTAATTTTTTTTTTCTGCAAAGGTTTTTATCTCTTCAAGGGCAGACCCGGCAGCATACAGCCTTGTCCCCGTGTATCACCAACCATCCCTTACCTCTCTCCTGGTTGAAAGGTGGGTTCCTCCATGGATTTCTCCCTACGGTGGGACCTGGGAGGGGGGCTGTCCTACATATCCAGAGATTGCTCCCAATTGGAGCGGCAGGGCAGTCACGACTACATGGTTTTCTGGTCCCTCCCCTGCTGCACTGCCAGGACATGCCTGTGGAAGCGCACATGCCTTGTGCTGCTGTAGCCCCTCCCTTTGTGTGTTACTTGAGTCTGCACTACCACTGGGCCTCCACCCCATGGCAGTCATCGGCTGAGATGGCAGACCACTCCACCCTGGGAGAGTAGAGCTGTTCCTGGGGTGCTCAATCCTCTCCCACCCTGTCGACCTTTGGCAACCCGTACTTGTTCCTGACCATGGGTCGCCAGCATGACAGGAAGTAAGGCATTCAGTGCCTTAGCCCTCCACACCCATTATTCACTCTCTTACAGAGAATCTCGTAGTCATCATCATCATCATCATCATCGCTAACACAACCTCCTTCTGATGATGGGCCATTTGGGGCACCTTGGATAAAACAAATGACTAGTTTACATATTTCAAATCTGATGCATATTTAATCAAAACAAGCAATAGAAATTATTGTTTTAAAAAATTAAAAATGGTTACCTGATGTCCACACCTGCTATAACCAGCGAACTTCAGGGGGAAATGCGGTAGCGGTGTATGCAGAGTCTGGGGGATGTTTGAAGGGTACCTGCTTCATCTACAGCTCTTATAACAACTAATACATTTTTGATAGTGTAGGCAGCCAGAGCCTTACTCATACCAGGTCCTGCCCCCAGACTGCTGCACTAGTGGGCATTTCCTAGCAGGAGAGTTATGAAGAGACATTAGGAAAACAGCGAAACATTCAAACCTGGTATGTTGATAATGGCATTCCCCCACGCCAAAAAGGCTCCTGATGGTTGGGATCCACCCTCTAAAGTCACTATCAAGTTCATGCATCCTTTGTCTCCTCTGAAGGAAGAAGAAGGCCCCTTAAAAGCCGAATTTTGGGGCACTTGGGGGTATCTGGGGTGGTTCCAAGTGGCAGCCAGTAGGCACTCTCAGTTAGGAGAAAGGTCATAGGGAGGCCTGAATGTGTGTGGTACTATCGGGTTGTGTGTACAAAAAGAAAAGACTACTGGCTTGCCTAATAGTCCTAATTCCATTTGTTTGTTTAATTTTATTTGTATTAGAGATTGCTAGCAAAACAAAATGCAGTTTAAGCCCTATTACAGTAGCATGTCAGGAACTGTAACATCCCTGCAACAAATACATATAATTCACTGTAGTCAATGAGAGCTGTATATGTACAGTACCTTAGTTAACATACTTTTATCTCATAAAGAACAGTTGCCGGACTTTCAGGGCCCCTGAAAGTTACACAGCTCTGGGAAAAAACTGGAGCAAATGGTTCTCCACTCGTGGAGCTGCAGTTTTTTCTGCAGCCACTGTATTTTCAAAAGTGGAGCCAAATTACGACTAGCTCCACGATTTACGTCATCTTGTTGCCGTTTTTTTGGCACAGCTCTACCGAAATGCTATGCCTGCTGGGACCAGCCATGACATCTCATACAGCTGCACCTGCTGAAAATATGAATCTAGGCAGGTGCGGAGATTTCATCCCACAGCGGTGGCCGTGGCATCGGACTTTGTCCCTGATGGACTGAAAATCCAGCCCCATCTGTTTTCCTTGCAGGTTTAGGAAGTCAAGGAGAGTGGGTGAAACAGTGAGGTAGTCCTGACCAGAGAAGGAACCAGAAGTCTGTCAGAACCAGTGTCAGGCTACAGAGGTGCCATGCCAAAGTCGGGTTACTTAGCATTCAGTACGTAAGAATGCCCCCTTCCAAGCAGATATTTGTCATCATGGGCACCTCAAGAAGATCTTCATCAAAAGACTTGCTCTCGTGTTTACACCATGGGGGACTGGGGGCAGGGGGGACCGATAGCCCTGCAGGGCTTTTCAGGCTTGGGGACTGGGGATGGGGGGGGGGCACCTGTGCCTTACAGATATTTGGATGTGGCTTGTGACATGCCCTTCAGGTATATCCAGCATTTGGCGTACCTGTGGGCATGTTGCAAATCACAGGACTTAGCCGAGGGGACTCTGCCCCTTCCAGAATCAGGCACAGGGTCCTTGGCATAACGGGGAATGGTGCAAGTCGCATTTGGCGGTGACTTGAGCCATCCTTGTGGAATTGGACCCTCTGTGCTTCTGAGAGCATGACTATGCCTTTGAGTGAAGGGTCTGACTGTAGTGTTACAAAATAGAGATTTAAAACAACAGGCTAAAATTAAACATTCCAATGATGTGAACTTATTTATTTATGTATTTAAGAGTTTCACCAGGAAGGGCACACTGAACAAGTTGTTGTTGTCAACAGCTTAGCGCTTATATTGGAGAGAACTTCAAATAAAATTGACGTCTTTATAAGTCGGACTGACTTTCTGGAAAAAAGATTGTAGAGACTGAATCGAAACCCTACTAAGGAGATTGAGATGATGAAAAATAACTTGACATACCATGATCAAGAGATTCAGCAAATTAAATCCAAGGGCTCGATTTTCGAAAGTCTTGCGGATGCCGCATGCTCCGGTGTACTGAACATATGGTGCGCAGGGCTTACGGCATTTTTGGAGACAGTCATGATTGTCATTCAGTATGCCAAATGCCGCAAGTCAGACCAGCCCCCAGTCTAGCTTGCGCCATTTGGGACCCTTTTATGGGGCTTGGACCAAACTTTGGTACAAGCTGCCGTAAAGCATGGAAACTGTTGCAACTGTGGTCCAGTGTACTAAAATTGGGTGCAGTTGTGCCAAAGTAGTGTGGCACAGTTGCATCAAACATCATGGCAGACGCAGGGCTTTTGTCGCTAGCACTGCGTCATCCTTTGGAAATTGCGCCTCAAGTCTTTAACCGCTGGTGCACTTGCTACAGCAAACACTTCTGCTTTATTTACGTTGAATAAGAGGACTGAAATGCTAGCTAGAAAATGCTGCCCAATTTAAGAATGTATGAATTTTGGTTTGCCAGCTTCTGTGGATAAGAAATATCAGTCAATCAGAGACCTAATCAAGGACGTATTTATAAATGTGCTCTCTCAACCTGAAATTAATTTGCCTTTTCTTACTAAAGCATTTCATTTCTTGGCAAGACTACATAAAGGAAAGTCACTATCTGTAGAAGCTACTCATACATGTAAGCCCACATCTGAAGTCAAAACTACAATCATCGTCTCTCTGTCATTTGATACTGATGGTGAGTTGATAATTCAAGCTGCAAGGGCGAAAAAGAGCTTTAACCTTTAAAACCCACTCTTGTCATATTTTCCCTTATGTTTCCCAGTGACTCAAAATAAATGGAAGAAATTGTTGGCATACTGACAGGAGCTTGTTGAGTTGGTGGTGGTGGTGGGGGTGGGGGGTGACATGTACTTTCCCGTACCCTGCTAAATGCTTTAATATTTCATACAGAAAAAAAAATGATTTTGCTGAGCCAGAGCAGATTGCTAATTATTTGAAAAGTTATAAGAATAGGGAAGAGCAATACAAAAAGGAACAAGCAGCTACACATTAAGGAGAGGACAACGATATGGATATTTAAACATATTTTTCACCATTACTTTTATTTGGTATTCATCATATAGTCCGATGTAAAAGAGACAATATTGTTCTGCATCCTACTGTAAAGGAGAGAGAAGAGTCTGGAATTCAAACACATAGGACCCGATTTTCAAAACCCTCTTAGAGCAACACAAGTTGCTCCGAACTCCCGCTTGCAGCAAACTCTGGGTGCGCCGTGGACCCTGCGCTGTATTTCGGCTCAACAGGGGTCCCAGTGCCAAAATCCCCAGAGTTGCCACAAGCTGCATCTTGCGCCAAACTGATGGTGCACTGCAGGGGAATGAGGGAGACTGTTGTCATCTCCTGCCCAGTGAATACCAGCCCACTGTGTACTTAGATGTCTGTACAGTATAATGAGGAAATACCTGACAGAAGTCACAGAAACATCAGATCAACAAACAGGCAAAGTATTAATACATTAAGCAGTCTGTACATGCATGACCCATTAAGTAATTGGGAAGGGGCCATAACTGCAAAAGCCACACAGACCAGAAGGGATAGTATGATACTACTGTAATGCAACCAGGGATGTGGGTACATACTGATTTGATCATGTAGGCTAAAATAGAAGGGCTCCGTAAATCCTAGGGCACTGCCCACAGGTCCACCCTGCACAGTGGGTCCTGCATACCAGGCTACATGGGAGCTCAGAATCAGTCCTGCCACCTACCCTTGTGACGCCCCATCCCTTGCCCAGGGCATGCCTCCACCATCACCTGTGGCTTCTGTCAGATGTGGCCACACAGCACTACCACGTGCTCTGGGTCCCAGCCACTCAATCACCACTGGGACTGGCCAGTACTGAGGTGGCAGCACCTGACAGCCACTGCTGACATCAGTAGGGAGGGTGCAGACATCTGTGTGCCATGCCCAGACACTGCCCACCCCCCATGCAGGGTCCGTGTCTGTGTGGCACCCTGCAGTTACCAGGGCAGACTGTGTGCTGCTCTTGGCGCAAGGGGCATTAGACCGGCTCAAGGCTGGTCTAACTCCAGGTGAGGCTCACAGTCATAGTGGAGCTCTGACAATCACAGATTAGGGGATGCAGCAACCCTGTTGTGGCAGAAGCCCCCTTCCACCATGGCGTACCCCCATTTTGGGCACAGGAGTGGCACAGGGATGGTTTGGCACAGGGGCTCCTGTTTTCAACACAGCCTGCATTCAGAAATTGGGATTGCTGCAAGTACTGACATAAGGTGCCCCTTGTGTCCTTTCTGTTTGACGCAGGCACGCTGCGTCAATATCGGGACTTTGAAAATTGAGCCCATTATATTTTTCCTTAATGTGACACTTATAGGAATAGCGGGTAAGCGGAGCCAGAGTTTTTGTACAACTAATATTTTTCTAACCAATATAACTAATGCTAGTAGCAGAACCTGCCTTTCTCTTTAAATGTGGCCGGGTTCATTTTGATTTACACAGCAAGCTAAAATAGATTTTTTTTGTACTTGTATTAATCTTGGATCCCCCTTCCTCTTTTCATGCATGAAGGGCTACCTGTAAGACTCATAGCGATTGTTCATATTATTTTGTAATTATGGATTTTGGATTCTTGAAATCCATTTTGTAAGTAAGTAGTAAGTACACATTATTTATAGAGCACCCATTACGAGAGGCTCAGGGCACTGTACATGGTCCAGGACAGTTCAAAACACAATTCAAAATAAATAAAATTAAGAAAATAAATATATATATATATATATATACTGTATATATACATACACACACACATGCATATATATATATGTTACTGTATATATCTATAAATATATAATTATACCCAACAAAAATAAAATTTAAATAAATACATTTTCTAATCAAATAGATGGTAATAAATATTTGTAAAATACATTTTATAGACAGCCAGTGAATCAAGTGCAATTTCCTATAGTCCAATGGCTTCTTTGAATTGGTGCGATTTCATGTCCCTCTTAAAGGCCTCCAGCAAGGGAGCCTCCCTCAAAGATCCTGGTAGAGAGTTCTGCAGGGCCAGGCCAGCTACCTCAAAGGCTCTGTCACCAGATGATTTTAGCCATGCCCTGGTAACCACCAGGAGGCCTACCTCGGAAGAGCAGAGATGGTGGTGGGTATGATAAGAAGTTAGGAGGTTACACAGATAGCTAGGGTCCAGTCCATATAGGGCTTTATAGGTCAATAAACCAACCTTGAAGGTAATTTGACACCTCACCAGCACCCAATGAAGATCACGCGGGACCAAGGTCACATGACAAGATCTCGGAAGGCCCGTAAGCAACCAGGACGCCATGTTCTGCAACAGTCACAGGCAATGTAGGACCTCTCCATTCACCCCAAGGTATACAACATTGCTGCAGTTGAGTCTGGAAGTTACAAAAGCATGGACTAGCGAGAGCAAGTCATCAGGCGGGATCAAGGCTTTAATCCAAACAATGCTCCTGAAGTGGTGAAGCCACTCTGGACAACAGAAGACACCTCCACTGTCGGTCTGTTATCCAGAGTGACCCCCAAATTCTTCACCTTGGCAGAGGTGGTAAGAGGAGAGAGACCAAACATCAAGTCAGTTGCCTCTCCTGCCACCTCCACACCCTGCTGACAACCAGGCTCAATCACCAGCACCTCTGTCTTGTCTTGATTAAACTTCAGCCAGCTAGAGGACATTCAGTCCTGGATCTCAGCAAAGCATAAATTCAGTACTTCAACCATATCCTGTGTCCTGGGCACAACAAAGAAATTAAAAAATGTTTTTTTTTTTACATGACAGATACAGTTGGGTGTCATCTGCATAGCAGTGAAACCCTGCGCTGTGACATCTAACAATGTCTCCCAGGCAAAGCATGTACACCACAAACAGTACGGGTGAGAGAACAGAGCCCTGAGGAACTCCACATGACAGGGGCTTCGGGCGAGAGGAAAAATTCTCCATGAGTACCCTCTGCATCCTGTCTGTGAGAAAGGACTCAAACCAGCTGATGATGGTGCCAGCGAGTCCAGAGAGCTCCCTCAGGTGATCCAACAATGCACCATGGTCCACAGTGTCAGAGCTGAGGAGAGACTGAGCAGAACAAGAATAGACTGTTCCCCTCTACCTCTCGCCCTGAGGAAATCATTTTGCACCCTGACATATGCAGTCACCGTACTGTGCTTGGACCTAAATAATGACTGGAGAGGCTCGTAGATGTCAAAGGCAGTGAGATGTGCCTGAAGCAGCAGTGCCACTGTTTTCTCAATAAACTTTCCCAGAAAGGGAAGGTTAGAGACTGGTCTATAATTCGACAAGTTGTCCAGGTCCAGAGAAGATTTCTTGAAGGGCTTCACCAGCACCTCTTTCAAGGCACTGGGGAACAACTCCTCTGAGAGGGAGTATCAGACAATCTCAGTGAACACTGGACCTACGGACTCCACACAGCCCCCTAAGAGATGTGTCGGACCTGTGTCCAGTTCACAGCAAGTGGGCTGCAGCTTCAAAATCACCTCACTGACCTCTTCCATACCCACTGGCCTAAACCCACTTCAGACATACGACCATCTCTCCATTGCGGTGGCATGATAGCCCCACTGGGGCAATCCCAAGTCTGATAGAGGACATGCTGTTGGAGAAGAACAGAGCAAACTCTTCACATCTTGTGATTGACATTGCTCTAACTGGCTGAAGACAGACAGGATGAAGCAACCTGTCTACCATCCGGAAGAACTGAGACGGTCTATTCCTCCCTACCGTGATCCCCCAGATCAGAAATTACTCCTTCTTACCAGAGATTGCTCTTTGATACTCACCGTACATTTTCAGTCAGTCTGTCCTCCTCAGTCCTACACCACTACCAACAGTGCTCCAACCACCAACCTCTGTCTTTATCTCTCTGAGCTCCTCGTCAAACCATGGGGATCTCAAGCCAGAAGGCCTGGGTCATATACGAAGTGGTGTGACAGCATCAAAAGCCATGGCAACAGCCCTGTTATAAGCGGCCACTGCCTCTCCTGAACCTGCCCCATATGCAACCACCACACACAAGAGGTCCCTCCATTTTGAGAGCTATTGTTTCTTTTCTCTTTTGGTGCACTGCAAAATTAGTACGAAAATCAATAAAAGATTTAAAAAAAAAAGCCCAAGAAGAGATTGAGGGATCTCAACATGCACACCCTGGAAGAGAGGACAGTGAGGTGAACATGATAGAGACCTACAGGTAACTCATGGGGGTAAACAGGGTACAAGAGGGGAATCTATTTCAAATGAGGAAGTGCACCAGGACAAGAAGGCATGCAATGAAGCTGGAAGGGGGGAAGTTTATTTATTTACTTATTTATTAAATTTTGGTGACCGGGTAGGCCCACTGAGCCCCGAAGATCCCTTTTTCAGGGGCGACCCGGGATAACAATACATGTTTTGATGCAGAGGAAAGACAGTAAGTTACAAAATAAAATAAATAAATAAATAAATAAAGTTTAAGAGGGATATGAGGAAGTACTACTTCACGGAAAAAGTGGTGGACATCTGGAACAGTCTGCCAGCAGAGGTGGTGGAAGTGAAAATAGTGGGGGGGCTTCAAAGATGCATGGAACAGGCATAAGAGATTATTGGTAAATAGGCAGGGAAGGGGAGGGTCAACAGAGACCTGGTAGGGTCTGCGGAGATATATTAGGCGGGGAAAATCTGGGCAGGCTGGGTATGGCCAAGCGGTCCTTTCCTACCAACAATTTCTGTGTTTCTATTTTATTTAAAAGTATTAAGCTGCATGCTTAGTGGGGACTATTATTGCACTGCAATCATTCACATGTGTGTTGATCCTGTGAGGAGGTAGGGAGGCACTGCATCCCAGGGGGTTGTACCATACTTACCCCAGGCCCACCTCAACCTTTTTCTGGGTGAAAGCACCACACAATTTATTTAAAGCATGACTATGTACCCCCCCCCCCGATCAGGCTTTTAATGACCCAGGTCCCCCAACCTTGCTTGAGCCCACAAGGAAGAGGAGGTAACCATCAACATCCACAGAAAGCCAGTTACACTGATGCTAATGTGACAAACATGTATAAGTGAAGGGAAGTCCTTGGAAGGAAAATAAAGACACAACCTGGAAAAGTTTCTTACAGGGTTTTTTGACACTTGAACTTGGAAGGTGCTATATACAGCCAGTAGTGCTAAAGTGTACTTTATTCGCCCCTCCACCCTGCCCAGAAACTCACTACTCCTTTTATGACACTTGAGTCAGCTACACACTCTCTTCTCATTTATTTTTTCTCACTTATCTCCTTATAAATTCTCATACCAGCTGCTTGTAATCTCTTCTCTAAACACCTATCACCATCTCACCCTTCACTTCTGGAGACAGCTCTTTGAAGCATAAAGCTGCTCCCATCCCTGCACTGATCTTCTTGCTTTAAAAACTAAACAAGGGCTTGCGTCGACTGAACACCATACCTTTCCAGATTGGTCCACTCCAGAATTGGCTTCCTAGTCATGCCTGCTGTCCTTGCTAATCATAACTCCGAGATGGGAAAAAGGGAATCAACCTCGTGCCACCAATTCGCCATGGAGGATTTATTTTATATTGACTTTCTTTTATTCCATATTCTCCTGCATGCTTGCGGAATTCACTGAGCTCCTTCTGCAGCCAAGCCTCATCAACGTTTTTTTGTATACGTGTATTTGAGCACTGCAATTATTCTCCCCAAGCACATGCGCTAGGAGAACATTTCTTACAGGTGTCTCAGAGTACAGTAGCAGTAGAATTCTAGCCTCTGTGTTACGTACAGTAGCTTGCATTTTAGATGGGGACAGTACAGTGTGCTGCTTAGCAAGGGTGGTAAGGGCCATCAGTGTCGTAGCCTAATTTTTAGATACCTATATGCCATAAACAGTAAGACAGCCTTTACAAACAAACATGAATACAGAAAGAACTGCCCAGTATGGGTGTATTCAATAATACTTGTCTGTATTGGAGGTTAAAACATGGAAATGGAAGGGTGCCAGCAGTTGCTGGCCCATCAGCTCAATAGTAGGGTTACCACACATGAAAAGAGCCAGTGACATTGGGATTGTCAGAGCAAGGAGGGTTAAGCATTCCATGGGATGCTCTCCTCCTCCTCCTCCTCTGAGAAGGGTGGGCGGCATTTTTCTCTGCAATACCTATACAAGCACAGATGATGGAGCAGACAGAGGAGCTTGATGGAGGCTGAGGGGGTGAGGTGAACCAGCCAGGGTAGGATGGTGACGTGGTTCTCCAGCCATAGTGACCCCAGCGGCAGGCCAGGGAGCTTCCACAGGGTGATGTTTTATACTTGCATGACCAGCAGGGGCAACGATGCACCTTGAGAGGGACGTGAGCTGGGACAGAGTAGAAAAACAACAACAATCATGCACACCAAGTCACCTAAATAACGGTCACCACTCGCCCGTACCATTTGGGTGGTGCACCACGTAGATCACACTGGCTTCAGCAGTGGGGGTGGGGGTGGCAGATGGGGCTGGGGGGTCACTGGCAGGTAAGACCTGATAGGTAGATGCAAATGAGAACTAGGGAAGCAAAGATGACAGCCAGGGAAGCAAAGGCTGACACATAACTGCGAATGGTGGTGGGGGTCAAGGGTGGGGATATATTAAGGAAAAAAGGAAGAAGGGAAGGGATGTTGTTAGGCTACAAGAGTGGGGAAGGGTAATAGAGGAAGCTAAACAAAAAGCAGCTGTTCTTAACAATTGCTTCTGCTCTGCCTTCCCAAGGGAAGACAGTGGGACATTGCCTAAGAATGGCCTCAAGGCAGATGTCAGGGTAGCCCAGAAATAATGCAGCCAGTATTTATCAGAGAAAGGATCTGGAAGGGGCTAGAAACCCTAAAGGTAGATAAGGTCCCAGGGCCAGATGGGATGCATCCAAGGGTGCCCAAGGAATTTTCAGTGGGACTGGCTGAACTCCCGCTAATTTTATTCAGTAGCTTAATTCAGACAGGAGTAGTTCCAAAAGACTGGAATGTAGTGGCTATAGTCCCGCTACACAAGGGGGAGAATAAGGAGCAACTGGGGAATTACAGACTTGTCAGCCTTACTTCTGTTGTGGGTAAACTGATGAAGTCACTGATCAAAGAGGACCTTGTGGACTACCTAGAGAACAACAGCCTACAGGATAGTAAACAGCGTGGGTTTGTGGCACGGAGGTCTTGTCAGATAGACCTGATAGTTTTGTTTGACTGGATAACAAAGGTAATAGATAAGGGCCACACTGTGGATTTACTCTACTTTGATTTCAGCAAGGCTTTAGACTTAGTGCCTTACAGAAGATTGCCAAAGAAGCTGGAGGACCTGGGCATGGCTAGGGACATAATTAGATGGGTAGGAAACTGGTTGAAGGAAAGACAGTAGAGGGTGGTGGTAAACATGGTCAAATCAGTACAGAGGGAGATCATGCATTGGGTGCCCCAGAGATCTGTCCTGGGTCCTGTCCTCTTCAATATGTTCATCAGCAACACTGGAAAGTGCTTCTGGGCAAAGCTGTGTCTCTTCATAGATGACACAAAGCTCTTTGGTAGGGTAGATAGCGACGAAGGGATAAGGAAGATGTGGAGAGATCTACAAAAGCTAGAGAAGTGGTCTAAGGTTTGGCAGTTGATATTCAATGCCAAAAAGTGCAAGCTTATGCACCTAGGTAACAAAAACCCTGGGACAGAGTACTGAATGGAAGGGGTAAAACTGAGTACTTCAGCAGAAGAGAGGGGGTCATCATTAGTGACTCCCTCAAACAATCAAGCCAGTCTAAGCTCTATAGTTAGGGTAACAGGATGCTGGGGTGTATCAGAAGCGCTACTGACAGCAGGAAAAAGGAGATATTACTACCACTAATAGGTCACTGGTGAGGCCCTGCCTGGAATACTGTGCTCAGTTTTCAAACCCTCACCTAAGGAAGGACAGGGACAGGCTGGAGATGGTGTAGTGCAGGGTGACCAAGACAATTCAGTGCTGGTAAGGTAGATTTTATGAGGAGCGTGTCAAGGCATTGAACATGTACTCGCTGGAGACCAGGCGAGAGAGGGTGATATGACAGAGATCTTCAAGTTCCTGAAAAGAATAAACAAGGTGAACTGCAAGTAACTATTTAGCAGGAGTACAGATTCAAAAACCTGAGGTCATGGGTGGAAACTGGTGGGGGGAAGGTTTAAGAGGGATGTGAGGAAGTTGCATTTTATGGAGGAGATGGCGGAAGCGTGGCATAGTCTGCTAGCAGAGGTGGTCAGCACCAAGACTATAAATGGATTCAAGCATGGTTGGGACAGAGTAAAGGGTATGATGGTTACTTAGGTCAATAACAGTGGGGGGAGCAGGGGGGTGGACTGGGAGGGAACATCCCCATATGGATAATAGGTCCTGGGTAGAGAACTGCGGGAAGACTAGACGCCACCTTGGTCTAGTTCTGTTGTCACTGTCTATGTTTCTATAGATCAGAGTTATACTGCAGCTTGCCCTGGCATCTGGCCCTTCATCCAGTGACAGTTTAGAGCATTACACTAGTGGCTTGTAAAACTGACTCACCAAAACTGACTACAAAGAATACACTTTCAGACGTTCTTCAGTTGCAACAAAGAGATGAGGCTGGATTTTCAAAGGGACCTTAGACCAATACAAGGTGCATCAAACAACCACCCTGTGTCAAATCCAGGTGCGCCAAACAATGTGCACTGTATTCTTCAAGAATAGCATTCTCTGTGGCAACATCCCCCTACATGACGCAAGAGATCTGCTGCATCAAAAATATGACGCATGAGGAGAGAAAGATGCAAGCTGAGTCAGAAATGCATGGGGCAAGACTGACTCAATCTGAGTCAAAAAGACAATGCAGGGGGCAAGAATAACATGAAGTAAGTCAAAAATATGGTGCGGGAGAGAGAATGATGCAAGCTGAATCAAAAAGGTGATGTATGGGGCGAGAATGACTCAAGCTGAGTTAAAAACTATGGTAGATAAAATGGCCTAGACAATGGCATTTTCAGCCCCCCAAATGCTCTTCACGAGTCCTGCAAGGGAATATTGACTCTATAGCCAAACTTCTACAGGATTTACCCTCTCTGTTATATGCTCTACTGTCAGACCAGCTCTGGCTGGTTTAGCAGCAGCAGCATATGTCTTAGGCACGAGGACAGTATCTAAATTCTTTGAAACTCCTAAATAATGGGATGGTGCATTATTTCTGTGACACGGGCATCCCTTCTGATATGGCGCAGGCATTTTTTTGACACAAACATGGCACAAGCCAGTCTGGTGTATGCAGATGTGTTTTTGACTCAAGCACCATTAGAAAATTGGAATTGATGCCAGTTTTGACGCATCCTGCTCCTTGTGTCATTTCTTTTTGATGCAAGCACCGTGCGTCATTCTCTGGCCTTTGAAAATCTGGCCCATGATCTTCTCAGCCGACTATCCAGTTGAATGCAACATCAGCAGCTACAGTAAGTAGATTAGGTTCTACTAAATCACGGAACAAACAAAAACATAAAATATTAAACTAACCAAATACTGAGTTTTAACACCTGGGTGGTTCTCTTGGTAGGTGTGTGGAGGGGTTGTGGGATAACAGATGGACCAGACACCAAATGTCAGGTTTAAAACGCACTGGGATTGGTACTGGGACCAGTCCCCTTTTAATGTCTTAATAAGTGACATTGCAGAGGAACTGGAAGGAAAAGTAAGTCTCTTTGCAGACGACACAAAGATCTGCAACAGGGTTGATACACAAGATGGAGTGGAAAGGACGAGAAGGGACTTGGCAAGGTTGGAGGAATGGTCAAATGTATGGCAGCTCAGATTCAATGCAAAGAAGTCCAAGGTAATGCACCTGGGAAACAAAAACCCAGGGGAAGAGTACACAATGGGGGGTGAGATACTGACAACTGGAAAAATGGAAAGGGACCTGGGAGTAATTACATCAGATGACCTAAAGGTGGGCAAGCAATGTGAGAAGGCAGTAAGGAAGGCTGGGAGGATACTGGGATGCAGAGGGAGGCATCAATAGTAGAAAACAGGAAGTTGTTATCCCTCTGTACAGACAGTTGGTGAGACCCCATCTGGAGTACTGTGTGCAGTTCTGGAGACCCCATCTCCGCAAAGATATAGACAGAGTGGAGGCTGTCCAGAGGAGGGCAACCAAAATGGTGCAGGGTCTGCACCAGAAGACATCCGAGGAAAGGCTAAAGGAGCTTAATATGTATACACTTGAGGAAAGAAGGAGATAGGGGACATGATAGAAACTTTCAAGTACCTCATGGGAATCAACAAAGTCCAAGAGGGTAGCATCTTTCAGAAAAAGAGATGTGCAAGAACAAGGGGCACAATTTGAACATAGAGGGGACGGCTCACAGGTAATGTGAGGAAGTATTTTCACAGAGAGGGCTGTGGATGCATGGAGCAGCCTCCCTGAGGAGGTCATGGAGTCAAGAACAGTGGGGGAATTCAAGAATGCATGGGACAGACATAAGGCAGTCCTAGTGGGGGTAGGAGGAAGTAAACTGTTGGTTAACTAGGATCTGCAGCTTATCTGTTAGGTAGGAAAATGGGCACACTAGGTGGGCCAAGCGGTCCTTATCTGCCATCAAATTCTATGTTTCTATGTTTATTCAAATAATGGAAATATGGAAAGAAGGATTGGTTAAGTCTGCTTGCTGGCTGTGAAGAAGATTTCTGTAAGTTTTGCTATTGTTTTTTTAATTTACAGGAGAGAAGAATTAGTTAATTCTACTTGCTGTTGAGGGAGTTAATGTATAGAGGATTTTTGTAAGTTTTGATATTGTTTTATTTTCCTTTTAATTTAGCTTAAAGTGGAATTTAGCTCAAAGGTTTCTGTGGCTGGAGTGACTGTAAAGGCTCTCTCTCCCACCCCTGAAATACCACTGGGGGTTGGGTTTGAAGGCTGTGAGGGAGTAGCTTGGGGAGCTGAAAACTGACCTGAGCCCTCGGAACAGGTCAGGAAGGAGGAAACAAGGAGCAACCATGTGAACTAATTCTTAAATAAATATATAAAACGCATGAGTAGATCTATAGTCCTTATGAGTAGGATTGTGGTTTCCAGTTAGTACTGTAGTTGGCTGTCTTATGCTGCATGCAAGGGCATTTAGGATAACAATTTATGTTAGAGGCTAGGCTAGGATTAGTTAATTCTACTTGCTGTAGGGAGAGTTAGTGTAGCGAGGCTGTATAGGTAGTGTGGACCATGGGTAAGATTATAGGGTACAATGGTTGTGGGGCAGCAATGCAGATGAACATACTGTGGAGGCTGGGAGGGTGCCCTATATGCCACATGCTAAGGAGGCTTGAGGAACAGGTTCAGTAGCTTGGCAGGGAGCTGGGGAGGTTGAGGGATGAGGGGAGAATTGCATCGGTAGGAGGGCTGACATCTGAGAGTATTGTGGGGGCACCGCAAAGAAGGAACAGTGGGGCAAGGGAGGGGTCAGGGGAAGGGGGCACAGTAGACAGGAAGCCAGCTGATGAAGGGTGGACTCTAGTAGGATCTAGAAAAAGAGAAGCAGCAGTAGGCAGGAGGAAGGGGGAAACACACAGTAAGGCCAAGGGGGGAGGGAACATGTTTGCTGTACTAGCAACACATGGGAAAGAGGACACAGGAGGAGGCTGCACAAGGGATAGTACTCACAAAGAAAAGGGAGATTGGGCATTACTAGTGGAGAGATTGAGCATAGCATGGCATTGCAGGGTGAGGGATAATACTTGGAGAGGTGAGGAGGGGAAGGAAGGTTGGCAGTCAAATAGAAGAAGAGGGAGGAGTCTCAATTGACAAGGGCAGGGGGAAAGACACTGGGACACATTGTAAAAGCACCATCTTGAGTGGCCACATAAATGAGAACCTGTGTGAGGGGGTGGCAATCAGCACAAGGAAAGAGGAGGGAGGTGTACTGGTGTTGGGGGACTCCATACTCAAGGGGATCAGATGGGGCAGCAAGAGGGAGAGGCACAGTTGGATATGGGTGGAGTCCATACCGGGATTAAAGGCAGACAAGGTAGGACAGGCAATCCTAAGGTAAGTAAGGAGGGGTAGGAGGAAACCACACATTGTGGTGCATGTGGGGACAAATGACCTAGCGAGGGAAATTGTGGAGGTAACAAAGGAGAGGACTGAGGAAGTGGGAAGGTTGTGCGAGGAGACTGGGAAGTGTGTGGCATTCTCCGAGCTGCTCTCAGTACCCTGCGCAAGCACAGTGAGAAAGGAGAGGATTAGGGAGTTGAACACATGGTTGGTAGAATGGTGTCAAATTAAAGGAAATGGGGTTGTGGGTGGCTGAGGCAGTACCTGGGATAATAACAATCTGTTTGCAAGGGACAGGCTGTACCTGAGTGGGGAGGGGAAGGAGGTATTAAAGCAAAGACTGGGGAGGTATATTGCAACAAAGGTGGATTTAAACTAGATGGGGGGTGGCAAGTGGACAGCAGGTAGGCAGGGATCCGATAGAGAGGAATCACAGCCTACCTCCCAGGCTAGCAGGGAAGGACTCAGGGCAGCCAAAAAAGGAGGTAGTAGAAGGAAGGAAATGGAGGCCAGTGAAGGGAAGGGGGCAGGATGGAGTGTGGTCTCGCTGAATGCAAAAAGTTTAGGCAACAAATCAGCTGAGCAACAGGCACTCTTAGCAGTGTGGAGGGTGGATATTGCAGCTGTCACAGAAATGTGGGCAACTGGGCACCGGGCCTGAGATCTGGCAATCCCAGGATACAAATTATACAGGAAGGACCGTCAGGAAGGGAGGGGCATGGGGTGGCAGTTTATGTGAGGGACAGGATCAAATGCACAAGGGACGAGGGGAAAGAAAGGAGAACAGAGGCAATCTAGCTGCAGCTCCTAGACTCAAGGGGTAGGAAACTGAGGTTTGGGGTGATATACAGGCCACCGTCCCAGTCTGAGAAGCTTGACAGGGAAATAGCAGGACAAATCAGAAAGGTATGTAGAAAAGGGAAGGTGGTCATCATGGGGGATTTCAACTTGCCGGGGGTTGACTGGAGCATTCCGGTCACCTCCAGTGCTAGGGAGAAAGTGCTTCTGGATGCGATCCAGGAGGGTCTCCTAACACAGTTGGTTACTGTACCTTCTAGGCTAAAGAACACTTTAGATCTGGTGTTGTCGAATGGGGAGGCAGTAAGGGAAATAAAGGTGGAGGACCCACTAGCCGACAGCGATCACCAAACGGTGTGGTTTAATATCACAATGTGCGGGGAGCCAGAAAAATCAGTTACTCAGGAGGTAAACTTCAGGAGGGCAGACTTAGGGAGGATGCAGGAAGTACTGAAAGGGAAATTAGAGGGCATAAGGCAGGAAATGGATGCAGAGCAGAAATGGGATATTATTAAATGGGGGATTACAGAGGCAACAGAAGCCTACACCAAGACACAGAGTAAGAGGAGCAGAACAAGAAAACCATGCTGGTTGAATAGCGAGGTAGTGGAGGTGGTGAGAGTAAAACGAGAGGCGCACCAGAGGTATAGGAGGACGGGGAAGGAAGGGGACAGGGAGAAGTATGCAAGATGGTCCAGGGAGGTGACTAGAAAAGTGAGAGAAGCCAAGGCCCAGAGGGAGCTGAGATTAGCTCAGGAAATTAATGAGGGGAGAAAGACTTTTTCAGATACATCAGGGAGAAAAGGAAATGCAAGGAGACATTAGTGAGGATAAAAAGGGTTGGGGAGTCGATGGAAAGGGGGACAAGTAAGCAGAAGCACTGAATGAATACTTTTGCTCAGTGTTCACAGAAGAAAAGGTACAACACCAGTCTTTCCTTCCAGAAGAAAGGGGACCGCAACCACCATGGGCTGGGAGGGTGGGGACAGGGAGAGTAACATATGGAAGAATCGAGGCAAGTAGAGTCCTAGAGGGACTGAGGGCACTGAAGGTAGACAAGGCACCAGGGCCAGATGGTATCCACCCCAGGGTGCTGAGGAAGATGGCGGAAGTGTTGGTGGAGCCGCTGGCAGATCTGTACAGCGCCTCACTGGAGACAGGATGTGTGCCACTGGACTGGAGGATGGCACATGTAGTACCATTACGCAAGAGCGGACCAAGGGATGAACTGGGTAATTATTGCCCAGTAAGTCTCACCTCCAAAGTGTGCAAGCTCATGGAAACAATACTAAAGGAAAGACTGGTGTTGTACCTGGAGGACAATGGCCTCCAGGATGTGAGGCAGCATGAGTTCATTTCAGGGAAGTCTTGTCAAACCAGCCTGATACAATATTATGACTGGCTGACAGGTGAGCTGGATAAGGGTCATGCGGTGGATGTTTTTTACTTGGACTTCAGCAAGGCCTTCAATTCTGTGCCTCATGGGCGGCTTGGGGGGAAGCTAACTGGTGTAGGGTTAGGGGCAAAAATGATGAACTGGATTACAAGCTGGCTGAGTGGGAGGCTGCAATGGGTGGTGGTGAGAGGGGAGCTCTCAACTCCCAAGGCCAGTGACGAGTGGAGTGCCACAGGGCTGTGTTGGGGACAGTATTGTTTGGGCTCTTCATATCAGGCATTGCACATGGGATGGTGAGCAAGTTAAGACTGTTCGCTGATGACACCAAAATTGGAGCAGTGGTGGATGGAGAGGAGGGGTGGAAGCAGCTGCAGGGGGACCTAAGTAAGCTAGAGGAGTGGTCAGAGAGGTGGTAGCTGGGGTTCAATGCAAAGAAGTGTAAGGTTATGCACTTTGTGGTGAAGAACCCAAGGAGAGAATACTGGCTGGGGGGGGGGGTTAAGCTAGGGATCACTGAGGAGGAGAAGGACCTAGGGATAATGATAACACGGACCATGAACAACACTGCCCAGTGCAGGAGAGCGGCTGCAAAACCAAACAAAATACTGGGGTGCATAGCAAGGGGATTTTCATCCAGGTAAAGAGAGGTGATCTTGCCCCTCTACAGGTCGCTGGTAAGGCCGCACTTAGAGTATTGTGTGCAGTTTTGGAGGCCATACCTAAAACGTGATATCAGGCTACTGGAGGGGGTACAGAGGAGGGCAACAAAGATGATATGTGGAATGGAGAGGAGAGACTATGACAACAGACTGGGAGACCTGAATATGTACACCCTGGAGGATAGAAGGGATGGGGGACATGATAGAGACATTCAAGTGTCTGAGGAAAATCAGTAAGAATGGAGCAGATGGGATCTTTAAGTTAAGGAGGGGGATGGTCAGCAGGGGGCATGGGCTAAGAATAGAGGGGGGAAGATTTAGGAAGGAAATGAGGAGACACTATTTCACAAAGAGGGTGGTAGCAAAATGGAATGCCCTACCAGAATGGGTGGTATCATGTAAATCTGTGAACAGCTTCAAAAGGGCATGGGACAGGAACAGGGAGAGTGAGGGTGGGGAGGTGGGGGTGGCAGTGGGATGACAAGGGGAGGGGGGTTGGGCAGCTGCAAACTAGGGATGCTAGCTGCACATTCGAGCAGACTTAGATAGGCCAGGTGGTCTGTTTCTGCTGGCACATTCGTATGTAACCTTCAGCAATGACATATTCCTTCTTCAGTACATCAGTTTGCAGCAACAGACTGTGTATGTCCTCTCGCTGCACTTAGCCAGCACCTACTAATGCTGATCTCCGATCTAAACATTTTTAGTGAAAACCCTTCATCCCTATGTGGGCCTTGTTTGCTTGGGTAGTGGGGGCTCAAAATGAAAAAAAAAAAAGCTATAGACAAAGAACCTCAATGCAGAAGCACTGAAAGAAGGGTTACTCCAAAGGGCACTGGCAACAAATCAAGTTTCAAAGAAATACAACATCATACAAGTTCCACAATACAAAGCATCATGGGATATATGCAAATCACCATGAAATTTTGGACGTGTTCAGTTTACAGCAATTTACATGCATTTTAAATAGCACAACTAACTTAATTTCTATAATTCTCATCTAGTACTTTTTATCATTATCAAAAACACCTAGTGCCTTGGTATTTTCAACATTTACAGGTTTCATAAACATAAGGTATATTATGACATGGTGCTATTACATACTAAATCCAACAATGATAAACACAACCTGTTTTACATATGCTTGGAGGTCACCACAATAACCTCCCTGTATGAGGACCTGAGAGGGAAAAGGAAAATTAAAGAGGACACTATAGCATAGTCATGAAAGGGAAGGGGTGCCCATAGGTGGCCAACCTTATGGACTAGAAATTGTAAAGGATAGATTAGGCTTAGAAATAGAAGAACTGTTGCAACAGATTTAAGAAAAGGTCGGTCCTCAAGAGTGGCAGGAGCTCCCTGTCACAAAGTGCAAACTATTGCAAAGCCATATTGCCGGCAACAAAGTGGCTGCAGTCTGCCTTTTGAGATTCCCTCCATTTGACATGGACAGTGAACCCATGTCCTGGCTACTCACTGGAAAAATTGATTCACCAAGTTTAAGAACTATTTGGAGACATTCAGTATCACCACTGGAACTAGAAACTATTTAAGAGACCAAGTTTATGAAGCCTTTGAGACCTTAATAGCTACAGGCAACCCAGATCATTATAGCATTGTTGTTCAGAAGCTCACAGAGTATTTCTTGCCAGTGAAATGACATTTAAACATGTTTGCCAAGTGACAAGGATCTCTCCTTATGGCTCCAGTCCCAGCCTGCAAACATGAGGTGAATCTGATAGTTGTTGTTCCAAAGGTTGAATTAAAGATGGGCACGCATTGTTTTTCCAATTATGCCCCCACATATTGGAATAAGCTACCAACTCTGTTGCAACAAACTGTTAGTCATGATACTTTTAAAGTATTGTTGAGACAGCACTATCTAGGCTTATTGAAATGTGATTGTTTTTAATGTTATGTTATATTGTCTTATTTGTTGTTTGTATTTATTGTACTGTCTTTAACAACTTGACTGTATTTATTACAGTCCCGGGTCACATTTGCAAAAGGGCCTTACATAGATACATAGATACATAGATGTTGTCAGCAGATAAGGGCCTTGTGGCCCATCCAGTCTGCCCTATCCCTCTTACTAATGCTTAAGGTACCCTAAATGCTACAAGCCCCGCCTCTTTCACCCTAGCTTGATAATTCCCATGTGCCTATCCCCACACATTCTTGAATCCCTGAACCGTGGCCACCCCCACCACTTCCTGGGGGAGACTGTTCCATCTCTCCACCACTTTTTCAGTGAAGTAGAATTTCCTTAAGTTCCCTCTAAGTTTCCCCCCCCCTTTTAGTTTCATTCTGTGCCCCCTTGTTCTGCTATTTCCCTTCATGTGAAAGATGCTCCCCTCTGGTACCCTGTTGATCCCCTTTAGATATTTGAAGGTCTCTATCATGTCCCCCCTCTCTCCTTTCCTCCAGGAAGCACATATTTAGAGCTCTGAGTCTCTTCTCATATGACTTATGCTGCATCCCCGACACCATTTTTTGTCACCCTCCTCTGTATCGTCTCCATCCTGTCTATGTCTTTTTGGAGATGGGGCCTCCAGAACTGAACACAGCACTCCAAATGAGGCCTTACTAGGGAGTTGTACAATGGTACCACCACTTCCCTCCTTCTACTTGTTATACCCCTTCCTATGCATCCTAGCATTCTGTTAGCCTTTCCAACTGCTTTGTTGCACTGTTTAGCCACTTTAAGGCTGTCTTCAATGACTACCCCTGGATCCCTTTCCTCTGTGGTGGCCTCCAGTGTTACCCCATCTAGTTCATACTCAGCCCTAGGATTCCCTCTTCCTAGTGCATAATCTTGCACTTTTTTGCACTGAAACCCAACTGCCATTCTTTGGACCAGTTTTCTAGCCTCTTCAGATCCCTCCTCATGTTTTCTATACCTTCCTGTGTATCTGCCCTGTTACATAGCTTTGTATCATCCACAAACAGGTTAACCCTCCCTTCTAGACCCTCTGCAATATCACTTATAAAAACATTGAAGAGCACTGGTCCCAGCACTGATCCCTGAGGTACACCACTTGTTACCCATCCCTCCTGTGAGCTAACCCTATTTTCCACCACTCTGTGTTCTGTTACTCGACCAGCTTCTAACCCATGTGACTATGTCTGTACCCACCTCCAGATCTGCCAGCTTGTGGATTAGTCTTCTGTGTGGAACTGTGCCGAAGGCCTTCCTGAAGTCCAGATAGGCCACATCTACCACTCTGCCTTGGTCTATTTCTTTTGTCACCCACTCAAAAAAAATCAAACAAGTTGGTCTGGCATGACCTCCCTCCAGTGAGTCCATGTTGTCTTGGGTCCAGCAGCCCCCTTGTCTCTAGGTAATCCACCAACCTTTCCTTAAGTAGGGTTTCCATAATTTTACCTACTATCAAGGTCAAACTGACTGGGCGGTAGTTTCCTGCCTCCTCCTTGCTAACACTTTTGTGCAGGGGTATCACTTGTGCCCTCCTCCACGTCTCCAGAACCACGTCCGTTTCTAGTGATCCACTGAACAGCTTAACCAGAGGTTTAGCCAGTTCCTCCCAGAGCTACTTTAGGATCTTCGGGTGTATCTCATCAGGCCCCATAGCGTTATCCACCTTAAGCTGCTCTAATGCTCTTTTTACTCTGTCCTCTGAAAAAGGTCTAATGTCCACCCCTTCTCCCTATTTGCCCTTCTCCATTAATGGGGGACCATCCCCATTGTCTTCTTCCGTGAATCAGGAGCAAAAGTATCTGTTGAGGACGGTCGCCTTGTCAATGTCTTTCTCCACTACCCTGCCTCCCTCTTCCCTAAGTCTCACAATCCCTCCCCCTGTCTTCCTTCTCTCGCTAATATACCTAAAGAATGCTTTCCCTCCTTCCTTCACCGATTTATCTAGCTTTTCCTCAATTTCGGCCTTTGCTGCCCTTACTGCCTTGTTCGCTTCCTTTCATTTTTCCAGGCATTCTTGCCTGTCCTCCTTGCTTTGTGTTGACGTGTACCTCAGAAATGCCATCTTTTTTCCTCTTACTAGCTCTGCTACTCCCCTCGAGAACCACAGTGGTTTCCTCTTTCTTTTGCTCTTGCTGCAGGGCCTGGTGCAATGGTTTGCTACCAGGTATAAGGCTTCCCTTATCTTATCCCACTGTTCCACTACTCCCCTTATATCATTGTATCCCTGCATAGCCTTCCTGAATTAGTTCTTCATCTTACTGAAGTTTGTCCTCCTGAAATCCAAGATTCTAGCACTTGTGTGGCTAGCCTCCTGTGACATCCTTACGGTGAACCCCACAGCTCGATGATCACTGGTCCCTAGGGTCTCCCCCACTGTGACTTCCTTTATCCTGTCCCCATTGTTTAGGACAAGATCCAGGATTGCATTCTCCCTTGTAGGCTCCCTCACTAGCTGTGTGAGACCTGCCCCTTGCAGGGATTGCAGGATTCCTTTACTCCTGGCTGAGGCTGCCGCCGGGATGCTCCAGTCCACATCTGGCAAGTTGAAGTCACCAATCAGCAGCAATTCACCCTTTGCTGCCATGTTCTCTATAGTCTCCAGCAGTTCTCTGTCTATATCCTCTGCCTGCCCTGAGGGCCTGTATATGACTCCCGTTCTAAGTACTGCTCCCTTCCCCACTTCCAGGGTTACCCACAGTGCCTCTGCTTTCCCCCCTTGTCTTGTGGGACTATCGCTTTTATCCGTTCCCTGATGTACAATGCCACCCTTCCCCCTTCTTGCCTTCCCTGCCCCATCTGTGCAGCGTCTACCCTGGAGTGGCTAGCTCCCAGGCATGGTTGCTATTGCACCATGTCTCAGTGACTGCCATGATATCCAGATTCTCAGAGGCCATTAATGCCACAAGTTCCAGGATTTTGTTGCCCAGACTGCGGACTTTGGTGCACATAGCCTTCCAGTCATGGTCCCCCACCCGCAATAACTCCAGTACCATCCCCCTTATTCTGTGTCTGTCCCTCCTGTACTTACTGTACATGAAGTCCCTCCTTTTTTACCTATGGCCACTCCTTGCTCATGGCCGTGCCTGTTTCCTTTAGTCTGATGTTGGGGGGTTCCCTTCCATTCGCTGATCCCCTTACCTTCGTATCTTTCTGTTGTATCCTCATTTAAGTCTTCTTCTTTGTGCTGGAGACCTCCCAGTTTAAACCCTCCATGAAGACCTCCAACTTCTGCCTTAGTGCTCTCACTCCTTCTCCAGTGAGATGCAGATGATGATGCTTGAAGAGCTTCCTGTCCCAGAAGGTCCCCCAGTCTCCAGTGTAGTGCATCCCATTGTCTGCACACCAACCCTGGAGCCAACAGTTCAATTCCCTGATCTCTTCATTCCTAATCTTGTCCTTACTTCCACCCTTCCTCCAAACTGGCAACACCTCCGAGAAGGCCAGGTGTGTTGTGTACTCTTTAGGCTCTCCCCTAGGGTCTTTATGTCTGCCTTGGCTTCTTCCACAGTCCTATTTGCTATTTAATTTGTCTCAAGGTGAACAATGATCCCCGCAAAATCCTGATCTCTTCTCACCAGCCGTCCTACTCTGTCCTTATCTTTCCTTGCAGATGCTCCTGGCATGTATTTCACCATAGTTTCAGCTCCCTTTGCATTGATGGACTATGCCTCCACTCCTCGCAACATACAGTCTCCCAAGACCAGAATCCTCCTTTTGCTCTGTGTATTCTTCTTCTCCTCCTTTCTTGTACCTCCTTCCTGCTTTCTTGAATGAGGTTTGCCCTGCTCGATTCTTCCTTCTTCCCCACCTGGTTTCTGTCCCCTGGCTGGGGGCGGCAAAACAATTCTGTCTGTGGATAGCGTGTGGCTGGCGGTGCCCCATCTTAACTCTAGGTGCACCACTACCCCCTTCCACCACCCTCCATTCCCCAAGACCCGTGGGCCTTTGGGTGAGTGGGTGGGTAAGGGGGGGTGGTGGTCATCCCCATCCAGCCTCCTCTGCAGCCTCGTGATCTCTTCTCTTGCCTGCCATAGCTCCCTCCGTAGTTCCACAACTGTCCTGCAGAAGGGGCACCCCAGTCTCTACAGTGTCTGCCTTGCTACCAGCTCTCTGCAGCTCTGGCAGATCTGGATGTCCATGTCTGCTTTCCTCCTGACCTGTGGTTGTCACTATTTCTTTCTCACTTCACTGTGTCTTCTCTGTCCTCTCTTCCTGTTCTCACTGGCACCTTCCTCAGAGTGCCTTGGCCTTAACTCATATTGTCGGTAACCAGAAGTTTAAATAAATAAAACAATAAATAGAGTAGTGGCAGCTAGACCAAATCTCACTTCTGCTACATTCTGTGTGTCCACTGGGAACAGTGGCTTACTGCTCAGCTAGCAGACAGCTTCTGATCTTGGGCTCCTCCATCATATCAGTGTCCTGATGCAAAGCATCCACTAGCTGCAAAATATCTGAGCCTGTCTGAAGGCATAGGATGGCTGAAGGACTTTGAGATCACTGTACACATGGATGCCTCAGCACAGTCCATCATACGTCCTCACAGAAGGATCCCTTTCCTCATCAGGAAGAAGATGGATCAAAATTTTGATCACCTATACCAATTGTGGATCATTGAAAAGTCTCTAGTCCCACTCCCTGGGTGTCTCCTATTGTGCCAGTACTGAAGCCCACAAATCCTGAAGACATGCACATTTGCATAGACAAGTGAGCGTCCAACAAAGCCATCAAGTGAGAGTGCCACATTGTACCTATGGTGGATTACATCATATATTTCTTCAGTGGAGTCAGGGTCTTTTCCATAGAGGATCTAAACACTGGATATCACCAGTTAGAGCTGGCACCTGCACCATGGCACATCAGCATCTGCCTTATCCATATTGGCCTTTGGAAGTGCCTAAATTTTGGGATTTTCTCCGCCATTGAGGTGTTTTCAGAATCTCATCAAACAAGTTCAGGGTATCTCCAATGTCTCAAACTTCAATGATGATATCCTAATCCATGACACCACTCAGATGGAACACAATCAAACCCTCAAAGCAGTGCTCAAGCCACTGCATGAAAAAGGACTAACACTAAATAACAAAAATGTGCACTCAACAAGCCTAAACTCAACTTTTAAGTTTGTATGTTTTCCACAGATGGCATAATTCCAGACTACAAGAAATTAGAATCCATCGTACACCTGGCTGCTCCTTCCAATCCAGGAAAGGCTCCAAGCTTGAAAGGGGTGACCAGTTACTGCACCAGTTTCACCCCTCTCTTTGCCACCCTTGTGGCAACCCTGATATAGCACACAAAGAAGGAAGTCACACAGAACGGGGACTGAAACACCAGATGGCACTGAAACAACTAAAACACAATATGACCAATGTCATGCCAATGGCCTGCTTTGACCCACAAGATTGATAGAGGTCATTGTAGATGCTAGCCCAGTATGTGTAAGAGTCATCTTAATGAAACAGAGCTCTCCTCAGGATCACAGCATATGGTAGCATATTTTTGACTATGTCGATGTCATTTATGGCTCAGCCCCTGCCTCCTCGTTCTCCCACTGACACATCCTGCCATATTCCTTCTGCCGTTTTGCCTCTAACTCCCCCCCAGAACTCATCACTGCCACCTTTACTCCTCCCTAGACCTCGCAACCACTGTCACATAGATGCATTACACATTCTCTCTCTCTTGTAGCCAAACACTGGTTCAGCCTGCTTCCACCCTATCTGTCAGAAATGCTATGCCCCTGTAGCAATCTCCCCACATAACCTACATGATAGGGATGCCCACACCTTCTTCATCTCCAAGCCCTCCTTCATTGTCTGCTGATAAAGCTGCCTTCTCATACAGACTCCCAGCTTTATGGAACCTCCAGCCACCCCAGCTTTGGAACCTTCCCTCCTCCCCCCCTGCCTCAAACAGCACTTATGCCCCCCTTGCTCATGTACCTCCATATCCCACTCTCCTTCAACACAGCACTCTGGGACAGGGTGGTATCCTGATGTGATCCCTACAACAATCGACCGTAACTGTCAATGTATACTTTATTTCTGGTCACTCTGTAATTGTCCCTGCAGGCTACCTGTTACCACCCAATTTTATACACTATGGAAAATTATATTTTGTATCGTATTTTGTATTTGTATTTTACCATGTTCTGTTCCATGTGTCCTCTTCTGTTACCCCCCCCCACAGTCGCACCTGGAAATGAACCTCGGCTCAGTGTACCTTTCCCAGTAACCACATTTTTAAATAAATAAATAGCAGAGCTTGGAGCTCAGTGGAACAATACCATTCCCAAACGGGAAGCACTCGCCATCGTCTGGATCAGAGAACATTTGTATCTGCTTCCATATGGTGCTCCTTTTACTATTATCACAGGCCTCAAACCTTTGGAACCCTGTCACAGCATGTGGGAATAAACTTCAGATGAGGCAAATTTACAGGTTTCAAACACACCATGGTGATTTATTTATTTTTCAAAAGTTTGAAAAATAATAAATGAAAACAAAAAAAAATTGCAAAGAAAATCACTACTTAACATCAGTAGTTTCTCCTCCAATATAGTCCTGGATCTTAGAGCTCCTAAGACCTTTCTCATCTGCATTCAACAGCTTATCTGCACAAACAGTAGAACCTCTCCTCCTCTCCTAGGGCTGAGCCCCTCTGGGCTGAACTTAAGTGAACTCTGTGAAGAGGTATTTATATATTTTTGGTGGGATCACCTGACTGAGCCCTCTTCTATTTACAAGTCTGGACATGCTGTTTCATGTCTGAAAATGTTGTTTCAAAACCAAGGGGAGGGGTATTTCAGGGGACTCCCTGGTCCAGTTAAAGGTACAGTGTATATATCCACAGATATTGACTTTCTATATCTCTAATCCACAGTGACTAAGCTCTTTTATACATAGACCCTTATACAGTAACAGGTCTATAGTGTGAATTTATGAAAATACCTTAAGGATTTCTTATAACTGTATTAATCATGACATTATTATTGTTTTATACGATATCTGAATCCTTTTTCTTTAAAAATGCTTTACTAACTGTATTCATTACTATTTAAAATAGCCTTCATGCTTTTTGTACATAAAATGGATTTATGCACTTTACACAACATCTCTCAGGGTGTTTGGCATCATTCCAGGGATTGGATGGATGGATGGATGGATGGAAATGGAAAAAGAATGAAAAGAGAGAATGAATAGAAAGTTTAGTAGGGATAGTAAAGAGCTATGCTAGGTGGCCAACCGGAGGCGGGGAGGAGAGAGGTGGAGAAGAAAAGCAAAGAGAAAAGTGTTAACTGTTGCTAGGAAATAAGGAGATAGAAAAGTGGTCCATCAGTCACATCCGAGGGTGTAGCCTAACTCCGTCATAAGCCCCTCTTCAATAACCCAAATGCAACCCTCTTACTCAGATGCAGTTCTGTAGTCTACATTTTCAACTCTTTGACCTCAGAGTGCTTTGTAAGTTAGGAAAGAGCAATCCAGCTAACTATAGGTCAAGGCATCCTTTCAACACAAAACAAGCATCACTGAGTAGGGTCTCGGAAGAGGCAGATGAGTAAGCCAGTTTCCTTGCAATCTATACTGGTCCTAAGGACATGACATTTCAACATGTTTAGCATCCTTTCCTCAGAGCAGTCCTAGCTTCTCAAAGCCTTCTTCACCATCTGATATGAGCTGACTGTACTTGCCTCTCAAGAAGTTGTCTTGGGTGGCACTAGACTCACCCGCCCTGCTTCTTTACAGGACCAAACCCTCTTCCTTGTTCATGAAGGACATCAGGGCATCAATAAGACAGAGAACCTTTTGAGGGAAAAGGTTTGGTTCCCTAGTGTAGACCAAATGGTGAACTTCCTATTTAAGTCATGTATCCCCTGTAAAGGTGCTATGCCACAATCATAACACTCACTACTCTGTATGTCAGAACCTCCAGGTCCTTGAAAATAGCTTGTTATTCATTTTTGTGGACATGACCCTTCAGATGATTAGCTTCCTTTGGTCCTAGATGAATATACTCACTATCCTGTTGTGGAGATCAAGTCCACCTAAGTGCTTATGGCCATTCCTCACCTACACAAGGTTTGTTCCACTTTTAGCATACTACAATCAAGTCAGACAATGGCCCACCTCTCAGCAGCAATGAGTTCCACAATCGTATAACCTATCTCAGATTAATGCATCACAAAATCACCCCTTATTGGTCAGAAAAGCCAATGGCATGGGGGAAAGGTTTATGAGAACTTTGAGTAAAGTCATTTTAACATCTTCAGCTGCTGGCTGGACCTGAAAACAAGATATTTTTCAGTTCCCCTTCAACTATCATGCAACAACTCACAGCACTTCTAATCTACAATCGATAACTTGTTTGGCAGACCCTTGCATATACAGTTACCACTCCTTCCATCAACCTCCTCTGACGTGATTATGCGCATATCCGACTCTAGTGCTAAACAGCAGACGACAGCTTACGCAGACCAGTGTGCTTCTTCAACAGCATCAGGAAAGCCCATTCTACTCTTCAAGGCAAACCCTTTATGGTGATTTCAGTCAATGGCCCAATGGTCACAGACACTTCAGCTGACCATCAGCTTATCTGGAATGCCTCTTTCTTCAAAAGGCTTACTCAGAAATGTCTGCTCCCTCTAGTAGTGGTAGAAAAGGGGAGTGTGATGAACTTGTGGTGAACCTTCCCACTGACCTGCCCCCCGATCATCAGGTTGTTCGGCCCCTGCTGCACGGCTGTATCCTGAAAGACTCAGCAGAAAACCACCTCAGTATCTGTCTGAACATTATTAGCTCTAGAACGGATGTTAGTCTAAAGGACTTGAGAGCATCTGAAGTTGTACATTTCTGCATGATAGTTACAAAGTTAACTACATGGTGACATCGTCATAACACTGTTATTTTCTTGTAGGGGTGGGGTTATAGACATACTGTACTGTATTTTTTTTTTTAAAGGAGGGATTAAATGTAGTAAATCAAATCCATTGCAGTGATCCATTGTAGAGCTGAGTGTTGGGTAGACCCTGAGGAGCCAGAGAACTATGGGTGATCCAAGACAGAACAGAATTAGGAGACAGAGATACATGCTGGCTGTGAACAGATTGACCTTATGCAGGCTAGCCAAGCTGGGATGCAACATCTTATTTCCAGTGGGGTCCTGCTTCTACCCATTTCCACAGCTGGATGGACTGAAGCACTGAGAAGTGTGCCTCGCCCAAGGTCACATGCTGAGCATCTGGCTATGGGGGGGTTGAACCTGTCATCACCTGGTCCCAAGACAGTGCTCTACCTGCCAGACCACACTGCCTTCTCACTAGCTGTAACTGTCCTTTGCAAGTATATAAAGCAAGGTTAGACCTTGCGTCTGCATCTGCCACTTCATTTATGGGCAGTGCAGAACATCACACAATCAGGTGCAACTTCTGAAACTCATAAAGGCATCTGCATCTACAATACATTAGAAGAGGATGTGGAAATGCTGGCCCAGTGACATGGAGGGCTGAAGAACCGTGCGCCTCATCTCTTGCCACGCCAGTGACCCAGGTTTGGAAATGGATGTGAGTCACTCGGGAGCTTGTGTGGTGAGGGAGAATTGAGCATCCACAGGACTGCTCTCCTCCTTTCGGGAGGAGGGCTGCTGTGGCTCGCTGTCTGACTACCACCCAGTGGCAGCTAGATTATCCCAGCTTAAGGGCACCGTGGGTATCTCCACAGAGATGGAGCTCGCTCATTGTGCACATTGCACGTCCTGTGGGCCCAGGGAGAAAACTGATGGAAAACAGCCCCAGCTGCAGAATGACAACCCACCCCTTGCAGGCCCTGTACCATTGACCAGGTACACCCCCACAGTCCTGTGGCAGAGGACGATGGCAGGAAGGTAAGTCCCAGAGAATCCGGGTGACGGGGCTAGGGAGATTGGAAGGTGGCAGCCAGGGCAGTTCAGGAGATAAACAGATTAAGGAACAAAAAAAAAAAAGAAGACGATGTGGAAGTAGTCCCATGTGAGAATTGTGCAAATTAAGGTACGCTGTCCCCCTCAAAGCCATCAAGTACTCCACTTATGCCTCACAGAACTAACATTCAAAGAATAGCAGGACTGCATCAAATAAATGAAACATTAATTAAAGGGGAGTGCCAGATTATTACGCATAAATGATTGATTTGGTGGGAGGGGGGCTGCAGCTAGTGCCACACGGATAATGAAGACAGTACTGCATCAAGAAGCTGGTTTGTTAACTGCTGGCAGCTTCAAAGTATGTTTGCAATTGAAACTGACAAATGAGGAACATTTGTCGATTTCAATTGCACAGATCCAATGCCAGCCCCAGTTACAAACTATCTCCCTGATGTGGTATGCCAATGGAAACCTGGGAGGCAGTACATCCTAGAGATTAGTAGAGCATCGAGCTGTGTGAACAAGGAGTTTTAGCAGACTTGGGTTTGAATCCCCTAACCTCTACTTGCATACTGTGCGACCGGAGCAAGTCAGATAACCTTTCTGAGCTCCCAGGACCCTCCTGGAAATGAGCTCCAGCACAGTGTGTCTTTCCAGTGAAAACTGTCTACAATAAAAGAAACTGCATGTAAAATGGGGAACAGACAAAAGGGAGATGAACAAAAGAGAAACACAGATTAACTTAGTTTGAGACACTGATTTTCCATTTCCAAAAATGGCCAATTCCTTTTGGCAAAGTCTTAAAAAATCTTAAAATCCATTTTCCATTTTTTTTCCATAAATGAGAGCAAATTATCCTGCTTTGTACTGTGCAAAACTGTGGCTCACAATGGTGGGGTTTTCCCCAAACAACTGTTGCAAAGTGGGTTTCTGTGCATGATACACTGGTGCAAATAGAGTTTTTCATGAATAATTGACTCCCAAGTGCTGGTTTAAAATGCCAGATTCTGTTTTTTTATCTGTGTTTTCGATTAAAAACAGAAAATGATCGGCCCTACTTAGTGCAGTCCAGCTAGAATTAGTAACATCCCTTGTGACAAGTGTACATGATGGGATAGCAACACTCACAACCAGAACAAATGAGGACTTGATGAAGTGCTGAGGTGTGTTTGTTTTCTGGTGAGAAGTAATATTGGAATTGGATCTTGTAATAAATCTCTGATTTTGTGGAATTTTCCCTCAAGTCCTCATTTGTTCTTGGTGTGAGTGTTGCTGTTTCAGACTGGATCTTAGTTCTGAGGTTGCCACCCCTGTTGTAGCACCGTACGTTTTTTCCTTGAGCGCAGCTGTCTTTTGTGAAACAGATACATGATGGGATAGTTAGCTAAAATTATAATATGGGTAGGAAAAATCCTAGTTTCTGATCAGCTGAGGCAGGCTAGTATCCGTGCTTTTATCTCAGCCTAATGCCCAGTGGTAAAAAAGCAACAGTGGGATTTGGAATATGGGCAACTCACATACAGAATTCATGCGCCACTTCACTCATCCCCAGTAGCCATTTCAAACATGGCTGCCACCCTTACATAAAAAAGCTAATTCAAATGGCAATGCTACGAGGTAGGCTCTGTGTAAAAGGGCCTTAACTCTTGTATACCAAAGAACTAAAAACATTCCTAGTGGGGGATTCCTTGGGACTAAGAATAAAGCTATTGTAAGCATCCAGGTGTGATAAATAGGCCAATTAACACATTATTTCACCATATGGATGTGCATTTAAGTGGGAGATAATCCTCTTCTGGCACTTGTGGCTGTGCTCTTAAGCAGGATGTGCACTTAAACAATAAGCATTGTTTCAGGGTCTTTTAAGCAAGACAGTATAGGAGAGAAAATGAAAAACATATCAAGTGTGCATTTAAATGGGATGTGAACTTATCCATTGTGCACTTAAGTGGGCTCCACTGTATAATTAAAATTCTTTCTGTACAAGATCTCTTTCTTACACACCTATTGTAAACAAATATTTACAACTGAAGTACTATTTACAGTTGTTATTCCTGGTGTTTCTTTGGTGACCAAGAAAAATCCCCCTCCTATTCTTACCAGCTTGCCAGTGTGCAATCTCTGCTGCTTACCCTGCCACAGATAAAGCTGAGACTTTGGCTCCATAAGTTCTTCTATTGTGTGTAAGAGGGTGAAGATTCTGCTGGTGGATTTCTGCAGAAGTTTGAATTATTGTATTAAATGATAAACAAACATGACAGCTGTTAAATGTGTTGAAAGACAAATGACTGTCAGGTAGGGAATGACTCATTTTTACAAACTATTTTTAATGAAAGAAAATACCTGTTTTAGTGAAAAACGTTGCCTTTTTTAATTTAAATTGTTTCTCATTTTACCTATTTTATAAGTGCAATTGGACACTCCAGGATGTGCATTAGGATGAGATAACTGAGATAATAAATGAGATAATAAAGCAAAAGTAAGGTCAGTAAATCTGTTATACAAGCTCTGAGTTGTGGAGTGCTACACTGAATCCACATTTAATAATAATAATAATAAACTTTAATTGTATGGCGCCTTACAAAAAACCAAGGCGCCTTAGCAATAATTAAAATCACAAAATCAACAAACAAACATCTCAGAAACAAACAATAAAATCAAACTGATGGCATCTTTAATTAATCATCAAACGCTTGGTTCCACAGATACATTTTTAGTGCTTGCTTAAACCCCTCCACAGTCGTGCACTCCTGTAACCGACGGGGTAGAGAATTCCAAAGGGTAGGGGCGGCATACATAAATGCCCTCACCTCAGAAGATTTCAAGCACACCCTTGGAATCTCTAGCAACCCCTCGTTGGCTGAGCGGAGCAATCACCCAGGGCAGTGAGGAACCAAAAGCTCTTTCAAATAGTCTGGGCCCAGTCTGTGTAGGGCTTTAAAATTCAGAAGACCGAC
Organism: Neoceratodus forsteri; assembly: GCA_016271365.2. Lineage (NCBI taxonomy): Eukaryota > Metazoa > Chordata > Ceratodontiformes > Ceratodontidae > Neoceratodus > Neoceratodus forsteri. Next base: position 963,501,435 of record CM028136.1, read on the forward strand.
TTTAAAGGTGATCTGCCACTGAACTGGCAGCTAGTGCAGTCCACACAGCACTGGTGAAATATGACAGGACCGTGATGATCCTGTCAAAAGCCGGGCTGCCGCGTTCTGCACCAGCTGCAAGCGACGGATTTCCACCCCTGGTAGCCCTAGGTACAGGGAGTTGCAATAGTCCAAACACGAGGCCACAAAGGCGTGGATCAGAGTAAGAAGGTAGCTGGATGGAACAAGGTGCTATATCCTGGAGATATTCCTCAGATGATAAAACGAGAATTTGATGATAGCCTACACCTGTGAAGGCAGGGTCAGCCCTTCATCAAAAATTACCCCACCGGTTCTGCACCCGTTCAGAGGTCAGGAGTGGCACGCCCCTGAGAAAAAGTCCAGAGGGTGAGCCCCCACCCAGCTCCCCTATCCGTCGACGCGGGTCCACAACCATTTCTGTATGACTTGTTCCTAAAGGATCTGTGCTTGTCTTTGAGGTCTATTAACAACCATTTTGGAGAACAAAGGGGAGACACTAACAAAGGATTTTTACATCCTGCATATGCCCAAGGCCAGTGTTCATCATCTTCAGGAATTTAACACATTCTGGGTCTTTGATCTACAGTAACAACAGTTTACTGGTCCCCAGTAGTTCACCATTTCCTGTGGATTTGATTATTTATCATCATTTGACTCCTGGTACTTTGGACAAGATTAGTATATTACATATCCTTGAACATAACTATCTGCATGGTATAATATTACTACATCAAGAATGCAACCTAGCCCCACGAGGGGGCCAGCGTATAGTGGGCTGAAGGGAAATGGCTTGAAACTTGCTACGATGAATATCTGCAGCCTAATTCCAAAGATGCCTCAATTGCAGGCGTGGGCCACCCTACATAACCCTGATATACTTTGCCTGACTGAGACCTGGCTATCCACTCGGGTCAGGGATAATGAGATAGTGCTCCCTGGTTACAATACTTTTAGATGTGATAGGAATGGGAAAAGAGGTGGTGGCTGTCTCATTTATTTACAGAACGCCCTACAAGGTATTGTGCTCCCCATCACAACCTGCAGCATTGACCATGAGCTCCTTGCAGTTAGAATCATTTTTGGTGAACATAAAAAATCTCTGGTCATTGCATGCATCTACCTCCAACCAAAAATGGCCAAAGATGGTCTAATTAAACTACTAGGGTCCTTGGCTGGCGTTAACAACAACTGTGAGCTCATCGTGACTGGGAACTTCAACATCAATTGGCTCAGTTATGAATCAACCAGCCAGAAGGATACCATAGCCAGCTCCCTCCTCACGCAATTAGTCACAGACCCCACTAGAATGAACCATAAGACTGGAAAGCTCACGGTCCTGGACTGGCTCCCTGCAAGCTCACCTGACAGGATTACCAATGTCTTGGTACTACTGGATTCGCTAAGCAACCACTCCCCTATCACCTGTCTGTGGTCCAATAATTTCAAAAAAGTGCCACATGTCTTTGTGAACAGCAGAATTCTCAGGAAAGGGCAGCTCTCAGCTTTCAAGGAGGCGCTTTCTCAGATTGATTGGTCTACCCTTAAGGTACTGCATGACCTTGACATAACACTCCAGTACTTTATTGATAACTTTAATAGTGTTTGTGACAGATTTGCTCCTTTCAAAAAAAGAAAAACACGCAGCCATAACAATGGGTGGATTACTAATGACCTTCTAGATCACATGAGGACAAGGGACAACCTTTGGTATCAAGCCAGGGCCCAGTGACCTTCAAAGATACAGGGCAGCCAGAAACAAATGCACACATCTCATCAGGAATGCTACGGTTAATTTCTACAAGGATCGATTGGAAAGAACCTGGGGTGATGGGAGGCAGTTTTGGGACAATATAAAGGCACTCGCAGGGAAGGACGACAAAACACAGCCATCACTGCTAAACATTAATGGCACAAATACCATGGATCCCCACACCATTGTCAAAGAGTTCAGCTCCACCTTCATGGATCTTAGCTCTGTTCTACTGGCTGAATACCTCAAGCCTATCAAAGCTGATAATAGACGCCAACCGGACATCAACTCACACCCTCGATTTTACTTCAAGAGAGTCACTGTCAAAGAAGCACTGGGTTATGTTAAAAAAGAGTGGGGTCTGACAACATTGAGGTGAAACTGCTGGCACTGGCAATTAACGAAGTCATCACTCCCATCACTACGATTTTCAATAAATCCCTCCAGCTCGCCAAATTCCCTTCTCCTTGGAAACAAGCGCTGGTGATCCCGGTGCATGAGGGCGGCAATAGGTCACTGACCGCAAACTATAGGCCCATCTCTATCCTCTCCCCCCTCTTTAAAGCACTGGAAAGGATTGTGGCAGACCAATTTTCTCACTATATTCACAAATACGAGCTGCAATGTCCCCAGCAGCACGGCTTTAGGAAACTCCACAGCACGAACACTGCACTGGTGGATTTCACTGAGTATGTCCATAAGGCATTGGATGAGGGAAAACTGGTTGGGTCCATCTTCATTGACCTAACAAACGTATTCGACACAGTCTGCCACCCACTCCTCTTGTCTCAACTGCATGCCCTTGGTGTTTCCACAACTGCCACTCTATGGTTCCAGTACTACCTAACCTCTGGGTCTCAAAGGGTCAAGATAGGTCACCCTGTATCTGCATCCAAGGAAGTCTCACTAGGGGTGCCTCAAGGGTCCATCCTGGGTCCACTGCTCCTCAACATGTTCCTGAATGACCTACCCAATGCTCTGCACTAGCAAAGTCATTCTATACACCGATGATGCTGTCCTTCTTAGCTGTCACTGTTTCACAGAGCACCTACAGACCAAGCTACAATCACCCTTCCAGCAACTGGAGACCTCGTTCTACTCCCAAAGGTTGCTACTAAACTACAAAAAAACCAAGATGATGCTCCTCTCCAGCCCCCAACTAAAAAGGAGATGCCCAGAACCAACAATCACAAATCACCTAACTGCCCCTCTGGAACAAGTTCACTCCTTCAAGTACCTGGGTGTCATTGTGGATGATACCCTCTCGTATGTTCAGCACATTGACATGGTGGTGAAAGGTGTGAACATTAAATTAGGGATTCTGTTTAGGCACAAAAAAGCCTAACTGCTGAATCCCTCAGGCTCTCAGTCTCCAGCTCTGTCCTCTCCCTGGTCAACTACGGGCTGGTGGTTTACAATGCTGCCACTGATACGGCCCTCAAAAGGGTTGCCACTGCCCTTAACAAGGCTTGCAGACTATTGCTAAATGCTGACTGCTTCACGCACACTTGTACCCTGTATGGTCTGGCCCACATACTACTGCTTCAATCCAGAATCAGATACCAAACTTGCCTGCTAGGGAGAAAGGCCATGCTCTCCCTAACCCCTACCTGCATTGCAGACCTGGTAAAGTAAGCAAGCTCCAAATACAACACACGAAGAACAGTGACAACACAGCTTGATGTCCCATTTTGTAGAATTTCCCTAGGACAAAGATCCTTCATTACCGAGCTCCACTATGGCTAAATGAGATCCCTGCTGCAGCCCTCAATACAACAAATGTTCGGTCATTTAAAAGAGAACTGAAGCAATACCTGCTGAACTCAAACACCTGTGAATGCCCTACCTGAATCCATATCTTCAACCTGGATACCCCCCCCTCTTAAACACCTCTGACTCCCTTACCTGAGTCCATATCCTCAACCTGGATACCCCCCTCATCTGTCTGAGCTTTCCTCCTGTTTTACCTACCCTGGACCCCCACCTGCCATCCCTTGCCACCCCAGCTCCCTCCAACTCCCTCCCTCTATACTCCCCAACACCTCCCTTTTCCACCCACTCTCCGCCTAAATATTCTCCTTCTCCCAATCCCTTTCTCTCTCTCCCTCCTCTCTCTCCTCTCTCTCTCTCTCTCTCTCTCTCTCTAATCTACCCCTCATTCACACTCTCCCCCTTTCTTTCTCCTACCCTTTCGATATTCTATCTTGACAGGCCCCCACTGGGGCAGCTATGCCGTACGTTGCTAATTGGGAAACCTCGTTTGCACTCTCCCCCCCCTTTCTTTCTCCTACCCTTTCCAATGCTCTACTGTGACTGGCCCCCCTGGGGCAGCTATGCCATACGTTGCTGTCTAGGTTACTCAAGTGTATTATTTATCTATTTTCTGTATTACATAGCAATCTTATATTTTATGTTAACTGTCAAGATTTTGTTATGTCTCTGCTATTTTACATCCTGACATGGAACCTTTGTAAAAGAGTGTATGCTCAAAGGTTGTATTCGAATTGCCAAATAAATAAATAAAAATAACTACCCTTTCATGGGTTGCAAGGCCTTCCGCCTACATAGTCAGCCTCAATATGCCCCTAGGTGGGTGTTATATCAGCATAGCCCACATCTTGTCATGTGTTATTCCCTGCTTATTTCATTGGTGTGAAATATGAATGCAGTGCAGTGTATAATTGTAAGTAAGTAAAAGTTTATTTATAATAGCACTCTACTCCAGAGGCCCAGGGTGCCTTACAGTAGGATCAGGAATATAAATAAATACATTTACGTAACATGCGTGGACTCAGAAGCTGTTGTATAAGTTAGTTTATCTACACAGCCGTTATATGTGTGTATACGTGTGTGTGTGTGTGTGTGTGTGTGTGTGTGTGTGTGTGTATAATATATATATATATCTATATTATATATATATAATAGTGGTGTTACTGCGCCACTATAGTTAGGAGTTGAGCAGGCACTTTAATGTTAAACCTCAGATTCTGCACGTTAATAACTTTACAGCTGTTCAACAGACTTGCACGAACGTTTGTGTGCACGGTCTCCTGGGGTAGATCTCTTGATGTGCCAAGTTTCGATCTGGGCAGATTTGCAGATTCTGATAGTGAAAAAAAACTGAAAATTCACCACTTTTTGCAGGGTTTTTTTCTCATTGTGCTATGCACAAATGGTGTTGAATTGTGGTCTGAAATTTTTGTGGTACAAAGAGCCTGGGTCACAGAACAGCCCAACATTTATTTGGTGAAAAAATATTAATCCGTTCCAAAGTTATTGCTTTTTTAAGGTCCCATTATTTTCAATGGGATTTTCATTTTCCAGAATAGATTCCTGGGACAAAAAAGGAATTTGGCATGATGAACAAGGATCCTTTTTCTTGAGGGGCCACTCCTCGTTCACCAGAAAAAAATTCCTTTTTCGTGAGCTGCCATCTTGTTTTTTGTTTTTGCCCCAAAGAAACTGCCATAACTCTGCCAAGGGATGTCTGTTTAAGACATCTAAGTATGATTCTTGCTCATCAGGAGTTGATGAGCAGTTCTTTTTGGATTCTGAGCTTTGTATGCCCTTAGAATTCTTTTTTCAATCAGTTTTAATCCTTTTTTTTTGCCTCTCGCTTACTTCCTTTTTTGCCATTCCTTTTTCATCATGGTGAAATTCATTATGGTGAAAAAGGAAATCAGGTGATAAAAAGGATTTCACTTTGTGACAGATGGCCTTTTGTCAACCAGATGGCCCTGTTGACAATCCTTGTTCACCAGCCCATTTCCTTTTTCACCATGATGAGAAAGGATGGCGAAAAAGGAATTTCAGGTGGTGAAAAGGGTTTACTGGCTGGGCCATCTGGTTCACAAAAGGGACATCTGGTCATGAAAACTGGAAATACTCTTTTTGCCTACTAATTTCCTTTTCCGCCATGATGGAAAAGGATGGCAGAAAAAGAAAATGAGATGGCGAAAAATAATTATTGTTATGGCCACCTTGTCCTCAAAAATATCTGCAGGACATCTGGTCCTGAAAAGCATAGCCATTTGGTCGGAAAATCTTTATTTTTGTGTTATGTGACCTCCCCAAACATAGAAATCCCTGGTGTCTAGAGGCACCTCCCCACCATGTATATCTATGTTTTTTATGTATTTATTTGTTTTATATCTATTGTATTTAAGAGAAAAATATTTTTTTAGGCCCGGACCCCCTTTTTTGGGGGGGTTCACAATGCTCTAGGCTTTATTCCTGGTGTTTAGTGGTATCCCCCTACCCTCCCTTTTGTTTTTTTGTTTCTTTCCCTGGAAATAAGAAAACTGCCCCTCAATGTTTTTCATTATTTTTTTTTTAAAACCTGTAAAAAAAAAAAAAGGCCATCACCGATCATGCCCACACCCACCACCTGACCTCTGACTGTGCATCCATCTCCCCCACACCCCCGTGATGTCCCCACAGACCCTCACTCACCCCAAGAGGTCCCAGATTTGAGATTTGCTCTCCTAGTTGAAAACACATCTAGCTGCTGAAACCAGCGACTGCAATTTGAGAAACATTCTCCTATGCTGTACCCATGTCACCTTATTTTCTAATGGAATGGGGTTAGCATTAGGGTTGACAGCCCCAAGACAGACCCCCCCCCCACCTGTGGGTCTACGTAGGGTGGGGAATGGGGTGTTAGGGTTGGAAACCCTAATGCCACATTTCCTTACTTTTGTCAGTTTAACCATAACTGATGCATTAAAGTTTTTTGCAATATATATATATATATATATATATATATATATATATACATCACACACACACACACACACACATGCACAATTTTATAAAATGGGTCTGGAGTTTTCTGAGTCCTAATTGGCTGAGAGATACCTGTGGTCATGTCCTTATCAGTGCATATTCTGTCAACTGGTACCTCTTCAGCCACTCAGGACTCACCACAAGAGAAATACCCATGTTGCTGTTGTTCAACTGTTCTCCTTTTGTTGTACTCTCCGGGCGTGCCTGAAAATAGTCATTTTATGGCTAGTGCACCTATCCGGTTAACAAAAACTAAATAAATAAAATCATGCTGCCAACATGACAGATCTGCATGCCAAGCTGCTTGCCCCCGCCCACAACACGATGTCCATTATTCCAGCCACATTTTACACTGCACAACAGCACCACTGTATGGGATCACTGGACCAAAACTTTTTTTTATGCCTTTTCTATCATTTAAAAATAAAAATCTGATCTCTGCTGCATCTGAAGAGAAAGCTACCTCCAATCCAGTCAGCGTTGCACATGCCACCGAATCGCAGTTTTTAAATGACAAGAACACGGAAATCCGCTCCTCCAGCAAGTGTTCTAACCACTAGTGTTATTTGTGAAGCAGATGCTGTGAAATGTAAAACAACATGCAGGTTTCCCATTTTTTAACACTGAGCTAGCTAGCAGCCTGTTGTTCATTATAGGGTGATGTAACGGAACCACTCGGGGAAAAGCACTAACTACAGCGTCCCATAAGGGACACGTTCGCTCCCACGGAAAGCAGGTGACATTGAAAACATCAAACTGTTCAAGATAAAAACAGTTTAGAAGGTGCTTCTATATGGATGGGGAACATAAAGAAACAAAGCTATTCTCCAGGGTGTGTGAGGGTGTGTGTGTGTGTGTGTGTGTATGTCTGTGTGTAGGGGGATGCACAGACATTAACACCATCTAGTGGGAAGGACTTCTTTTCTATCAAGATATATTTTACAGCATTTGATACTTTTTATCTGGGGTTCTGAATTTTGTAATGATTTTGTTTTTTTACAGAGGAACCATTTTATGTGTGGAATAAATCACTCTGAGGTGTGGTTTATAGCCAGATAAGAGCACTTCCCAGGTGCTAAAAGCACTTGGTGCTAGCACTATGCGCCTCATTATGTACATGGGGCGTGCTCTTATCAGGCCATAAACCACACCTCATGTCTTATTCCTTACATATACATCATAGACAGTACACATCATCAGTTAGTCCCACCCCCTCAATTCCAACCACCCTACCAGCACTACTTCTACACCCACACTATCCCATACATTGCCTTACTCCTAGTCTACCAAGCCGCCCCCATTACAAACTTATCCATTCCTGCCACGGTGATCTGCGTTATTTGTGGAGCTCCTCTGTGCTGCTACAAAAAACAAAGAGTTACCTTTTTTTTTCCTTAAAGCTCCACCAAACCGCCAGTCTACCATGATGTAGTCTGCAAGTACCTCATAACTTTCCTACTCTTTATGTGGAACGACTGATGACTTATCTGCGTCCTCCAGGGCCCTGCATATAATCCACCTGGTTCCTTCCATGGCAGATATTTCTTACACTCTGTTTAGTGTAACTATGTACATTTCTTTGACTTTGCATTTATCTTGTCTATACAGGAATGTATATATTGTATCTCCCTGTTATTTCCCCTTCCCCCAAGTGGCAGCTGGAAACGAGCCCCTCTGGGCTCTGCTTGATTTAAGCAATAACGACCGAGAAGCCAGTCATTTCCAAGGGATTGGCGACCGGTTGGGGGGATGGGTAGCCCGAGGCACAGCCAAAGAACACCCCCCCCTCCAGCCGGTCATTAATCCAAGGAAATGATTGCCTTCAAGGATATTGTTGTGATTATAAGTCTAATCACAATAACAACTTTCATTTTAGCCAGTTTTGTTTAGGTTTTAGCTGTGCGGTACAAGCCATGTGTTCCACGCAGCATCAGTCTGCAGCTGGATCAGTCATTTCCAAGATGTTAATGATCAATCCACTAACCAATCCAGAGCCTCGCTAGGCTCATGAATAATTAATTAGGCTTATAATACCTGGTAACATATGAACGTCCTCAGTAATGGAGACCGTACCCAGAAAACAGCAGAGCATGCAGCTAGTTTAAACTCGAACAGGGACTGAATAGAAGACAAAAATAAGCAGAAAATAAGAAAAAAAAGAGGGCACCATCTGAAAATGTGATTAATGTGAAGATATCAGAGAACCTACATTTAAGAAGATATTTGAATTAAGAAGATTGTGGGTTAACTACAAAAGCGAAGTGAACACACTGTTTAATCCAGATAGCCACTTAATACTTCCTGATGAAGCTGGGCTTCCAATGAAACGTTGAAGGATATTAATTTGTTTAACAGATTAGCAAATTCAATAAAATCAATATATGGGATGCCAATAGTTCCATTCCGATTTATTTAGCATATAGTAGTCAGCTCAGGAATGTTGTACTCCTCAGATAATTTTTCTGTATTTAACAGGACTTTGCTGCTCTAAGTCTAAACAGAACGAATAAATAAAGTAGCAACAATATTTAACAAGTAGCATACGCTAGTAAAAAGAACATGCACTGTAGTTACATCTAATGAGAAGCAGATTTTAAGATTAGCAGCTGCTTTTAAAGATCAGATGGCAGGTTAAGGAATACACTGCCCATGTTCAGAACACTACTGGCTTGTTTTGAGGTAACAGTTCAGAGACTATTGCCAGCTGCCATGGTAACAGGGTATAACACCTGCCCTTACCCTGCTATCACCTTCCTGGGTGATGGAGTCTGGCTAGCTGCAAAGAAGGTTAGTTACAAGGCTGGCGGGTATTAATTGGGGTTATAAAAAAATCTAGCAATAAACAACCATGCTATAGAAAATACCACAGAGGCATAAATCTCTTTCAAAATTAGAGCCAGCTTATTTAGCAGACTATAAATAACTGTCTTTTTTCTTATTTCAGCAATGGCTCTATCAATGACAAGGTAAATGACTAGGAACATGGCTACGCAGCCTAAACAGTGAAATAACATCTGCACAAATGAATATCAGTTTCTTTTCCCTGACAAATCATCTAGAACTTTTTGTATCACACATTTTTCACCCCAACCCCCGAGATGAACAGTAAATGTCCTGGACACATTTCAGTCTATTTTAGCCACAGTTTGTGATACCTCAACCCCAAAAGATGAAGTACATGAGGTTGATGTAGCTCCTTGATGTGATGTGATGTGCTGTGCTGCCCTGGCCAGGGATTGATGAAGAATTATCTTCCTGAAGTCCCGCTGCACTCTTGGTCCTCTTCGGTCCTGGTTCCACTCGGCTGTACCTCTGGTCCTCTTCAGTTCTCTTTCGAAAGGTGAACCCTCCCTATAACTTTAAACTGTAAAATAACAAAGTCTCTGAAGTATCTTGGCAAGTAACTGAAAAACGGAACTTCCTCTCACTCCTCCTTTGGTTGGACTGTCAAGGTCCAACAGCTCTGTAACTCAATCTGACTAACTTTTCCTAACTAAAGATCATTTGCCTATCGGGCATCCAACTGGCTCAACTCTCTTGGCAGCGACATAGTGACCGCTCCAACACTCGGCCTCTTCAAGTCCAAGCCGTGCCTCTCACTGCTTGTATCCTGCGATTGCCCATCTTAACATTTCCACCGTTCCAGCTGCACATGCCCCAGCACCCAGCACTTGCAATCAGTCTTTGCACCCCTAGCACCTTACCTGGCATATTCCCTCGACAAGGCCCCTGGCTGCACTGTCTCCTGCCCTCACCCACCCTCACCCACCTCCCCGTATCTCCACTCCTGCCCCTGCCCCACCCACCTCCCATACTCCCCTCCCCTGCACTCCTACCCCCTTGATCTCCTACCCTCACTTCTCCCCATCAGCCCCCTTGTCTTGCTCATAGCTCAAGTCTTGTACTGGTTATTACATGTCTGTAAGTCAATGACTTTATGTTTGTAACTAAAATGATGACTGTTGCACACGCTGACGTGGAACCTTTGTAAAAGAGCCTTGGCTCAAAGGTACTGTAATCCTAGATTGAAATAATTAAATAAATAAATAAATAAATGAAATAAAAACTTATTTCTAACTTGGCAGAGACAGCCCCCTATCTGTCTATCCTGTCACTTTCAACTTTTCCTATTTTTTTCTTTTTCTTTTCTTCAGAGGAGTTGCCTGAGGCAGAGCCCTCCCACAGCACTCCTGTCAACTTCTTGAGGAGGAGAGAAAAACCCTCGAGCTACTCCTACTCAGACCTTTAGCCCACCCTACTCGACACCCGATTGGTGCTTTTAGCTGTCAAGGCCTCTGGCAGCCAATCAGGAGAGAGCTTGAGCTCCCCTAGAGGTGGAAGCATCTCAAGCTGCTCCCCCCAACTGCTGTCTTTGCCCCACTTTGAAGCCCCTTATTACCCCCTTTCTGAGGTAACACTGCCCAGATATGATGTGGGTAGGTAGGACTGGTGATTTCCCAGCTACCCCACTTCACACTTTTTTAATATAAATTAAACGTGTTCCCGTTGGGAGCCACTGAAATGCAGCACCCCTTCACTTTATTTTCATTAGCTGGCTGATCCTGCCTCCTATGCTGACATCAGGATGTCCTTGTGACGTCTGCATCAGCCAGCATCCTCCCATAAACATGCCCTGCCTGATGCTACCTGGAGGACTGCTTGCTTCTGCCCCAGGTAGCCACCTATTGTTTACATATATTTATTTATTATTTAGCCCCTCTGGGCTTCTGCTGGCTGCTGCTACACTATTTGTGTGGGCTCTTCCCTAGCCTGAGTACTCTCTTTCTGTCTCTCTGTTTTGTTTTTTTTGTTACCCCCACCAGCTTACATTTCCAGCCCCTTGGGGCTCTCACATAGCTGCCGTGCAACTCTTTATTTGTTTCTCCCCTCAGGAGCACTTCCCTTCCTTTGCCTGTGCCCTGCAGGCGCTTAAATAATATTGAAAACACTGGCCCCATGGCCATTCATCCAGCTGCAGTGCGGCTTTTAACCTTTGCAGCACCTGCTGCTCTCTGTTGCCGCTCTCTCACTCCTTAACACCCCCCCCCAGGTTTCGCATTTATGCCGCGGTGCAGCATTACTTCTGGCAGTTTCTGCCACCCTCTCGCACTCTCTGGGAACCCCCTGACTCTCTCTAATGCTGCAGAGTGGCCTTTTCTTAATGCAGCATCGTTGCAGCACCTTTGCTCCTCTCAGCCCCTGGCTGTTCTCTCAAGCCCCGTAGGGCAGAAATAATTAAAACACTGCCACCGGAGCAGTGATTGGGAAGGTGGGAGAAGGCGCTTCAGTTCTGGCTCCTCCACCTTCCACTGGCTTCACTTTCTGCCTGCTCCATCTCCCACCCATGCGGAGTAGGCTGCAGCCCGTGCTCCATGTGGGCTGGGAGTTTTACAGTGCCCACAGGCACTCTCTGTAGCGCGGTTGCTCTATGCAGCTGTCCTTTGGCTGCACGGCAGCCCACACTTGCCTTTCTCCTGTCTGCCACCCAACCATCGCCCACATCAACATAAGGGCTCAGGGAAGCCCCCACTAAACCCCAGGGAGGGTTTAAAGTTTATTTAATACAGTTGCTGGCATCCTGCACCCAGTGGTAGCCCACTAGACTACCAGGGCTATCTATTACAACAGGGGCCCCCCCAGGGCATTTCAAAGCCTCACAAGACCACCAATGCCACCTTTGTTTCTCCACAAGGGCTACTAGCCCCCCACTAGTTCATTCGGGCTACTAACTAACATATTGGCTACTCAGCCACTGCTAGGGGCACAGGGGTTTTGCTGAGCCCCCCTTCCCCAAACCTCACTCTCTTCCTCTATTTCTGCTTTTTTACTGTTTCCTTTCCCCCTAACCTCTTTTCTCTTTTTGTTACACAGGTCTGACAGGACGAGGGCTCCTACCTATCAGATAAGTATTACTTTTATTTCTATCCTGTCCCTTCTGCCCTGTTGGACCCTTTAAGAGCTGCGGATCCTTTGTGACCCCTTTTCTATCTTTTTTTTTAACAGGTACCTTGGCATCACCCCTTCGGACTCCTACCTTAGCACCCTGTGGCAGGTAAGTCCCTCTATTTTACATATTATCTTGGTGGGTTGACTGTAACGGGTGGCCACATCCATTACAAGGGCACTAACACAAACTATGTTTGGTTATGTGACTGCATTTTAGTCAATCAGAAACAAGTTACTATTCAAGGGTTATATTATAGTGGCCCGACAGTGCCTCTGTTATTAGGGTTACAAATGCTGTTCTTTGTTAAACCCTGATTTTTGCACCTTAATAACGCAGCTGTCCCTGGATGGAAAAACCAGAAATTTTGCATGTGGGTTATCAGCACCTGGATTTCTGGATCCTGATAATTTGGTAACGATCAGTTCAGCAGTTTAAAAGTTCTAGAAGGTTGAAATAACATGAAAATATATTTCTAAAGCTTGCAGATAGCATTAAATTGGTGCTGCGTTCAAACCTGAAATGTTCAGGTTACTTTTTTTTTTTGTTCTTATTTAAGAATTTATCCTCCTTTGTCTGGCGGGCAGCTGCCTCAGATTGATCCCCAGTCCCTCCAGGTCAGCTCTCTGCCTCCCCTAATGTGCGCCTGGTCGTGGTTTCTCCCCATGGGTTCCCCTCTGTCATGACAGGGCCGAGCAGGGAGGGCCATCCCCCCGTACAACAGGGAGAGATCAGAGGCATTAATATAGGCCCGCATTCATTCAAAATCTCAACATATGCGGATGATGTTCTTCTCATCTAACCCAACCCCCTCAATCTTTGATTCTTTCCCTGTTGCCCTTCAAGCCCTCACCAAACTCAGTCAGATCTCAGGCTATAAGCTTAACCTGTCTAAAACTGTAATTATGCCTCTCAATTCTAAATCCCTTAAATGGGATCTCCAGCCCGATGGTGCCAGAATCTGGTCCCCTAACTGCTGCACCTATCTGGGTTTCCAGTTAGCAACAGACAGTAACTCACTACTAAACTGGAACTTCTTGCCATTACTTCAGATGCTCCAAGCAGATCCCAAATGCTGGATGGCACTACTGCATTCCCTATGGGGTAGGATCTCTGTTACAAGGATGAACATCCTTCCTTGGATACTTTGTCCCCTTAGCATGATGGGCCTTCCATTATCAAATACCTGGTTTACCAGGCTACAGAGGACTCTTGGAATTTCTATGGAAAGGTAAAACCCCAAGTATAGGATACGCCAAACTAATCTTGGGAAGTCCCACAGTGTACTACAACTCCCAAATCTCCGCTGGTATTCTCTGGCAGCTCAAGCCAGCAAATTCCTTGCTTGGGCCTTCAAGATATGGGTGTATCCCCTGTTACTTATTACCCACAATGGAAAGGTATAGAACTGTATCTTTGCCAAGCCATAGGCATAAACCATAAAGCCCTGCCCCACTTGACCTGGATAAAACTAACATCAAAGCTTAAATACACCCCCATAGGATTGTCTGTTAAAATCTACCTACAACTTTGTAAACTCCTTGCATATACATTTCATAAGAACTTAACCCAACCTCTCCAACAAAATCCCAGTTTTAAATTGGGTCACAAACCTATTCCTGCCTCCTTTTCTATCTCAAACAAGCCTTAGTCAAGTCCTGCATAGGGAGGGGGTCGTTTCTAGGGCAGACTAGATGGACTGCACGGTCCCCATCTGCCGACGCTTTTCTTACGTTCTTCTGTTCTTCTTATGCTTGCCTATTTCAGAATGGCCAATTAGTGACATCTGACCTCTTTTTTTTTTAATTCTGTATTTTTTGTAGCCCCCACTCCACCAAGGATCTGCCTGGTCATGGGCCTCTAGTACCCCCACTTTCATTTGAGCCAGACTCCAGACACCACCAACTTGCCCCCTTGGGGTGGAGTCGCGACACCTTAGGGCGTCAGTGCCGCGAACGTGGGACTAGAATCATGAAGCCAGCCCCGAAAGCTGATTAGAGCAGGGGCAGGCTTCATAGAGGCGGGTGCGAGCTGTCTTTTTCTTGTTTTTTCCCCTGAGGGGCGGAGACGTGCAATGATGACCTGCGTCTGTCCCGCCCCTCTATTACTGTTATATGCCTGCACTAGCGATTCCTTCCAGCCTCCGCTAGGAGTCATTGCGTGCTGGATATTCTCCCCGACCCTCCCCCTGAAGAAGGAGAGCAGCCTGAAGGCACCTCAATCTTTCTTTCCTGGCCGGTCCTCCAGCTCCCAGGTCCATTCCTGAACCTGGGTCACTGGCATCACGAGAAGAAATCCAACGGCTGCGCCGGCTCGACATCTGACCTCTCTAAAAATGCCCATGGTTTAATCAATGCCAGCATCTTTCCCTTTTTGCAACAAACCCACATGGTACAAATTCCATTTGGCCCCTGTCCTTGGAATTTTTCTGATGGCACAAAATATTGGACCCTTGTAGGCTTGGCCACTGGTGATCACACAATTTCCATCCTCTATAAAACCTTCCGGACTCTCAGAAGGGTAAAACTAAAACTCAAATGCTACTATTGGGTGAAGGAATTCCCCACTCTGATGGCTCACCTCAGCAGCCCTACCTTTGGGAATATGCATGGGCTTTAATGCCAAAAAGTGCAAGGTGCTGCATTTTGGGATGAAGAACCCAAGGAGGAGTTACCAGCTAGGGGGAGTGCAGCTAGCCCAGACAGAGGAGGAGAAGGATCTGGGTGTGCTCATTACAGGGTCAATGAACAACTCGGCACAATGTAGGAAGGCAGCTGCAAAGGCCAACAAAATGCTGGGTTGTATTGCAAGGGTATATCCTCGAGGAGGGAGGAGGTGATTCTGCCACTGTATAGGTCATTAGTTAGACCACACCTGGAGTACTGCGTGCAGTACTGGCGTCCGTATCTGAAGAGGAACATTAAGTTACTGGAGGGGGTGCAGCGCAGAGCGACAAAGATGATCAAGGGGCTGGGGGACTTATACGAGAGGAGGTTGAAGGAGTTGAACATGTACTCACTGGAGGAGAGTAGAGACAGGGGTGACATGATTGAAACCTTTAAATACATGAAAGGAATAAACAAGACAGGTACAGAGGGGCTGTTCAAAGTAAAGGAGGGAGGGCCACCAGGGCCATGATATGAGACTGGAGCGAGGAAGGTTCAGGAGGAGACACTTTTTTACAGAGAGTGTGGTGGCTGGGTGGAATGCGTTACCTGCTAAAGTGGTATGCAGTAGAACAGTGGACTGCTTCAAATGAGGATGGGACAGGACAAGGGGTAGGGTTAATGAAGGGGAAGGGTGGAAGGGAGGGGCAGCTGCAGAATAAGGGGTGCTAGCTGCACATTCGAGCAGACTTGATAGACCTCTAGGCCTTTATCTGCTGGCAAATTTCGTATGTTCGTATGTTCACACATATGTCTTATGCAATACAAGATCACCAGTAATTTATACTTTACCCCACAGAAGCTCCACAAGTTGAACATTCTCCCCAGTCCTACAAATACAAAATGTAATAACCATGTAGGGTCTCTATAGCATATTTTATGGGATTGTGCCATGTCCGAACTCTTATAGCAGCAAATAAAAGCTCAGTTGGACCCATTGTTGGGACTTGACAATACTTAAACTCCAGAATCATGTTTGCTGGAAATAAGTATCAATAACTTACTCAGTGCCCAGAGACACCATATGGTTCTTATTACAGCTATTGCCAAGTTGGTTTATCTTACGCCACTGGGTGGACCAAACCATTCCTTCCTACAGGGAGTGACACAATGAAATGCTCTCCTTCTTAAGGATGGAAAAATCATTGGCCAACCTCAGACATTCCTTGAAAAATTATCAAAAAAAATGGGAGAAGCTACATACCCTTCTAATGGTTTCCTAAAGGGTGGTTACATACTATTGGGATGACCCCCCCCCCCACAAGCTTCTAGGGGTCCCACTCTATGTTATAGTTGATATGTTTTCATTCTAGACCCACATTTATATCCTACTTCCACCTACTTCTTATACATACCTATTGGATGTAATCATATGGGTATCTCTTTTTGTTTATGAATTGTTACCTCATTATGGGCTGGCAGTATAGCCTAGAGATTAGAGGAACAAGGTGTGAATGAGCTTGGTACATCCAGCAGATCAGACCTGAGTTTGAGTCTCACAACCTCCACTTGCATACTGTGTGACTCTGAGCAAGTCACTTAACCGCCCAGTGCTCCCAGGTCACCCCTGAAAACAGGCACTTGAGTCTAGTGGGCCTTACCCAGTTACCAAAGACTAAAATAAATAAATAAATAAATGTCTTCTTAAGGTTCATCATTGTCATTAGTCTAAAAAATTTTAACCTGTTCGGGTTCCTGGTCCTATCTACTCAATGATAAAATTGTTGTGTATGTTGTTTGGTTGGTTTGTTTGGTTACTGAAGTTGTTTGGTTGGTTTGTTTTGTTACTGAAGGTAATAAAATATATTTGATAAAAAAAAATAAACATCTTGATCACAGTGAGCCCTGGTAGTTGTAATACATATTACATACTGTTTCCCTTTTAATTTGCAGCATACTATGAAAAACCTCAATCACACCTCTTTTTTGTGTAAACTACAGTCATTGCAACTCATATGAACTATTTAATTTCACTTCTGAAGAATGTTGAAGGTATCATGGTAAAATGTTATGTGTCAAAAAGCGATCATGTTACACTGTGATGGATTAATAGAACCAAATGGCTGCAAGGCAAAGTATTCATCTTTTTTTGCTTCTGACAACACCTAATACATTTGTTTCGGCTCCAGAATTAATTTTCTAATATTAAGAAAGGTCAAACTGAATTATAGCAATATGAGCTTTTGCGTCATCTTTAACAAATTATCCAAAACAGGGCTGTCAACTTAAAGCGGATAATATTTTGGGTGATAAATGTTTGCACTGATTAGCTGGTCAAAATGAATTCATCTCCATGTTTGATATATGCAGCAGGAGAAAGTACCAAGAAAGGCATTTGTTTTATTTCACACTCTCACGATTTGCTTTTATTCATTATTTTTTGGCACTCTGAGCTGCTTCTGGGGCGGATCACAGATTTTCCACACTGAGTGAAATAAGCATGAAAACATTCATTTTCAATATATGGCCTAAGCAGATTTTTAAACTGAATTTGGGCCCATGCATCCCTCAGTCTCATATCCCCAAATGTACTATAGAGTTAGCCATGCCTCCGTTTTCCCCTTCTCAGTCTCAACCCCCTTCCCTTCCCAGCTGGACAGAGAGAAACATCACAAACCTGATGAGGAGGGGCGGTTTCGAGTAAGGTGATATGAAACAATTCTAAATACCTTTGCACCTCATCTTTCTTTTTCCACCTTCTTCTGATATATTCCAGATGATTTTTTTTAAACAAATGATTTTTCTTACTTTTTTTTTTACTATCTGTGTGACTGCCTTGTATTGTCTCTCTCCACTGTTCACTGCTGTTTCTTGGTTTTCTGGCCATTCTGTGCTGTTGGTTCCACAGATGTGTGTTGTTTCCTTGTGGGTGTTGAACAGTGGAGCAGACATTACAGAATGCACAGAAACCTTAGAAACAGAAAACCATAAACAATAAGAAAAAAAAAGTAAAAGAGTATTCTTCAAATGAATTTTTCTAACTTGCAGCATTATATCCCCTTGAATCATCTGGCCTGAAACATAGAAAAATCTAAATGTATGCTCTTTGCCACAAAAAGAGTTTTTTATTAAAGCCTCTGAAAAATTAATGATTAAAACACTCAACGGCACAGCTCTTCAGTCAGTTTTATCCTACAAATACCTCTGTGCCTGGCTCGACTCTGTTGAGCTGGGATGCTCACAGAAACATAGAAAGATACAATTTCAAGGCAGAAGAGGACAGAAGGTCCATCAAATCTACCTTTCCTATATTACCTCACCCCCACTGACATACCTTGCTGATAGGCTGTTACCCCTCCTCCCTTGGTCTACACCACTCAAACCCATGAGTACCTTTGTCATTTGTCAACTGTCTTTTGTTAGGCAGAAGGGATACCCAGTTATTAAAATAAATAAATAAATAAATGGGCCGGCCTGGTGGTGCTGAGGGTTGAGGCGCTGGACGTCACACCTCGTACCACGCCGGCGACCCGGGTTTGGGACCGGACTTGGGTCGACGGGGGTTGGCCAGGGGGAGAAAGGCTGAGCATTTGATGACAACTCCCCTTCTCCGGGGAGAGGGTGGGTGATCCATCTCGGTGAATGGCGATCTCTGGTGGAGGCTGGGGGCACAACAGCTCGTCGGCACTTCAGGGGTTTGATTGGTCATGGCCGGAGGCCTGTGGACCAATCACCTCTAGGGGCTACAACATCTAGGGGGAGTACGTTGCCGACGTCGGTGCTCGCGCCTTGACATCGAGGGCAGCAACGTCCTCAGAGAATAAGGGAAAATCACCCTCCAGAGCTGGGTAGATGGAGCACCGAACCCAGTCCTGATGTACCACCAACTGCCGCTGTCCAGGGGACCAGAGAAGACATTACGTACAGGGGTTTCGCCCTACCCCACCCGGGGGGTAATCCGCAGTAGAATGTGGGACCCCAAGCAGCAGGTAAATCGGTAGCAGGGATGGGTTCAATTGGCGACTCCTGAAGTGGCGCCTCGGGCAGGGATGTAGGAGCTGAGAAAAGAAATTACAAAAATAAATAAATAAATAAATAAAAATGTCTTTATTCAGATGAGGACTTCAGAATTGGGTGCAGTATTCTAGGTGAGATCTCACCAGGGATTGGTGCAGTGGCATAATCACCTTGCTTCTCCTACTGTCAAAGCCCATCCCTATACCCACCAGCATCCTGGATGCCTTGCTGCATGCTTTGCATTGACTCGCTTGCTTGAGGGAGTCACTAATTATGACCCCACATCCATCTCCTCTGTTGAAGAGGCCAGTCTAACCCCTCCCATCCAGTATTCCATGCATGGATTCCATCTCCCTAAGTGCATTATTTTGGCATTGAATCTCAACTGCAGGACCTTAGACCATCGCTCTAGTTTCTCTAGGTCCTTCTAGCATTCCAGCACCTCTTCTTCATTATCTAGCATGCCACATAGTTTTCTGTGGTCAGCAAAGAGACACAGCATTCCCGGAATACCTTCCCCTGCATCACTTATGACGATATTAAATAGGGCAGGTCCCAGGACCAATCTCTGTGTCACTCTGCTCAAGACCTTCTTGTCCTGCCAATTTAGCCCCATTCACTACAACCCTCTGTTGCCTCCCCCAAGCCAACTTCCTACCCACCTAACTAAACCCTGCTCTACTCTCAACTCCCCCAACTTCTTCAGCTGTCTCCTGCGGGGTACTGAATCGCAGGCCTTGCTGAATGTGAAGTAGACTGAATCTACTACCTGTATGCTGTCAATCCCCTTGGTGACCCAATCAAAAAACAGTGTCAGGTTGGTCTGCCATGACCTCCCTGACACAAGCCCATGTTGCTTGCTGTCCTGCAGTCCCCTGTTCTCTGAGTATGCACCAAGTCTTCCTTGGCTATGATGTCCATCAGCTTACCTACACTGGAGGCAAGGCTGACATCTGTGTACCCCCTCCTGTAGAGTGGTGCTACGCTGGTGGATCTCCAATCCACTGGTACCACTCCCAACTTCATTGTCTTGTTAAACAGACACGTTAAGGGTAGTGCCAATTCTGCGGCTAGTTCCCTGAGTACCAGTGGGTGCAGGCCATCCAGGCCTGGCACCTAGTCTACCTTGAGAGCTTCTAGACCCCTTTTACCCTGACAGCTAGGATCTGTACTTCTCCCATTATCTGCCCCCCCACGTGTGTGGCCTTGATACCACTCTTTGACAGAGGACCATTGTCCTCCACCATGAATACTGAGTAGAAGTAATTGTTTAATAGATTTACCTTTCCTTGTCTTCTTCCACTACCCCCCTTAGCCAGCCCAACTATCCCCCATTTTCCTTTTTTCCTTTTATGTTCCTAAAAAAATATTTTCTCCATCTTTTACTCCCTCAGCAGTCTGCAGCTCCATGTCTGCCTTTGCCCTCCTGACCTCCACCCTTGCCTCTTTGAGTTTGGACTGATAACCCTACCAAGCATAATCCCCCTTGTTCTTCTTGTGCTCAGTAAAGGCCCTTCTTTTTGCCCTCACAGCTACCCCCAACCCCTTAAAGAACTAGACTGACCATTTGTGTTTCTTCCTTTCGATGACCTTCTTTGCATAAGATTCAATCCCCTCAATGAGTGCCCTTTAATCATACCCCCATGTTCTTCCACCCCCTCAATCTGGTTGATCCATTCCAATTTTTCCCTGACTAGTTCCCAGCTTCCCACATCTTCTGAAAATCCACAAGCCTGAGGTCCACAACTGCTGTTTTTGGGGGGGTCTATGTCACCCCTCCGCCAGTTTGTACCACACAAAGTTGTGGTCCCAGGACCAAAATGGTTCCCTGACCCCCACCCTACCTCACCATCTCCAAATTGACGAGTACCAAGTTTAGTGTGTTGTCCTGTTATGTGGGATCCTTGACCAGATGCACAAGTAAACAGTCCTGCTGTGCATCAAGCAATGCCTGACTCCTGGTGCTCTTTGCTGCTGGGATATCCCAATCTATATCCAGCAGGTTCCGGACCTCCACCTACACCAAATCCTGTTTTGCAATTTCCCTTCTCATTTCTTCCCCAAACATGTTGGGCCTGATTCTCAAAGCTCCCTGAATGGGGCAAGGGGCTTGCACCACAAGGAATGGCACAAGATGTGGCTTGCGCCAAAAGATGCACCAGGAAGAATTCTCAAAAGCAGCCTGGATCAAACACAGATTGTGTGCGCCAAAGGGAGCATATGCCGTCCATGCAGCACAACATGGGCTGCGGCATGGTGCTAAGGGGCTTGTGGCAGATGCAGGCTGCCATATCCTTTAATTCAGGATTCTCTGAACCCTCCCAGAGGGCACATTTCTAAGTACCATTAGACCATCCAGGGCTGGTCTAAGGCTATTTAGGTGTGTGTCCTCTGGGAGGCTAGAGACCTTGCACCATCCCCACCCCATGTGTGTGATGAGACTCCCCTTGATAAATATATCCAGTCCTGGTGTGTGGTCTGTAGACCCCCAGCCCCAATCCCTTTTCATTACCTGTATTCATGAGCCCAGTGGTCTGCACCCCCAGCCCAGATCTGTCCATATAAAATGACATGTCACTTTTCCTTGTGGTCTAGTGGACCCCCCACCTTGCAGGCAGTGCCCAGTTCCCACCCCCATCCCATCCCCTCCCGAGGCGACCTTAACAACTCTCCACTCTCCATCATAGATGGTCACTGACTGAGCTGTCAATGAGTGTGTACTGTAATAGCTGATTGTACACACATGCTGCCATTGACAGCTCAGTTGGCAGCCAGCTGTGGTGGAGAGTGGAGACCTGTGCTGGTCACCGGCTCGAGGATGGGACAGGGGGAGTGAGGTGGAGGGGCACTGCCTGCTGGGGTGGGGGGTTCACTAGACCACCAGGGAAAGTGATCTGTCATTTTATATGGGCAGATCTGGGCTGGGGGGCCTGCTAGACCAACAGAGATGTGAGTACAGGTAATAAAAATGGGATTGGGGCTTGGGGGTCCGCAAGACCACCAAGGACATGAGCATAGGTAATAAAAAAGGGATCAGAGCTGGGGGGGGGTCCTCTAGACCACCAGGGACAGATCATTATTGAGGCCTCATTTGGAATATTGTGTCCAGTTCTGGAGGCCACATCTCCATAAGCACACAGACAGGGTGGAAGCAGTTCAAAGAAGGGCAGCAAAGATGATGCAGGGCCTGCACCAAAAGTCATATGAGGAGAGACTGGGAGACCTCAATATGTATACCCTGGAGGAGAGGAGAGACTGAGTGACCTCAGTATGTATACCCTGGAGGAGAGAAGAGACAGGGGAGATATGATAGAAACCTACAGATATCTAAAAGGCATAAATAGGGTACCAGAGGGTAGCATCTTTCAGAAAAGGAGATGCCCAGGAACGAGGGGGCATGACATGAGGTTGAAAACGGGGTAGACTAAGGGGTAGCATGAGGAAGTATTTATTCACAGAAAGGGTGGTAGATGCATGAAACAGACTCCCAGCGGAGGTGATGGGGCAAACACAGTGGGTGTTTCAAGCATGCATGGGACAGGCATGGGGAACCCTAGCAATGGGAACGAGGAGGTAAAGCCAGAGATCAAGTAGGGTCTGCGGCTTTCACAGGATGCAGGGAAAATGGGCAGACTAGATGGGACTAGCGGTCCTTATCTGCCATCAGTTTCTATGTTTCTATGTTTCTAGGGATGTGATTACAGGCAATAAGATGGGGATCTGGGCTGGGGGGCCGGTAGTCACCAGGGACTGCTTTGTATTATACATATATAAGTGCCACCTGACTGCACCCACAGCTTGTGGCAAACCTCTTGGGTGGGCCAGCTCTTTGGTGCATGGCCAGCCTTGCCACAAGCTGTGGGACTTTGCTACCGGGACCCTACCAATGGAGAATCGGGTGAAGGGTCCCTGGCGCAATGGCAATTGGTACAAGCTGCCATTGGTGCAGCTTGCACCGCCCTTTGAGAATTGAGCCCTTTGTCTTCCTCCTCTTTCTACCCTGCTGGTCTGTAAACCACTAATGCTCTAACCCTCTTACCAGCAACTGTTGTCAGCTGCACCAAAGTTGGTTCCATTCCCCCCTTCTTCTTTATGGTCCCATCCTCTGTTGCATCATTACCTTCCCTAATATAAAGGCTACTCACCCCTTCACTTCTATGCTTGCCCCTGTCCCTTCTAATTATGGTACACACTAGAACAGCCAGAAACCAGTCATTATTACTACAAGTACCTGTGATAGTCACTGAGTTTATATTAGTCTCTGCCACAAACACCTGCGTTTGTAGATCTTATTGTTTAGACTTCTGGGGTCCAATTCTGAAAGCACTGGGAATGACGTAAGGTGCTTGTATCAAAGAGACATGACACAAAGGGCTCCTTGTGTCATATCTTGCATCATTCCTGATTCTGTAATGCAGCCTGCGCTAGTTGGCATGCCGCCTCTGCCAGTTGTGCCTTTGCTGTCCTTGCGACTAATGCACCAGTGCACCAAGGCAGAAGGGGACTTCCGCCAGGATAGCACTGTTGCATCCCCTTAAACTGGATTCTGAAAGCCCCCCCACAGGGCGCACGGTCTTCTACTGTTAGACTAGCCTGGAGCTGGTCTAACAGCCCATGCACCACCCCTGGAGCTGTATGATGGGTGGGAGGGACTCTGTGACTCCCTGTTGTCCCCAAAATAAGACACATACCAATGTCACTTCCCACCCTTCCACGTCCCAGGCAGGTGTGGCTGCATCATCATTTGGCACAAGATAGTGCTTTGTGGTGTCTGAGAATTGTGTATCGTACTGAACATGCCATGCATTCCCAAACCCAACCAATGTACGCCCATGCATCATAGTCTGCCCACGCTGAACTACCCACCGATCTCGCACAATGTGCAACATATGATAGATTAATATCAGCAGGAGTACAGCATCTGTTCTGGCCGCCATTATAACTGTGTACTGTAGTGGAACCCAGACATCATAGTCACCATTACTCTTGGCTGCACACAGTGCACCAACTGTGGTGGGTATGTGCCCTCAGGGTCCACCCAATGGTGCCAGGCATGCTACCCCCCCCCACACACACACACTGCACTGTCCCTGAGGTGATGGTGCACTGTCTGCAGAAGTGGTCTGTTCCCACCCTCTCCTTCCATCCTGACTCATCCTACTCTCCACTTCCCATGTCCTGACCACTCCAACCCTACCAGCCTCCTGGGTGACCGGCTGGCAGGTCTCCATCAGTGGCTGTTGTTGCTGCAGGACTGCCCCACTGCTTGAGGCTTTCTCCTTCCTGTGTGCCTCTACTTTATTACTTGCCTGGCTCCTCGGCTTCGGAGGGGGCACTGTACCCCCTCCTACTCCATCCGCCAGGTCCTGCCACCAGGATCCCCCTGGTTTCATTGTGCTCACTACGACTGGGGGTGTATATATTTTCCCCCATTTTCTCCTTCTCCCCCGAGGACACTGGCACAGAGGACATTTGTCCAGATGAACAATGAGCTGACACACGCTGTCGCCAAGCGCCCGACAGCATCCTCCCTCTCCGACTCTGGACAGCTGTGTGCCCCTACTGCCCATGCTACCACAGGCAGAGGAGCTATGGGTGCTTTGTGCTACCTGATAACCCACCCCTGGAGGAGGAAAGCATCCATTGGGACGCCCAATCCTCCTTCCCCCATCCGACCCCGGCAACCCAGATCCATTCCTGAAACCGGGTCACCTGCATAGCTTGAGGTGTGGTGTCCAATGCCTCAGCCCTCAGTGCCACTGGGCCAATATGCCTCTACTTTGACACATGGGGCAGTGGTCGCAAACTGTGAGTGTTTGGCGCCGGTACCCCTCTCATTTCCGAATCCAATGCAGGGTATCTGGTGCACTGGCGATTGGTACAAGCTGCTGTTTGCCACAGTGTTCATCGATCTAAGGCTGATTTTCAGAATCAGGCCCCTGGTATTTAGGCAAACCAACTTCCATGCACCCACTTCCTCCCTCCCTTTTTGTTTGGTGCCCTCCTCATGCCACCCACTCCCTCCACTCCCCCCTTCCCTCCCCTCCGCACCCCCTTTGATACATTTGCTACCCAGTCTCCTCCTCACTACCTTTGCTTGTCTCTCTGCCCTGCCACTGTTGACTTCCCCTCACCCCATTTCCACTTCAACATGGTTTCTGGAAATCGCATAGCACAGCATAGCAGTGCTGCAGCACTAATCAAGTATACTGACTTTCTGCTTGAGCCAAATGGTGAGGTCAATATGCATCGATCTCACCAAACCTTTGACACCATCAACCATAGGATTCTGCTGTGCAAAATCCAGGCATCGGCCTCTCACCTGAAACTGTAGGGTGGTTCCAAAGCTATCTTGCCCAAAGAACACAACAAGTTAAAATAAATGGCACCCTCTCTGACAACAGACAGGTAAACACTTTCTTGGTCCCCTCTTATTTAGTCTACTCCTCAACCAACTTCCTCTAGCATGCCATGAAAAAATCATATTATATGCAGAGGATGTGGTCATCTTCTCCAGCAGCCCACACCCACTCCTGCTAGAAACTACGCTACAAAACAGCTTCTCCACTGTTGAAAGATGGTTTCAACAGAATAACTCCTCCTGAATTATATAAAAAAAAAAATAACCAACTGACAATACTCGACAACAAAGATCCACTCGACTGCGTAACTGCCGTTAAATACCGAGGCGTCACACTAGATGGTTCCTTTCCATATGCCCAACACATAGACTATGTGGCAAAGACTGTCAACACAAGGATAGGCCTGCTCTGTAGACACTGCTACAGCACGACCTCTGAAGCCTTGTTGTTGGCCACAAAAAGCTCTGTCCTCTCGATCATAAACTATGGGATAGTCATATACAGCACCGCCACTGACATGGCTCTAATAAGGGTAAGAACGGCCCTAAATAAAGCATGCAGGCTGGTCCTTGGAGCCCATAGGCTAACCCACACCTGTGACCTATCCACCGAAACCGAATGACTTAACCTCCAGGGAAGAATCAAATACCAGGTGTGCCTCCTTGGGAAGAAATACACCCTCGATCTAGCCCCACCCGTCATCCAAAACCTTCTTACTCCAGCAAATAGTCAGCACCAGATGAGAGGAAAGTCTAGGACTGCACTAAACATCATCTTCTGCCGCATTGCCCTAGCACAGCACTCTTTTGCATACAGAGCATCAGGCTGGCTAAATGATCTCCCCATAGATATTGCCACTGAGCTGAAGCTCGGCCCCTTCAAGCGCAAACTCATCCAGCGTCTGACCACACTAAGTACCTGTGACTGTCAGCCCTAACCTCCCAACCTCTCTTTACCCCTCCCCCACTCCCCTCATCATACTCAAGTCACCATTTCCTCGCCTCTGTCCCCCATCCTGTTAGGTAACACTTCTTTCTGTACTCCCCAACCAGCCTCACCTCCCCCAAATTACTACCCCCACTCTTTTTCGCTATCTCCTCTTCTGCTCCTTCTCTACCCTCTAACACCCCCTGACAAAATCAATCTCTCTGACTGCCCTGTCAAGTTCATTGAACTCACACAGGTGTAATCCTAATTGTGCAATATTCTTTGTCCTGAAGTCTTCTCTACATGCAAATATGTAATCGTAGATGTATTATATTCTGTGTTATTTGCTTACACTGATGTCCTATTATACTCATATATTGATCTGTCATGACGTGGAACTTTGTAAACGAGCTATTAGCTCAAATTTTGTATCTGAGATGATTATAAATAAATACATTCCAGGGGGAGCCTCTGCTGGGTTCACCCTGCAGCTACCACAAGGAGGTTTCCAGCATTAGCCACCCCACCCTTTAGTTTTAAGGACTGTCCATGTAGATGTCTAATTTCCCCCTGCCCTCCCTTCCCATTCCCCGTCCCCTCGGATACACGTACATTTTCTACCCTATCTCCTCCCCAGTATCTTCACCTGTCCCTCCCCTGACACTGTTGGCTTCCTCTCACCCCATTTCAGTTTCTGTGGGAGCCTCTTCTGGGTTTCCCCTACAGCTACCACCCACAAGCGTGCATTGCTTCCATATTCCAAGGCAGGTAACAGAGCTTGTTTTAGTAATAATGTTGGGGCACTGAGCTTGAGTCGTCAGCGATTCCTGAACAGTAATCCTCATTTTTGGTGCATACTTCTGATTCACTGTTGATGTGCTCACCAAAGTTAACATGGGATCGGGCAGTACTCCAAGGTATTTAAAACTTTATAATTACTGGTTAGGTTGTTTAAAACCTGGGTTGGCAGCACTTTCAAATGTTCTAATAACCAACATTCACCATAATAACCATCTAGTTATTATGAAATAGCTGTCAATTAACCACATACAAGTAAAGGGAGGCAGTATAGCGCAGTGGGTTAAGGCTCTGACCTGCAGATCTGGAGACCTGGGCTTGAATCCCACAGCTGCCTAGGTGCATACTGTGTGATCCTGAGCAAGTCACTTAACTTCCTTGTGCTCCCAGGTTGCATCTGGAAACAAACTATGGCTTAGTGTGCTACTCCTGCTTAAACAACGTACCAGGTCATAATGTTGCATGCTTAATAGCATATGGCATTACGGCGAAACCTGGACCTGTGCACTCCCCGAGTTGGACCCCCCCCCGGAGTTGAGAATCTTTAGTGGAGGGGTCCGGAAGGGGGGTCCAGAGGGGGAGCAGAGCCCCCCACAGAACAAAGACATGATGCCTCATGGCATTAATCACGCAGCGCGATAGTGCCATGTGGCATTATATCTTGCGACATAATGACCCCGTGCCCTTAAACAATGTTTCCTTTCCCTAAAGAAAACATTTTTCCCCATGTGCTTTTAAGCCACATAAACATACCACCATTTCTTATAGTTGCACGCTATAAAGCCTCTGCTCATGATACAAACAGCCATTAAACAAACAATTGTCACAAAGTTTGTGAAGTGCCATACCGGAAAATTAAAATATCTCTTACTGGACTTACTTTTCTTTTCTGCGTATGTTTTGAGAGGGGTTAAGCTGGACACAACATTAGAGGAAAGAGACCTAGGAGTCATCATAAGTGACTCCCTTAAACAAGCACAGAATGAGCAAGATGATTCAGGACCAGGAGGCAGATCCTATGAGGATCGGCTAAAGGCACTGAACGTTTATTTATTTATTTATCTATTTCAATACTCGGAAAACCATTTGAGCTCAGAGCTCTTTACAAAGGTTCCACATCAGGACATTTCAGTACAACAGATAGGTGAAATTATACAAAAGATAGTAGAAATACAAAGGTAAACAAACAGGTTTATATATCAAACACAGTACAGGTCACAGGAAAACAGACAATTTACAGTGCCCAATGGTGAAACCAGTCAGTTGTCAGCAAACAAGAGGCTGTTTGGAGCGTTGCTAAGTGCTAAAGAAGAAAAAGAAAAAAGGGTGTGAAGAGGAGGAGCCTAAGTGCAATGTGCAAAAGAAGAGCGTAATATCAGAACAGCAGTAGGGATCGAAGGGAGGTGACTAGACTGGAGGCAGAGGGAGAGGGTGCTAGGTGTGTGGGGGGAGCAGGAAGGCCTGCTCAGGGGAGAGAGGGAAGGGTTGAGGGGGCAGGGGATGGAAGTAGTGATGGGGGGGTGGAAAGGTGGTGGTAGCGATGGCAGGCACATAGAGATTCGTGTATCATAAGGAGCTTCGAGTTCATTTTGAAAGTACCCAGTGTGGGCAGGCGTGCAATGTTCTCCTGGAGGGAGTTGAACCACAGCGGTGCACGGTAAGCAAAGGACCTTTGTCCTTGAGATTTTCGACATTTCAGAGTAAGGAAGGACTGGTGCTCGAAGTTACGGGTGTGCGTGGATTATTGCTGGGAACCAGAAGTTGTTGGACCCCTGTCGGTAGCTGACCAAGGCAGATCTTTTTGTCCAGAAAGCAGGATTTATATTTTAGTCAACCATTAAGCGTGAGCCAGTGTGCCCTGGCATAGATATCACAGGTGTGAGTCAGTCGGTGCGCAGCTAAGGTGAGCCGGCAGGCTTTGCTGAGTGCAGTTTTTATGCGCCAGAAAGCAGTATCTGTGGCAGGACCATATATAGGCAGCCCCCAGTCCATCAGAGAACCCACAAAACTGCAAACAGCTATGCTGAGGGCTTCAGGCAGAGGCAATGCTTGTGATGATAAAGTAGCCCTATGCACTCGTTGATAGCTTTGGCCATGTTGTCAATGTGGAGAGTATAGGAGAGTGAGTTGTCAATAGTGATACCGAGGTATTTAAAGGGTTGAACAAGTTCAAGGGAAACCCCGCCACTATTGTATATTGATAGTGGGTAGTTTTTGTGTTTGCTTAGAGAGCTGGAAAACAGCATGTTTTTTGTTTTCTTGTAGTTCAGTATCAATTTATGATCTTTGAACCACATCTCTACACTGGTGAACTCGCTCTGCAGTTGCTGCTCAAGGGCACTGGGTCTGAGCCATTTGAGAAGACAACCACATCATCTGCATAAAGGAGGATGCGGCCTTGACTGGCTTGGGGGAGGCAATTCAAGAATAAGCTGAATAGGAGGGGACCCAGTATTGACCCCTGCGGAATGCCTGAGCAGACAGCTTTGCTGCCTGAGAGGACAGTACCTATCCTGACTTGCTGGGAGCGGCAGTGCAGGTAACTGCAGAACCATGTAACTGCCTCAGGGGCAAGGCCTGTAGCAGTGAGTTGGTCAACTAGGAGGGCATGATTGACCGTATCAAAGACCTTTGCTAAATCGATATAGATTGCCCCAGCAAGCTGTCCAAGATCGAGAGATTTATAGATGAAGCCCATGAATTCCAGGAGGGCTGCAGTGGTGCTGTGCCCTGCCCTAAAACCATGCTGCTCAGGGCATAGGAGCTTATGTTTGTCCAGGTATTCGACGAGTTTGTCTGCGATGATTCATTCCAGGGCCTTTAAAAGTGGTGGAAATATAGAGATGGGTCTATAGTTCTTGGACATGGCCCAATCCCTGCTCTTGTACACAGGGGTAACTACTGCGGCTTTCCATTTTTGAGGGAATACTGTGAGCTGGAGTGATAGGTTGAGGATATGGGTAAGGGGAGACAGGATTTCTTCTAGAGAGAGCGATATTAATTTCAGATCGAGGTTATCTCCACTGTATCTCCCCTTACCGAGCACCTTACACAGGTATTTCCTGGCTTCCCCGATAGTAATAGTCTTGAAGCAAAAAAGGGGATGCACTGGGGTCTGTGAAGGAGCAGAATGGTTGGTGAGGGAGAAGGAGTCAGTAGGGAGGACATTACAGAGGTCGGAGAAAGCAAGGTTGAAGGTGTTGGCTATAGATTTAGGATCTAGGATGGGGGATCCATCAACGCTGAGAATGGTGGGAGCCATTTTGAGCTCACGTCCAGTGACCTCTTTTAGGTTTGCCCAGAATTTACAACTATTGTTCCAGTTCTTGGCTAGGGCTTCCTTGTAGTATAAGTTTTTGGCTATTTGGATAGCCCTGGTACAGTTATTCCTGGCCCATTTGTAATTCAGGATGTTGGACTGCTTCCCTGTGGCCCTGGCTACATGCCAGAGATGGGTCTCTATTTTTCATAAGTTCAGTGGTGTCTGGGCTCATCCAGGGGTTGAAATGGCCTTTGATTTTACACTTTTTGAAGGGCGTGACCCTGGGGACCCCCTGTAAAACAAGGTTATGCACAGTAAAAAGCAACAGTACAGTACTCTTGGCACAAACTGGAACCACAGTCAGGTTAAATGCAGCAAAAAAGTCAGATCTGAGTTATTCAGGGGACTTGAACAAGGAAGGGGCGTAATCAAGTTGATTGGCTTAAAGGCTATATTACTCAAACAGTTATGCATGCGCTTTAAGTCCCCACACAGTCACACACTCTGGGTACCCAGGTAGGAAAATGGTGGGCTAGCCAGGAATGTTGCAGCTGGTTGGGGCCCTGTGATGGAAGAAAGCAACATGCACAACACACACTACTTGTAATCCTAAGCCGGAGGGCTCAGTCCATGAAATAAAACACAACAAGACAATCAGATGACAACACTATAGATTTAGCTGTTGTTGCAGGGAGCTACCCTGATGTTTACTCATGAAACCCAATACAGGACACAGGCAGGACAAAATTGAGACTGCAGGTTGTTGAGCTGGAGTGCCAGGAGAAGCAGGGCCCACATAAATCACCGAGGCATCATTCCTGTTCAAGCGTTGAGCAGGGGGGCTGATCCCCAGGCAGGTCTCTCATCGATGGCTTTCTCCATGCAATGGGTAGTCTGGCTGAGCCAGTGTGGCAAGGCCCAAGCGAAATGGCAGTGAATTCGGATTCAGTCTGTTGGAGCTGGATGCAGCCTCCAGCGAGCAAAACACAGTTTAGCACAGTGGGGAACCAAATCATGACCCACTAACAGCACACATTACATTTACATGTAAGAAATTCTGCTGTACCATGTAGATTGCTATCTATCACGCCAGCAGCGAGCAGAACACAGTTCAACACACAGTGGGGAACCAAATCATGACCCACTAACAGCACACATCACATTTACATGTAAGAAATTCCACCATACCAGGCAGATTGCTATTCAGTTGCAATTACAGAGTCTCTGCACAAACCAGGAGTTCAGAGGTGGCTAGAAATCCTGACAGGCCGATCGCATTCAGCAAATCTTTGGTCTTCTTCAGGTTAAAGGCTAGTCACAGTCCAGTGTCTTAAATAGTCCTCACAACTCAGATTCAG
Organism: Neoceratodus forsteri; assembly: GCA_016271365.2. Lineage (NCBI taxonomy): Eukaryota > Metazoa > Chordata > Ceratodontiformes > Ceratodontidae > Neoceratodus > Neoceratodus forsteri. The sequence continues at coordinate 963,533,265 of CM028136.1, forward strand.
TCTGAATAAACTCTATTTTCCCTCTCAGGGACAGCAGGCAGACCAAAACTCAACCTTTTCACAGTTCTCTCACGCAAAACTACACAGAACTGCTGCTCAAATCACTTGAGCTGCTACTCATTTCACTTCCCAACTCAGAACTAACTGAAAACTGTAAGCAGACTGGGAATTTCCCAAAGACCCAAAAGGTTCAGTTGGCTGATCTGTCAGTCACAACAAGGGTTCCCCCTCCAGGTTATTTTAAGCGTCAAAAGCCCAAAACTACAATTCCTACAAGGTTTGGCCCACCAAGCCCCTATAGGCAGGCTCCATTTTAGAGTCCTAAATATACTGATTGGCCCATTCTGCAGTCCAGGACCAAGATGATGGAAACAAACAGAACTGTCCATGCTGTAAAGAAGGCAGGTTAGAACAAACTGCAATATTATTACTACTCTAACAAATGATCAGCAAACAAGTACATCTTTTAACAGAGCTCCCTCTCAGATTAGTTATGACTGCAATCCAGGCAGCTCTTAAAGTGACAGTACACAGAGGCTATACAGGCACTCTTTGGCAATACATTTAAACTGCTAAAATGCAGAACACCAGCCTGGCAGTGAGCATTTAGGCAAGCTCAAAGAAGACTTTTTGGGAACCCCCATTTGTAATGGGGGTTACACCCTTCCCCCTTACTCTCCAACTGATCTGTCTCAATGCTCTCTGAGGTGGTTGGGCCATGGCCTAGGGATGACTCCCAGTTTAGGGCTTTGGAAGATGGTATCAGCTGTCAGGAGCCCACCCTGGTAAAGCATTTTGCCACACAGTGCCACCTTTACCAGACACGTGGCCCACCATGTGGTGCAGGCCTGTAAAAGTCTGATCACCCCCCTGGCTAGGCAGTTCTTTTGAACCAATGCCAGTTGTCTGAAAATATCTTGGCTTGTGGCTCTCTACAGCGGTGCCATTTGGTTTAAAAACAGATTTATTCCCACTGCCTTTAAGGAGGCTCCTAACACCATACTCCCCTGCCTGAATACTTCTCCCTGGGGGCAACAGCAGTATTGTTATATACTTACAGTGGCAGCAACTTGTTTTTAAACTCTGGCCCCTTAACATATTTACATTAAATGTACTAGGACATGAGGCCCTACACTGGAAACAAAGTTGTGTCAACCAAAACAATTTATTCGCACATAATCTACGCCTAGTCACAGAATAGCAGTTTTGCATGAACGGATCCCAGCTACAATGGTGCGCAGCAACACCAATAATATTGATTCAATGTTCTATTTATTTTCATTGTTGTGTGTCCAGCTTACCATAGCCCAACAAGAAGTGTGACACCCTCTCTCAGCCCTGACTGGTTTCACGCATGTGTGCTTCCTCAGGGAATGTCACAGTTCTGCTCAGCACTAATAGAAATGCTTTCACCATGTGCAGCATCTACATTTCAGACACAACCTATTTTTTTTCTAAGAAGAACAAACCACTACCCCAGTCATTTTATTTGTTTTTTTGGGGCTAATTTCCCCTATTTCTGTAAGAAAAATGTTTTTTTTTATAAAAATAAGAAATGCACTGAGCTGACATATTGGAGTCCATATGCCAGGATGCCTCTAGAAATGAGATATTTTGGCTCAGTAGACCTTTCCTGGTAAAACCCTTTCAATAAATAAATAATTACACATTTCCACAGTTGCAGTTTTTTTACGGTCTTAGTCAAAAAAGACAACCAGAGTTGCCTCAGCCAGACAGTTGCTTCCAAAGCAGACAGTGGCTTCAGACTAGAATCAGGCAGTTGCTTCGGCAGCTCATTCATTCATTCATTCTTTATTTTTAAAAGGCGCTTTTCTCATAACCAAAGCGCCTGTACAATACATAAAACAATAAATAGACCAAATTTAAAACTAACATAAGTCATTAAAAACTATACTAAAAAGATGTGTCTTCAGAGCTCCTTTAAAACTCTGGACAGCCGGGCAATTTCGCACCTGACGAGGTAGAGAATTCCACAGGGTCGGGGCCATAAAGCTAAATAATCTAGCCCCTGACGTTTTTAAATGAACCCTGGGAATCTCTAGCAATCCCTCGTCAGTGGATCGGAGGGGGCGGGGAGGACAGTAGGGGCACAGGAGCTCTTTCAGGTAAGCAGGTCCCTGATCGTGTAGGGCTTTATAGGTCAGCAAACCGACCTTGAAGGTGATTCACCAGAAAACTGTCAGCTAGTGTAGCAACTATGGAGCACAGTAAGAGTTATATGGCTGGATCTAGAAGATCCAGTCAACAACCTGGCCGCCGCATTCTGCACTAGCTGCAGACGGTGAAGTTCAACCCCCGGTAGCCCCAGGTAAAGGGCGTTGCAATAGTCAAGGCGGGAGGTAACGAAAGCATGGATCAACGTTGGAAGATCCTCTGGAGGAACCAGGTGCTTCACCCAGGCGATGTTCCTAAGATGGAAAAAGGAAGTTTTGACTACTGCTGACACCTGAGATTTAAACGTCAGACGGTCGTCAAATACTACGTCCAGATTCCGCACCTGGTCTGAGGTCGTCAGCTGGACGCCCTCAAGCCATAAGCCTGAGGGCGATCCATTTAGCAGACCCGCCTCACAGCAACCCTTGTCCACGACCAACACCTCAGTTTTCTCCGGGTTTAACTGCAGCCAACTCCCATTCATCCAGTCTTGGATCTCAGCAAGGCAGTTATTAAATACCGAAAAGGCAGCATCCTGGCCAGGCACAAAAGACATATACAGCTGGGTATCATCTGCATAGCAATGAAAACCCAAACCGTATCGTCTAATAATCGCTCCTAATGGCAGCATATACACTGCAAACAACATGGGCACTAGAATAGAACCCTACGGTACCCTGCAGGATAGGGAGACTGATGCCGAAGAAAAAATTCCCGACACCACCCTCTGAGTCCTACCCTCGAGGTAAGATCGAAACCACCCGAGGACCGTATCAGACAATCCACAGATGGACCGCAGACGCTCTAACAGCACTCCATGATCAACAGTGTCAAATGCTGCGGAGAGATCGAGAAGTACCAAGACAGAACAGGTCTTACGATCTCTTGCTATTAGGAGGTCATTTAGTACCCGAAAAAGTGCTGTCTCGGTACTATGCCTTTTCCTAAATCCAGACTGGAGAGATTCATAGACATTGTTGTTGGTCAGATGAGCATCCAACTGCACTGCAAACACCGTCTCAATAACTTTACCCACAAAGGGTAAGTTAGAGATGGGTCTGTAATTTGCTAGACAATCCGGGTCTAAGGAGTATTCTTCAATAGAGGCTTAACTATAGCCTCCTTGAGAGGATCTGGAAAGATCCCCCTCTCCAAAGACCTCCAGACTATCGGAGCCAGGACAGAGCCGATTTTATCCACACAATCCACTAAGAGACGTGTGGGGCCAGGGTCCAAATCACAGTTGGTCGGTCACAGCGCTCGGATGATCATCACAATGTCATTGATTGTGGGGAGGCTGAAGTCAGACCATGCAAACTGGGTGTTCGACATCTCCTGCCGACCATCACCACTCCCATGGTAGAGGGAAGAACGGACGTCTGATCTGATTTTGGCAACCTTATCTGCAAAGAAGAGAGCAAACTCCTCACACCATTCTGGAGAAAAGGCTCTTCTGGGCTGAAGACAGACTGGATTGCACAGTCTGTCCACAGTCCGAAAGAGCTGAGCTGGTCTATTCTATGCAGTCGCAATCTCTCTGGACAGGAATTCTGCCTTCTTACGAGAGATTGCGGATTGATAGGCCATATAATATCATTCAAACCGGACTTCCACCAATGCCTCTCCAACCTTTGTCCAACTCTCCTCAACTCCCTCATGGTCTCATTGAACCAAGGAGACCTGGGACGAAGAGTGAGAGGACGAACACGAACAGGTGCAATGGAACCCAGGGCCCCTGTCACCGCCTTATTATAAGCATGTACCAGGTCCCCTGGATCCAAGCAATCTATCGGTAGGCCCGATAGGTCCAGTACCGTCATCAGGTCATCCGGGAACACACCCCTTAAAGGGCGGTACCGGACCATTTCTGAAGGGGCTGACCTAACAGGGGCGGCCTCAAAACTGAACCTAATGGAGTGATGGTCGGACCATCTGACCGGTTCCACCACCAAGGCAGGTATCCCCATCCCCAGAAGGAACACCAGGTTGAATGAATGTCCACCAATATGGGTCGAGGAGGAAACAACCTGTGTGAAGCCCAGTGATGTCATTAACTGGAGGAAGTCTTGACCAAAATGTGAGAATTCAGTGTCGACCCCAGGCATTGAAGTCCCCCAGAACCAACCATCTGGGGGATCCCAATGTCAGGTCGACAATGAAGTCTGTGACTTCCTGCAGGAAAACATTCTCATCACCTGGTGGACAGTATACAAGAAGTATCCTGCACCCCACACCCTCGCCCAAGATACATTCAAAGGATCTGGTGACTCCCACCGGTACCTCCACTAGGCCCAGTTCTGACCTAAAACATATGGCAACACCCCCACCCCTACGATCCTGCCTCGGGCGGTGTATCACCGAGTAACCGGCTGGAACCACTGCTGCCAAGACTGGCCCAGCATATTCATCCAGCCAAGTCTCGGTGATGCACGCCAGGTCAGATGACCCAACAAAATCAGCTATGATAGCCATTTTGTTTTTTAATAGACCTGGCATTGCACAACACCACCCGAGTAGGATGAGCCTCCGAAGATGACCGCCTTACCTGCTGATCATAATCAGAACCCTTGGGTATGGGCACCAGGCAGGGAGGTCCCCTTTCCTGTGCCCATTTCACCCCAGGGCGTCTCCTTGTCCCCACTATCTCTATCCGCCCGCTCCTTTCCATTCCCCCCCCCCAGGCCCAGCGCCAGCCCTCCTCCTCCCCCTCACAATCCCCAGAGCCCTACATCTTCTATAGACCCCAGGCGACGGGGGGGACAGGAGAAAGGACGAAGGTCCCTGAGCCTAGAGGGGGAATAATACCCGACTGTCCTACTATCATTCCAGCACATAATTAACACCACAAAAAATCAGCAATTATTAACCCCATACACTTATATAGATAACTACTCTACAAAATTAACATACAATTTTAAATAAATCTAATAAACATAACAATCAAATATCTAAATAACTTAAACTAAATATAAATATAATATCTACTAACAAAAATAAGCCCCTTTAAAATAAACTTCCAGTAAAAAATCGACCCTATCAATGTCCATTATAAGTGTCCAAAATGTGCCTTTAAATTATCAAGTCACTTTATCCTTCTGCCCCCACCCACAGTACTCTCACCACTGCGGGGGAAAGGAGCTTTCAGACTATACAAGCCCCCTAACATAAAATTGGCCCATAACATTAAAAAGCCCCTTAGTCTAAAGCCAATACCACTACTTCCCTTAAAAATAAACAAGAGTTCCAAGGTCTTTTTTGTGTCCACACCTATGTGCTCTCACCACTTCAGTATGGTCCAAAATTTTTTATCAACCTCCTCTCACGAGGCTGAAACAATCTTAGTTGAACTCAGTTTTAGTCTCTCCAAAATATAACAAGCACTGGCCAGAAACAAAGAAAAATTCAAAAGTACATCACCAAATCAAACGTCTTCAGTTCCTGCTGGGATTCAGACCCTGAGCCACTGCTTCATAGTGCTTGCACTATATCAACTCGCAATTTCTGCAGTGTAGCGCAGTGAATGCATTCCAAAACTATGAAGCAGCCCTTACAGAAATACAAGTGCATAGAATGCGTGCAGCATGCTTATTAATATCGTGGCTGCACACTTTTATTTCTGTAAGGGAGATGAGTAGGATTTGAATCCTAGCAGGACTTCTAGCATTTTGTATTTTTAAACCTTTTCCATTTTGAGTTCCATTTTCCCCAAAGTGGTGATTCATAGTACCAAGGAGTTTGAATAGTGAATCAGCACAGAAAATGATTTACTTCTGAGAAAGAGTGAAAGTGCTACTTTAGAGCAGAGTTAGCTGCTGATTTCTACCTCGAGTTGCTTTTGAAGTTAAAATGGCCCTAATTAGTCAAAACCACCAGAATGGTAGCAGAATTTCCCTGCTTATTTTGGTCCCATTTTTCCTTGTCCCCAACTTTAATGTTTAGCATGGATATGGTGCATACACTTCGTTATGTTTTTGAGTTACATATTTATCTCCTCCAGTGCCTAACCCCCTTCAACTGACTTCCCCAGCCTGTACCCCCTTCTCAGGGACTTAACCCTTTCTCCTGTTGTTTGCCCCCGTGGTGCGGCCATCGAGGTGTGGAAGACCTCCTCAGCAGACCAAATCCAGCAGACAACCCAGTCAGTGGAGCTGGGCCTGAAGTCACTGGATGACATGCTGTGAGGTGCCTGCATTTTCTCCAGCTATTTCTTCCATCCCCTGGGATGGCATCACAATGTATCTCCAAAAGGAGGGGGTGGTGGAGGCTCAGAGAAAACGTGAGGAAGTACTTCTTCACGGAGAGGGTGGTGGACACTTGGAACAGCCTCCCAGAGGAGGTGGTGGGGGCTAGAATGGTCACAGGATTTAAGAATGCATGGGATAAACACACAAGGGAATCTTAGAAGCAAGAGGGGGGTATAAACTAGAGTCCAAGTAGGGTCTCTGGTGGCACTATAGGTAAAGAATTTAGGGTAGACTAGGTGGGCCAAGTGGTCCTTATCTGCCGAGAATTTCTATGTTTTTCTGTTTCAAAGCACATGCAACCAGCATATGCAGAGATGCACTGATCATCCCCCCCCCCCTTACCATGATGCATCATGCCTGGCCCCCTTAAGATCTCTAGGTGCCCCGCAAAAGACCATGGGCAGCCACCCACACAAGTCAAGGCAGGCATCAGTGGGACACTCAAACCACCTGGCACTGGCACATGTCACTCAGGATCATTCCCATACCCAGGTCACCAGTGTGTTGCAAGCGGCAGCGATGCGATTGTGACCCGGCCATACCCTTCCTCTGCCAGGGACTGCAGGTATGCAGCTGCCTTCATATCTAATTCCTTCCATTCCTTGACTGGCTGACATGCGCGCACAAATGACAGAGGCTGCAATCCTTCCTTTCCGAGAGCCAGGTGCCTCACCTTTGTTACCCCCTCATTATGCACTGCCGCCCTCTCACTGGCCAGGCCCAAACTTATTTTTTTAATATAGAACTTGGATTTTAAATATCTGATGATCATAGCACAGAGCCGCAGTATTTGTTATTCCGCAAACACATGTCATCATACTGCTTCTTAGCATTGCTACGCTTCTGACATAATCAGCTTCACCAGTATAGTTTTATTTTGCAGATGTTTTTAAAACAGCTTTCTTTGCTAATTTTATAATTAATGACTATAGTCACTAATGAAGACTGCCACAAGCAATTTTTAAAAATCCCATCCCTTAAGGATAGGTTCTGACTTCACATGCTGGAGTCACACTGTGGCTTTATTAGGAGGTTGCTCGTTCGCATTTCTAACGGTAAACAGCACAGCACCACACCACAATGTTTTATTTATTCATAGTGGGTGTTGTCAGAGAGCAGTTAGTTATAAAAGTCCACAACTCCATAGCTCAGTTCAGGAGTGAAGTAAAATGAAACCAAAAATGTGTGTATATATAATTTTTTTTTTTTTCAGAAACATAGTCAGTGACAGCAGAAAAAGACCGGTGGTCCATCCAGTCTGCCCATAGTTGCCTTTCAGACCCCAAGATCTGCTGTCCATACAGGATACTAGCCCTCACTATCTCCTCCCCCCGTCCCCTCCCTACTACTACTGTCACCCTGAGTAACCGCTACACCCTTCACTCTTTCCCAGCCGCACTTGAATCTGTTCATGGTTTTGGCACCCACCGCATTAGTTGGCAGACTGTTCCATGATTCCACCACACTTTCTGTAAAATCAAACTTTACCATATCACTCCTGAACCTCCCTCCCTCCCCTTCAGTTCCACTCATGCACCCATGTCCTTGAACTGTTACTCATGATAAATAGTTCCTCACAGTTCACCTTATCTATTGCTTTCAGGAACCTGAAGGTCTCTCTCATATCACCCCGCTCTCATCTGGTCTTCAGTGAGTAAAGGTTCGGTGCCTTGAGCCAATCCTCGTAAGATCTGTCCTGTTAGCCCTGAATCATTCTGCCCACCCTTCACTGCACCATCTCTAGCCTGTCATTAAAAATACATTACAGTATTACCAAAAAACTAAAGGATGACATTTTTTTTTCTGCTAACAAATACTGCTGCTTTCAATGGGTTTTGGATCTTGCAGCCCTTTCATCACCAGCTCCGGTGCCATGGAGAACTATGACCCAAATCTAGAGTTTAGGTGTGCTGGAAATAAATTAACAAGAAGTGGTCAAATAGTCATGAGTGTTGCTAGGGTCTGTAAGCATCCTTAGTCAGCAGGCAATGGGGTTCGGGAATCCTGTGCCCTCACTCCCTCAGGAGTCAAGCCCCTCTCCTCTGAGGGCCCCTAGCTAGCCCTGAAGCAGGATTCTGGGGCTTGCATATGAACCTCAGTCAGACATGGTTCACCCACTGCGTCATGCCAAAAATTATGTTGATGGCAATTACAGCACCACAAAAAAGCCGCAAACAGACAAAGCACTGTACCTGCACATCGCCGATCATGGGAGGGAAACTTGGAATACTACATCAAGTAGCGGCAACATAAAGTGCCAAAGCATATATTTCTAGTGTCTCTGTGTCTTGCGGAAGGCTCTGCTATTCGCACCCCCCAGATATTTTTATAAGATACTCCGAGGCACACATACACAGGGGAGCAACAACAGTATGCCTAGCACTATGTCCCTCAGTACTGCAGTCCACCCGCCCGGTCAGCTACATGTTTCTGCCTCCTGACCATGGTAATGGCTCCCATGGCATCTGTGTGAGCTCATGCACTCCCTGCAGAGCTATCGCCAAACTCACACCTGCAGCACAGTCCAAACCACGGTGCACAGTGTACCTGCCCACAAATTCACACCACCTGCCCAGTGTGCAACCTTCTGCATATGCCCTAACCCACAGCACTCCAAAGCCCTTCAAGCACACTAAACCATTAGCCACAGACCTAATGCACAGCGCTCCATCATCCCACTCGCTAGCATGGCTGCCGCTCTAAAGCCAGCGCTCACTTGCCGGAGACTTAAATACTTTGCCCCTATAATGGTATACTGTCAGAGAAGTGGCAGAAAAAAATGTTGCTTCCTCCCCACTGAGCCAGCCATGATTTGAGAGTTTGTAAAAAGAGTTCACCTATTTTGGCATGAGCCGTATTCAAAGTTAAACCAAGGAAGCTCAGCCATTTCTCCCACAGAAACTGTCATGATGAAGTTCAGACTGGGAATTTTAATGAATTATGAAATGGGCCATGCCAACCCTGTAACCTCACTGGTCGAAACACGTCACATGTCTGTTGATTATTTTCTGACACCTACATATCTCACCTGAACTATAGATTTTTTTTAACAAATAATATCCCATTTTATAAGTGGGATAACACACTCCAAGGTGTGTGGTCATAAGGGAATAATGCACTTCTCGAGTGGCTGCTGCATGTGACTATATCTGGTGCCTAACAATCACTCATCGTGTACATAATTCACTTATAAACATTCACCTCATCATACGTTATCCCTTACTTCTACCGCTCTTGCTTGAATTTTGCCCCATATAAAACTTTCGTTTGGCTGACCTGTCGGTGCAGCAGCAGCCCTATTGCTTGCTACACCTGTGACCCAGGATTGGGTGCGATCTAGGGTCATCCGGGGCCAGCCGGGGGGGGGAGAGGATCGAGCCTCCCAGAGGGTGCTCTCCTCCTCCTCCTCCTCCGGGGAGGGAGGATTGTATCCTCTGCTGCAACACTGCCACCTGGGGGACCATGGGTGGCAGTGCAGCTGGAGGAACCGGACATGGGATGAGCTGCAGGCAGATGCAACGTGCTGACATGATCAGTGTGAACACGTCATGACTTCATTTCCACATGCCACCTTGGGACCAGGGAGGATGGAAAAATGGTCCCTGTCACCGGAGGGTGAGCAGCCCTGGTGTATCCAGCCCCCCCAACCTTGAATTGGCTCTCCCATAAAAGACCACCAGAATTCTGTCGAGGGGGGTGGACCCTAGCTCCGACCCTGCCTGGAGGGCTATCCATGGCACCATGTTGATCCGAGGAAGGAGCTGAGCTAAGTGGCAATGAGGGGACCCAGCTGCAAGTGTAGGAAGGGGTTAAAAATGGAATGAGGAAAAAAACCTTTCTCTGGAATGTTTGTACAATGAAATATGACCATATTGCACAGTTCCAGCAGATTTCCCTCTTTACGTCTAACAAGGAGGTCTGAACTGTACCCACTCATACTAATCAGTACTTGCTACAACTTGTACTGTGGATGGCCAAAGGGATTCAATGTGCAGTAAATGCAATATATGTCTTCACACGAACACCAGGAGCTGCAAAAACTGCAATTTATTGACTCGCACAGCAGACAGTCATTGCCTTGTTTTGTTGTTTTTTTTTCCTCGAGGCCTTTAACCAGGTTAGTCTCTGGGTGTCTGGCCCCCTTACTCACTCCTGCTGTGTCTACCACATTGCTTCTTATTGGCTGGGCTGCGACTTGGCAAGGAGCTTCCTGGCAGATGTTACATCAGAAGTCCCTGCCAAACTCAGCAATGCCCCTAAGGTGCTGTTTCAAATTCAATAGTCAAGTAAATCCATTAGGTAAAAAAAAATGCAAACTTAAAATAACTGATGCCGTGCCCTATCTGATAAGTTCTCAGATTTGGAACTGAAAGACCCTCCAGCCCCCTTTAAAACATGTTAAGTGGCACAAAATGCAAATTGTCAATTTGCATGTACTTAGCATATGATTGGTATCCAAATACATGCAAATAGCTAGGATCAGAAGAAGGTCGAAAACAAAAACCTTTACAGGTTTCTAATTGGAACTGCTGCTTGTGAGAACTAGGGAAGGTTTATCCTTTCACAGTTCTAAGTGCTAATTGAGGTGCTATTATGGACTGTGAAGTATGACCTCCAGACAGTAGGGGGCCCTCAGTGGTCACTCGACTGTGTCACCTAAGGCCAGCTTTCAGACCAGAATCCCAGAGGTGTTTCACACACCAGGGGAATGCAGCTATGTGAAGCATGACTACGTGATTTTGAGTAAATTATTTAAAGAGGAAGGATTGCTGGGGCCCATTAAAATTGTAAAAGCCCATGAAATAATCTTTCAGACAAGGTATTGGGTTTACCTGTACATGTCAATTTTCCTAAGACATGAATACTAAATCATCTGTAAATTATTATAGATTGTGGGAGCATCATGTGATACTCCCCGACCAATTACAGTGCTTCCTTCAGTTGTATATGAGGTACTCTTATTGCCACAAGAGTACCTCACGGACTCACACTGTAATGGACTTCCCAATAACTGCCGCTCACGCCAAAGAAACAAACCCCCCAAAAATGTGTTTTTTTAATGGTGCCATGATCTATAATAAGTTTATATGGGCACTAGGAGGGCCTGTTATGGTTTTAAGAGTGTTGCCTCTTGAGTCCTTAGGGTACCAGAGCTGCTTACCTTCGGTTTGCAGTTCTCTTGCCCTATGAACTCATGCGGGGACACTCATATCCATAAGAGGTCCTCCTAGCACCCCTATAAACTTATAAATCAAGGCGGCAGCCTTTTCATGGACTTGTGAGACAGACAGATATGCCACTGAGAGGCAAGTTGTGTGTTGTTAAGCACAGCTTCCTCACCATTTTGTCTCAAGGCTCCATAAAACAGTTGCTCCCTTGACTTAATTTAAAGAGCTGCTGACACCTCAAAGAAAACTTTGAAAAACATAATATTTTAGTACAGTTCAGCTTGCATTCCATATATATTCTACAGATTTCTCCTGCACATTATTAATTTATTTTTTTCAAACTCCGTTTATTGCTCCTACCTCAGTGGCCTCTCTCTGGTGAGGATGCTCGGAGCTCAGTGCTGCTGTCCATCTGAAGCCTCCACCTCCGCACTCCCACTCAGCCCAATCTTCCTCCTACCTTGACCAGCCACTCACTCCCCCAGCTCTGAGCCCCCCGGGGTGGGGCCATCATCTCCTAACTAGCAGTATATCTAGAATCCAGATGAGCGACCGGAAGGAGGAGGGAGAACGGAAGCATGTGGTGGCAAGCCAGACATTGGGCATGGGACCGAGTCCACTGATTCCCACCGTCGCCTACCCCGGAGGCAGGGTTTTTTCCCCTTAGTTGGTCCCGGGAGCATGGACGTGCAGTGACATCCAGTGCTGCATGGGCATGCTCCCGCACCCATCAGTAGGACGTCCGCCGCCGCTCCCATACCCCTAATCTATGCCCCTCGACATGCTGCAGTCTGCCGGCCTCTGCCAGGGGCTGCTAGAGCAGCGAAGATCACTGACCCCCCCCTCCCAAGGAGAGGAGAGCTGTCCTCCGGATGCTTAATCCTCTCCTCCCCTGCTGACTCCCGGCAGCCCGAGTCCGTTCCTGAACCCGGGTCGCCGCGTGGCACGAGGTGTAGCGTCCAGCACCTCAACCCTCAGCACCACCAGGCAGGCATCTGCACATTATTTATTACTGAGGAAATCTGCATGAATACATGATCTGTACACCTCAGAGTTCATCTGCCTCAACAGTTTACTCCCCACTTCATGTTATAATCCTCTGTTGTGACATAACACTTGTTGCCATGGGAGTAACTGGGATGTCACAATCGGTGCATTATGATTTCAGGTAAGGAGAAAGCAACAGGAATAGATGAACCCTTCAAGTGCAAAGATCCTCTTTCCATGCAAATTACATCAGTAATAATAATGGGGGGGAGGAGGAATACAGAACTAATGTGAAATACAAGCCAAACTGTGTCTAAATATTATGTTTTGTTAAAGTTCTCCTGAAGGTGTCAGCTGCTCTTTAAAGATGATTTAGACATTTATATTGCAGAGCTCCTGACAACTATAGATAACCCCTATACCTTGTTTGAAGGATCTTTTTCCTGGGCTTTTATAATTTGAGTAACCTGTTAATGTTTTCTTCCTCTTAAAAGTTGTTAGCTTCAAAATCAGATATTTTTATTTATCCTTCGAATTTCCTTGATTATTCCAATTTTTCACCCTGGTCTCCCACCCTGATAATGGGCCAGCCACAGAAAAAATATATATTTTCTATACATGGCTGAGATGTATTTTAAATAGAAAAACTGGTTCCTTTTTGGTACATTTAAAGTATACGAACTAGAAGTGCATACAATATGAAGTATTTGACAAATATATAGCGGTGCAGTGCAGCCCACTTATAACAGACCCAGTTAAACCAGAAGCTCACTTGATCTGGACATAAACTGTTTGCCAAAAGCCATTGTCATAGGTGACAATGGTAATCCTCTTGCTTATAACAGATTAAGCTATCCATCTACAGTGGATGGCTGAGGGCGCTAATGGCATCATTATCACTGTTTGCCCTCGTTATCTCTGCCTCTTATCGCTTTCCCTCCCCCCTGCTAGCCAACACACACACACACACACTCTCTGCCTGTTATCACCTCCCTGCCAGCTGGTAGCCAACACACATGTCTGAATCCCCCGCTGGTAGTCAACCAGGTAGCCAACATACACACTGGGCCTTATTATATATAGCCTCCCATTTTATTCCCTTGGAACGTGGAAGTAAATTCACGACTGCAATGTAACACTGAGACCAGAGCTACTGCACTGAAGTTTTTACAAGATGCAGCTACCGGTAGAAGGGACTATGTTTGAGTGAACAAAGTGGGTAAGTGTTGCAGCTTCAGGACGGCCGGTGGGCGGGCAGCGGTGGCAATTCTGATCCTGGAGCACTGCACAGTGAGACTGGAGCTACTGCACTATATAGTACACATAAGTTGCAGTTATGGCTGAAGGAGGAGTTGTAGCAACAGGTGTGAGAGTGGAAAAAATTCCAAGGTTTAAATGTTAGTACTTCAGTCACAGCAGCTCTCATTATGGAGACTAATGATAAGACTGGAGCATCATAGCATAACGGTAAAATGGACACCCGCTATACTGGAAGAAAGTGGCATGCACAGTGAGGTGTCCGGCATGAGCGAGCTGCACTGTAATAGTTTATTGTTCGACTTTTCCTAGTCTTACAAAGCCAGTAAAAAAAGCAAACATATCATGACATACTGTAGCATAAAATGCATTTTCAGAAAAACACTAGCACTACTTTACACAATACCCATCATAATAGAATTTCAGTACTGTTCACAGCAATTTCACCTCTCGCTTCTGCAGTATTCCACAGTCGTAAGGAGTTTACGTACACTTCTTGCTGAATAGTAAGCACATAAAGATACCCATTGTGTGTATATACAAAAAAGTCAAAGAATATCAAAAAATAATATAAAAAAAAAATATGAAACCAGATACAATGTGCCTAAATCAGCACCACCAGAAATTGAATTAGTAATTATGTCTGGTAATAACCTTTGGGAAGACAGAGTTTTAACTGCCCTTATTTGACAGCCAGGTTTGGGAAGCAGTGTATATCACAGTGGTTTAAGGCTCTGAGCTGCAAACCTGGACACCTGGGTTTGAATCCCACAGCCACCACTTTCATACTTTGTGACCCTGAGCAAGTCACTTACCTTCCCTGTGTTCCCAGGTCACACCTGTAAACAAGCTTTCAGCTTAGTGTACTACTCCTGGTTAAACAATTGGAAAAAAAAAGGTTGGCTCACAAAGAAGGCTATACCAACTTTTAGAAAATGGGTTGGAGAATTCCTGGAGTCTGATTGGTTCAGGTCACCAAACAGCCGGTCCGGTATCAGGCAATAGAGACCAGGAAATAATGAGTCCTAGTCTCTGGCCACCTGATTACCTTTGACTATCACTGGGCTGATGGAATGTTAAGTTTGAATTAGCAGCCATATGTTTTCTCTCGCTTAGCAAGAGATACAGCCTGCCATACTGAGGCTTAAAAGATGAAATGAGTGGCGGCTTACAGTAAAATAGCAGGAACAATGTAAAATGGCGAGATACGTGGTGATCGTATTGCAGCCAAAGTAACAACACACAGTACTCTCCTATGGGAAATCATCTACCACGCAGCCGACTGTACGAAGCCATCATGACCTTACAACTGGTGTATCAAAATTGTTGTCTGTGCCACTGACCCCAGACAAAAAGCAAAGAAAGTTTCTGTAACTCACTGTCCCACCAGCACAGTTGATTTCTCGAACGCAGCGCTGTATTCCTCTGATCAAAGACTGGCTGGTGAAATCAGTTGACTTAGCTCCACCACTTGTATGTCCTCTTGTGCCCAGCTCCCTGCATTTTTAACCCGCAGCAACTAACATTTACGGCAGAACGGATATCGGGCAATGTCCCTCCACCTAACCCCACTGTCTCATGGAGCTTTCTGTTACTGAATAAACTGATAAAAACTGTTGAAATCTGATCCAGCTTAGCATGACGCACAGTACCCCAAATGGCGGCTGATCAAGTACTGTAGCTACTGTAAGCCAGCAGCGTCTCACCGTCTATGGCGGGTGCAACTCACAAAACCACCCCTCTGATCCTCCGCTTCATTCTCCCTGTCCCATAATTAGCTGTGCCGATTAGCACCTATCCCTAACAGCACAGAAAAGCCAGTGGGGAAAACACAGAAATATACTGTTTTTACAGGTTAACTTATTTTCTTTTTCCTCTACCAGCTCATTCAATTGCTGTCTTCAAGGTCCCTGTTCAATCGCGCATTTGCCCGCTCAGCCAGTCACTCCCTGCTTATACTGTTCTACGAAGAAAAAATAAAATCTAAAGAAAGACAAGGTGTCTGTGTGTCTGGGGGGGGGCACACAGAAAAGCAGTCAAAAGAAGCACCATGACCAGCAGCACCCTCTACTGGCAATTCAGTAAAGGGACTATTTTACACAAGCTGCTGTGTCTGATCATGTTTGTAAATATTTTACCCTATTTTTCCTCATCAAATCACTTTTATAAAAAAATAAAAAATGAAATCCCATTTTCTAAGCGCAATAATACCCTCCAGGGTGGGCGGTATGGGCAATACCGGACCTTCCAGGGGCTATAAGGCCCTCCGCCTGCGGCGTTGGGCCTCATTACGCCCCTGGGAGGTCCGGGATTGCCCAATACCGCCCACCCTGTCAGGTATTATTGCTTGCATAATACATAGTATTCTATGCTTTTGTTTTTCTTTTCCTAACTTTATTAACTATCAAGAAGCAGTTTGCCAATCTTTTTATAGCCCAGTTATCCACAGTATGTAGCAGAGTCACTGTAAGTACAGATTTATCCAGATCAGCTGAGATATGGGCCTAGCTGATAAGCCCTAGTCCTCTCATACCAGGATCAAGTCCAAAGGACATACATCAAGTCTTCCTTGCCCGCAGAAGGTCATAAGCAGTTCTGACTAGGAGCCAACTTGTTATAGCTAGTCATAAGGACATTACTATAAAACTGTAGCAGGTCAAAAGCACGTGTGAATAACAGCGCGGTAAAAACCATGCAGAGAAAACAGTGTAAGTGAAAACAGTTATGGGTAATTAATAGCGTGGCCATTATAGCACTATACCTGTAACTGTTTTCACTTATGCTGAGCAGTAGAAGTCAATGAGCGTGTGGAATACCAGTGTGCTGGCATTGTGGTGTAGTGGTTAGAGGAACAAACTATGAGTGGCTGTGGGAAGCCTGACCATAGTTTGAGCCCAGTGTAGAACTCCTTATATTTTTACTTTTTTTTTTTTTGCTGCATATTCCTCCCTAATAATGTTGTCATTGTGTGGAGATTTGTGCGGTTGTGGAGGATGTTTATTTAAATTACAGGGGGTGCAGGGGACAAAGCCACCCACCTAAAATTGTCCAATATACCTCATTCCCCTGCCCCGTTACGTGCCTTGTAGAGGTTCTGTATTTGTTTTGTCTGCCCACCCGAATTTCTCCCTCCCAACTTGCGTGCGGCGTGGAGTTTAATTGTAGAATATGCCTTCCTTCTACAATTCTTTTTTATTTTATTTAGTTGTTTAACCAGGTATAGCACACTAAGCTGAAAGCTTTTTTACAGGAGCAACCTGGGAGCACAGGGAAGTTAAGTGACTTGCTCAGGGTCACACAGTATACAACTGGAAGCTGTGGGATTCAAACCCAGGTCTGGTCTGCTGGATGTCACCAGATTTGCAGCTCAGAGCCTTAAACCACTGCACTATACTGCCTCCCCTCTGCCATTCTTGAGTCTGTCTACCCCCTGACATTCGCCCACCTCCAGTTGTAGCGCTGTCTCGACCCTTGCTATTATTGCTCAGCGCTTTTATTTCTCCCGCTGTGTTCCCTGTGCAGATTTTGACCGCACTATTGTTTACTCACTCTTTTGACCTAGACCCCTATCAAACTGCTCAAATTTGTACTTCATAAAAATCTTTTTCAAGGGTGGATCAATAAGCACGTCTAGATAGTATTTATAAACAAATATATAAACAATATATGGAAATGAATTCCGAACATAAAAACAACAGTTCTTAGTGTGTTTCATATATGGCCTATATATGTTATGTAATAAATGGTTGAACATTTTTCCCATAGAGAAACAGTGGAGTCAGAAAGTCATAATAAGAAAGTCATGATAACACCATTTTGAAATCAGAGTAATAGTGTTACAACTTTGAATTTCTCAAAAGCTGTGCTCCACTAAAAGCTGAAAACCCACAGCAAACTGAAAGAGGAGAAAGAACAATTTGACATGACCTGAACTGATTAGTGGGACCCCAGCAGACAGAAAGAACAGTTGCGCTGTTCGTGTCTTGCTTATTTATTTGTCCCTCATTGGCACTGGGGGGGGGTGAGTGGAGTGGAGAGGTGACCTGGCTATGGCAGTAGGAAAGGGATACAGTTGGTGGGGGGGTCTCTGAGACAGTCGGGGGTGGGGGCTCACTGAAACAGCAGAGATCAATTACATGGGTTGCCGTATATTACAAAAAAACAACTTATGACAATTTATCTGTTACACTGTTGAAGCTCATCTCAGGAATGACGTGATAAACCTCGCGAGCTTCGCACTAAAGGTTTATGACCTTACCAGAATCTATTGATCAAGTTACAACACCATAAGAGATGGACTGACATATGTTATTCTATTTGTACATTTCTAACATTTTCTTTTATTTCATATATTTTAAGTATGTCAAAAAGTGGGCAATTTTTGTATATTTAAGATACATTTTTTGGCTATATATGGGAAATATAGCTTTATTCTTTTAGCTGCACCATTGCCCCAGCCAGGAAGGTGGGGGAGGGGCTACTTTCACCACTGATCCAGTGCCACTCTGTGGTGGCCAGCACAACAGAGAGATGTGCTAATGCTTGGTGGACACTGCCCCCCCCCAACCTGGAATCCAAGAGCAAGACCTAGGTGACACATTTGGTGCCCCAGCTGGCCCCAGTTTGGATTCTGAGAATCTCATGTGAACACATACAAATAGAGGTGAGAAAGAAGTAAGTCCCTCAGCTGGGATCTCTGGTAGCCCAGGTGGCTATACAGCTGGTCACTGTACTGGACTGGCCCCCTCCATGGTCGCATTTTAATTTTTGGACTTTTTTTGTTGTTTTCTGTTGTCTGTGTGATAACAGCCTTTGAGTCTGTACAACCATGAGAAGACTTTTTTTTTCAGTGACTGTCCTGACCAATGTTCTGGGGGTTCCTTTTGTTCTTCTGTCTGTGGTGCCATCAATCTCCCAGTTGCCAAGGGCACCAAATCCATGACTCCAGACACTCTCAATTCAACAAAGATTAGCATGCCTCATTTACAACACTTTAAGCAGCAGCATTTGTTAGTCACCAAAACTTCTCATCATACAACTTTTTTTTAACAAAAATGTAGTTCTGACATCCTTGGATTCATCATCATCAGTGTATTTTTAATTTTCTCAGATATTTTTAAAACACCTTTAGAACTAATTGTGTAATTACTGGCTCAAGTCATTAAAGATGGCATCTGCCTGCAATGTCAAGAAATCTCTTCTGCTGGGGTTATCTTTTGAGTGGGTGTCCAGTGAAAACAGTGCTGTAAAGAACAGCACCGTAGGCGTAATAGCGTGAAGAAAAATAGTGGATGCGGCAGGACAGCGTGGGTCAGAAATGGTGTTTTTGACTTTAGCTGCTGTACCCCTTGTAAGTGTGACTCAGAGGATGGTTATATTTCCATAGGGGGTGTGGGTGGCAAAGCCCCCTAAATTATTCCTGGCATGTAGGTGGTTCAGCATATTGCGATGATCCTGCTACATGTTTCTGATGTTAAACAGCACAGCATTGCACCAAAATATTTCCTTTTCCCCATGTTGGGCATGGCACAGAAATGGTAACTTTTAAAACCTTTACAATCCCGTATCTCCATTCAGGAATAAAATGAAATGAAAAGGAAATTGGGTATACTTATGCTTTTCCCAGAATTTACATTACTGCTGAAAATAGAACTACACGGTGACTAACAAACCCAGCTGTTGCTTTAAGTCAGGCCTTATTATGAAGTCCCCCAAAACGGAATGCTGTTCTGGTAAAAATGGAATTGCATGTTTAATATTCATCTTTCTTGCTTCAGAGGGATGTGCCTCACAAATGTGAACACAGGTGCAAGCCGCATGAAGAGATAACTGCAGTTTATAATTAGACATAAAATTATATCACTGAGAATAGCCGATTTAGCACAAAAGGATTCAAGGACGGCATTCAACTTGGTGATTACATCTGTGGTGAATCGACTTTCAGTCTTTTTATTTCACACCACTATATTTATTAATGCTGCAGGCTGATACGCTCAGGAATTTTCACACAGTTAAACCAAATGTTGCTGAATGTTGATGCTGCTGTATTCATATTGAAGCATGGGCCATTTAAAACACTTGAAGCCAGGAAGTTTAGATGGTTACAGGTTCAAGTCCAGCCCTAGCACTTGGGTTACCCAACAGTGATACTGAAGTGCTAGACCAGGGTGGTGCTGTCCTTTGGAGGAGACATTAAACTGAGATCGCTTCCTCCCATCCCTGGTAGTTGTTCAAGGTGAAATTAAAGATCCCAAGGCACTTTTATAAAGAGCTGAGGAGCTTTGTCCAGTGTTCTGGACAATGTTCCCGCTTATGCTCTATTTTGTAAAATACTTTGGGATGGCAGTATAGCCTAGAGGTTATAGCTGTGAACTGTGAATGAGCTTGGTACATCCAGCAAACCTGGGTTTGAGTCCCACAACCTCTACATGCATACCGTGTGACCCTGAGCAAGTCCCTTAACCCCCATGCTCCCAGAAACACATTCAGCTCAGTGTGCCTTTCTGGGTTAAAAAAAACATAAAATAAAAATAAATACACAAAATGCAGTACATGTTAAAGGCACAACTGCAAAACCAAATTCTGTTCTATTCTGTAGACTGTCTCTCCACCACTGCTGTTCCCTAATCCAAAAACTGCAACCCGTCCATAGCCTCGGAAGTGGAGCTGGACAGACAAGTGGAAACATAGAGCTTTTTTTTTCCTGTAAATATCATCTTTATTGTCATTTTAAAAGTTACAGTCAACAGAACTACAGAATAACATACAGCAATTCTGGCAGGTTTGATTAGGAGGACCCCCACTGGGGTAAGTCTTCTCAGCACTAATAAAGTTGTCACCGTATGTTGTCAACATTTCTTAGGTAAGTATAGGTGGTACAGTATTCTGGCTATGGTAGGGCCAGTGCATTATGCCAGCTAGTCAGTTATAAAGCAACATATTCCATTTAAGGCACACAAGCTGGGATTCATTCATCTCAGCAGGGTAGGCAATTAGGGCTCCCAGGGCGGGGGAGACCCACAATCCAGTATCACTCCTCACAACCACCGGGAGGCTCAAGTGACAAAGTTCCATCTTTTAACATGTTGTATCAAGAGCCAACCTGTCCATCGGGAGTTGCACCTCTCCTCCGTATCATTAAGTTTGTGGGTTACTCAGACTCTGATTAGAGCCCATTAAATCTTTAGCGGCTGCTCCCCAGCCATGATGTTAACCATGGACTAAGTCAGACTGGCCCACCTAGATACCTGAAAATTTCCGAGTGCACCTTTCCCTTCAGTTGGGTTCATCTCTACATTCCAAACTTAGAAAATCCTCCCATATACTGTATCATCCAGTTTCTAATAAAGAACAGTCAGCACTAAGAGCCCCACGCCTGAGTGTGGGGATGGTCCTAATTTGCATTTCATGTGCAAAATCATTTTTTTACTTCCTGTTTACTGCACTATAGTAGATTGTATCAGACCAATTCTGTTTACTTGTAAGTTGACATTTTCTGTAACTACAAATCCCCGGATAGCAGCTGGCCCCTTGTAGGCCCTGCACCACTGACCAGGCACCCATATCTTGGACTGGATCCTGCACCCTTGGGGGAAGGGGTGCTCCTCAGGGACCCCAACATGGGGGTAAGCCCCAGAGGTACAAGAGAAGCTGGGATAAGAATCTAAAGATGACAAGTGACGGGCTGGGGCACCATCCGATGGGGTCACCCAGTAGCCAGAGAAGAAAGTGCAAGTTGAAAAAAATATGCAAAAGGTAGCCATTATCTGTAAGAAGACAGTAAGTGGCCTGCACTAGAAAGGTATCTATCCATACAGCGGCACTGAGGCTATTCCAGACTGTGAAAAAGGGCTTGCTGATGAAGCTTACAATGACCAAAGCTGCTAAAGCACCCGGGCGTTGTTTTCTTTGTATTCGTATTTGTACCTTGCATTGGAATTACATTGGAATTAAAGCACTTTACAAAATGGCAAGACAAATTCTAGAAATGTTATTGGCTGAGAGACATCACATGACTATGCATTAAATCTCTATAAATGCATGGTCAGGTGCTGCATCTCATTTTCTTCCCCCCAAAAATCTACTTATAGCCATTTGATAAGTGTAATAAGCCTTTTCAGGGTGTGCATCATAAGATTTTAATGCACTTTCCAGGGACACCTGGCCTTCGTTCTTGTGCCCTTCTACACCCCTGGGGTGTGCATTAAAATCCTATAATGCACACTCTGTCATGGCTTATCACTTATTTAAATACTATACACAGTCTGGAAATGCTTCACTGCTGCTGTATGGATAGACATCATTCGAGTGCAGGCCATTTGCTTACTTCTTGTTTGTGTTTCCAAGGGGTTTGCCACCCCATGGCCTGCAATGAGATCTCGCACTGGAGGTGTGTACCTGTTCACTTGGTGTAGCCATGATCTATACCTGTTGGAAATATGTTGTTATGTCCTGATGATATCTCAGCTAGAAGACTTACATCAAGTAATTTAGGCATTAATAAGCAGGTATCTACTTCAGTATGAAGTTTCAAAAACTTAATGTTTCAGGCATTATGATTTACTAGGGAATATATACCTGTATATATATATATATATATATATTAATGCAATGGGGTGAGGATAAAAAGTGGCAAATAACTGCAGCATTTTGTGCTGGTCAGACCTACAGTGAGAATATCACATTTATCCTCACTGTAGGTCATTTATCCTTACTGTAGGTCATTTATCCTCACTGTAGGTCATTTATCCGCACTGTAGGTCATTTATCCTCACTGTAGGTAATAATCAGGAACTATCTGCACTTCAGCACAACTGCTCACAAAGGCTTTGATTGGTGGGAGCTGGCAGCATGAGCAGCGCAATCAGAATGCACCTGCTCACTTGCATTCCAGCTCCCACTGGCAGTTTCATTTCTCTCCAGCAGCACACAGAACAGTTTCATTTTCTTCCCTGTTCTTTCATTGTAACTTATTTAAAAAATCAACTTTCAGCTTCACACAATGTTAATTACCATTTCTCCTAAAGGTCCAAAATACCAGACAAAACAAGTAAATTATTTTCATTATCTCCCCCACCCCAAATTCTTTCACCAAATATAAAAAAAACTTTTAGCCTCACACAAAACATTCGCTTCCTTCAAACCCCAACACACAAAAAAGCAACCATCTCTCTTTTACACTTACCACTCTCCCTAGCAGCACAATGACACAGAGTCCGGACTCAAAAGTTCAGTTTTGCAGAATACAACACTCAGTCATTAGGAAACAAAAAGAGATAAATAAAGACATGCCTATTTTAAAAAAATTAAAATGACACTGATAAAAAACTTGGTCCATTGCATAAATGGAACATACATTGCCCCCATCATTATCTCAGATATTTTCCTTCGAGCAGTTTGACTTATGGTATCACTCGTGGCTTTGCCACTCGTGATGTCAAAGGTCAACTGCACTCAGGGAAAATATCAGAGATATTTCGATGGGGTATTGTATAATCCCATATATATATATATATATATATATATATTCTTTTAGTGTTCCTTTCCAGGGTTATAACACATCTTGGCAGAGTATCCAAGAAGAATTACAAAAACGTTAGACCTAGATTTTCAAAGCTCTGGATGCAGGACTTGCAGCTATTGTTGTGATGCAGCTGCGTCAATGCAAATGAATTGCCATATTTTGGATGAGATGTTAAACTGAGTTCCCATCTGCCTGTCCTGGTGGCTGTTTAGACAGACATTAAAGATCCCATGGCACTTCTCAAAAACAGCAGGGGAATTTTTATTAGGTAAAAACCTAGAGAAATCAACAGTTACAGGAGAAAAAGGAACTTCATGTACAGAAAAAGAAATAGAGAATACTAAGCAATACTTAAAAAATATGTGGCAAATCAAAATAAATAAATGTTACTGCTCAAACCATGCCAAACCATGAACCACTTATTCAAAGCTTTTCAATAGGTCAGTGCCTAGTAACACAGAAAATATGCTTCCATTTTGCTTTTAAGGATCTTCTGTGACAGCCAAGCTCTTTCTCAGTTATGCAAAACTTGGTAATTTGTGTTGAGCAATCACTGCCAAATTATTAACTACTTGCTGCCGGAACAATAATACACATCTGACTTGCCATAGAATGAATTTAATACACGTGAATATTCCCGCATTGACTAAAAAAATACCACCAACAGCTTAACCTAAGTCAGTATGTCAGTTTGCATCTGTATATCTCCCCCTCCCCACCCCCCAGGACGAGGCTGAAACTAAGCAGAACTCCCTAGCTCCTGTCAAGAAAAACTAAATAAATAAAATAACTAAATGTATCAAAATGTTTGTACAGTATGCGATTTTTAAGCCTCATGACACATTTGAGACACATTGCTCACGTTACGGCAAAACAATTATGCATGTGTCATTTTTGCTGTGTAACCTACGGCACTTGCGATCTGAAGTTAGACAACATTTAATGTAGTTAAACAGTCACGTCGCAAGTAGGACAATTGCGCTCCAAATATGATGAGATTCTCTGACGTCCATGCTTTAGTCTGTCCCCAACTAACCTCATAATTCTCTTGTTTATTACATTGTAGTGCTATCCATGACAACAGACTGTGACGTGACAAATACTGCAGCTGTGAGGTCGACTGGGGACAGTCAGACGCTTTTTGAAAGACCCATAGAAGGAAGTACTGCATCATCTGAAATCTTTAGCAGACCAGTAAGAAGATAAAGTCAAAAAAGAAACTAGAAATGTTGAAGTTAGACATAATCATTGTAAATATAATAGTCTGGGGACATAGTTCCTCCCATATATCTGACCCGCCAGCTCCCCTACACACCCATTATTCACTTAGAGCAGTCCCTGGTTGGGGACTGATTCTACCCCAAATTGGGATTCACTATGACCAAATGATCCTTGCTACACAGCAGCAACCCCCTGGAACAAACTACGGGCTGGCTGGACCTAGAACTCAAAACCTTCTACCAAGTATGTCTCCTAGCGAAAAAGGCAACCTTAGGCCTGACCCCTGTAAGGATTCAGTCCATGCTCTGTCCTACAGCTCTGACCAGGTTGACCAGAGGTGCACAACGGAACTACTTTAAGGTACCTTTCTGCCATACAACACAAAGACGGTGATCCTTTATATTCCGTGCCACACATCTGCTCAGCTCCCTCCCTAAGAATCTACTCGCTGAGACCAAATTAGGTCCATTTAAGGCTAACTTATGCTCTCACCTCACTGGTCTAAAGAAATGTTCCTGCTCATCATAACATCCCTTAGTGAGCAGTGTCTGTGTGCACAACACATGCTCATTCTCCCTAAAAGGGCACCACTGCCCGTATGCACTTATCCCTCCTCTCAACACCCCACTATGCACTTCCCCCCTCCTTCTCTCCTCTTCTCTCATCACCTCTTTTTCTCATTCCTTCTCCTGTTCCTCCTAATCATTCCCCACTCCCTCCTTATAGCCCTATCCTACCCAACCCACCTCCCTCCCGTCCCTCAGTTTCCCACTCTACCCATACTCCCATCTTCCCTCCACCACCACAAGGACAAGGGGTACTTTCCCCTGCCTATGTGTGATGTTCACTCTTATTTTCCTCTGTTTCTCCCTCTAATGTATCAGTATTCTGTCACGCCCAAGATATTTTTGCATTTGATGTACAATGTCTACTGTTTGTCTGTTCTAACTGACGCTGAACCTTTGTAAATGAGCTCCCAGCTCAAAGGTTGTAACTCCAAGAATGTAACAAATAAATAAAGTATTACATGCAACAATTGAGCTCTTTAGCTTTTTTTTGACAGCCCCATCAATGCATTTTTTAATATTTGCCTGTAACTATAGCCAGCTTCTTCCAAAACGTTGTGTGTACTAGTAATCTGCTAAGGTATGTAACATTTGCCACAGTAATCCACAGGACGGTTCCTGAAAACGGGCTATGCCCAGCAATCCTCATCTAGTATAAAAGTCAATAAAACTGAAATTAGAACCTTTTCATTTTAGTAGATAGCTATTTTTTAAACAAGGGTCGCTTGAGTTTGTCACTATGTGTCCCCTCCTGGCTAAAGGTGTCGGGACATTAGTAAATTTCCATTCCTGGTGTGGTCTATGTCTCATTGCAGCTCAATAATGTTGCAATCTGTATGGGCTGCTCAGAATCTACTGAATGGAATCAGAGTCATCAGATTCCAATCTCGTTTTTGGATGTAGGATTTTTGGAATTGAAGTCAGAAAATCCTACATCCTAAACTAATTCCCAAAACTAATTTTTACATAGAAATTTAGGATTTAGGATCCCGAATCTGATTCTGCTTTTGATGTCCTTTTAGGATTTGAATCAGAATCAGATTAGGAATTGAAATTTCCTCGAATTCAAATCTGGAAATCTGATCCAAATTGGTCACTTCCAAGCCTCTCTAATCGGTATTCCAGCGACTGTGAAATGGCAGTAATTCCGAGGCAGATCACTGTCTACAGTTTCTTTGACCGATGTTGCATGTTTCCTTAGTGATTGTACTGTGCATGCCAATTTATTGTACTGTACCTTGATGTACCACATTTTTCCTGCCAATAAACTTGAACTTGGTTTACAAAAAGAATAAAATCAGTAGAATAAATTGAATTACACCTTTCTCTCTCTCTCTCTTAGATAACACTATCCATCAGCTGTCAGTGGCTCAGTAGGTATCACACTTGCCTCTGGGGCTAGAAGACTGGATGGGCTTGGGTTCTAGCCCCACACCTGGCACTTGGGGTAATATCCATAACTGACACTGTAGTGCAGTATTTGGGGTGGGTGCTGCATTACTGTAGTTGGATGAGATGTTAAACTAAGGTCCCTTCTGCCCATCTCTGATCACCAGTCAGGTGGAAGTAAAAGATCCCATACCACTTAGGGAGGCAGTATAGTGCAGTGGTTTAAGGCTCTGAGCTGTGAATCTGGAAACCTGGGTTTGAATCCCACAGCCCCTACTTGCATACTGTGTGACCCAAAACAAGTCATTTAACTTCCCTGTGCTCCTACGTCACACCTGTAAACAAGCTTTCAGCTTAGTGTGCTACTCCTGGTTAAACAACTGGAAAAAAAAAACCTTACTGATTAAGAAGAGGGTTTTTTTTTATTCTGTTTGATACATGTTGTCCTCTCTGTACTACTTCTCAGCCCATTTTTTATGGGGAAGGAGTTGGGATGGTTGGCTTTGGTGGGTGGGTGTGGTTTTATTCTTCAAGTTTTTTTCACTCAAACCTGTATTTTTATTGGTTTGTTCTCGTATATTGGTGTTTTCAATACAGTTTACTTAATTAAAAAAAGGGGGGGTTATTGAAACCAAAACAACTGTGCAAGCAAATTTTACAAGCATATCATGCATAAAAATTAAAATGGACAAGCTATACCTAGAGAAAAAAATAGAAGAAAAACAAAAGGAGGGATGCTGAGTCACATACAAAGAAAAAGAACAACATTACAAACCATGAGGACTGAAATTAGAGAAGCAAAAAGTACAAAAAGAAAACCAGACCTGATTCGAACTGTGTTACATTATAGGCCTGCTGAAAATCATGATCCACAGCATGGGAAGCCATTAATCAGTACAGATCTTATGTGGAAGCTTCTTCATCTCAGAAAAATATATATATAACGGAACTCATGTTCAGTTTTCAAAAGAAGATATTTACACTGTAACTGCATTGCAATTGCAAGGTAGTTGCATGCAACACACATGTAACTATAGTGTAATTACCCCCATTGCATGTAATTAATAATTAGTTACATTGAAATGGACACTTGAAGTGTAACCCTTGTAAGCTATACATTGCTGTTGCAGAGTAAAATGATATCCACTCAGTCACATATGTCACCTGAAGCAGGCAAATACAATGTGAAAAGTACTTGAGTCCCATGTTTTCCAGTTAATATGAATGCATGCCATGTACGAGAATGTTGTATGTAAGTGTTTGAAACGGTGGTTCATTCCAGTAGTCAGCCTCCAAGTCCCAGAATCCTACAGTGAAAGAACAATAAAGAAACAGATGCTCCATTGTTTCAAGCTGATCTAAACGCAGGGACCTGGAATGCAGCCTGTCTGCCATATGTTCATGTTTATGATTTGTTCTACAATTCAGTTTCGCATGGCAACACAGCCAAACCGTGTCCCACATTTCCGAGGGTAACCTAGTATTAGTTAATTGCTCCAGTAAGGCTGGAGTGATTCCTAAAGGCCTTTTGTCAAATATAGAATGGGCTGGAGATGGAGTTTCTACTACCCAGGAATACAGGACTTTTTCCTGAATAAAGTCCTCAAGTGTCCTGTAGGAATGTGCCACTGCCAGCTTTGCAGTATACTTAAAGAACGTTGAAGGTAAAGTGGGTGGGTAATGGTGGCATGACGAACAGATGGCCTCCCAGCCTCCCATGTCTGTAGCCAAGAGGAACAACTGTTACATCACCAGGGGATCCAGTAGTCAATTGACGGTACTATCAGTGGTCTTATATTAAAATGAAAGAACATCCGCCCCAAAAAAAATACTAAGGGATTGATTGACCTCTTGTTTGATGGGGAGGTGGGTAATTTATTTTTTAATCTGGTTCAGTCAACTACCCTACAATGCTTGAAAAATGCACTAAATAGAGACCTTTAAACACCTCACAGGGATAAATAAGACACAAGAGGGAAATATTTTTCAGAAAAAAGACGCTCAAGAACAAGAGGACATGTTATGAAGCTGGAAGAGGGTAGATTCTAGAGAGGTGGAAGGAAGTACTTCATCACAGAAAGAGTGGTGGATGCCTGGAATAGCCTTCCAGCAGAGGTGGCGGGGGTGAAAACAGTGGTGGGTTTCAAGAATGCATGGGATAGGCATAAGGGAATTATAGTGGAAAGGAAGGGGGGGGAGGAAGAGCTGTAGATTGGGAACGGTCTGCAGTGAAATGTAGGTAGGGAGAGATGGGCAGACTGGGTGGGCCAAGGAGCCCTTATCTGCTGTCAGATTCTATGTTTCTAGTTTCCAAGTTCCCTGCTGGTGGAAAAACTTGACTGAAATACAAAACATGGGGGTGATGAAGAGAAGGGGAGTTCCCCAGTGTCATGGCCCAAATTACCCCCATCAATAAAACAGGTCCATGGAAACCACCCCCAAGGATGCACCCGGAAACAAGCTTTCATAGCTTAGTGTGCCATTCCTGGTCATAAATTAAAAATAAATAAATAAATCTAGAAATGAAGAATGTTCAGAGCAAAACCAGTAGACCTTAAAAAGCGTGGATGAAAGGGGTCCAGTGGGTAGTGCATCGCTGGCAACACGGGATCAGTAACGGATCTGGAAGCCAGCAGGCTGGCTTAGTGAAGGAGTGGCTAAGGTGATGCTGCCACTAGTGAGGGCTTGTGCCAGGTTTTGGTGTCATCATGACCCCTGCAGTGGGCCAGGGAGCCTAACTCTTCTGTAGCGGGTGCTATGTGGCAGTGCTCCTAGATGTAGAGGGCTGGTGCCAGGTTTTGTTGTTGCCACAACCCCTCCAGTGAGCCAGAGGGCTTACCTCTTCTGCAGAGGGTGCTGTGTGGCACTCTTAGCTGGGGAGGGCTGGTGCCAGGTTCTGTTGACACAGTAACACCTGCAGTGGCCAGGGGGCTTACCTCTTCCACAGAGGGCACTACATGGCAACGATCCTAGCTGGGAAGGGCTGGTGTCAGGTTCTGCTGTCACAGTGACCCCTGTGGTGGGCCAGGCTGGTTATCTTTTCTGCAGAGGGTGCTGAGTGGCAGTGTTCCTAGCTGGGCGTGCCAGGTTCTGGTGTCAGAGCGACACCTGTGATGGGCCAGGGGGCTTTCTTCTGCAGAGGTGCTGCATGCAAGTGTGACTTGTTGGGGCACTGCCTGGTGCTGAGTTAGTGATGAACAGGTCCTGCGACAAATAAAGAAACAAACGCAATGAGCAGCACCCTCCTGTATGGCTACACTGCGTGGTACTCTCAGATCCCACCCCATGTGTATCCCTCCTGGTCTAGACGGCAGGCAGAGTGGTGGATGGGGCTGGACCGAGGAATGCCTCCCCAAAGTAGGAGTAGGTGGCAGATTGAGGTGAAACAGCTAAATGAAAAAAAAGATCTTGAATAAAAAAAATGAAGAACCCTTACATTTAAAACAAAATGATAGTCTAAGCTTGGCATCTCATTATTTAAATGAGTGACATTTCTACATTACTAAGGGAGCACTGAAGGCAGAGCCTTACATAAATATAGCAAGACAACTGCCTTTTACCCCCTTGAGACCTTCCAGTGCGTAGGCGGAAGAGCAAGAGGATGTAGCAGTAGCACATAGCATTCTGAAGAGATAGTCAACTGAAAGGTCATGACTTTTAAGCCGTGGATGAGGCAAATTGAGGACATTCACCTGGAAATTTGTATAGAAATGGGAAGGCTAAAAAAGAAGCAGGACATAAACACAAGATGGACTGACTGATTTTTGTTGTGTAGTCAGTGGCAGTTTGCTACCTATGGAAGAGGACTGCCAAAGAAACATGGGTACTTCTTCCATTTTGACAAAACTGGGATGGGAAATCCAGAAATCAGAACCTTCAAGAACTTGTGGAACTTCCTTATACCATATTATAGCCAGGTTTTAGGGTTTTGTATGGTCTCCTGGTGGGCCTGTACCCCTCCTCCCCCATTCAGACTGACCCACCCAGCCCTGTCACTCGACATCTCATGGACTTATGTGCCCCCCCTTGTCTTCCTTCATGACTTACCCACCATGGCGGGGCGAGCATCCATTTTGGGGGGGAAGCTGCCAGGTCACTAGTGAGGGGCTTGTGAAAGGTTGAGTTATCATTGTGCTCCAGGACTATCACATTTCCTTCTCCCTTGTCCCTGCCCCTGAGATGCCAGCCTGGGGAGTGATGCATGCACGCATGCAAGTGTGATCCGCGTCATGCACCGGCGTCTCCCTGCCCATCGAGTCACCACAGGGTGTGCTGCCACCTGTGGTCACCCCACTGGCAGTCTAGAACTAGAGCAAGCTACCCTTCCTCCCCAAAGGAGGAGAGCGTCCCCTGGAAGGTTTGATCCTCCTCCCGCCGGCCAAACTCTGACAAGTCAGGCTCTCTTCTGAGGCCAGGTCACTGGCATTGCGTGTAATGATGCCACCACTGCGCTGACTGGCCAGCATCAGAGCCATTGTTAATTAAATGGTTTGATGATATTTTAAAGTAGGATGGAGTTTAGACTCTCCATCACAAAAAGCAGCAGGGCTGTTCACTAAGGGGGTGTCTAGACTCTCTTTCTCAACTGTGCTACAGTAAGCTTAAACAATTTTAGTACAATAGTTTATTGTCACCAGTTCTTTTTGGAGGATCCAAAGAAAAGATCACTCTGGCGTACCTTTGCCGACATAAGACCAATGTCCAATGTAGATGTCCTTTTCAGTTGTCTACTACGATTAGTCTCTTGTTGGTTGAGGTAGGCCACTGAGGCGAGAGGTGTCCTCTCTTTGGATCCTCCAAAAATAACTAGGTTAAAAATGAAATACTTTATCAAAGTTATTTTTAGCATATAGTAGTGCAATGAAGCCCCTAGTCACTCCCTTACTAACAGAAAAGAGCTCCACCATTTTTGTTATGGTCATCTTAAACTGCTGCTTTCAAAATGGTTTTGGAGTTTAGCCTTCTTCCCAAGCAGGATTTGTTTTCACCCAGAAAAAGAGGTTATTGTGGGGAAAATGCCCAGAAATGTGTCATTTTCAGAGAAAAAAAATTACGTTTCACTGCCCATGAAATGTGTTTACCCAGCCCAGCTGAGATGCATCATCTCATTCCCTGTGGGGTCCTGCTTCTGCCAATTTCTGCAGCTGGGTGGCCTACAGCATGGAGCGGTAAAGTGACTTGCCAAAACTCACACAGTGAGTATTGGCTGTAGAAGGGTTTGAACCTGTGATCTCCTTGTTTGCATGCTGGAGTTCTAACCACTGCACCACACTGTCTCTATAATCATACACAATATTTAAAAAAAATTACTTTGTGCTACTTTGTACTGCCGAAATTCATTTATAACAAAACACTTTTTATTTTCAAAAGAATAATTTTGATACATGACACTAAATTGTGTGTTGGTCACTTCTGTCTCTGCTTGAGGGCTCAACACACAACATACTGAGGGAAACAGTGTGATGTCATTGCTGTCTCAGCCCAGCTTTCTGCCTGATAAACCAGGTAAATTGAACACCTTGATAAATAAAAATGAATCCTGTCACTATAAATGTATATCTTATTATGATTTTTTTTAAAGAAAAATGTTTCATCAAGAACTGGGGTAGAAATAGTAAAAGCTCAACGGCATCCCAGCTAAGTATGACTTGTACGTATCTGTAGTGCTTTGCTCCACAGCTGTGGGTGCCAGTGTGTCTGCTGGCATCCACCACCCCTGCCCACTGCAGTCCACAAGTGCGGAGCCACACATTTGGGAAGGGGATG
Source organism: Neoceratodus forsteri (assembly GCA_016271365.2). Taxonomy (NCBI): domain Eukaryota; kingdom Metazoa; phylum Chordata; order Ceratodontiformes; family Ceratodontidae; genus Neoceratodus; species Neoceratodus forsteri. The sequence continues at coordinate 963,565,561 of CM028136.1, forward strand.
GCAGGGCTGGGATTATCTGGTCTGGACAACAGGCATCTACTCAGATGCCCATGCCAGTCCATTAGTGGATCCACGCCTGCACTAGACAAAGGGACCAGTGGGATATGACGGTTCTCTAGGACCGCCCGGCAGCAAAACTAAAATTCACAGAGGTATACCAGCCAGTGCCAGTACAGGCCCCCAGACCTCCCTAACAGTTCAGAGGGCTGGGTGTGGGGTGTCTGCCTGCTGATAGGACTCCATAGGTGCCCTGCTGGCCAGGTGCAGGAGGGCACATAAGTGCTACTAGAGCGCCTAGGGTGGCATAAGGCACCACCCCTGTGGGCAATTGGCATGAAGGACATCCTTTAGAGGATGGGGTGCATGCCTGCCTTTGCATTCCTGCCTGCCCCATCCCACTGGCTCATGCAGCCAGGCCCACAGCACAGGATCAGGTGTGGAGGGAGCACACATCCTAGTCTTTGGTAACCGGGTAAGGTTATCCTTATCGTTGGATGCCGTAGACTGCCCCAGTGATGTGCATCCTGCATGAAAGGGGCACCCCGCAACTTTGCCCGCCTCCCCTGCATCTGCAGACCAGCCTGAAACCATTTGGGAAGTAGGCCCTAAGGGACTAAGGTTATGTAATCAGAGCATTGCAAGCCTGAGAGGCTGGGAAAAGAGCAGCAATGAAAAAAATCACATTATCACAACCCCCCCCCCCCTTCCATGTTGAGGCCAAGGAACTTTTTTTTTCACTTAAACACAGTTTATATTGTTGATAATATATTCTACCAATAAAAATAAAATGATGTAGATTTTACAATTTCAGTGATCTTCAAGAAACAGTTGAAAACAGTTTTTCTAGTTTAAGTTACCAAAAACTGGTCCTTTCCCAGTTGTTGTTTTCTGTGTTCCGTTGCATCCGATTGTATAATTTGTTTTCATAGAGCATGTTAAGTGGGAAGTCAATTTCCTTAGTGTGAGCCAAAGTGAAGCTTGTCTCTTTTTTCTCACGGGGAGATCATGGCACTAGGTCACAAGAGTGCTGACAATAATAGCGTTGTATTAACAGTGCTCTCCACTAGAGCAGCATGACTGAATGTTGCCACACAACAGAGCACCACCCAGTTAAAATATGTATATTCATGTGCGGTGCTATTCCCCCATATCCACCGAACTAAAAGAGTCTCACTCCGGGGGGAGGGGGCAGATCATGGGGAAACACAAAATTTGGGGGCCGTGGAATACTGTTTCCACTGCCCTTTTTAAAAAAAAAAACGAAGTCCTGCAACAAGAAATAAAGGAGAGCAGGACTAGAATCCTGGTCTCCACCACCATTTTGCTGAGGTGTTCCATGCTTCAACCCTCTCTACCACAGGAGCAGCTGGGTTAGCTTTCCCAATTCCTCTCCCCTTGTACTGTCAGACAATACCATGGACAATGACCTGGGGAGTGCAAACAGCACAGCACTCTTTAACCCCTATCGCTGTCTGTGGTAACACTTTTCAGACAGCGCTATCTTTTGTTGCACTACATAGAGGATAATGGCTTGGGATTGGGTGATAACCATGCTGTAATCACCTCGAGTGGTTGCCAGGGCAACATGGTAAACCTCGAGAGTGCAGCTCGAGAGGTTTACTGTAGCCCTAGCAACCACGAGAGGTGATTTCAACGTGGTTGTCACCCAATCCCCAGCCATCATCTTTTATAGTGTATGGTCAAAAAACACTGTTTGCATTCTATGTGGGAGAATTATGGAACTCTGGTGCATTCTTTTTTGTTATGTTGCTGTTTGGAAGTTCCGAAGTGTGGTTAACAACTTTTAAAATTCTAAACAGCGCATAACAAAGCTGTGTGGCTGCTGATTATGGTGGTTAATAGACGCTTACCGTACATTATATGATGATAATTTAAATCTTTAGCTAGTGGACATATACATCAAATGTTCAACATTATGGTGCCTGGCACCTGGTAGAATCTTCGCAACTAATTCATGTTTTTTTGTCCACTGTTACGCTGCAAACAGCTCTTTTTGAACAATGTATTTTTTACTTAATTTCAGTGAGGCCTCCTCCAGTGGCAATTTAGGATGAGGAGTTTCAAATCCTACTGTAACATTACTACTTTACCACAGTTCTGCACTCTGAACCATGATAAATGCATGTATTATGTTTTTACTAATACATGAATAAAAATAAAGTTGAAACATTACCAAAAACATGACCTAAAATGATCTTACAAAGCTCGCATAACTGTTAGAACTTGGCATGGCTTTTTAGAATATTTCGGAATCTTAGAATCTTCTTTGTTAATCCGATCCTGATATGAAAACTAATTATGTGAATTTATTATGAAACAGACTTGAATCTACAGGAAGTACATCTGAGTTTTTATAATCCTTGTGGGGTATCACGCTTTGTGGCAAGCAACCAGTTCTGCCCATTTGTGACGCACCTGGCTACCAACGGGGAATCAAGTATATAAACCTCTAACCTCTAACTAACAATTTTTTTTTCAGTGTGGTATCAGTAAAAGTCCAGATGTAAAATACATTTTGAGGTTTATTAATATATTTTTTCTTCCTTTTTCAATAGCATTTAAAGACATTTCCGAGTCCTTCCTAGCTGGCTTTTATGATTTACTCAAACTGCAATGAGAAAAGCTCTGAGTCCCTTCAGAGTTCAAGCGTACCATCTGTCATACTGACTGTAGGCTCCAGGTGACAAATCGGGGTCTCAGGACCTTAAAAGGCAATAAAACTCCCAGTTCGATTTCATGCAGGTTTTTGTATTATTCTAAAAGTAGAGAGCAGCGCTGAGCACGGTAAAGGTCAGACCTTATGCTGGGAATTTCTTTGCCCTTTCATATAGCTTTCATCACTTATGTAACCTTGAATGGCAAACCAGTGAGAAACAGAGAGTGAGAAATAGATACTTAACCCTCTTGCCGCCATCGTTTTGTTCTATGGGCAATCGGGCTCCTTAAGTAAGGAAGGCTTACTGAACATAGGGAAGGATTTGGAGAGGGGGTTAATAGGATGGGAACGATGGTGGGAAGCAAATGATTAGCAGGGAAGTTCTGAGGGAGTCTGGTAAGTCAGCGGCTCAGTAGGTAGCACATTTGCCTCTAGCACCGGAAGATAGGAGTCCTGGATTTTAGCCCCATACTAGGTTACTGGAGTAATGTCTATAACTGACACTGTGGTGCAGTGCAGGAGGGATGCTGCACTGTCTAGGTGCCATCTTTTGGATGAGATGTTAAAATGTGGTCCTTTCTTCCCATCACTGTTCACTGTCAAGGTTTAAGAGAAAGATCCCACAGCACTTACTGATGAAGAGCGGGGAGTTTCATTAAAAAGAAAGTACAAAAACAACCAATCAGAAACCATAACTAGCATTATAGATTGTGGGCGTGTCATGTGACACTCCTTGACTAATCACAGTGCTTCCTTCAGTTGCGTGTGTCATGAGAGCACCTTACGCTCTAACGCTGTAATGGGCCTCTGATAACCGCTGCTTGCTTTGCACAAACGGACCCCCAAATAGGTATATTTTTTTAATGGTATCACGATGTGTAATAACTTTACAGGGGCGCTAGGAGGGCCTGTTATGGATAATAGTGTCAGTGGCTCAGTAGGTAGCACACTCACCTCTGAGGCCGGGAGATCAGAGGGCTGTGGGTTCAGTTCCCACATCTGGCACTTGGGTTAATATCCCAGTACTGACACTGTAGTGCAGCATGAGAGGAGTGCTGCACTTCTGAGGTGCTGTCTTTTGGATGAGACGTTAAACCAAGGTCCCATCTGCCTGGATTGGTGGTAGTTCAGGTGGATGTTAAAGATCCCATGGCACTTATCGAAAATAGTCGGGGAATTTCCCTGGTGTCCTGACCAAATTTCCCCTCATTCACTAAAAATACCACCAACAGCTTAATCTGGTTCAAGGTCAGTTGGCATTCATCAGTATCCCCCTTCCCCGGGTCGTGCTTGAAAATAGGCAGGATTTGTCTAGTGCACTTACCTGGTCAACAAAAAAATAAATAAATATGAGTGTCACCTCTTGCGTCCTTAGGGCACCAGAACTGCTTACCTTCAATTTGCAGTTCTCCTTGCCCTAAGTACACATGAGGCGACACTGTTATATCCACAAGAGGCCCTCCTAACACCCCTATAAACTTACACAATAAATCATCAGAAGAGTTGGGAAAGTTTTATTAAAAGAATAATAACGGAGAATGAATCAAGATAGCAGCTTAGTATATATGAAACCCAAAACAGGTGCATACAACCAAATGAGAAGTGTGAAAACCAATGGAAGCTACGTTAACTGTATCAAGGACAACATTCCTCAATATTTAGCAATATTGCTACTGGCGTGGGAAATGAAAATGATATGAGTACTGAAAATATTTTACTAGTAGAGAGGTTCCTGGTACCCACACATGTGTCATCCCCCAGAGTCTAATGTGATCCATGGGCTATTTGCCCACAGTTGCCAAAATAAGGGATTCTGTAACCTGGCACAATCTGAGTAACATATTATTTTAAGGCAGTTACAGACATCAGTGATCACTTTAAATGCAGTGTTCATGTTTTGCTGTATGGTATATGCACAATGCCCCTGCCACAAGTTGTATCAGCAGAGTATTAGAAGTAGTAGAAATGTTGGGGTGTTTCCATTGGTGTCATGGCCAATAGTCCCTCATCAATAAAAACAGGCCCATGTGACCCATCTACCCCTGTGACTCACCTGGCAACAAGCTGTCACAGCTTAGTGTGCCTCTCCTGGTCAAAAATTACAAATAAGTAAATAAACTGAAATTAGGTAACATGTAAAATGCCTGTGCAATATGATTGTAACTTTGGCGTACGCTCTCTCTGTCCCTGCTACAGGAACTGCAATCCTTTTGGGGCACTGGAAAGACAGATTAATGCTCTTGCAGAGGGCTCCAACCCTAGAGGTGTCGCAGGAACAAGGTCCCCTTACACCAAAGGTAACTTAGGGAAGAAGGCCCAAACTGTAAGAAAAGGGAGTTGGAAGAAAGAAGATTACTGCGGTGAGTAATTTTTTCTTCTTACCCCAGGAGTCCTTTAGCATCAGTAACAACAGCAGACTACTGAGCAGTACCAAGTGGGAGGTGGGCGGAGAACCTATTTAGGAAAGAGGCTCTGCAAAAACAGCCCTTCCAAATTTGGCATCAGATCTGGTCGGCACATCCAAACTGTAGTGTTTCACAAAGGTGTGCACAGATCTCCAGGTAGCTGCTTTGTGGACATCCGAAAAGGGTATGACCCTTGCTGCTGTCACCTAGGCTGCAGTGTCCTTAGTAGAGTGGGCTCTGAGCCCCATGGGAGGTTGATGACCAGCCCTCTCATAGCAGAATCTAATACAAGAGACCAACCAGTGGGAAAAGTTCTCTTAGTAGCTGGTCTTCCTCTTCCTACATACCCGTAGGTGAGGAACAACTGAGTGGAAGGGCCTCTGGACTGCCTAGTATGCTCTATGTAGTAAAATAGGGCTCTTTTGTCATCCCAGCTGAGGAGTTTTAGCTCACCAGGAGTGGATTTCTCAGTACAGAAGACAGGCAGAGTAATAGGCTGGTTTAGGAGGAACTCCGAAAACCACCTTTGGCAGAAATGTCCTATTTGTCCTGAGTTCAACTTTATCGTTGTGAGGAGTGATGTAATTTGGCTCAGTGCACAAGGCCTGTAGCCCTGGCATAGAAAATGGCCCCAAGGAAGACTGTCTTCCAAGTCATAAACTTGATATGAACAGTGGACATAGGCTCAAAGGGTGGTTTCATGAGCTTGTCTATGCAGAGGTTCAGGCTCCAAGGAGGAACTGGCTCTCTGACTGGAGGCTGGAGTGCAAGAGGCCTTTGAAAAAACTGTTTAAATATGGTGTGGGGAAAAAAATGAATTTTTCTTTCCCACTGAAAGGTAGGCTAAAATTGCAGCCAGGTGTAGCTTGAGGGAAGATGGTGTCAAGCCTAATGCCTGCAAGTGTACCAGGTAATCCAGCAGCTGAGGGTCTGAAGCTGAAAAGGGATCAACAATTTGCTCTTGCACCAGAGGGAAAACCTTTTCCATTTGGTTGCATAAGTCTTCTTGGTGTTCAATTTTGTAGCCAATCTCAGGATCTTAAGGACATGTTCAGAGTACTAAGAGAATGGAAAGTCAAACTCCTCAAGAACCAGGCCTTGAGGTGAAGAGAGTGTATGTTTGGATAAAGCACTCCTGCCTGAGGGAAGGTCAGTAGGTGGTGAGTTGGTGACAGGCGAATTGGCCTGCTCTGGGACAGGGGGAAAAAAACGAGAAGGTACCAGGCTTGCCTGGGCCAAACTGGAACCACCAGTATCATTGAAGCAGGCTGTTGTCTGAGTTTCAGCAATACACTGAGTATCATGGGAAAAGGAGGGATGCAGAAGGAACCTCCCTGACCAATCCAGGATCAAGGTATCCCGGAGAGTGTCCTGGGACTGGGTGCCTGCAACAGTACTGAGGAAGCTGGAAGTTGAGGGGAGAGGCAACCAGATCCACTTCTGGTGTGCCCCGCCACCTGAACACTGTAGCTAGTACTTGCTTGTTCAGTGTCCATTCACTCTGGCCTTGACTGATGTGACTTAGAGCTTCCGCCAGAGTATTGTGTTTGCCTGGGGGAAGAATAGCTGAAGAGGCTGACTTCCAGGATGAAGGCAAGAAACAAGATTTTCCAACGTCTCCAAACAGAACAGTCCTGATCTAGTACCACTCTGCTTGTGCATGTAAAACATTGCAGTGGTGTTGTCTGTCCAAATTTGTACACTGCTCTTTTTATGCCAGGAGCTAGTATTTTGAGACTAGAAAGATTGCTCCGAGTTTCAAAAGGTTTATGTGTTAACTGCGACTCTTGGAGAGTCTAGGTGCCACTTACTGAGGCACTGTCCAGATGTGCTCCCCACCCCAGGAGGGAGGCATCTGTGGTGATCACCTTTGTGGGAGCAGAGCTTGGAAGGATATCCCTGCTGACAGATTTGCAGGAGTCTTCCACCAAAGCAGAGTCTGAAGGAACTGCACCGTCCCAGGTATCAGATTTGAAAAATTGTTGCTTCTTTAAGACCAGCGAGCTCTGAGGTAGGCTTGCAGGGTTGCATCCTGTACCTAATCCTGGGACCACTGCTGGCATTGAAGCCATGTGTTCCAATAGCCTGAGGAAGTGTCTGACTGGTCTTGCTGTCCCTGGATGAAAGGATCTGCCAGTAAGGGAAAATGTGAATTCTCACTTATAGAAGGAAGGCATATCCTTTCTGGGTGCCCAGCTGAGCTCATATGAAGGTGAGTAGCTGGGAAGATTCCAGGTGAGACTTTATTTAGATTTACCAGGGAACCCCAAGACTCCAGAGTGAGCCCTGTAAAGGGAAAAAAGGGGCCTTGACCTGACAAGGAGATTTGGGCCCTATGAGCTGGTTGGCAAAAGAGGGGTAGACAGAGACGCCCAGATTCCTGAGGTGTGCTGCTACCACTGCCAGGCACTTGTAAAGACTCTTGGGGCCGAGGATAGGCCAAAGGGCTGCAGTGGGCCTGCAGGGAGTTTAAACCTGAGGAACTGCCTGTGAGACGTCCTTATGGGTATATGGAAAAAGTGGGGCCCTTTAGGACCGGGGAGGCTAGCTCATCTCCCTACTATAAAAGACTGCATGACTAGTAACAGTGTTTATGCCTGGTTAAATAAAGTGATTGATTGATTGATTGATTGACTGATTGATTGATTGATTGATAGTAACAGGGTGGCCACCTTGAATCTGTTGTTTTACAGCAAGATAGGTCGCCACTCCCCAGTTGTCATTTGTGTCAGAAAATATCTGGAGTGGAGGCCCTTGCCCCTTTTCATGGGCCGGGACTCTCTCCACCACTCACAAAGCTAGAAGGTTTTTTACCTCTAATTCCAACAATAACACCTGCATTGGGGATAGAGGCTTAGACACCTGGGTACCCTTTTTTTTTTTTAAAGAGATGGCTAATATTTGTCCTCCCTGGGAATCAAACCTGTGACCTAGACTGCGAAGCTGCTGGCTGGGTAGAGGTGGCCACCTTCAGCCCCTTCTGCCCCTCCATCTGAAAGCACCTCTGTACTGAGAGGAGCCAGACTGGGGGTAGGGATTGTAAGGCCTGGGAAAAATAACCTCTGCCCCTATTGTCCTTGGGAGGAATTTCCACACAGCCAGAGCAGGAGGTACATGATTTGATCACAGGGAAAGTCCATGGTCTTAAATTAGAAGTCTTGAGGCTAGACCGTAGTTCTAGACCAGGCAAAGCACCTAAGAGAGATGGCATGGGCCATATCTCTGGAGGCAGCATCCTTGTTGTCATCTGCCCTGAGGAATTGGTATTACATAGCTTCTGGGACAGGTTTTGTCATGTCCACCAGCTCCTGCACCATCCAGTGGGTAGTGGCCAGGACAGAATTCCACAGTGCATTCTGACATTTGGCCATGAAAGCCATGTAGGAAAAAGCTTTGACAAGCATCTGTGGTTAGCCATAAAAAATCTATTTTTGCAGAGTCCTTGTCCGGGGGTAAGGAGGACAATGGGACTCCAGCTGTCTCGCAAGCTGCCTGCTGCACTATACTCTCATGGCTGGGTGTACAGACAGGCACTCAGCACTGTTGTTAAGCAATTGATATATTTATTTATTATCATTTCCAGCCTGCTTGCCAACCCCTGCCACAGAAGTGGAGGTTTGAAGCAGTTTCATGGTTTCATTATAGATAGGCACGCCCAGTCTTTTAGGAGGTGGGAGACCTTTTCTCTCCCTATAATCTTTAATCCTCATCTTCACCTTGGATGGACTCCTGAGTAGGGAAGTCCAGGGTATCTAACATGTTTTGGATAAATGCAAGCATGGGGGGGGGGGTCCTCCTGGTTAGCAGAGGAAGTTTTAAAGAGAGGGTAGTGGACATATAAGGTTCCAGACCCTCCAAATTTATCTGAGGGACGTCGTAAAAGATACTCATCATCATCTGCAGCACCCTCACAGTCTCTGGAGCCAGAACTGTGGAAGAGTGCTTTAGCAGCCCTTGTAAAGTCTAGTTGCTTCAGGAGGTGTGAATGCATTCTTTCAGGACCCATTTCCTGGTTCCTAGAATCCAGGAGTAGGCATGGGATGTAAGGGAATATCGTAGGACCTATGCATAAGGGAAGCGAGGAGCTCATTACGCGTGGCTGTGCCTCAGGAGGAGCCACAGACCGCAGGACTGCATTGCTAGTTTTATTTTATTCACAAGTATGCCATCTATGTCGTGTAGTTTGCAGTCTTACCAGAACAACTTAATGTGAGTCTCCTGCCTTGGCCGTGCCTTCTCTTGTTTCTTCTTTGGTCTGTTCCAGGAGATTTCTTTCCTTCCATTATTGATGGCAGTGGAGTGGTGAACAGCCATGAGGATGCCGTTTGGGCTGGCTAAAAAGAGAGGGTTTCAGTCCCCCAAAAAAGTGAACCGAAGCATTGTGTCTTAGAACCTGGGTACCTGGGAACCAGAGAGTCTGAGAGACAGAGAGACAAAGAAAAAAGAAAAGAGAAACGGACGTGGCGAGTAGGAGGTTTCCAGAGTTTGGAGCTATCTCCCACCGTAGCCGCAACCACTTAGACTTTTCTAAGGGCCGTAGTAGTCATTTAACATATATTGTATACTTTATGTTTACATTGATGTATGTTTGCCTTCTGTTTTGTCTTGTTCTGTCCTGTCTTGTCCTGCTGTTCTAGGAGTATTAAGACAATTTATCTCGTTTTGATTTTCCCTGTTTAGCCCCAGAATTGCCTGAGCTGAGTTGAGTCATTAAGTTACTCATAAGAGTCTTGCTCTCTCTGACTCTTTGGCTAATTTTAATTTATCGTAGTTTTGTAGATAAGAGATTATTTACATTTTTTTAAAAAGAATCAGTTTCCTGGGGATAGCTCGGGTCACATGATCTGCCCTAGCCAATCAAATTTGGTACCTGCTACTAGTAGCATAAAACACCTGCGTGGCGTCTTCTCCTCAGACTCACCTGAGAGTGGAGAAGGAGAGAGATCAGCTACTTTTTGCAGCGTGGTAAGTTCTGACTGACGTATAGTCACTATACCTTTCTTTGCCTCCCAACCTCCAAGCTTCTTTGTTGCAACTCAAGCCGAAAAAAGAAAATAAAAGTGTGCTGTCTCTGTTTACATCGCACTTAAATCGTGCACAAATTGTGGATAGCGGGATGACCGCGAGAGTCTAGAAGGACTGTTTGGTTCCTATTTGGATCCAGTTTTGCGATATTTTCTTTTTCTTATCCCAATTAATTGCAACCCGTAAGAGTAAGTATATTTTAAAAGTATTCTTAAAAGTTTTTAAAGTATTCTTGGGGTGTCCCAGTTTTTAGTCTGACTTTAAAAGGAATATTAGATCTAGGAACTTAGAGCCTATGAGGGATAAAAAGGGAAACGGGTTGTTTGCTGTATTTTTAGCTGGGTAATCACCTTACATTCTGATTTTTTCCTTTTTTTTATTTATACCATAGAGTCTGGCTTCTTCAGTTGTGATCATACTAGCCTGGTGGGGGTAGATATTTTGATCACTGACCACTCCATAAGAACTAACCCGTTTGTGAAATTGCCAATTAACATCGAAAACAAGATCCATGGCACTTTACATATTGGAGGGAGCTTGAAAAGGGGCCACTTGAGAACACTGAATCATATTCAATCTATAAAGATACATGAGCATTCCTTGAACCCCTGTGATCACAATAATAGTCAGTACTGCTTTTGGTTTTTCTGGTTAATCTGAGGGCCTGAGTTCGATTAACCTGATCAAGCCGATGGACTAAAATTGGACAGAGTTTGGATGCAGAGACTTTGGGTCACATGCTGAATGCTGGCTCTTGTATTCTGTCCAGAAGGAGAGTGTTTCAGAGAGTTTTCAGAAAACAGTGATTGATATACACAGAGCTCAACAGGGGCAGTCTTCCAACCTGTTTCCAGTGAGACCTTTTGGTGTCTGAACATCTCAATGAACTCCATTTTTTTTTTTTACAGCTAAGCCTCTGTTAAGCTCCTCACAGCCATTTGGTATACCCAGTATATTTGCCATTTGAAAACTTAGAGCAGCATACCAACTAGTGGATATTTTTTTTATATTAGTGATCCATTTACCTAAATATTGATATTTAAGTAAACTTATTTAGTTAATTGGTCAATTAATGACTAGATAGGAGAATGTCTATATGTTCAGCCTCGTCTGTCATGGCAACAAGAAGTGGTAGGGTACTCGCAAAAGAACCTAAGAAGATCACAGTAACTAAGAATTTGGCATTTAAGAACCGTAGGGGTATGAAAAGTGATAAGGTGAAACCCCATGAATCACCCAAGGAACTCATTAAAAGTTCATCTAAAATTAGGGGTAATAAGAAAATTAGAAATGGTTGTGTCTATTCACAAGACCTCCAAATTGCTACGTCTACCCCGACTTCACAAGGGATGAATTTTAATTTGATAAGTGTTAATAAAGGGGCTACTTCAGGGGATAGGAATCAAGAGCATTTTCAGTTTGACCCCCCCTCACCCCTTTACAGCAACCCTTAAATATTGGTAATACTTTAGAAGTTCCAGGTAGTTCACCTGCACTATTAGTTGATAGGAGTTTGCACTCACCTCAACAAATTAACCAAGCTAAAATTACAGATTATTTTTTGTATAAAAAATGTCACTCAGGAATTATCACACCAGAGACTCAGAACCCTTGGGGCAGTTTAGTAGGGGAAGTAGGGGCTAATTCTACTTATTCTTGTACTTTGCAGGGTGACCTAATTTCTAAGGGGGAGGGTATCTCCTTTTGCCCATCCAGAATGGACCTTTTAAGTCCATTGGATCTCTCAAGTGGGCTGAATAGTTCAGGATTGGATAAAAAGGAGAGCATGGAGGAGACCCTTGCTGGTTCTCCATGTGATGTCTTTGAGAGAATGGACAAAGAAGTTGAGACTATTCAACTGGATCAGGATTTCCTTGCCCAGTGCCCTGACATCATATCTAAATGCACCATTAAGGCTTTGGCCCATCCAGTCATGTCCAACTTTGTACTACTGGAAACCTACAATGGCATTAATTCTGCCTTGGAAAAACTGTCATCCCTTTGTCTGGAGAGGTTCTCCTTGCTTGACCAATGAATTACAGAGCTGGCCAAGAAATTTGATGACCCCAGAAATAAGCATAAGTTATCCTTCTCTACACTAATAATTCCTGATACTCCAAAAGGCAAAGGGAAAAGTAGATCACATAAAAATAAAAACTCAAAGAGGTGACTAAAGCAAGGAGAACCAAAAATAATAAACCCAGGAAAAACAATAACAATAAAATTGGCACAAACGAAAAGAAGGGTGGGGGGACTTTAAATATTGCAGAGATTAATGGGCTTCACCCGTTAGGAATTTTGACCGGCGTTAAGGGGAAGATCCAACCTCTAAATAAGGTGAAAGCAAACAACAAAGTAGTGAGTAGTGATTCTCCTAAGGAATGGGAACTACTAAAGGATCATACCCCTGGTTGCATTCCCCCCAAAACAATTTTAGGGGACAAAGTTTTTGAGAACCCCTTTGCTCCAGTTTGAGTATCATCTCCACCTACAGCCCAGTTACCTTTACTGTTAGAGGATTCTCAGCTTCCCGATCAGGAAGATTGTACTCTATATCAGTTAACAAATATAGGCCATGAAGTGGTGTTTAAACTGGACCAAATGTTTGCTAAATCATATGCAACTAATAGATCATTGATGGATTTGATAGCCCATCTGTTTAGAGCTGAATTGTGGCTACCAAAGGTAGCTATTTCTGTTAATTTTGTATTTAGAGATTGGTCAAATCCTACTCACCCAGTTTATATTGTGTTACCTAATATGGAAACTGCTAAGCAGGTTTGGGCAAAGCAAGGAGTGATAAATTCACTGGGTCTGTTGATCTCATCACCTGTTACCTGGGCTACTATTTGGAAACATATCTTTCAGGGGGTTAAACCTGATAAGATTTTATCATATGACCTGTTTGTCTCAACGCTAGTCCAACTTCACTGGGGCTTTGGAGTAAACCCTTTATCATATGCGCTGTTCATTTTTGGAACAGATACATTTGAAGGGGAAAACCCTAGCAATTTAGCCTTTTACTTTAGGGTGAGTCTATTAACCATTACCAAAATTCAGATTCATACAAAGGAACTAGTTCAAGCACAAAGGGTTTTTGAAGGTAGTGGGGGAACCCAGATCAACTGTCATATATGTTCTGCAGATTTTTTTTCATTACTCCTAGAAAGGAGTCACATGCCGGATGAGTTGCATATTTGTTTGGTGTCACCGAATGAGTGGAACACTCAGGATCAGGCTTTATCTAGTTCCTCATGACTACATATATCTTCTAGTTTAGAGAGAGAATCAACAAGGGTAGCCCTCCCTAGGTCTGTACTTATTACAGGCTGCAACTTTCTCAATTGGAACATAGCAGGGTTATGACATAAATATGCAGACTGTCAATGGGTTGACTTTGTTTCTGGATTTGAAGTCATTACTTTGCAGGAAACATGGGCAGTAACCCAGACTTACTTGAATGGGTTCAAATCTTGTTACGCTCCAGCAACTAAAGTGAAAACTCATGGGAGAAATAAGGGCGGATTAGCTACTATGATTAAGATTAGGGATGGTTTAAGGGTAATTACTAATTTCTCACCAACCCCCAAGATTCTTCTCTCACTAGTTTCTTGGGACAATATTACAGTATTGATTGTGAATGTTTACATTCCCCTGAGTTTTCACTCTCATCCAACATATGACATTTGGTTGAAATTAACTACAGAGATAGATATAATGACACAGCAGCATATGGTTGATGCTGTAATTGTAGCAGGATATTTTAATTCTAGAATAGCGAACTTTGATCATTTATCTTTTTTACAAGAACAATTATACATGGTGGATCTTGAACCTAGAAATACGTCAGATATAGTGCTTAATGATGCAGGAAGATGTTTGCAAAGCTTTATCACTAATAACAACCTTCTAATTCTAAATGGGAGATTGGAAGGAGACTGTGAGGGTGTGAGTACCTTTTCCCCCATAGGAAAAAGTGTTATTGATTTTATATTATGTTCTCCTCATAGCTACAATCACTTCAAGAGATTGGAGGTGGTTATGCACCCAGAAAGCGATCATGCAGCTATATTATTGTCTTTCTTGAACCAGAGTCCCAAATCTGCTACGCCAAATAATATAATGGCGGCAGTGGAAATACAAGGTAAATCAAGGTTGATTATAAATATCACAACTATGGACAGGGTTACAGATTTAATTTATTCTCCTATCTTTTCAACTATTTTTTCATGTGCAGTTGAACCTAATATCGAACAAATTAATCACCTATTGAATATATGCTATCAACATATAAACAAAGAGATTTATTGTAATAATAATAGCAAGTATAAGCTATCATCTTGGTTTGATGCTCAATGTGCAAGGGAAAAAGGAATTATGGGAAGGCTTATTAGACAAACTAAAAAATGACCTTCAAAGAGCGGGATGTTAAAACTAAACAAAGCTCATAGAGAATATAAAAATAATTTCTCGCACAAAAAAAAATCGAATTTACATATAAACAATGAGAGACTATGTATCACGCTATAAAAACCAATTATACTAAACTCTTTTGGGCATTAGTTGCGAAAGGATCTAAAAATCAAGGGTCAACTCTTCCAGTATGTATTCCAAAAGAAATTTGGATATCACATTGCAAATTATTATTTAATAAAGATTTAGATCCCAGGGCTGAAACTTTGGGTATTTTTCATATCAATAAGGACGAGTATTCACCATTGGTATTTACATTTTCAGATGTTGAAAAAGCCATAACGAAATTACCAAATAATAAAGCTCCTGGACCTGACTCTATCCCTGGAGATGTTTTTAAAGCTCATTTAAACTACTGGGTAACCTTTTTCACAAATGTTTTCAATACCTGTTTAAAGGAAAGATTTGTTCCATCTTCCTGGGCAAAAAAACATAATAGTACCAATTCATAAGAAAGGACATTATCATATGCCATCTAACTATCGCCCAATCAGTTTAATAGATACCAGTGGTAAAATATTTGCTAAAATATTGTTACAAAAACTTCAGACTTGGATGGAAACTATTTCTCCCTTATCTATTTTTCAAGCAGGCTTCCGTTACAGTTTTTCAACCATAGACAACATTTTCATTCTTTCTCACTTGGTGTAAAAATACAAGTTATTATGTAAAATAAAGCTATATGTTCTTTTCATCAACTTTACAGCAGCCTTCGACTCAGTAAAAAGATGTAAACTTTGGGAAATATTAATTGCTAGAGGACTCCCCCTGAATCTTTTAGTTCCAATTTATTTGTTATATATGTATACTTCATCTGCTGTCAGATATGATAACAGCGGTAATATCTCAGAGTATTTTGGAACTACTGCGGGCGTAAAACAAGGATGCCTCCTGGCACCCCTCCTATTTAGTTTTTATTTTGATTCCTTATTGATTTATAATGAGGCAGTTAATCTGGATTCTCCTAAAATTAACAGTCTTCCAATTCACACTCTTGCTTACACAGATGATTTGATACTATTAGCACTCTCTAGACGAGGACTCCAAAATAAAATACTGCAAATTAACACCAAGTGTGAACAACTGGAATTAAGGATGAATCTTAAGAAAACCCAAATTAACATCTTTGGTCCTCAAACAGTTAAAACATCAACCCCAAGAGTGTATTTAAATGATAATCTCATAGAAGTTATTACTTCATATGTATATTTAGGTGTCAAGTTTACCACAAATGGATTATGGTCGTCGCATTGGAAGGACCAATCTGCGAGGGCAAAGCTAAAGCTCTGTGACGTTTTAACACTAAATATGGGGGGCACTTAGTTTTACCTGCCTTAGTGGCAGGAGAAGCTAAAATTAACCCCATCCTCATGTATGGAGCTGAAGTTTGGGGTGCATACAGTCCCTCCTGTTTAGAAATCCCACTCTCTATGTTTTATAAATCTTTACTACAGGTTCCAATGGCTATGTCAAATGCTATTGTAAGGGCTGAATTGGGAAGAGTCCCTATTTCTACACTAATTGACTCACGGGTGGTGGGATACTGGTTAAAAATCATTAATAATCAGATCAATGCCTTGCCCTTATTTTGTTTGAGAGAAAAGATCATGTGGTATGAAAAGAACTATACATCCTCATGTTTAAAAACCCTTAAAGGAATTTTGACAAGAATTTCTATGCAACATATTTGGTTAGACTTTGAAAAATCTATTGTAATCTCACCCTTGTTCAAGAGGATTATCAAAAATAAATGAATTACGCTTGCTCAAGTGAAACAAATGGACCAGGTTAGAAGCCAACTTCAGGCTATGTGATTCCATTGTAATAAAATTGATTCTCTCATAAAGAATTATTTAACCCTACCTCTAACTCCCTTATATAGGAAACTCATTATTTGGGCAAGGATGGGAATTATATGTTCTAAATATGCTCATTTTAATAGAAACTCTCCTGATAGGCCTTACCCTGAAACCCGTAGATGCAATAAGGACTTTTTGGAAAACATTTATCATGTCACAGTACAATGTCCGTTATATAATTCTTCCTGGAATATGATATTAAATAATTTTCTCCTGAGATACGTAAGTGTGGATTATCCGTTGTTTGTTCTCCTTCACCTTTTCACAGTAGAAGATGCAGAGATGGCTGCAAAATTTTTTCACGATGTGATAAAGATAAAAAGAAAACATCTCCCTCGTTGTGAAAAGTAATTGAGTCTATGAAATGAGAATCTGTGCAATGTATATCTTTCTTACGTATTGACACCAGAGACATTTGTCCTTTTTATTATGATTAATCCTTGTAACATGCAATGAGTTGTGAAAATTAACCCTGTTACTTGCACTATATGATCTTTACACACTTTTTTATCTATTTTGTGTGATTGTAATGTTCATTTGGTTTTATAGAAGAACAATAAATTATGATATGATATAATTATGATATGAAGCCCCTGTAAACATAGACCCCATTTTATATAGGGTTGAGGACATGCCAAGCTTTTGAGTCCTATGCAGAGGGGAGATCCTGCGCAAGGTCTTTTTTTTTTTCTGTGTGTATTGCTCACTAATAGGTTTCCCACTAGCAATGGTAGCGTTTTTCTCTGTACAGACTATCTTTTGGGCCACTTCGTCAACTGCTGGATCATGCTTTCTGTTTTGTACAGACACTTCGTCAGTGCAGCCATTATTTTTTATTTTATGAGGAACTTTGTCAGCTCCTTTGGAAGCTTTATTCTTTGGCTGGGACTAGGAGGTCTCATCAGCAATGGGATTTTCATTATGAATAGATTAGAGGGCCCCTCATTGGTAGCCTTTGATTTTTCCTCAGCCGTAGCACATATAAATTCTTTCTTTTCTCTTTTTTCTGACCAAATTAGGAAAGCGAACCAATAGTCTGTACTAAACACAAGAGATGCACAGGTAACTGCTAACGCTGTGAAGCCAGCCCTGTGACCTGTTTAATTTATCCCAATAGTTTGTATCAAACACAACAGATGCACAGGTAACTGATAACACTGTGAAGCCAGCCCTGTGATCTGTTTAATACTGGGGATCTCTGACCTCCACAGAGAACCCAGCAACAACTGTCAAAGTTTTGAAAACCAAGTGGTTACCTCGTGGCAAAGCCCCACGAGGTCTGAGGTAAAAAAACAAGATAAAATGCAAAAACTCGATGGTTCCATGAATTGTGTTAAAAAAGTGAAGAATCATCGAAATTAAGCATCCACAGTAAAACATGAATAAAAATTAAGCAGATGCAGAAAAAATAACGTTAAAATGACGCTGTTGTGGTAAAAATAATGCAAATGTACGAAAAAACACAACCGCTAATAAAAAACGTAAAATCACACTCAGCACACTAAAATATTAATTTTGTGAGGAAAACATCCCCAAGATAAGTGATTAGGAGGCTGTCAACAAGGAAAGTTGAGAGGCACCTCAGGGCAATGTTGCTCAGTCAGCAGAGAAAATATTCTGAAGCCCTTCAGGCTGCTCTCACTCAGCTCTCACTCAGCTCACTCTCCTCCTGTTTTTTGATTGGCTAATGCCCAAGCTCATTTAAATAATTCTTATAAAGGCATACCTCTGGGACAATTGTACCTAGCCAGCTAACTGATATTGTTACTGATGCTAAAGAACTCCTGGGGTAAGAAGGTGGTTAATTGGGTTAGGAACTGGCTAACGGACAGGAGGCAGAGGGTGGTGGTAAATGGGGTACAATTTGGGGAGAGGGGGTGACCAGCGGGGTACCTCAGGGAGCAGTCCTTGGGCCAGTCCTGTTCAATGTCTTCATTAATGACATTGCAGAGGGGCTAGAAGGAAAGTTCTGCCTGTTTGCAGATGACGCAAAGATCTGTAACAGGCTGGATACTCCAGAGGGGGTGGAGAAAATGAGAAAGGACCTGGGAAGTTTAAGAAATGGTCTGAAGAGTGGCAGCTGAGGTTTAATTCCAAGTAATGTAAAATGATGCACCTGGGGCATAGAAACCCTCAGGAGAGCTACAGGATGGGGGGGAGGAGCTGCTGGCAGTCACCAAGGAAGAAAGGGACCTGGGGTTATTGTTTCTGATGACATGAATATGTCAAAGCAGAGTACAAAGGCAGCAGGAAGGGCCAGTATCATGCTGGGGTGCATAGGCAGGGGTATCACCAGCAGAAGGAGGGAGGTAGTGATGCCATTATATAAAACCCTGGTCAGGCCTCACATGGAGTACTGTGTGCAGTTCTGTAGGCTGCACCTCTGAAAGGACATTATCAGGCTGGAGACGGTCCAGAGAACAAGCAGAAATTGAGGGACCTCGATATGTACTCACTGGAGGAGAGGAGGGAGAGGGGGGACGTGATAGAAACATTCAAGTACCTCAGGGGCATAAACAAGGTGCAGGGGGGGGAGACATCTTCCAATACAGGAGGAGTACAAGAACGAGGGGGCATGATATGAAATTGGAAAGAGGCAGGTTAAGAGGGAATGTGAGGAAGTTTTTCTTCACAGAGGAGGTGGTGGACACATGGAATAATCGCCATAGGAGGTGGTGGGAGTGAGCACTGTGGTTGGATTTAAACATGCATGGAGTGGGCATGGGGAACCATAGAGGTAAAGCAGGGGGAGAGGATTTCACAACAGGAGCAGGGAGGTAATACTTCCTCTCTACAGAACCCTGGTAAGGTCCCATTTGAAATATTGTGTCCAGTTCTGGAGTCCACACCTTAGGAAGGATACGATCAGACTGGAGACCATCCAGAGAAAGGTAACCAAAATGATTCAAGGCCTCCATGGGATCTTGTACAAGGGGTGATTAGAGGCATTAAATATGTTCTCACTGGAGGGAAGGAAGGAGAGGGGTGACATGACTGAGACATACAAGTTCCTAACAGGAATACACAAGGTACCAGCGTTGGATCTATTCTGTAGAATGACTGATTCCAGCACCAGGGATCATGAATGGAAGCTGAGAGGGGGAGCGTCAAGAGGGAGCTGAGGAAACACTATTTTACAGAAAGGATGGTGGAGCCATGGAATAGGTTGCCCATTGAGGCGGTGGAAGCTAAGACAGTGACATCATTCACACTGGGGTGGGATAGAACTAAAGCACACACAAAAGTAGAGAGAACTGGGGAAATATTAAGTGAATGTGCGTTTAGGTCCTGAGATCAAAAAGTTCTCAGGAACACTTGAGCAGACTAGACTTCTGCCGTCATTGTTTCTATGTTTCCATGTCAGAAGCAGTAGTCAAGTGCAGAGCTTATCAGCAGACTAGATGGGCCTAGTGGTCCTTATCTACTGACAATTTCTTTGTTTCTGTGTTTCTATATCCAACCCAGCAGTGTGCAGGATTGAGGCATTGAATGCCTTACATACAGTCATGCTGGCAGCCCATGTTTGGGAATGAGTACTGGTTCCTGGGATCGGTGGAGTGAGAGAGTATCCAGCATACCAAGGACGGCTCTCTTCTCCCAGGGAGGGGTGACCAGCCATCTTGGTCCTGACTGCCACCAGGTGGAGGCTCAGTGGTAGTGCAGATCAGTGAGAAGCTCGAAAGAAGGGGCTGTGGTTCTGCAGTGTATATGCGCCTCCGTGAAGCCCTGCCCATTCTTTCTAAGACCTCACCGCCACCTGCCCACCAAGGACATCTGAATTTGAGCACCAGTGGGGGACGATGGACCTCCCTCTCCTGGTCCCACCATGGGGGTAATCCATGGACAACTTAGCCCCAGATGTGCGGGGGAGGCAGGCACAAGTCGGGAGGGGCATGGACAGAGCTGAGAGCCTACCTGCCTGCCTCTCTAAGGTAAAAAGTTATGTGGAAAAAAAAATTACCCTCAGAAATTAGTCCATCCATTAAATTACACTTTTTTTTATATAGGGGGCTGGCAAGTTCAACAAGACATTTAAGCCTGCCTCTGAACTGCTATGCATTTCAAATAGCGCTGTGTATTTTACACCCAAATTTACTCTTGCTCTACAAAGATATTTTTATTGATGAGTGCGGTGTGCTTATCTATGGAGTCAAAACAAACAGAAGAAAGACATAAGTGCCTTAGTGGGGATCTGAACTCAGGCCACATGGAATACCATTCTGTGGCACTGCCAGCTGCACCACCAAAGGCAACTGGAAACCTGGCAGTCCCAGAAGCACCTTACTCTTTTCCTAATGCACAATCTGGTGCTGCGCAGATAATTACATTTTTACTCACAAGATTGTGATGTGTAGATAGATAGACAGACAGACAGACAGACAGACAGACAACAGACACACACACACAGGATGCCTTAACCATCACTGCATTGTGCTCCCCTGCCCCCACACACCCCACTGTAATATTCAATTCAGTTCCAAAAAAAAAAAGATTATGAAAACGAGATAGTGTGTGTGTAACAAGATACAGAAACAATAGTGACCAATGTAGGATCAGTGTCAGTGGCTCGCCAGGTTGCATACTCACCTCTAAGACTGGATGATTAGAAGGTTATGGGTTCTAGCCCCACACCAGGAAACTTGGAGTGAATCCTAATACTGACTCTGCAGTGGAGCATGTACAGTGGGAGTGGGGCTGCACTCCTGAGGTGCTGTCTGTTGAATGAGACATTAAATTGAGGTTCTGTCTGCCTGCTCTGACAATGGGGTAGCAATAATTTTCCTATAACTATTGCATTTAAACCCAATCTCGCTATGAGTCCATTGATAAACATGAAACAGGAGAATCTGGTGACTGAGCATATGCCTGTATTGAATAATAAAACTATTAGATGGACTCTATATTTAAATGATCATATAACAATTGGGGATCCTTTTTTTCCTAAGGAAAACTGGGTTATAATTTGCTGTTATAACCTACATGTTATGACAGTGAACAAGTGCCCGGTTTCCCTTTGGCACATGCCCCAGCAGCAGCTCTTCCTTCGCTCTGCACCAGTCCTCTGTGCCGGACTCTGCCCTAACGGGTAAGTTTATTTAAACAAACAACCAAAAAAGGAAGTAACGGAGTACTTCAGCCTAGAAAATTAACAAAGTTTAAAAAAGAAATAATAAAAGTCAGGGACACCTTTCCCATCAGCAGCTACTTTCCGACCACATGAAAATGCACCGAAACCTGACGGGAGCGCACAGGGAGGATGTTTTTATTTTATATAATTGCTGTAGTGAAAAAACGATCCCCAGCAATTAGATAAAATAAAACATGGGATGGTGTGTTTAACTCGAGATTTTACACACACCCTTGGTGTTAGATGTTTAAATAAACCCCTCGCGCCTCACTCTCAGGGTTTATGTACCATCCAACACCTCGGGGTATGTGTAAAATCTCGTTACACACACCACCCCATGCGTTATTCTATATATTATGAATATTCTCCATGCTATCTAAAGTCAAAATGGCAATATGCAGACTGTATGGGTTGATAACTGGGATGGTTTGTCATCAATGGATGTATACAATTGTATTACTGAATATGAGGAAATCATTGTATTTATTTTAGATTCACATAGTAATGATTGTAGAGTTAACAGAAAAGGAGGCATATGAAATGGCAACATATGGTTTGACACTGAATGTCAGAAATTAAGGAAAACCTTAATTAAAACAGTGAGATTAATTAGAAAAATCCATATTTAAATTTTAGGAAGGCACTAATGCATATGAAAAAGATAGAAGCATGCTTAACACTGGAGGAAAATAGAGAACCAACATCCCCATCATCCCATGGTGAATATGCTTCTCAGCCCATCCCAGGGAGATAGGCCAGCTGACAGCCACTCCTTGTTCACAGGGTCAGTGCTGGAGAATTGGCATTGCCTCTTGCAGTCCCAAGGGGTTAAGCAGGAAATGAGATCTCTGACACCACTAATGCACAATATGCAATTCAGACTGGTGTCTATAAGTCACACATTCCTATGGTGGCAAAGAACAGGGCTGATTTACATCTACCAATTTTTTGAGACAGTAACATTTATGTCCTTCCAAGAATTACAAGATAAATACGGCCTTTGCCTATTAGATCACTTCAGATAGCTCCAGATGAGGCATTATATACACTCCAGGCTGGGATTGGAATGGAATCGGGGTTCAGTACGCCCACTTGTTGATCTCCTAAATGCACAAGGAGACAAATCCCAGAGCATGCTATTTCTATTACATACAAAGCCATATGGCCTCACCCCACTGCAGACACTCTTCAAGCTAAGCAAAAATGGGGAGATGAACTAAACATTGAAATCACAGGAGTGGGGGACAATCTGTGACAGATAGCATAAAATAACCTATATATATATATATATATATATATATATTTATTTTATTTATTTAGGGATTCGGATCATACCTTTGAGCTCAGAGCTCTTTTACAAAGGTTCCATGTCAAACAGTGACAATGACAGCAATAACAAACAGTTTACATACAATACTCGAATAGTAGGTAGCTAGTATACAGTGAGGATACAATGTCATTCATAGTACCAATGGTGATAGTACAGCATCAAGAGCATTCAACTAGGGTAAAGGACAGTGTTTATATGTAGCGAAGGAGATAAACAGGTGTGACACCTAGTGTGAGAGTCAAGGAGGAGTCAAGGTAGGGGAGGGAGGCGGGGGTGGGCAGCCAGAAGAAGTGGCTTTGTCTAGGAGGTTGGGAGGTAGTGTTAGTATGTTGGTTTTAAGGTTGATCCAGAGGGAGAAAAGGCACGGGGGGGGAGGAAGACAGAGGGATAGGGCAATAGGGAAGAGTGGGGGTAAAAGGAAGGGGAAGGAGAGTGTGGGTGAGTGGGCATTATGGGTGTTAGAGTCCTAGTGGCAGTCACAAACTGTCCTAGTAAGAAGGTGTTGCCTTAGGCCATTTTTGAATTGCGAGATGCATTGGGAGTTTAGAATGTGCACTGGGATTTCATTGAGCCATTGGGGGGCCCTAAAGCTGAAAGCACGCTGTCCCTGCACAGTTCGACGGAAAGGTGTTGATAGGGCCCCCCTCATCCTGCCTCTGGTGGTATAGCTGGTAGCACTTGGTGTTAGGATGCTAGAAATGCATGGGGCGGTTTTACCCATTAGTGCCTTTTTTCCAAGGAGACATGTTTGGAATATAAGCCTGTTCTTTAGTGGCAGCCAATTGGTCTCCTTGTATAAGGAGGAGGTATGGGTATTTCAATCTGCAGCCATTGTGAGCCTACATGCCTTGTTGAAGGCAATGTGAATTCTTTTTAGTGCAGTGTCTGTTGCTGCGCCATAGACCACCAATCCATAGTCGATGGTAGAAAGGATGGAGCTGGAGACTGAGAGACGGAGGGCCTCTGGAGTGAGATACTTTTTATGCCTATAGAGTACACCCAGCTTGGTGTTCACTGCCTTTACCACTGTGTCGATGTGTTGGGTGAAGGTGGGGCAGTCATCAACAGTGACTCCCAGGTACTGAAGGTCTGAACTTGTTCCAGCAGCTCACTGACTTTATTGGAGATGGTGAGGGAGGAGCTTCTTTTGTGCTGTGGGCTGGCTGTGAGCATCACCTTGGTTTTGTGAGTTTAATAGAAGTTTATGGCTACAGAACCAGTCTTCCAGCTTGTAGAAGGATGCTTGCAGCTGGGAGTGGAGGCAACTATTGATGAACTGCTGGTGAGAAGCACAGCGTCATCTGCGTAAAGTATCAGTTTAGTGTCACAGGCTTCAGGAAGATTATTTAGGAAGAGCTGAATAATAAGGGCCCCAGTATTGACCCCTGTGGGACCCCTAAAGATACCTCGTTGGAGCTAGATACTGTGTGCCCAATTTTTACACGTTGGCTTTGTGTGTTAGGTTGTCCTTGAACCAGCAGACAGTATTGGTTGCAACCCCCAGGTTCTGTAGTTGAGTCAGGAGGAGAGAGTGATTGACAGTGTTGAAGGCTTTGGTGAGGTCTATGAAGATGGACCCCGCCAGCTTTCCTTCATCTAGTGCCTTGTGCAAGTAGTCAGTGTAGTCCAGCAAAGCTGTGGAGGTACTATGATTCTGCCTGAAGCCATGTTGGTTTGGACGTAACAGGTTGTATTTGTTGAGGTAATCTGTGAGATGGGTGGCCACAATCTTTTCCAGGGCTTTAGATAAGGGAGAGAGGATGGATATCGGCCTGTAATTGGCGGTGCATGTCATATCACCATTCTTGTGCACCGCGCCACGAGCCTGTTTCAGATCCCGGGAACTGTGCAAGAGCCAGCGATTTGTTAAATAGTTTGTAACTGGCACGATGATGACATCCAGTGTTGGGATAGGAGTTTCATATCGATTCCATCACTCCCCATTCTGGTCTTGCCTAGTATTTTTTTTATGTATTTGTAAGCTTCCTTCACTGACACTTTTTTGAAGTAGAAGAGAGGGATTGAGCACTCTTGAGGCGTGCAGTTGGTTTGTTCCCCAGCAGGGTACAGGTAGTCAGGGGGTAGCACTCCAGTCAGGTCAGTAAACGCTGTGTTGAGAGAATCCGCGATGTGCTGAGGGTCAGTAATCGTGATGTTGTCAATGTTGAGCGAGTGGGGGATCTTCTTCTCATCCTTCTCAAGAAGGTTTTGGATGTTATCCCAAAAATTCTTCTCATTGCCCCAAGTTTTTTTAAGCTGCTCCTTGTGGAAGTTGGCCTTTGCTTGGCGGATAAGGTTGGTGCAGTGGTTTCTTGCAGCTCTGTAGCATTGGAAGTTGTGTTTGCTGTGAGAGGACCTGGCTTTTCCCAGAGATTGTCCCTTTCCTTCATCTGGGCGAGGAGATCCCTGTGATCCAACCATTAACTTGACCCCGAATTTTTCTTTTCCTCAGTGGTGCAAAGATATCGCAAATCTTGTTGAAGCCCTCTATAAAGAAACTTAGGGCCTGGTCAATATTAGGTGCATGATCGATGGGGGACCAGTCATACATACATACATATATATATATATATATATATTTATTGCAAAACACTTGATTAATGCATCAGTTAGGGTTGATAGCACAGTGACAAAAGCATGGAAATTCCACGTTAGGGTTACCACCCTACCCCCACCCCCCTCTACCCGCCTCACAACAACAGGTGCCAGGGTGTGCCATGGGGTCATCAGGCACAACTGTCACCCCATTGCACATGTAAACAAGCTAACATGCTACAGTACAGGAAAATGGGGTGAGAGTTTGGCCTGATGACCCTGATGGCACACCCTGACGCCTGTTGTGTGGAGGGTGGAGGGGGTGGGGTGGGGTGGTAGGGGTTGTAACCCTAATGTGGAATTTCCATGCTTTTGTCACTGTGCTATCAACTCTAACTGATGTATTAATTAAGTTTTTTTGTAATGAATTTCCCTTCTTTGTGAGAAAGTAGAATGTAACTAGTAACTGGTATGTGTTTGTAGGAGCGTGAGCCCTCCGGGCCCTGTGCTGTTCTGACACTGCCAATTTTTTCCTAGTGGTATGCATACTGTATGTGGGAGCGTAGGCCCTGTGAGCCCTGTGCTCCCATTTACACACAAATACGGAGCCATACAGCAGCCCCATAGTACTGAAAAGGAAATCTTGTAACACTTTTTGGTCAATATCTCAGTAATCGTAGCAACTATGAAAAAAATTCCTCTGTAGTTGTAATCATGACTTTGAAACCCCCATGTGGGCTTAAGCTGCAGGTAGCAAAAAATCCATATCTCGAATCATCTTCGAGATACAGGTGCGGAAAGGCACCATGGGCACTGCAATGTTATCCTATAGGAAATTTGTCCACTTCAGAACGCTGTAACTGTGGGCCCATTGAATGGTTTAGGACCAAACCACCAAAAGGCACATCTATAGGACCAGGGCTTGACACCCTCTAAATTTCAGCCCAAAAGTACAATCTACCTTGGCACAATGAAGTGACAAAGAAAACAACACGTGGGACAATGTTGTCAAGCATTGTTTTCACGACAACAAAAATGTTTCTGCGACACCCCTGTACCTTATAGTGAAATGTTTTTGCAAAAGTTTTCGCAGTACACGTATACATTTTCCCATAGGCTAAAATGGGACATGAAAAACTTGCATAACTTTTGAACGGATTAAGAGTTTTTCACCAACTCTTCAAAAGGCACCGATTTAACCCAGGCCACATACAGACATGCAAACTTGAATCCACTCAGACGCATTCATCAGTCCTTTAAGTCCAACTGAAAAATGTGCAAAAGTTGAGAATTTTTCACCTTTTGGACACTCTACAGTTCTGCAACCACATATCCAACCAGAATGAAACTTTCCAGATCCAGAGATCTATGGTTGGACGCTGTGAATGAGAAATTTCATGCAAATTGGGCAAACGGTTGCAAAGTTGCTGAAGTGCAAACTTTGGGGTTTAACATTAAAGTGGCTCGCCAACCCTAACTATACCTGCACTACTGTGCAGGTATTATATTATATATATATATATATATATATATATTGCAAAAAACTTTGTTAATGCATCAGTTACGATTGAAGCTACAAAAGTATGGAAATGAGGCATTAGGGTTGAGCCCCTAACCCTCCCACCCTACCACCTCACCACCCCCATCCTCCAGACACCAACAGGCATCGGGGTGTGCCATGGGGTCATTAGGCCTAACTCTCACCCCATTCCATGTGTAAACAGGCTGACATGGTATAGTACAGGAGAATTTTGCAATTTATTTCTTCACTTTTTGAGACAGTATAATAGTAACTTTATTTTACTGTGGGAGCGTAGGGTCCTTCGGACCCTGTACTCCCATCCCTCCACCCTCCTGGCACTGAAAAAAGCTATTCCAAGAAAGTGGCTTCAAACAGAACCTCCTACAAAGAGAGTGGGAGGATATAGTCCATAAAATTTACAATATGGAAAAGCTAGCTGTGGCATTAAATTTACAGACTGATAATATCTGGACTGGCTGGATACTTTGGATTATGACCCACCAGTTAGACCATATATCTTGAAAGGTTGCAGAAACCAAATAAACCTGACTATCCCTATAATGCAGAGGGTAAAAGGAAAGGAAAAATTGTTACTAAGTCTTGAGTCTTAGAGTCCTGATTTGGGAAAATAGATAGACTTCCATTGCTATGTGGAATATTGTTCTTTTATTGCTGACTGTATTATGATGGAGTTGACCTACTGTGAATATTGATGTCACTGTATTGCTCACAAAAAGTTGAATAAACTTTCAATTTCAAAAAATAAAAAAGTATGCTTCACAAAAAAATGTGTAAATTGGCATTATTGGAAAATCTTTAATAAGCTACAGTTAATAAAGACACCCAAGCAATTTGAGACATGGTGGCAAATGACACTGACAAGAGCAGCAATAACAGATAATCTGTGATCCCATCAGACACTTGGTTTAGAAGTTTATGCATCTCGTCTAAGGGTCTCTTATGGATATAAGAGTGTCGCCTCATGCATTCTTAGGACCAGGGGATTCCGAACCGAAGGTGAGCAGTTCTGTGATCTAAGGATGCAAGAGGCAACACTCTTAGATCCATAACAGGCCCTCCAAATGGACCCATAAAATTATTATAGATCGCTAACTTTATTGAATAAAAAAATCCTTTTTTTTTTAAATTTAATATGCTGATGGCATGAGCGGTCAGAAAGAAGCCTGTTACAGTGGCTCAGCATGTGAGGTACTCTCACGGTAATAACAGTACCTAATGCACAACTGAAGGAAGCTCTGTGGTTGTGGGTGCTCCCGCAATCTGTAATACACATTATAGTTCTCTTTATAACTCCACTGAAGAACTCAACCCAGGAAAATTTCAGACTGATGCTCGAGCCTGGCCAGCAGTAACCTTACCTATAATGGCAAGTACCATTTCTTCTCAAAAAACTAATAAGTCACCAGGCATAGACTCTGTGCCAGCCGAAATATACAGAGAACATATAGAGTGGCAGGCACTGCGGTTGGCAAACTATTTACAACAATTAATAATCATCTTACTTTACAAAACATATGGAGCACTGGACTCACTGTCTCAATCTTTTAAATGGGAGATAGGTCAGATTCTGGATGTTATACATTGATATATTGCCCTTTTTATGTACCGCCCTTAAAATACTGTAAATGCTAGAACTATATTAACTTTCCAAGAACTATGGGTTACTAAGAATAACTTGTTTTGTTTATCAAGCAGCATTAAGACAGAATTTCAGCACTCTGGACAATATCTTTACCCTAAACTATATTGTACAAAAATGTGCTATGGGCAGAGGAGAGAAAGTCTATATAGCTCACACAAACATCAAGGCAGCTTTCTGTAGTGCTGACTGAGAAATCTTATGGGACTTGCTTCAGTCTAAAGGTATTGATAGAAGATTCCAGTCCATTTGGAAATTATTACATTCAAATATCACAGCTTGTGTAAGAATAACTAGGCAAGGGAATACTACTGCTCCTATTGCTGTCTGCTGGCACCCTTGTTATTTAATCTCTATGTAAAAAAACTGATAGAAATGAGTGTGGCTGCACCTACACCAGAAAGGGGAAGGGATCATGTGGCTGGCTCCTCCAACTCAAGATTTATGATCCCTTCCCCTTAATCTTAGAGGCTATACAAAAATTCTAAGAAGTG
The DNA here is from genome assembly GCA_016271365.2 of Neoceratodus forsteri. NCBI lineage: Eukaryota > Metazoa > Chordata > Ceratodontiformes > Ceratodontidae > Neoceratodus > Neoceratodus forsteri. The sequence continues at coordinate 963,594,669 of CM028136.1, forward strand.
GACTTTTGAGGTCCTTTGGAGGTAAGCTGCAGCTGGGGCGCTTAAAGAAATATTTGAAAATGATCACAATGGGGGCTGTTCAAGAGTCACGCCTAAGTAAGGCAAACACAAAAACTGATGCTCTTTGATCAGACCATAAACTATAGGGTGGAGCTAAATAAGATCAGGCAGAATGCTATAGGTGCTGCCAAAGACATAAATAAATTCACCAGATCCTTTAGTGTAAGCTCATTCTGTGCAAATGAAAAGTCATTTCAAGCGAAAGTTAATACTCAAATTTTAAAGGGGCAGAAGTGTGGGCTTCAAGCCAAAACCATACTGAACTCCAGGTGGCACAGAATTTTTTGTTCGATTGGCACTGGCTCTCCCTAGAGACACACCTATGGCAATTTTATATCTAGAAGCAGGTATGGGTTCACCGGCACTGCAGGCCCTTGTTCATGCCCTTAATTAATGGGGTAAAGCAGTATCCATGGAAGGTAACTGGTCACCAAAACTATGTTGGCACGAGTCTCTGAAAGAAGCTAATAAACCCAATTAGTTTGACAAACTGAACAAGAAACTGTAATCTTTTGGACTAGAATCCATTTGGGCAAGTAATGTTATTAATAATCCAGACCTGTATATTAAGTTGACCAAGCAGCGCATACTTGATAACTATGTCCAAAAAGATTTAAATAGACTGTCAGACAGGAAACTTGAACATAAGAATGAGTTTACCTGAAATATTGTTGGTAGTACAGTTTAGAGGTTAGAGTAATGAGCTGTGAATGAGTGTGATACATCCAGCAGACCTGGGTTTGATTCCCACAACCTCCACTTGCATACTATGTGACTGAACAAGTTACTTAACCTCCACAGTGCTCCCCAGTCACCCCTGTTTTGTTGTGCCTAATTTGACTTACCTGGTTACAAAGAATTAAAATAAATAAACAAACATAGGACTGTTCTGTGCATGATGAGATTAGGCTTGTTAAAGGGCTTGCACTATAACTAGAGTGTCTGGACAATGTTGTCTGTGAATGACCACTGTAAATGTGATCTCAATCAAAGATGAATGGTACAACCTTTACCTTTCGACTGTAATCATTTTAAATTGGAGTGAAAGAAATGGATTTACCCAATTTTACATATTTCAATGGATGACTCTATTGCGAGTAAACTAATTAAACTTCTGTTTTGTGAAGACAGGGTCATTTTATATGCAACTGCTTCCTTTGCACATATAGGCCCAGATATTCAAAAGGGTTGCACCATGCGCAACAGGGTTGCGCATGCGCAAGTCCAAAATTGCGCCATTTTGCGATATTTAGAAGGAGGCAGTTGCGCCACCGAAAACATGCTGAGCAACAGCGCAATGAAAATGAAGGCATGCGCAACCGAAGGGGGTGGATCCATGCATAAAGAGCGCAATGCGATATTCAAAGACTTGCGCAATGCGCAAGAAGCGGTACAGCCGGAAATTGCGATTCTGAGGAAATAAGCCAAAATAAAAAGGCTCAAGGAAGCGGCGCAAGAACGCTACAAGGCTGCCAAGTGGGGAGAGAGAGAGAGAGACAGACAGACAGACAGACAACAGACAGGCTAGGGCAGGCAAGGAAAGCGTGGGCCATAGGCTGTAGAGGCCAGCGGGGGGTGCCCGGTGCAGTGGAAGTAGCAGTGAGGACAGCGGGGGTAACACAGCAACACCAGCCAGGGGGTCAGAAGCCAGGGAGATGGACAGTGCCAGCTTCCACATGGAAGCTGTAATGAGGGGGGTGAGAATGCATGCTGCAGGGGGACGTGGCCGTGGAAGGGCCCGTCGGTGGTATGCCCCAACAGGCAGTACCGTGTCCGCATCAGCTTTGAGCTGTACACAGATGTAGAGATCGTGGGCCGGTACCGCCTGAACAGGGCAATACTGAGACGGCTCTGTGAGCTGTGCAGTGATGTGATGCAGGCACCCTCACGACGGAGTCACGCTCTGTCGGTGGAGACCAAGGTGACAGCTTGCATGTGCCTGCTCGCCACGGGCACCTTCCAGAGGCTGACAGGGGACACCACAGGCATCACACAGTCGGCCACGTCACGCATCCTCACCCAATTCCTCAGCGCACTGCTGCCACATGCTGCGGAGTACATCCATTTCCCCAGCACCGCGGCAGAGCGTACAGCAAACATGCAGGAGTTCCACAGGGTAGCACGTATGCCTGGCGTGCTAGGGGCCATAGACTGCACCCATGTGGCCATTTGCACGCCACCTGGCCCCGATGGGCTCGCATATAGGAACAGAAAGGGATTCTCCAGTGTCAACTGCCAGGTGGTGTGTGATGCCACTGGGCGCATAGTCAATGTCTGTGCCACACACCCTGGCGGAGCACATGATGCCTTCATATGGTATCAGTCCACACTGTGCCATCGATTCAAGAGTGAGGACATCCCCACAGGACATCTAGTGGGTGAGTACACATGTATAGAATGCAAACTCGGGGCAAGGGTGGGAATGCCACAGGTGCCATGGTAGTGGCACACAGGGATATGGGCAATATGGACCTAAACATGAGACTGATCTCCACTATCTCCACACAGGTGACAGCGGATACCCACTCCGTCCCTGGCTGCTCACACCGTACTGGCGCCCCATGACCCCATCGCAGCAACGCTATAATGAGGCACATGTTTCCACACGCAACATCATAGAGCGGGTGTTTGGGATGCTCAAGGCACGCTTCCGATGCCTAGACACCTCCGGCGGTGCCCTACAGTACAGCCCCCAAAAGGCCTGTGGGATATTCCTGGCCTGTTGCATCCTGCACAACATGGCCAAAGACTATGGGATAGCCGTACAGGTTAAAGAGGGGGACAGCGATGGGGACGCCAGTGGCGCCGGTGTTGATGGTGATGAGCAGCCCCAGGACGGCGGGACCCCCGACTGATCCGGCAGGCCCAGCTGCACCGGGACACCATCACAGAGGAGCACTATGCACAACACAGGTAAGTCAAGGGGACATGTGCAACCAACACTGTCCATGCGCAAACCACAGGCACACAGGGTAACACACCAGGGTGCATGACGGCCAGGGGTGGAAGGGTCCAGGCATACAAACACACCATCAGGGAGGGTGAGCACTCATATGGACACACACACCAGGCTGTGCGTACATGGGCAGATGCACAGCACAGCAGAACCGACATTGCTAACATACAGCACCCGACCACCCCCACCACCTGTACTGTCCAAAATCGTGTGTCAGATGCTGGGCACCCTTGCACCTTGGTGTACAGTACAATGCAGGCATCATCATGCACAGCTGTGGACAGCAGTTGGGAGGGTGTGCAGGTGGTCGTGTGTCGTGGTGAGCAGAGCACCCAGCAGTGCACTGCCCACCATGACACACATTGCACACATGGCAGCACCAGACAGGGCCCGCACTGGGAGACAGCTCAGTCATGTAGCACTGTCCCACGGCCACCGCGGATGCGTGGGCAGCCCCGCCGTGACCCAACAGCACTGGCAGGCTGAGCAGGGGCCACATGGGGTGGCACTGTTGCACCACCAGGGGTCCCACTGCGCGAACGCGACCTTGCCCGCACGGGGGTCTGCAGCATGCCGAACAAAACTGCACCAGGGGTGCTCGGGATGGCCACAGCAGAACCCAGCGTCGTCAGGCCTGGTGTCACTGACGCCGGGAATGGGGAGTGGAGAGTGAACTGTGTGGGGTGTGCGGTACAGGGGCACCTGACTGTGTGCCCAATGCGTCCATGACAGAGACCACTGCCTGGGTCAGCCTGTCAATGGCGGCGGTCACATCCGTCCGCATACGCACCAGCTCTGCATGGTCCAGAGCACACTCCCTGCTGTGCCACTCCACAGCCACAGACAGTGCCTCCACGGACATTGCAACCCGCCTCTGCAGCTGTACTGATTCCCGCAGCAGGCGGGTGTGCTCGTCCAATGGGTACTGTGCCCCAACGGCATCCTGTCCCCCAGGGTGTGGAAGGTCCTGATGCACAACACCCCTTGAGGGTGGGCTGTTCGCCAGGACCAGGAATGGGCGGATCAAAGGCGGCGGACAGTGTGCAACGTGACACTGTACCCCAGACCTGGTGGGTGACTGCTGCTGCTGCCCCGCCAACTGCTGTGCCCCAGGGTCCACTCGTTCCACCGCTGTGCTAGCAACAGTGCCAGACACCTGCACAGCCACCGGTGATGCCCCACTGGTGCTGACAGGCACAGCCTGGGACTGTGCCAGCATGCTGGTACACAAGTTGGAACCAGAAAGGCCCAGGGGCACGTGCTGGCCTGCTGTGTGTCCATCATGAGACACACACCTATCACTGCCCATTGCAGTCCTTGCATCATCAATGGTGCAGGTACGTGCTACAGCCATAATCACAGCGTGCTGGCATGCTTGCATGCCAGACTGCTGAGACACAGGCTGTGCACCCCCCGCACCCGAATCACCGACACCGGAGTTGGCGGCCCAGCGTGCATGCTGCTTCAGTGCCTGCTGGCTGGTGATAGAGTGGATGGACCTCCTCCATGTCCAGCAGGTCATCATCACTGCCTGGACCCACCACCACCGTCTCCTGAAGACAAACAGGATCTGTAACAGAAAGAGAGTACATGTGAGTGCATGTGAACAACCTTCCCCCAACCCCCAACACCACCACCATGTCATACCGTGCAGTAATGGGCTTCCACCTGTCTGGAATCCACCTCCTGGAATGCGCCTCAATAGTGCTCTGCTGCATTGATGCAACCAGTGTCTCCTCAGCCGGGGTCAGCTCCAACACCACTGGCGGGCCCCCGCCAGTGCCAGTACGTGCCGCCCTGAAGGCTGCCACCTTCTCCTTCAACCTCTTGCGGTCTGTCCCCATCTTCTTCTTGCATTCCTGCACGGAGCGCTGGTGGCTTCCATGCAGGTTCATGGCCCGAGCTACCTCCTCCCATGCAGCCGCACGGGACTGAGGGGTGCCCCTCCGTCCACTCAGTACTGGCTCCTCATCCAGGTAAGCCTGGAAGAGGGCCTCTGTCTCTGCTGGGGTAAAGTTGGGCCTCCTCCTACGCCCACCGTCCTCACCCTCACCTTGGCTCTGCTCGGTCATGGCGATCTGTATGGGGGCAAGTGGACACCTGTCACTGTGCAGTCTACAGCATTTTCCCATGACCATTGTCCAGAACATCACACAGCATGCAACTCACCTCTCACCTGCAGTAACCGAGATCTGGCCAGCGCAGCCCAATGTCGCACATTTATAGCGCAATGCATGCAAATTAAGAGTGGAGCAACTATAATGACATGCAAATCACGCCACTGCACCTTTGAATGGCTGATCAGATGATTTGCATGTGTCGGCTGAATATCGCGAATTTGCGTTTGCGCAATACGGTTGAGTCGGCTGAGCCAATGGCGCAGATCTGTGACTGTGTGGTACACTGCATTGCGCATGCCCAGATAGCTTACGCAGGTGTCTGCCGCGTTGCTGATGTGCTGTGCGCGATCGGCAATTCAGGCCATGGCCACCATTGTGCCAGTGGCGCTACAGCACTGGGCACTATATGGCGCTGTGGCACTACTGCGCAATAGTCCACTGTGGCACTGGTACGCAGCTGGTCGGTCACACAGGATGCGTATACGTCAGATGGCGCTGTGCGTGGCCTTGCGTCATTGCCCATGACCTTGTGTCCTACCTTTGCCCCCTGGCCCTGTTTGGCTGCCATGTGTACGGCCCTATTGCGCTGTCTGGTGACAGCGCTATGTGAAGTGACGGTGCTGTTCGAACAGCGCGATTGGAACCTGTGGTGGTCTATTGCGCAACATCTCCACGTGGGGTTACGGCGCAGCAGGGCGCCATATTGCCTGCTGTAAAGTTGGTACCATGGCTCACAGAAGAGCAGTTCAGTGGAGCCCAGTCGAACTGGCCAACTTGGTGGCCCTAGTGGAGCCCCACTATGGGGCACTTTATGGTGAGGCGCCCCTCACCATTGCCAGGACACAGGTGTGGCAGCAAGTGGCCACTGACCTGGTGGGGGTCACTGGACAGTGCCGGTCAGCTGAGCAGTGCCGGCACTGGTACGGTGACCTCCGCCGGAGGGAGCTGGATCGTCTTGATCGGCTGCGGTCACGTGCCAGGCGGGGCTTGGTGCCTAGGCCAGGTGGGTGTACCATCTATGCACCTGTATTCTCTGTAGGGGTGTGAGTGTGTTTTGGTGGCTGTGCATAGGTGATGGCTCTGCCATGGTTGGCTGTGTCAGTGTGTGCAGGTGTGAGATGCATAGGTCTGGCTGTGTGGGCAGGCACTCTCACTGGGGCAGGGGGCAGTCTGCTTTGGAGTCACACTGATGTTTGTCTCAACATATGTCTCCCACAGGCCAGGATGTGAGGATGCAGGCACGGGGTAAGGAGGGCCGTGCCAGGGCCCCGGTGCCGGTGGGTGTTGCACCCCAGCAGCAGCATCAGCAGCGGCAGACCCAGCTGCTTGAGCAGTGTGAGTATCATTACTTCATGGATGCTATTGCATGCTGGGGGGGGGGAGACCACCAGCCCTGCACAACACAACCATGCAGGAAAGGGGAGGTCATAATTCCACTGTACAAGACACTAGTGAGGCCCCACCTGGAGTACAGTGTACAGTTCTGGAGACCATACCTACGTAAGGACATAGACTGGGCAGAGAAGGTTAGGAGGAGGGCAACAAAGATGGTGCATGGATTGCATCACAAGTCCGATGAAGACAGGTTGAAGGAACTGAACATGTACTCCCTGGAGGAGAGGAGGAGAGAGGGATATGATAGAGACATACAAGTATCTTACAGGAGGAACAGGGTGCAGGAAAACACTATTTTTAAGCGAAAAAGATGTTCCAGGACTAGAGGGCATGGGATGAAGTTGGAGGGAGGACGATTCAGAGGAAACATGAGAAAGAATTTCTTCACAGAACGGGTGGTGGACAAGTGGAACACCCTGCCAGAGGAAGTGGTGGGGGCTGAAACAATCACGGGATTTCAGAATGCACGGGATAGACATAAAGGAATTCTGGAGGTCAGGGGTAGGGGCAACAGACTTATAGGAAAACAAAGTGAACTTACAAGCTCAAATGGACAGACTGGGTGGGCCATAGGCCCTTATCTGCCGACACTGTCTATGTATCTATGTATGTATGCACGACACAGGTGACATGCATCACTGTCCAGTATCACAGCACGTCTGTGTATGTGTCACTGGTGGTCCATGCATGCACTGGGCACATAGCTGTGTAACTGGCATCGCACCACGTTGCCACATCACTTGACAGCCTTGTTTGTGCTGTGATGGACATGGGCAGTGTGTGTGTGCAGTGGTGCGCATAGCTGTTGCCGCCTGTTTGTGATGGCCATGTGCATGTTCACTGTGGGTGGGTGCATGCCATCACAGGTGCGGCACATTAGGCTATATGGCTTGCAGGTTGGGTGGTGTTCAGGTTTGTGGTCAGTCACAGCCATTGACTGTGTTCCCATTTTCCTAGGCCTCGAGGTTCTCCGGAGGATTCAGAGAGACATTCGGGGCCTGACAGGTGTCCGTTGAAAACCAGGCCATCCTTCAGTCCATCAGGCGCCATGGCCTGTGGAGGAGGCGTCTGGCCAGCTGGGAACCAGGCAGAGGATGACCAGCCGGCTGGGCCTTAGGACACCATACCCTTCCCACTTCTCCCATCCCTACCACCCTGCCTTCCCTCTCCAAGTTGTTCATCCCTACCCCTTGAACACCCCTACCTTGTACCCGTCCCCCCCCTTGTAAATAGTTGTTGTTTATTGTTTTGGTTCTTTACTATTTGAAAATTTAAATATACATTTATATTTTGATATGAATACTGTGTTGGTCTCTGATTTGCAGCTGGCTATGGGTGCTCAGTTGCAGTGGTGTACATGCCATCTGGGGTGGTATGGTCCTGTGTGTGTGTGTGTGTGTGTGTGTGTGTGCGTGTGTGTGCATGGGGAGGTATCTCCGGCATGGCAGTGACTTTCTGTTGGTCTTGCCGTCTGCTGCCACCCACTGCTGGGTGCACAGGGTGTGTCTGGCTTGTATGCTTCTGTGCTGCACGGGGTTGACGTGTGCTGGGGGGGATGCATGGTTTCCTGCAGTGCCAGTCACTGCACATGGGTGGTGTCTTGGGGTCACGGTGCAGGGTGTGCTGTGCGTACGGGGGGCTGATGTGCACTGTGGTTGTCAACCCCCTGTGTGTGGCACTCTCAGCCTGCCAGTGGTTGTGCTGGGATGTCATGGCTCTGCTGTGCTTTGTTGGCTTGTCCCCATGGGCCAGTAGATCATCCGTCACACCCCCAGTGATGCTGTGCTTGGGGTGTGCAGGTGTCTTGTTGGTTCTGCAGTGTGTTCCTGTGCCCATGTGTGGCATGGCTGGCGGTGGGCCCCAGCCTGCCTCCCTGGATGTGCAGTTCCATTGCTCGGGGGGCTCTGCTTGCGCTATGGCACCTCTGGACTGCTCAGCTGGGCTGCCCTGGTTGCGCTATAGCGCAACATTTCTGCTCAGCTTCTCCTTCCTGGTTGCGCTATGGTGCAGTTAGTGCAATATTCAGACGTTGGCTGCTTGCGCAATTTGTTCTGCTCCATGTTTGAATATCGCACCTGTTGCGCATATGCACAATTGGTTTGTGCTTGCTCCTGCTGTTGCGCACATTTTGGGCGCAGTTTGAATATCTGGGCCATAGTATTTTTAAAATTAGATAGTAACATCTAGAATTGCTTCTTTTTTATGCGAGTGATAAACTATGTTTTTTATACATGTCTTCTTTTCAATAAAAACTGAGCTGAAATATGTCCTGGTGGTTGTTTAGCTGGATGTTAAAGATCCCATGGCACTTCCTAAAATGAGCAGGGGCATTTCTCCGGTGTCCTGGACCAATTTCCCCCATTTACTAAAAAAAAAAAAACTACCACCAACAGCTTAACCTGATTCAGTATTTCTGTTTGCATCTGTAGCCATCACCGCCCCCCCCCCTCCCCTCATGACAAGGCTGAAAATAGGCAGAACTACTAAGTCCTCCTTTCCTGGTCAACAAAAAACTGAAAAAAAAATTTAAAAGGATGGGGTGCAAGCTAGCCAGTAGAGGGCACTGCTGCTGTAGCTGCAGCTGCAGCTTTCACAATTGAAGATACTGTATTGCAAGTTGGCTTTTCCTTGGTATGCATGAACCATTCTCTACCAAGAGCTGGCTATTCCACCTGGCACAGCTACAGTAGCATGCGACACTGGCACACACACACACACACACACACCAGCATAAACATAGACACAGAAAGACTCATGCATACATTACAGACACACACACACACACAGAAAACATGAAAGCAAGCACAGATTTGCTAAGTTATAAATCATTTGGAAGGCAGGGTGGTCTAATGACCAGAAACTGGAAGATCACAGGTTCAAACCCCATTAGTGCCAAATACTCATGGTGTGACCTTTGGCAAGTCATTTAATCTCCCACTACTCTTGTTCACAATGCCATGTGGCAATGGGTATACATCAGACCCTACTGGAAACAAGAGGTTACATCTTAGCGGGGTGGTGGTGGGTAACAAAATTATGAAAGAAAGAAAGAAAGAAAGAAAGAAAGAAAGAAAGAAAGAAAGAAAGAAAAATTATTTTCTGGAAACTATTACCTTGGATCATATGTCACTACTGAAAGATAGTATCAAGAGTATATTCACAGAACACAGGAAAACTGCATCACATTTACCAACAAAAGTGACACTCAAAATCAAAAATTCCAAACAATACTTAATTGAGAGTACTGTACATTCAATAAATACTTACACAGTAATTCTCAAAGGGGCAATATGCAGGGTATTTGTGCTTAAAGAGATGTTGATGCTTCTGGAAAACTTTGGAAAACATAATATTTAGACACGATTACATTTGCATTTTGTACATCTTCTACAGATTTCTCTCCCATTATTATTTCTGTGGGAATTTGCACTAAACCAGGATCTTTATCTTTTAGCATTCATCTGCCCATACAGCTAATTATAAAATGGGTAAGAGGCACCAAGACATGTGATTGGTCAGATGTGATCATATTACTGTACGTTATTCCAGCACAACAGCACAAGTCAGAAATACTTAACTTTCTGAACCTCATTAGTTTCAAAAATAAAAAATCAGCAGAACCATTTTGTCATCACAATAAGGCACTCCAGGGTGTGTGTCATTGTCGAATAACACTTCTTGGGTGCGTAAGGCACTTGGTGTTGCCTCTTGCCTCACTTCTTGAGTTGTGCTGTTGTCCCACAGTAACACACACTCTGCCATGACTTATTGCTTAATTCCAAGCTTGAAGTAATAATCCTCTGTTGTGATGTCCCAGTCCGTTGCCATGACAAAAACTGTGATGTCACAGGCAGGGTATTATGACATCAAGCGGGACTAAGCTATAGGAGCTGATGAACCCTCCAGAAACAGAGATCCTGTTATCATGACTGTGGCCTTATTAATAAATAATATGGAAAGGAAGCTGAACTGAGTTCAAATAATGTTCTTCTCAAAGTTCTCCTTGAAATGTTAGTTGCTGTTTTTGTTTTATTAGCTCTGACAGTACAGTATCGAGCACCAGTTGTGCTCCAAATTAAACATACACTCACACACACACACACTCCCACAAGTACATACACACATGTACACACACATGTACACACACACACACATGTACACACACATATACACACATAGACATGCACATACACTTGCATTCCCATAAGTACACATGCCGATGTACACACATATATATACACACACACATACACATATGCACACACATATAAACATACATGTACGCACACATACACATACATATACACACACACACACACACACACATATACACTCCCACAAGTACACACACGTATGCAAACACATACGTACACACATATATACACACACATGTATACAAACACACACACACACACACACATATACACGTGCACATCCCTGATCTGGATAAGGGACTGGATAACTCCAACTTGGGTCACCCTAGGGACCCTATGGAGGACCACAGTTCAAATGCTTTCATCTCAGACTTTAGATTTAAAATCATTAAGACAAGAGAGGTGTTTGCAGAAATAAATAAACTTAAAAACAACAAAGCATGTGGTATGGACAACATAGAAGTCTGTTTTTTGAAAGACTCGGCTATGGAGATTTCAAAACCACTAGCACATTTGTTCAACATGAGTCTAACCCAGGGAATCTTCCCTAGCCAGTGGAAAAGGGCTAAAGTCATCCCCATTTTAAAGAGGAAGACTCTTCTAATCCCTCAAATTACAGGCCTATTGCCCTGCTATCAATTATTTCAAAGTTGTTGGAACGTTTGGTCCACTCACAACTAATGGGATATTTGGAGAACTACAAAAGGTTAACTACATCACAATATGGGTTTAGAAAGGGCAGGTCCATGGAGTCCGTGCTCATGGACTTTTTTGACCAACTGGTTACCCCCTCGGGGAGGTTCGGTCCGTGGGCGCGGTCTTCGTGGACCTGTCCAAAGCTTTCGATTTAGTAGAACATAGCAGGCTTCTGACCTGCTTGAAAGCAATTGGAGTAAATAATGAACCCTTGGTATGGTTTAGATCATACCTACAGAACCATTTACAAATGGTATCCATAGGAATAATAAATTCTAATTTGGCTCCTGTAACCAGGGTGTACCCCAAGGCTCTATATTGGGCCCCCTGATGTTCTTGGTAGACATGAATAGTCTCCCTAGATGTGTCCACTGTACACATATAACACTATACGCCAATGACACCGTAACAGTCATAGCGGGTCCTAACCCCAAAGACAGAATCTGAACTTCAGGCGGACTTTGACAGGCTGGAACAGTGGTTTGAATCTAGGGCACTGCTCATGAACCTAAAAAAGACAAAATGCATGCTCTTCTGTTCAGATAGGAGAGGTAAAGTAAATTCATCTAAAATACTGGAGATTTGGGCCAGGGACAGCTGGATCCTAGCCCAGGTGCCAAGTTACAGGTACCTGGGGTAGAATTCGACCAACACCTCAGCTTTGGGCTTCACAGTCATTCTTTAGTAAAACAAGGTAGGGAGAAAGCTGGGAGCCATGAGGCGGGTATCTCACTGCTTGACCAGAAAAGATCGAATGCTAGTGGCTAACCAACTATTGGTCCCTCTTTTGGACTACAGTAGCCACGTATTTAATAATAGTACAAAAAAACAATTGCGCAGGTTGGATGTGACCTACCACAAAATAGCTAGATTCGCTCTAAAGTGTAGCTTTAATGTCCATTACTGTGTACTTTACCATGACCTAGCCTGGAGTCCTCTTCAACAAAAAAGAGACAATATCTGGGCCACATTACTTTTTAGCAGCTTAAGGCAGGAGTCTAACTTCTGTGATGCACAATCGAGCAGATGCGATAGACCATTCGGCCTGTATCTGCTGGCAGTTTCATATGTTCGTAAGGTCTGGAGAGCCCACTAGACTAGTAAGATCAATAGAGTGGACAAGTCATAACTTCTCCCTGAGGGACAAAAAATTGCAGTTAAAGATCCCTAAGGTTAGAAATAGATTAGGGGAAATGACCTTTAAATACCGGACAGCGACCACTTGGAACAGCTTTCCATGTTAGTGGAGGGACATGACTTTGTCTGTAAATACATTTAAACAACATATCAAACAAAAATTGTATGAATGCCACTGCTACTAGGGGTATATGCTAGCATCTTGAGGCACGGGGTCAAAATCGTGTGACTTAATCACGTTGCGCGGTTTCTTTATAACTTATGTTCTGTGGGGGGCTCCACCCCCACACCCCCTGTTATGGGAGACTGAACCCCCCTGGACCCCCCCACTTAGGATTCTAACTCCGGGAAGAGTCCAACACAGACAGCGCACAGGTCCGGGGTTTGCACATAATGCCGTACGCTATTAAGCATTCGACATTATGACCCAGTAGGGCATCTTTGTACATATATTTGGTATTATGTTTTCTTGTCTTGTCTTTTTAAAGTACTAGCTTGCATATAGCTGTGTATTTTTTTAGCTTATATCCTTGTGCTGTAATTTATTATGTAAAACACAGGATTGCCTTGAAAACAGGGCTTTTTTTTGGCCCTATGGTATACATTTGCCTGTTAAATATTAGCCTGTATAAATAAAGTTGTTCTACTACTACTACTACTAAATTATCTCGGTATCACATCAATTCAGTGCAAACATCACAGCGTAAACAACTCAGCACATCCATCAAAGTGAGCTAAAAGCATTACCGCTAACAGTTTAATACAGTGCACAACCATTTTAGCGCATAGAGCTGCAGCATACCTTGTCCCAGAACTGCCTCCCCACACACATACATACTTTACTAATAAATAGAATGCCCATTGTGCACTGATTCTGACTACTGCATCAAACCCCCACACATCTTGTGAAGCTTCTAATAAAAACAAAGCAAAAAAAAAAACAACTAAACAAATAAAAAAGAATCTAGTCCACTCGCAACTTGTAATGATCCTAACTTGTATATCCCCGATAACAACTTCGGTATAGTTGTTTTTTTATTACGAAAATTCTACCTGGACTGAAAGCAAGTGGACGTGGAAACTTTGGATGTCCACTTGTGTGAGGGTACGTTCTCAGCTCCTGGAATAAACACTGTATTGCAATTGCAATTAGTTTCCCTAGCTGGGCATAGCACTCCGATACTGTTAACACAAGCGCTAAGCCCAAATAAGCCCAAAATAATTTGTACTGCTCAACTAAGGGAAGAAACAATAAAACAAAGCTAGTATTTACTTTTTTTTTTACTCCTTAAAGGTATTCTCAGCTCAGACTTTGAGGCTGTTTGGGTTGTCGACTCCATTCCTTGTTTGCGGGTTTTTCTCAAGTGCCCTCCAGTGTTACTATAGGCGCCAGCCTGCCTTGTCTTCACTGTTCTTATACAGCACTGTGAAAGGAGCCTGAACTGTATTTCTAGTTTTACTAAATGTTGGTTGTGTACTGTTGCTACAATTTTCCCAGCCTGCCTCCCTTATTTTCCTGTGTTTCATGTGTAGTAGGAATAGCCATCTCAGTAAAGTGTTGTTTTGCACTGAACGCAGTAGCGCCAAAAATGCACACGACGAAAATGATTGCGCTAAAAAGTCCACGCTGATAATGACCGCGCTTAAAAGTTTTGCGCGCAATTGACATGGAACCCATTATCTCCTGGTAAGGCAGAAAGGCTAAGACTCAAATTAACATTTAAGGAAGGGATAGTATTTTGGCTCCTTGGTGCTGGCTGCCCACCCCCTCCATTTCCTGATATGTAGCCAAACCCCCTCCATGTAACAATATGAAGTCTGGCACCATTCATGTACCGATATTCAGCACCCACCCCCTTTCCAGGGTTCCACTATGCCGTGGTGACAAGAAATTTGTCGACCGACAGCACAACACTGCCAACTGGTGTTGTGCTGTCGCTTGGGGACAAGTGTTTTCTGTCGGAGGGCTTTGCCCCCACACCCCCCATGCGAGGTGCTCTGCCCCCCCACCCCCCGTACTTTAGATTACTAACTTCAGTTGCAGTTAGTTCAGGGATGGGGGCAAACACCTCCCTGGCACCAGTATTAGGTAGTGGAGACCATCACAGCGACTGCCAACAATGTCACTGTGATGGACGGTCTTCGCTGTAGAACCGACACTGTGTGGTCGGTATACACCTTTCAGGCACTTTGTGATGCCTGAGTTTAGTCAATAATGCAGGACTAGCCATACAAATCAAAGGGCCAACATTTTACTGAACTTTTTAATATCTTAGTGGGCCCTATGTTTAAACTCAAAGCTACACCTCAACAAACAAAAACATTGTTTAGGCCCTCTAAAATATTTTAAAAAAAAGTTCAGTAAAATGATACCACACTGATTTCACTGGAGATGGCATATGAGTGCAGTGACAGGGGTGCACATCAGGATTTTACTGCCAGTTTCAAGTAGGCAAAATACGATCCCTTTCTTTCCTTAAATGTTACATATGAAAATGCAGACAGCACTGCTGCCTTCTCGGAGGTAAGGTTCTTGGATGCGGATTTAAGGCCGCTTTGTGTTTGAGCATGACTGATGTTTTTAAAGCAACAATATTTTGGCAGATTTTAACTTACCTTATGATTTTACCAGCAACTGACAAAGCTTGTTTTGGCTGATTTTTCAATTTATTGTATGCATTCCTGTGCATGAAACTGCTTAGTGTTACTCGTTTCTATTCTTTAATTCACTGTGAATGTCAACTGTTGCTTTCTTTTCTTATTTACAATTATTTTACCATACCCTGTTTAGTCTGTAAACCTGTTGATCTCCTTTCTCTATGTATACTGTTTTGCCATACTTTTTGTTCTGTTGACCTGTTGTATTATGCTGCTGACATGGAACCTTTGTAAAAGAGCTCTAAACTCAAAGGTATTTGTAATCTGAGATCGAAATAAAAAAATAAATAAAATACTGGCCTAACCCACTGCTTTGTCACACTGTCCTACCACATTGAGGTCATCAGATATGATAACCCCAAGATCCCTTTTTCTGGTTACTGACTATTAGTATGCCCCCCCCATCCTATACTCAGTTCCTGGGTTCCTATGCCCTAGGTGCATGATTTTTAACTTTTGGCACTGAACCCCAACTGCCATGCTCTTGACCACTCCTCCTCAAGTTTCTCAAGCTCCCCTGTGCATTCTCTCAACCCCTCCTGACTGTCCACCCTACTACAGATTTTGGAATCATTTGCAAAAAGACATACTTTCCCTTCCAGTTCATCTGCAGTATCACTTACGAAAACACTGAAGGGGAGCGGTCATGGTAGTGAGCTCTGTGGCACCACGATGGTCACTCTTCCATCATTAGCGTGAGTGCCATTAACCACCACACTGTGTTGCCTATCCATTAACCAGTTTCTAAACCAGTTCACTACTTTGGATCCCACCCCAAAGCTGCTCAATTTCTTTACCAGTCTCCTGTGTGGCACAGTGTTGCAGGCCTTGCTACAAGTCCAGAAAGGCCACATTTACTGATCTCCCAATGCAAACTTATGTTTCACTGTCTGTATTGTAACACAAACAGCAACTGAGCCAAAACCTTCTCCCTTGCACTTTCCACAGCTGAATATATATGAATAGACATATCAACAATCATAACTATCCACATAACTGCTAGTACAAACCCCACCCACCAGTCAATCCTGCAATACACAGCAAGTCTAAGAGAACACTAATGCAGTTTCCAGAAAGGCATGGTTTCTCATAAAAGTTTAAGATAATGTTAAGGGTGAAGATGCATGAAGTATTTGCAATAATAGACCCTAAAGAAAAAAAATGCAAAATGTGAGATGTGCAGAAGAAATGTACTGAATGTGGAAAGAACATAAGAACTGTGCAGAATTTGATATGGGAAAATGTACTGAATGTGTGAAGAATATAATCTGTATGGTAATAGTGCACTTACATTCTAAAATGATAAAAGAAAACAAACTTACCATAGCGACACAAACAAATGACTATTCACCTTTTAAACTAATTTCAAAGTATTGTACCTTTTTCTGAAATTATCAGGACATGACCATTTTATAAGAGCTGTAACATACCCCAGGGTGTGTATTAAGCTATAATTATAAAACGGGTTTAAAAAATGCTGGGTCCTGACTGGTCCAGAGCTACTTTTAGCCGGGCCGGTATCCCAGCACAATGAAAGTAGCTCCTGGCAGTCAGGACTCACAGTATAAGAAATGTCCATCCATTCCTTTCCAAAAGACTCTATCCTCGAAAGAGAGATCCCCACAACAGATGCAGCTGCTCACCCCCACACAACGCCATTGCCATACCTTATGTTTCTCACAGCAATGACAATGTCTCCCATCTCCCCAGTGTCACACATTCTGTTGCTCCCACTCCCCAAACAGCATTCCTTTTTTTTTTAAATGTTGGATTCCGTTAAGTGGAGCAGCTTTGGGGCTCCATGCTGATAAGCTCTGAGTGTGTCTCATGCACACTGCACCAAAAGAAAGCGCTGATTACTGTTTTTTTTTCTTTTTAAACAACAAACAGCCTAGCTCCCAAACTGCTGCCTCCTGCCTCCTAAAACAGTAACAGGAGGTGAACGCGGCCTGGATTGTGTTGATGCCGGGCACTAGTTACCATCTCAATCCAAGGGACAGCGCCGACAACTGCAAGCTCCTCTGGCAGGACACACTAGCTGCAGAAGCCACATATGCAGCATTGGTGCCTCCTGCTGGCAATCAGAAAAATGCAAAGTTAAACTTGGACATTTTTTTCTTGTAAACTTTTAAGTTTTTTAATTTTTTTTAAATGTAATACATGCGAACATATGAAGAAGCCAGCAGAAGAAGGCCATTTGGTCTATCTAGCCTGCTCATATTGCAGGGTCCACAGCTTGAGCTACTGTCCCTGTCCACCCTCCCTACTCCTCCCATCCTCCCTACCCATGATTCTTACCTACCCCCATGCCTATCCCAGCCTCTCTTAAAGCTGCCCACTGTCTTCAACGAGATCACCTCTTCTGGCAGCGCATTCCAAGTGTCCACCGCCCTCTCTGTGAAGAAGTGCTTCCTGACCTGCCTCCTAAACCTCCCACCCTCTAGCTTAAGACTGTGTCCCCTCATGTTATGGTTGCCACTCAGCTTAAAGAGACCCTTCTTATTCACCTTATTTATCCCTTTCAAGTACTTGAAGTAATAATCCAAAAACAATTTTAAAATACTGTCTACACTTTACTAATAGGGACCCATTTCATAATCGCAATAAGGCACGCCAGGGGGTGCATTGTGGTGTGAAAACTGCCCTTCTCGGGTGGTGGAAGCACTTGACTTTACCTCGTGCTTCAACCCACCTGAGGTGGACCATTATCTCACCATAACGCACCCCCTGTCATGCCTTATTGCTTATGTAATGCACACCCTGTTGTGTGTTACTGCTTACTTATCATGCTTTCTAAGTGGTCGCAGTCACCTGACTGCGCCTTATGTGTGACAGCGCACTCAGGGCATGTGGTGATATAGCTTAATGCACACCCTTTTGTGCATTATTGCTTACTTGTTGAACTGTTGGTGTCTGGTGTGATTGCATTGGCAACTGCACACTCCCTTCCCTTGCTCAGCTTGAGCTGACATATAGTATCAAGCCATTCTTCCTTTTAAAATTCATTAAGTTGCATCCGGCCCAGTGGTGCTGGAGGTTGAGGAGCTGGTTGCTGCACCTCACGCCATGCCTACGACCCAGGTTTGGGAATAAGCCTGGGCCACTGGGGGTTGGCGGGGGTGGGGAGAGAGGATTGAGTATCCGGAGGACTGCTCTCCTCTCTTGGGGGGAGGGCACATGCTGTCCCGCTCGCTGATTGCCCTCTGGTGGTGACCAGAGAGCAACACAGGTCAGGAGGTATGCTCCGACATGATTACATCGGTGGGGAGGGGTTGGGGAGAAAACAGGAGGAAAAGAGCCTGGCAGGGCTCCATGACAGTCTGCCATGCCGCAGGCTGACCCCAGGGTTCTGGATTGGGTCTCTGGGAAGGGGGAACCACCTCCCTGGCCCCGCTGCGAGGGAAAATCCATGGGGGAAATACCAGGGGGTGGCTAATTGTGGCACGGCAGGACCTGAGAGAGAGTTCCTCTTTCGGGAGTGACTGAAGCACCTGCCAGGGCTGCGGTGAAAAAATGTGTGTGGAAAAAAAATAAAATTAATTAAGTTTCAGATCAGCAGCTACTATGTAAGCAATAATACCCGACAGGGTGGGCGATATTGGGGAATATCAGACTGCCCAGGGGCATAATGCGGCCCGACGCTGCAGGCGGAGGGACTTACAGCTCCTGGAAGATCTGGCATTCCCCAATACCACCCACCCTGGAGGATATTACTGCACTTAGAAAATGGATACTGTAAAAAATAATAGTTTACTGTAAGTTTTATAATAAAATCCCCCCCCTCCCCCCTGTATTGCAATGTGTGTGTTGTTTTTTTTTTAGCTAGGGATTTTTGTCTTAGTTGAGGTTTCATAGTTGTGAGTGGAGCTGGTTGTTATGGTTATCTCCAACCCCCCTATACACAGACAGAGGTCGTGAGTAACTAATACAGTACTTTGATCAAGTTGAGTGTTTCTCCCCCTGACACACACACACACACACACACACACTAAAACACATGGAGACGGCCATCTATTTTTTTTTAAACTGGCATCATTTCCCTTCCCCCCCCCACCGAGTGTTTCTCTGCGGTGCCAATAACCCATCGAGGAAATTAGAAGATATGGCACAGAAGAGGTACATTTCAATTTTTTTAACAAAATACAGTTGAAAGAGCTATGTTTTTCCTGGTTTGCCCTCAAGGATAGGAGTGAGAGAAGCGGGGGAACAGTGTGAGACAAGTACTGTGAGATACGGCTGATACTGTGCTAGAGTCTGGCAATGTGGCTCAAATAAAACAAGCATTTGTCAATGCCGAATGTTGACTTGCTGGCATTGGCATTGGTAGTGCAGGCGTTAGAGAGACACATAATAGGAATGGCAGTAAAGTATAGAACCAACGTCAACCCCACCCTACCCTGCAGAGAGTGACAGGCATTGGAGTGTGCCTTTGGGTCATTGGCCATAACACTCATGCCATTTCACCTAACCCAACCCTGCAGACTCTGACAAGTGTCACGTTGTGCCTTGGGGTCATTGGGCCTTACGTTTACCCCATTTCATAAGGAAGTATATTGAGATGGGTGCAGCATAGGAGAATGGGGTGAACTTTGGGGCCGAAGAGTCCAAGGCACACCTAGATGGCTGTCAGTGGCTGCAGGGTGGGGTGCAATGACATGAGCATTACAGCCAACAATCCAAAGGCACACCCTGATGCCTGTTAGTCTGTACATGGTGGACGTTATTGTTAGAAACCCTAACACCCTGGGCATTTATTGGTATTTGCACTCCAAATTTTCAACATGGCCTTTTTGTGACCCCACCTCATGAAAGCATTTGGTACCTCTGCTCATGAACAGTGTTGCTGTGATTTTGTTAATGTGTCCCGAACGTTGATTTCCCACAGTGACCATGCCATTCTGCACCACATAAAAATGTCAGCTGCACCATTCATAAGGAGCTGTGAAGAGATGACAATGTTGAAAATCTGGAGTGAAAATATTAAAAATTCTCGAAGTTATGACCGTGCATGAAAACTGTACAACATACGCTCGTAACATTCTTTTCTTGGATTTCTTTCACCAAATTTTTAACATAGGCATTTTGGGACCTCTGCTCATGAACAGTGGTAGCATGATTTTCTCAATCTGTCCCAAATGTTGATTTCCCACAGTGACTGCACCATTGTGCACCAGATGTGCAAAACCATATTTCGGGCAGGATGTGAAAAATGGCAGCTGTACTGTTCATAAGAAGGTGTGCAAAAATAGCAGTGTTGAACATCTGGAGTGAAAATAAAAAATTCTCGAAATTACAACTGTCTGTGGACACTGAGCAACACACACTTGTAACATAGGCATTTTGTAGAATTTTTTCACCAGCTGTTTAACATAGACATTTTGGGACCTCTACTTATAAACAGTGTTACTGTAATTTTCTTACTCTGTCCGGAACATTGTTTTCCTACAGTGACAGCGCCACTATGCGCCGTATGTGCGAAAACATATTTTGGGCAGTATGTGGAAAATGACAGCTATACTGTTCATAAGGAGGTGTGAAAATATGGCAATGTTGAAAATCTAGAGTAAAAATATTAAAACTTCTCAAAGTTATAAGCGTGCATGGAAACTGCGCAATGCACGCTCGTAACACAGTCAGTTTTTGGAATTTTTTCACCAAATTTTCAACATAGGGATTTTAGGACCTCTGCTCATGAACAGTGTTACTGAGATTTTCTTACTCTATATCAAACATTATTTTTCTGTGACTGCGCCAGATGTGCGAAAACACATTTCAGGCAGGTTGTGAAAATGACACCTGTACTGTTCATAAGGAGGTGTAAAAAAATGGTAATGTTGAAAATCTGGAGTAAAAATATTAAAAATTCTCGAAGTTACAAGTGTGCGTGGAAACTGTACAATGCACGCGCGTAGCACAGTCATTTTGGGGAATTTTTTCACCAAATTTGCAACATTGGCTTTTTGGGAGCCCACTTCATGAACAGTCATGCTGTCGTTTTGTTAATTGGTCCTGAAAGGCGAGTCCATGTGGTGACCTCGAAATCACCTTTCGGGACTGAATAACGAGATGACAGTGACTGAATTCATGAGGTTGGGTCCCAAGAACCCCATGTTGAAAATTTGGTGCCAAAATTCACAAAAATGGTTATGTTATGCACCAACCTTGAAAAAAAAACATTTATGTCATTATACAGCTCACCAGCATTTCTTTAGTTAGCAGTCAGCTTTAAAGAGTGCAGACGTGTTCCCGGTCCACCGAAGATTGTCGTTCCAAGCTCCAGAGGTAAGTATGAGGTGAGAGGGATGTGGGGAGGTGGGGTGCACAGAGGGTGGCTGCGGGCTGGGGGGGGGCAGGACATCGAGGGACAGTTTCCTTTATTTCAGGTAACAAAAATTAAAAAATTTACTGCGGACCATTTTCTTGTTTTTTTACAGGTTTGGCCACACTGGGGTGGGCTCCCAGTGTGGCACACAATCGGGGTGGGACAGTGGCAGGAAAATAGGGAGGGGGTTAACATGCCAATAGGGGGATTGGGTACCCCTGTTGGTAAGCATATCTGTGTTCAGAGGCATGATGCTGAGGGGGATTGGGCACCCCCTCGGCAGACCACATCAGTAAAGGGGTCACATATGCTGACAGGGGGATTAGGCACCCCCCCCACATTGGCTTCCTAGGGACTGTGAGCGGCGGGCAGCGGGTGGCGAGCTGCCGCCCGCCATGTTTCTTGAAATGTTAAACCAGGCAAGGCACACCCTGCAATGAGGGGTCACTCCCTCATTACAGCAGCTAAAACGTTTCAGGTTGGTGGCGCGCTTTGCAACTGCTGTCATAGACAGCATGCAATCTAATTCGTGCCATGGAGCCCAGCCCTAAAAAGCAGTGGCGCCACTGGCCACAACACGACTGTGCCTCCAAAACCAGATCTTCCACTTCAAGCAACCCCAATATGTTGTCTACGCTGCGTGTGCAAGACAACATAAAAACGGTGTTAAGAAATATAAGTATTGTGTTGATTTGGGGTTTATCTTCTGTTCGCTGGAAAACCGAGTGGCTGAAAAGTGAATACCACTAGGTGTTAAGCGTAGCGCTGAGTGGAACCCCAGGTTTGAGCTTGCCATTTCTTTTTCTAAACACGGAATGTAATAAAAGAAATTTGGCTGGATTTTGTGGATGGGGCCATGATTCGGGGATAAACAAATGCTGTAATCTGCTAGATCAGCCGCCTTGTGTGTGTTTGTTGGGGGGGCGGTCGCAATTAGCTCGCTAAGTGAGCGGGGATACAATGCCAGCTATGGAGTTTGAAAATTCGGGGGCGGGATATTCAGACTGCGCCAGGCTGTGGTGCAAGCCTGGGCGCAGCGCAACTGGGATGCGCATGGGCATTGACATGGTGATATTCAACGGAGCTGCACCATGGCACAGTATCATTGAATATCGCTCCTTGGCCACCCACAGTGCACATGGCGCAGTGGCACTGCACCAGTGCAAGTGGCCAGAGTGGAGCAGGGGGATGCGCTAGCTCAAGTGCCATTGCACTAGGCGCAACAACCGCGATATTCAAAAGTGCACATGCAAAAGGGGCCATAATGCATGCAATGCGCAAATGGGGCCATTTGCATGTCATTATGGCTCCATTTGCATGCAGGTGTGCCGATCCCTGGCGACTTGTGCCTGGCGCCCTGCCAGGCTACAGTCTTCAGGGACCGAAGCCCCCTGCACAAGCGGCAACACGCTCCGACACCCAATCGCGGGCATATGTATAAATTGTAAATGTCCCATATCCCTGGTGGTCCAGTGGACCGCTCGCAGGCCAATCGCAGGCATATGTAATACAATGATAGTCCTATATCCCTGGTGGTCCAGTGGACTGCTCGCAGCCCAATCGCAGGCATATGTAATACAATGATAGTCCTATATCCCTGGTGGTCCAGTGGACCACTCGCATCCCAATTGTGGGTATATGTAATACAATGATAGTCCTATATCCCTGGTGGTCCAGTGGACCGCTCTCAGCCCGATCACGGCATATGTAATAAAATAATAGTGCTATATCCCAGGTGGTCAGTGGACCACTCGCAGCCGATCACGGGCATCAGTAATGATTCGACATACCAATCCATCCCTGGTGGTCAGCGGTACCCCCTCCCACCGCCCACTGGGCCCCCGCCCGGTCAGCGGCGGGCAGCAGCTCCCTCCCACTTGCCACCCGCTGCCTGCAGACTGACTCCATACAGTAGGGCTGTATGCCCATTGGTCCACAGCATGAGCCAATGGGCATGCCTCCCCAAATGCCGTACTGCACAGACCAGATATGTGAATGGATCCATTCCATTTCTGGACACTGTGTAATGCATATGAGGCTACTGCACGCCCATTAGCTCGCGGCTGTGGACCAATGAACATAACCTGTATGAAGTCGAGCCAGCGGACAGTGGGCAGCTGTAGTGGAGAAACTGCCACCACTCACTGACCGGAGGTGAAGCGGTGGGGCTCAGTGAGTGGGTGGGAGGGGGCCGCTGGACCACCAGGGATGGATTGATCTTGTTATACTGACACCCGTGATGAGGCTGCGGCGGTCACTGGACCCCAAGATATGGGACTATTTAATTACATATGCCTGCGCATCGGCGGCGACGTCCACTGGACCACCAGGGATATAGGACCATTACTGCAATACTAATGCCCATGATCGGGCATGGGGGGAGCCACCACGAAATTGCCACCGGAGCTCGGGTGGCCACCCACAGGTGGCAGCTGCCGTGTTGCGCCCTGCAATATGGCAGCTCACCTGTGGGTGACCAGCTGTTGCTCTTTTTTTTTTGGCTCACCTGTGTGCAGCACAAGTAGGGGTTGCACCTGCATGGGCTCAGCACATCCCGGGCTGAATATCGGGATGTGCGGAGTATGCATGAGCACGCCCCCCCCCACTTGCACTGCATACATTACTGATGCACTCCGGCGCATCAGGATTTGTGCCAGGCACGTTCCCCTTTTGAATATCGTGCCGGGGCACAACCCTTCTGAATATCCCACCCAGGGTGTCCAATGATATACCAAGTAATGGGGCATCCTGAATTGGAAGGTATTTTTCGGGCTCTATTCAAAAATACTGGCCTGCTAATCTTAGCATCCTAGCCAATCAGAAGGCTAGGATTTACTTGTCTATTTTCCAAAAGCTATGTAATCACTTTAAGGGCACCAATTGTGGCAGCTAGTAAAATAACCCTTGACTCCCGTGACGCTCCCTTGTCTCCATGGGAATTCTGTCGATAATGTTAGGTCATTTCTAATTTACACTAAAGTCTTTGGACCTTTCAAATACTCCCCCCCCAAAAACAAATAAGAATTAATATTAAAAACACTCCTTTAGAATTCTGTCGAGTACCCCCCCTCGTACTCTCCAGACTAAGATGCCACACACCATCTGAGCGTGGGGGAGGAGCCAGTACACCAGTGAGTGAAGGGAAGGAACTGAGCAGAGAGCTCCTCACAGACAAACAATTCCTTTCTTTCTCAAGACTCTGATCAAACGTCATCTACAGAACTGCCACTGAGGTAAGTGAGTCTGATGTGTGTTTTTAAAGCCCCAGCAGGTATTCTTCAAGACGTGCTGGCAATGATACTACAGAATATAACATTTTCAAGATGGAAAATAGGAAAAAAGAAGACCCTCTTACTGCAGTGCTGATGTTTACTGATGTGTACCGCTGTACCTGATGAGTTCCTAGTGGCACTGTCCACACTAAAACTGTTTTTGAATAATTATTTTCAAAATTGCTTTCTTTAAACTGATTCAACAGATTAACCATATGCGGTAAGTGTTCTTGATAATGATTTAGTGTGTCCACATTTAAAGCTAGATTCCAGCTGACTAGATCCTGCTGAATTCTGGGATTGTTTTAATGTTTGCATCCACAAATGCACAGAAAGTTGCCCTTTGGAAAAGCTGAAGAATGCAATCAAGTTAAACTAACGTGCAGAGTAATTTTGTAGAAACATATACGTTTGTTGTACGGTGGGGAGACCCTTAATGGATTCTGGCCTGAAGTATGAGGATGTCGATCCAGCATCCATTTCTGATAGTTTGTGATACACTGCAGTCTTGAAGCAAGGTATGAACAATGACAGAATATTATCACAAAACAAACACAAATCAGCTGAGAACAGCATTTGCACCTGAAGGACTATGACGGACTGCTACAAACAGTGTGTCCTGTAACGTGTGTTACATTTCAAAAGATGAAGTAATGTCATGTCATGTGTAAGACTGGCGAGTACTATATAAATGTCATACTCAGTATCAACGTAAGAAACACAGAACTCAATAAACAAAACCTGGCACCCTGGAGTTCTGATGGATCAGGGTTCTGGATAAATCTTTGGATCGGGGGAGGTTCTGAATAGTTCTCCTTCGCACCTCCACTTGTGCAGAGATTAAGACTTACTGGATTGTCATTCATCTGCATGATCAGCTGTTTCACTCCATACAGAGTGGGGTGGGCCCATGGAGACGGATCCTGCCAGTGACGGTTCAAGTCAAACCCCATTAATGAGCACCTACAAGAAGGACAAGAACAGCGGTCAGTTCACAAGAGGGTTCCAAACATGCCTGGTACATGAAACTACATCTGGAAACACCACAAAAAACATATACGTATTTCTTTTTTCTTAAACAAAACCAAACTGATTTTATTGGTTTTAAAACAATATACAGTGCATTAATAAATGAACAAAAATTCTTTAACATCCTGTAATCAAAGTTACCAATGCAATGGATTCACTTGGTTTGTTTCAAATATAAAATATCATTTTGGGTATACTGTAGCTACAGATTACATATAACTGTCTATTAGTACATATTAGCAATAAGTACGGTCTCATAACAGATGCTATAGCTCTAACCATTTGAAGAAAGGGTACCAAACTGCATCAAACTTTTCTAAAGGTTTTGGCGTTAAATGGCTTGTTCTCATGTAAAGCTGCTGTACTGTCGATAGGTACTTCATTCTTCTATGTTGGGCGGATCTTTCTCTTTCCGGTGGTAAGAATGAGATGCTCGTATCCTAATGCTGCTGATAGTAGCCACCTCTTTTCTTCCTGTTCTAGATCACATAAAACAAGCATTTGTCAATGCCGAATGTTGCTTGCTTCTATGTGCTGTTTAGGAATTTGGAAGTCATTGGAGTGCAAATATTGAAAATTCGCGAACTTACGAGCGTGCGTAGGAACTGCGCAATGCACATTCGTAAAACAGTCATTTTTAGGAATTTTTACACCAAATTTTCAACATAGCCATTTTAAGACCTCTGCTCATGAACAGTGTCACTGTGATTTTCTTACTGTGTCCCATACATTGATTTCGCACACTGACTGCGTCATTGTGCGCTACATGGGCGGAAGCACATTTTCGGTGAGATGTGAAAAATGACAGCCATACTGCTTATAAGGAGGTGTGGTAAAATGGCAATGTTGAAAATCTGGATTGAGAATATTGAAATTTCACAGACTTACAAGCGTGCGTAGGAACTGCGTAATGCACACTCGTAAAACAGTCATTTTAAGGAATTTTTTCACCATATTTTCAACATAGCCATTTTAAGACCTCTGCTCATGAACAGTGTCACTGAGATTTTCTTAATGTGTCCTGTACATTGATTTCGCACACCGACTGCGCCATTGTGCGCTACATGGGCGGAAACACATTTTGAGTGAGATGTGAAAAATGACAGCTGTACTGCTCATAAGAAGGTGTGGTAAAATGGCAATGTTGAAAATCTGGAGTGAAAATATTGAAAATTCATGAACTTACCAGCGTGTGTAGGAACTGCACAGCACGCTCGTAAAACAGTCATTTTTAGGAATTTTTCCACCAAATTTTCAAAATAGGCTTTTTGAAAGCCCACCTTATGAACACTGGCAGTGTCATTTTGTTAATCATTCTGGAAAGGTGATTTCATGCAGTGGCTACAAAATCACCCTTCGGGCCCGAGTAATGCCATGACAGTGCAAGAATTCATGAGGAGGGGTCCCAAAAACCCCATGTTGAAAATTTGGTGCAAAAAGTCCCAAAAATGCCTGAGATATGCAACAAAGTTGAAAAAACCCTATCTATCATATTATACAGCTTACCGGCATTTCCTCAGTTCGCGGTCGGCTTTGAAGAGTGCAGGCGTGTTCGGTCCACGAAGTCATCAGCGCCGGACTCTGGAGGTAAGTATGGGGTGAGGGGTGTGGGGAGGCAGGGTGCGCAGTGGGTGGGCGTGGGTGGGTGCAGATACTCGAGGGACCATTTTTGTTTTAGGTTTTTTGTTTTTAAATGACATCGCGGGATGTTTGCCACGCTAGGGTGGGCTCCCAGCGTGAGCAGAAAGCTGGGGGTCTGGAGCTGACGGGGAATGGGCACCCCGTCGGCCATGGTATCTGTTGCCACGCTGGGGTGGGCTCCCAGCATGGCACCCTGTACTGAGGGGACAGTGGAGCCGACGGAGGATTGGGCACCCCGTCGGCCCTGCTGCGATTTTGCCATGCTGGGTGGGCTCCCAGCGTGGCACCTGGATGCTTTTGGGGCGTGGAGCCAGCGGGGGATTGGGCACCTGTCGGCGAGTACAGTGAGGGGAAGGCGCATGAGCATGCGGTGTGCGTGCATGCGGCGTGTGTGGGGAGGAGCTCTGCTCACTCAAGCGGAGCTCTCCCTTTCAACTGTATGCCACTGCATTTTCAGCTTGTCATAGACAGCTGCAGCAGTGATTGGGGAACTGGGGCCGCGCCTGCAAACACGCTGACTGCATTGGAAGACGGGCTGACACACCTCTGAAAACTCGGATGATGGCACTATGTTTCTTGCACATGCGTGCAAGCAACATAAACATGAGAAAAAAAAAAGTCTCCCATTGGGCCATTGTAATTGTGCTGTTTGGCCTGTAGATGGTGGATGCTGCAAGTAAATTGAAGTGTAGTGATATTAATGTAAACAGGTCAGTGAGGTCATGGATCTTTTTCCAGTGCTGCTGTCCTAGAATATCAGGCACAGGGTTTTGAGCTCCTCTGCCAATCAGGTTTCTGGATCTTGTGTACTCATTTCATAATGTCCTGTATAGCCTTACCTCTGATATTCGGGCATCCGGTGGGGGGGGGGGCAAGCTGGGTAAGGAAGTATAGTTATTCAGTCCTTCACCTGGGTTTATGAAATCCTCCCAAGCCTTCTGTTAAATTTACCACTTCCAGAACAATACTGAAATGGAAAGTTCCCTAGGAAGCAAACTCAGAGTACTTTGTCATCATACAGTATGCTGTAGCCAGGAGACCCATCTGAAGTGGAATTGCTGTGATCTATCATTCACAGCAGAAGTAATTTCCTCCATTTTAGATGTCTGATTATTCCCACTAATATCTCTGCAAGCATATTCATCAGCCATGGTTTGGTAATACACTTTTTACAAGCATGAAGCAATAACCCAAGCAAATATTTAAAATAGGTCTCTCTAAAACCTGGCGGACAGAGGAGCATTAAATCATGTTGGGTGGGTACGTTGGGTTGGTTTGAGGATAATAATGTTAGGCTGATTTCTTCCTCTATTGCTCTCAAGAATGGCTAAAGCATGGGGCAAGACCACAGCAGATGTGGCTGACTTGCCCTAGGCTCTCTGCAACATCTCCAACAACTGGAGGTCACGATGGGGTTTAGCTCTGCCACAGTCAAGGGGTCTGGAAGAACTGTATGAAGTTCTTCGACATGTATTCCCTCCAGATATGAGTGGAGATAACCATATGGTGGCTTTCACAATCCTCAAGCCAGGCATCTGGGTAAACTACAATGCCCAGTTCTGTCTCCCATTTTCGTAACACATATAGGGTTGTATTTGGTTGCAAATGTAGAGGAGACGTTTATGTACATTAAGCATTATTGCTGCCCCGTGTGAAGTTTTGCCAAGAGAGTACGCAAGATTGGTGGGGCCTTGTCTGACTCTTACCAGATTGGTTTCAGTGTGTTAAGATAGTTACGGACCAGTAAAAATTGGTATGATCTCTATGAAGCAGGCCATATTGCTGTGCCATTTCCTCAAAGGAGGAAACACCTCCGCTGTATCAACTGAAAGAGGTAAATCAGCCCTGACCTTGTCCAAAGTTTGCACACATGATCCATTTCAGTAGAAAAAAAATCCTCTTGGTATATCAATGGACAAATAAGCGCCATGTATTTATACAACTGATATATTTTCTGTACTTTGCATCTGGAATGTGCTGTGTGTAACATAAAAGGGTTAATAGACACTTGCAATTGTCTGTCTTGCTTTTGGTAACAAAGAAGTAATTCCTTTGCACCCGAACCACACTGTAATTTTTCCGTTTGGATCCGATGGGCATACTAAGCCTGAGACCTGATGCAGCAACACAAAAATGGAGAATCTGATGTCAGAAGGAGGCTGATTTCATTTGTGGGCGAGCAAGACAGCGAAAGCAAGTATTGAGAAGGGAATACGAGGTAGAAGGGGGAAGAGAAAAGAGAAGTAAGATACCAGGGAAGGGAGCCAAACCAAAATGTGGAGATAAGGGAGGCACAGTGGGTAAGGCACCTGGCATCAAGAGAGGGGGACTAGGAGGGAGGTATATAAAGAACAGTGGTGAATATGCAGGGGTTTGCCAAGGGCAAATCAACAGAAGTAGTGAAAGAAGGGGTCCAGCCTAGTTAAGCTGCACTTTAGAGCAGCACTGTAAACAGTGTCTCCAGAGATGAAAATGGGGAGAATCATCTTACTGAGGATTTCTCGATGTACAGGAAGGGGGATGCCTCTCTTATTCCTGTAAACTACTCCATGTTTGGGGTGGAGCTTCTTACGGACAGCATTCACATGAACAGAGGAATCAAGGTGACAATCCAGCCAGACCCCAAGGTACTTGGAGGAGACATCTTCAATCGCTGCACCATCAAGGGTATGAAAGGAAGGCCGAGGGGGGAAGGGGGACTCTAGCAAGCTTCTGCCTTGAGTTAAAAGTCTGCACTGAGGTATATCTGATTTTCTCAGAACTAATGCTGGATGTTGTTAAAGTCCAGTTGGAGCTGGTTTGTGAGGTCGGGGGCAGAGAAGCCAGAGGTAAACAGTACCGTATCATCTGCATACATATAAAGAGACACAGAGGAGCAGGCAGTGGGGGGGAGGGGTTCATTTAGAAAAATGGAGAAAAGAATTGAGCCAAGGACAGACCACTGGGGGACACCTGAGCTGACTGGAGTCCTTCCCTGTGGAAAGACA
Source organism: Neoceratodus forsteri (assembly GCA_016271365.2). Classification (NCBI taxonomy): domain Eukaryota; kingdom Metazoa; phylum Chordata; order Ceratodontiformes; family Ceratodontidae; genus Neoceratodus; species Neoceratodus forsteri. The sequence goes on from CM028136.1 coordinate 963,625,096, forward strand.
ATGACAGACTAGAGTTGGTACTATGCAGGATCATCAAGATGATTCAGGGACAGCAAGGCAAGTCCCATGTGGATCTGCTGGAGGCCCTAAATACGTACTCACTGGTTGCCAGGCAGGAGCCTAGGGGCATAACTGAAACATTTACATTTCTCTGGGGTATAAACAAGGCAAATAACGAGGACCTATTGGTAAGAAATACAGATGCAATCACTAAAGAGCATGACTGGACATCGGTGGGGGACAAGTTCAAGAAGAACGTGAGGAGGTTCTACTTCACTGAGAGGGTAGTGGAACCATGGAACACTGTCAGCAGAAGTGATAGAGGCAGCTACTGATAATGGGTTTAAATACGGTTTTGACAAAGCAAGGGGCTCATAATCTCCAAGGGAGGGGGGACAGCATGGGTTTGAGGTGTGAGGGGTGGGGAAGTGGGCAACAGCTTACCAGTACAGTAGGTCGGTGAGATGAGGTGAGATAATATAGTAAGGGCCAACTCGATGGACCTTTAGTCTCCTTCTGCTATCAACTTCAATGTTTCTATGTTTATTGATAGTTAACATATGGATTTTAAAATTCATACTGTACTAAAGTATACAAAAAATCTTGGTAATATGATCACTCCCGATGTGATAATAGCACAGTTCAAGAGTAATAATACTATTGTTCAGGTCCCATAACAGTATCACTTGGGACCTGAATGATTATCATGGAAGCGCAACAGCGCAAGTGCAAATCTCTCTGCCCACGTCTGCCAAAGTGTGCCTTCTGATTGGCTGCTTCTTCTGTGTGGGAGAGCAGAACAACTGTAAAAACATGGTGGCTCCCTCTCTCACTTAGTGAGAGTACTCCGTCCTCCTCATTTGTTCACATTTTTTTTTCTTCAGCTTCTTGCTACCATGGATTTATCTGGTTGATCCTGCACTCACCAAAAAAGAAAAGGTAGGACTCCCTTACGGGGGGGAGGGCAAGGGGGGGCAAGATGGAATGAAGCAAGTGAGCAGTCAGCCAGGACCGACAGAGTCCTTCACCGAAGGGCCACCTGTCCGTAACAAAATGACAGAAAAAAAATCGCAATCACAGCAAGCCTAGAGAATGCTAGGCAAATGGGCAGACTGAGTGGGCCTGGCGGTCCTTTTCTGCCATCACTTTCCTATGTTCCTAAACTAATGGATATGTCACTGGGCATTACCAGTGAGATACCATCTCGAGGTTCTGGACACAGGAACCTCTTGATGGTATTACTGACCGGTAATGCCTGGTGACCTGTCCATTATTCTGTTTTTAACATGTGCATTTAGCATCAAATATCAAATAAAATATACATTAAATGCACAGCTCCAAAGGTGTTCACTACTACACTATTGAAGAACACTATGGGCAGGGACACTGGTTTACCGGGATTGAGAAAGGGCATATTCCATTTTGCACATTGTAAAAAATGGTATTGTCACCGGTGTCTGCTAAGCCAAAATCCGGTTTTACCGGTATTTGGTTCTGTGTACTTTATTTAACAATTTTCAACTCTGCTAACATGCATTTTAGCAATTGTGACCTCCACTATTGCACCTCCAGCCATCCTTGTACCAATTTAAAGTTATTTTAGGTACAAGATGTGATGGCAGCAACAACACTACAGCTCCCCTCCCTAAGGTGTGATGGAAGCAGCACTACGGCCCCATATCTCAGGTGCGATGGCAGCACCAACACCACTACAGCCCCCATCCCTCTGGTGTGATGACAGCAGAAACAGCACTATGACCTCCCTCCCTCAGGTGTGACAGAAGCAGCAGTACTGCGGCCCCCATCCCTTAGGTGTGATGGCAGCAGTACTACATTCCCCATCTACCAGTGGTGATGGTAGAGGCACTACAGCCCCAACCCCTGCGGTATGATGACAGTAGCAACAATGCAGTCCACATCCCTCTGGAGTGATGGCAGTAGTGACAGCACTATGATTCCCTTTCTTCAACACCCACACCCCACATGCACAACTTACAAATGACTTGCTCTCTTTGCTTGTTAGAACTCAGATGTGAATTAATCTGAACCATCACCGCTAATGTGGACTACCTTTGTTTTTCCTATCTATAATTTAACTGCCTGAATTGGATTTCTGCCTGTGACACACTGACCAGGGTTAGGGAACAGACTTGACTTGGGTGTTGGAGGGCCAGCTAGTGGGTGAAGGCTTGTGTCCGACGACCACTCACCTTCTCCTGGGAGGGAAGGTGGGTTCACAGCTCAGCATTTGCTGGCCCCTGGTAGAGGCCAGAGGCATGACAACACATCGGCCCTCACTGCGGGAGGGAGCGTGACAGATGTCGGCTTGTGCTTTGACATCATGTGACCTGTCACGCTCCCAAGAAAATGGGAAAACACTCACTGGCCAACCGAAGGATGGCTGTTGGTCCCTCCATAAGCTGAAAGCCCCAGACTTGTCCATTCTGACCCCTGCCATGCCCAGGATACACAGGAAGCTCTTTGGGGCAATTCTCCTCTCCTGGCAGCCTCCCACAGGGTTAGGGTCCACTCAATGAAGGGTTACTTTGGGTTACCTGGTAGCACAGCAGTAAGGGGCAGTGGATGGTGGTTGGGACTCAGCAGCTGTAGTAGGGGGCCTTGGCAGGCCTGAAGGAGTGGATGGCCAGGGGGTAGGAAGAGCAAAAAAAAATGCTTGAATTTGCTTCTTTGAAATGAAGTATCTTCACCTAAAAAATCCACAAGTGGACCTTCAAATGGATTCATGCATCTTCCAGACATGTGGATGCTTTTTTTTTACTTGGTGTCCATGAGAAGGGTGTCTCCCAGTTTTCATGTCTGAGCTCAGATGTGAATTGATCACCACTCTGCCCACCAGTATCATACAGCCCCTGGGGTCTTACCTTCTGTATGTCATTGAATGTGCTTTCAAAATCCACTGGCAAACATAAGTACACTTAAATACTTAACATTTGCTTTTTGTTGAAGCAGTCTATCAGAAAACTTTTTGTTGTCACAGAGACTGAAACAGCAGGTGGGAGAAAAGGTGCAAATGATCCAATTCACCTAAATGGGGTGCTGACTGTAAAGTATTTTCATAAGTAGTAAGTCAGTGTTTTCCTTGTGAGCATACTTCCATTCAGACTAGTTATCATTCAAACTGAGGATTTTGGATGGCCCTGCTGATTATAAACTTGAATAAGCTAGTTGATAACAGTGATCCTGCATTTAGCGATCTACAACCTAGATGCTCATATGCAAAGAACACAATAAAAACCTGACTAAAATCTAAAAGCAAGCTTATAAAACACATAAAATGTATGAACATTTATCTTTACCTATACAAAATCATTGCAGCTCAAGTAAATTACATGGTACCCTGACTACTATTCTATGATGTAGTAAACATATATTGGTATTTTTTTTTTATATTCTTTGTAAATCAGGACAGAACTGCCTGTTTTCAGGAGTGACCTAGAAGCACTGGGGGAGGTTAAGTGACTTGCTTGAAGTCACACAGTATGCAAGTGGAGGTTGTGGGAATCAAACCCAAGTCTGCTGGATATACCCAGTTCAATCACTGTTTGTTACTCTAACCACTAGGCTATACTGCCAGCCATAATAACACCCATATATAACGTTTTAATATATGATTTTAATAATAGTGCACAGTACCTACAGTGCAAATTATGAACATAAAACACTTTACAACATTTTACTAAAACTGAACTATTTGCCACTCCATCTACTTATTTTTTCTTACACCAAAATCGGTGAATAGTTGACAGAGCACTGTAAATAGCTTTTGATTAGGCTTCATTATTCTACATCCAGAAATGGGTAAAATTTGTTTATTCTGGATTTGTTTGATATCGATTTTCTGTGACTCACTAAATAGAATCTAGCACTGTATAAGGCAAATGTTTTACATTTGGAAGAGCAACACATCTTATCCGTTTAGGATTCATGTTAGAAACAGAAGTTTTTCTTCATATTTAAAACATATTCAAGTGTCAGTGTATTCATTTAGTAGTTTATGCTGACTAATATATGCTGTAGAAAACAGTAAAGGATTTATTGTGAAGCACTCCAGATCTATAGAAGAACTCCAGCAATTTTCGCAAAAAATCTCTGCAATTTCAGGTTACTTTTCCTGCAATTTTCCAGTGGCCCTGCCCATGTGTGCTGATACTTGTATTTTTTTTGTATCATACAGTGTAATATAAATAGTAAAAGACACTTAGGCACATACTACATGAAAACTGTTTTTTTCAGGAAGGAAAGCAGTCCTCAGGTGATGGAGATGTTGGTGGGAAGCGTGGGTGGTTAAACTGTATGGCTGGTTACAACAAAGCAGGCGGGTGATTTCCTTACTGACTCTATACACAGCAAAGCAGAAAGAATGAGAAGCTACAGCAGCATTCATTTTAAGAATGTGAAATCTGGGTTGGCCACTGGCACTGTGGTAGCACTACTGCAATGCCAGCGACCAGGGTCAGAAAGCAACTCGGGTTGCTGGAGGTCTGGACAGGAGTAGGATCGAGCACCGGGGGACTGCTCTCCTCCTCCGGGGAGGGTGGGCTGCAGGTCCTGCTGCTTTACCACCACCTGTGTGACCATGGGTGGTGGTGGTGTAATGGTGCTGCACAGTGATCAGGAGGGGAGGACGCTAGCCAGGATCTGGAGCAGTGGCATGTCTCTATGTGACCTACCTCCTTGGATCTCCTCTAGTGCCAGTGCCCTCAGGGACAGAGACCAGAAAACCAGGAACAATCACCCCACATCGGCCACTGGCAGAAGGGACCCAGGTGCCCCAGACTTCATAACCAGGCTCCATGAGGGACCCACTGGGCTGCCCGACACACACTAAGGGAGTGCAGAAGGGTGACCTGGGTCCCCTTCCTTCCACCTGGGGTGTGCAACCCAGGCAGGATAGGGGCAGGCCCACAGGAACTCCTGAGGCATTACCTGGGGTGAAGCTAAGGATAGCCAGCCTAGGGATCTCTGAAAAGTGGAGACTGATGCTATGAGAAGGGAGCATAGAAACAGAAAATAAAAAAAATTTAAAAAGATGCTGAAATCTTAGAGATTCTGTGCAGTGACATGCAATTTCCGTGAGGCACCGGTACAAGAATTCAAAATCCGCAAACCAAGCAGGATTCCGTGATTGCTACCGGTTTTACCGGTAAAAATGGAAAACCAGGGTCCCTGACTATGGGGCTATAAAAAAAAAACAAAATTAATGATTCTGTAATGACTAGACACGTAAGTTGGGTAAATGACTCAGGATCCCATATAGTAAAAGGATTAGTGATACAGAAAATCTGGAACCCTTCACAAGGGGGTGATTTTGACTGGAAGCTGTATCTGCAGGAGATCTGTTGGACACATAAGTTGGAGGTTGCAACACTGGCCAGGGCTCAGTGAGAGCTCTGAGGTTGTTGCTTTTCTGAAATAGTCACTCTGTGAGAGTGACTTGGAAAATAAATGTAACACTAGGCTAGTTTGAATATGCAATGTCCAGATCATAAACCCAGTATGCTGGTTTTTGAATATGTCCAAAAGACGTTTAAATTCAGATGTGTAGAGGGCGGTTAAGAAACTCTAAGAATTTCTCCAAGAGTATATTTATATATTGTTAATGTTGATATTTGTGCCTGATACAGGATATGGGACTGCATGTACAGGAGCTCTTATTGTTATGTGTACTCTATGGAATGGAGGTTGATGAGAGACAAGTCCAAGAGGAATGTGAGGAGGTATCAGAAGTTATTATGGTAATATGCTATGGTAGTGGAAGGTGGTTATTACGGTAATATGTTATGGAAGTGGAAGGGGGTCATTATGATAATATGCATCCAAAAAAATTGTACCATTATAATACTGGATTTACAAATGAGGGTATGGTGTTGGATTTACTAAAATATATTGATAACGTCTGGGGACTTTGGGGTAGCTGTACCATTATTTTGGACTCTCTGCCACCCCTCATTCATGCTGCCTGCTTGGGGGATGCCTTTAAGAGAGCTCTGAAACTATATTTCTTTTAGTAAGCGTGCTGCTTTTTATTTATTTGTTTATTTATTTATTTAGTATTTATTGACCAGGTAAGCACACTAGACAAAATACATGCCCATTTTCAGGCATGACCCTGCAAGTTACAGAGATATACAAGCAAGGCAGACTTTAACAGTGAAAAAAGATACCAGTATAAGGGTAAAGGTAACAAGTATCAATAACAGAAATTTAAAACAATATATACATAAGGCACAATTATACCAATGCATGGACCTGAACAGACCAAGGTTAAAGAGTGGGGTCCACCATTCAGTTGGAGGGAGGAGATACCCAGGACTTTAGTGCAACTGCAGATGGAATTAGATTTCAGATGCTCCCATGAGGACTGTTTAAAAATGTAATGGGAGGTGGTGCTATGAATAGGTCCTTGGGGGAGGGAGGGAAGTGCCATATCCTGGCTGCATAGATAACAAAGGCCTGGTCCCCCAAAGCCGTATGTGTTTTTGGAACAGAGAGCAAAGATGTATCATTAGACCTGAGGGTGTAGATAGACTTTACAGTCCTTTACAGTAAGTTCATTTGTGAAATTTATTTATTAGAATATTTATATGGAGTAAGTTAATTTGTGATATTTATTTGAGTACAGTATGTATATGGATTTTATTGTACTGCTTTCTTATGTTTCCTGATACTGCACCCAGCGACTCTGTAATTCAATTCAATTCAATTTTTATTTAACCAGGAAATCCACCATTGAGACAAGTTCATTTACAAAGTGGTCCTGGAGGACAATGGAAACATCCAATTCATGAGAAATACAAAACAACAGGAAAACAACATCAACATACAATAATGTAAAACCAATTATAGTAGCACAAAGTTTGTGAAAATATACAAATCTATGAATAACACTGAATTTGCTAAGTGCTGAGGCAGAGTTTTAAGTTGAGCTGAAAGGTAAAGCAGAAGAATAGCGAGAGAGAGGCACGTGTGGTAGGGAGAATGGGGAAGCAGTTCATGAGGAGCAGTAAGAGAATATAGAGGGAGGAAGTGAGGTTAGAGATGAGGGATGAGCAGCATAGGTGACAGATAGAACGGGGGGTTCCATTTGTAATAGATAAGATAGATAGAAGTGCTGAAGTTGGAATAGAGGTTTCAGAAAGGCTATGAGGAGGAGAGCTAATTGACATAACACTGACATTTTTGTAACAGGGCAGAGTTTTACCTTGATTTGAAGGAATTTGGGCCAACTAGTTGGGCTATTTTCAAGGAGTCTTGAATAGAATTCCATACGGATGGGATAGCATAACTAAGGGAGGTAGCACCAAACTGAGACCGGATTCTCAGAGTGTCCAAACAGATGCAGTCATAACGCCAGAGGGAGTACGACCGAGGAGAGGTTACAAAGATGTTACAGATGTATGGAGGCAGTTTCGAAGTTAGAGCCCTGTATGCCCAGAAGGCAGCGTTCCAGCATCTATGGGCACTAAGGATCCCCACCCTATTTTTACATAGAGGAAACAATGGTGTATTCGAGGAGGCATTAGTGACAAATCTGATTGCCCTATCATAGCGAGTGTCTATTTTGGCATGAGCGGTTTTGGTCCCATGGCTGTACAGTATATCAGCATAGTCAATGAGGGGCAGAAACATAGAAGAGACTAGCCTTTGCTTGGCTTCAAAGGTGAGTAGATGTCTGATTCTAAAAAAAGATTCCAAGTCTTTGTTTAAGCTTCTTTGTGAGTTCTTTAATATGGAGAGAGAAGGAGAGTCTCTGGTCCAGCCAAAAGCCAAGATATTTGAATCTAATGACAACCTCGATAGTGTCTCCCAAGATGGTGGTAATCTGTAAGGCAGGCGGGAGGGATTTTAGGTCACCCAACTTGTCTTGGGGGAGAATAACATTAGTTTTTTTGGCATAAAGCAGTAATTTTAAGTTGAGCAGTTTGTATTGTAGCAAGTTAAATTCTTTTTGGAGTTCCAGACAGGCTTCATCTAATGAAGGTTTAGCAATGTATATAACTGTGCCATCAGCAAATAAGTGAACATTAGCATTTATAACCTTTTGACCAATGTTATTAATGTATATTGTGAAGAGAAGAGGCCCAAGTATTGAGCCTTGGGGGACCTCTCTTTGCAGGATTGTAGGGGAGAGAGGTCACCTTGTGCAGATACCTGTTGCAGCCTACCAGAGAGGTAAGAGGAAAACAAGTTGAGAACATTATTATCAACACCTAGGTTATTCAGCATGATCAGGAGCAGGGTATGGTCGACCGTGTCAGACGTTTTACTCAGGTCCAGGCAGAAATTGTACCGTGAGTAGGTTGGAAGCCAGATTGGAGTGGATTTGGGGAGATTAGCATTCTCTAGGTAATCTCTGAGTTGAACATTGACTATTTTTTCTGACTGTTTAGAAAGGGTGGGTAAAAGTGAGATGGGGTGATACAGTAATTGTTAAGATCAGATGGGTCACCTGATTTGAGGAGGAGTATAACATGCGCTACCTTCCAGGCAGACGGGAGAGTGTCACAAGAAAGAGAGAGATTAAAAACGTGTGTGATAGGTGGTGCTAGGATGAAGTAGCCGAGTTTCAAGTATAGTGGGTCAAGACGATCAGCACCCATGTTCTTTTTGGGATCAAGGGCTAGAAGTAGGTCTTCCACCTGCTTTAAGGAGACCGTACTGAAGCTGAAAGTATTGAATCGGTAATCTGAGCCATTCCCCCAATCCTCAAGTGCTTCATCCCTAACCCTCAATTCACTGAAAGGAACCAGAGTGAAATAAACAGGCACGGATGCCCGTACACTATAAAATATAGTGTATGGGCATCTATAGACAGACAAGCCTGTGTCTTCATCTCAAGGTTTCTATGGCAATCAGTGAATCTCTCAAGCTTCGCACTGAGGGTCCTGGTTGCCATAAAAAAACTCTCAATGCAGACACAGGCTTGTTGTGTACGGCTGCCCATACACTATCCTCTATATAACTGTACTGTGAGCCCACTGTGAGACACAATACTGATTGTTTTTTACATGTTAATGAACCTTGATGAATTTACACAATCTGTCTTTTCTTGTTGTTTTACAGTTTCAGTACTGAAATAACTGTGTTGAGCCAAATGGAATTTCACCTGTTGCATAGCTGAATATCTTTTCTCCTCAACTAAAATGTCTTTGTGAACTAAATACAGTAATTCTTAAAGAAATGATTGAAAAAATGAAAATGCAGGAATTAAGAAATGTTAACTAATAGAACTGATGGATATTTATTGCTTTAATATGACTAGTTCACTTATTTGTTGCACTTTTTATGAGAGACTGCAGGGAAAATGGCACCGCCTTTAAGAGACCAATATTTAAAGAACCACAGATGCCTCAAGAAGTCCTTTAGCAGCTTATATTTTTCAGTAGTTCTGTATTTCTTTTCCCCATTATTCATTACTGTGGCCATATTTATGAAAACAGGACAGCTGTTCGTTGACAGCTCATCAACTCCTATTGCTTCTTCCCAACCTGATGTCATAATACTCTGCTTGTGACATCACAGCTATTCTCATGGCAGCAAACTGTGATGTCACAACAAAGCATTATTACATCAAGTAGAGAATAAGCAATAGAAACAGATGAACTCTGAGGGATAAAATATTGTTTTTGTGGGAATTTCTTCAGTTATAAATAATGAAGAGGAGAAATCTGTCAAAGATATGTGAAATACAAGCTGAAGAGTGCCTAAATAGTATGTTTCCAAAAGTTTTCCCAAAAGGCGTCACTCTCTTTAAAGGGCCTCGAGATTTGGTGCCATTATATCTAAGGTAGTGCGTTGCCTGTCATCTGTGCAGTGGTTGGTCAATGGTTTGCTGGTGTCCCGATGTGGCAGGTGATATGCCATGCACCTGTTTTAAAAAGCACTGTGGGAGCACTTTTTCTGCCTGGTTTGCATCAAGAATAAAATCCATATACAGTAATTGCAGAGAGACTGGTTACATATCATGACAGTTGTCCAGTGAGGTGGTGAGTGCTCCCTGTTTTCTGGTTTACTAATTGGTGTTTACTTGGGAGATAGCACCACCAGATCAGGCAGGGCTGGCTTTAGGATTTTGGGGGCCCGAGCAGGAAGAGTGAAGTCATAGAAACATAGACTTTGACGGCAGATAAGGACCACTTGGCCCACCTAGTCTGCCCATTTCCCTACCTATTGGATAAGCTGCAGATTCTAGTTAACCAGCAGCCTACTTCCTGCAACCCCACACTATAATTGCTTTGTGTCTGTCCCATGCATGTTTGAATTCCCCCACTGTTTTAAACCCCACAACCTCTCCAGGAAGGCGGTTCCATGCGTCCACCACTCTCTCCATGAAAAAGAATTTCCTCACATTACCCCTGAGCTGCCCCCCTCAACTTGAAATTGTGCCCCCTTGTTCTTACACAAGTCATGGCGCCCCAGTACTTGGCCCACCTTCACCTCATGTGTTTGGCAGTAGTCCATACCTGCACGATTTTATTTTTAGTACAATCAGTGCTATATTTACATTTTAAGGGGAGACATCACATCCATTGTTGCCCATCCACCTCTTATTGACTGGGACGCAGCTTCATAAGGTGTTTCATGACATCATGATATGAACATACGAAATTTGCCAGCAGATAAAGGCCTAGAGGTCTATCAAGTCTGCTCGAATGTGTAGCTAGCACCGCTTATTCTGCAGCTGCCCCTCCCTTCCACCCTTCCCCTTCATTAACCCTCCCCCTTGTCCTGTCCCATCCTCGTTTGAAGCAGTCCACTGTTCTACTGCATACCACTTCAGCAGGTAACGCATTCCACCCAGCCACCACCCTCTCTGTAAAAAAGTGTCTCCTCATCTCCATCCTGAACCTTCCTCACTCCAGTCTCATATCATGGCCCCTGGTGGCCCTCACCTCCCTTACTTTGAACAGCCCCTCTGTACCCGTCTTGTTTATTCCTTTCATGTATTTAAAGGTTTCAATCATGTCACCCTGTCTCTCCTCTCCTCCAGTGAGTACATGTTCAACTCCTTCAACCTCCTCTCGTATGATAAGTCCCCCAGCCCCTTGATCATCTTTGTCGCTCTGCGCTGCACCCCCTCCAGTAACTTAATGTCCTTCTTCAGATACGGACGCCAGTACTGCATGCAGTACTCCAGGTGTGGTCTAACTAATGACCTATACAGTGGCAGAATCACCTCCTCCCTCCTCGAGGATATACCCCTTGCAATACAACCCAGCATTTTGTTGGCCTTTGCAGCTGCCTTCCTACATTGTGCCGAGTTGTTCATTGACCCTGTAACGAGCACACCCAAATCCTTCTCCTCCTCCTCTGTCTGGGCTAGCTGCACTCCCCCTAGCTGGTAACTTCCCCTTGGGTTCTTCATCCCGAAATGCAGCACCTTGCACATCATGATGCCACATCAGAAGGAGCTGCACAGCCCTGTATGGCTCTTTCAAGAAGAGAGTAAGATTAAACAAAATGATAATGTAAATTGCTGTGATTGGGGGCCCCTCAGTGACTGCAGGGTTCGCTGGTGCCTAAAACTGGCATGAGGCCTGGGGCAGTCAGAACAGTGCTGCTGTCATAAACTACATGATTTTGAACCCCTATAACTCAAAAGTGCTTACCTGAATACCACCAGATCTGGGAGGTCACTAACATGAGGACATAGGACTGTTCCTGGCAGTTTTTAGATCACTGCATAAGGACGACTTGGTTATATGTAACCAACAACTGAAATCTTACCCAGTGTAATTGTGCAAATATTAATGAAAACTGCAGAATTCTGCAACAATTTCACAGAAGAAAATGTCATCCTTCTCTTGCTTCTGTATCACTGACTGATACTTCAAATGTTCTTGTAACCCCTCTATTTTGGGGGCTAGTGCATGGATCATGCCCCCTCTCCAGAGCAGTGTACAGCAACTTGGTATGGCCCCTTGTACTGAGAAAAAGGAGCCCAACATTTTCTGAAGTTGGTCACTCAGGGGAGAGTGATTCTGTAGCCTGCAGAGTGCAGGCAAGAGTTCTAGCTTGGGCTCATGAGTTTTGCTGACCTGTAAAGGAAAGGAAACTCAGCCATGAAAATTGGCAAAGGCTGTTCAACAAGGATCCCTGAGGGGTTCATGTGCCCAGTGGGAGAACTTTATCTTTGGGTGGTAGTATGGAAAACCAGGGGAACACAACAACTGATAGGGCCCTGCAGTAAGCTCCAGGGAGGAGATGCCTGTGAATGAGGTACCAAAAAATTGAAGTCAGCCCAAACCAGCCAAAACTGTTAGTGTTAGTGCAGGAGGGTCCCAACCCAGGGCCCACAGACTAAGCCCAGTTCATGCTGCTAAGGAGTGTTTAATGTTGGCCCTGCACTCAGGGAATCAAGAAGAACTGCATGGATCCAACTTATAAGGAATGAACCCCCCCTCCTAACAGCCAAGGGGATGCATGTACAGAGAGGTTGTAGTGAAAGTCCAGGAAGTAAGTCCAGGGTGAGAGATCAGAGTGATACGGTCACTCACTCACTCAGTATGGGAGGGAGTTTTTTCCAGCTACCTGCCAGCTTGGTGTGCCAGTGGATATGCAGACCCTGGGTTGCATCAGACCACAAGAAAAGAGTAACAACAGTGCTGCAGTTTCATAGTCTTCATCAGAAGAAGTAGGACACCTGTCCAGTGTCTCTGGTTTGGAGAACTAGAGAAAAGTCCCATTGGTTTGGTACCGAATATCTGGTTTCATTACCCTCCCCCCAACCAGTGAGTATTAGCAGTATGCACACCTATCTATCAGAGACACAGTTCAATAGTTATTGCAGTGTACAGCAATGAGAAAAATAACAGTAAATCTCCTGTGCAGAGAAGAGTCAGTCTCTACGCTCCTGACCATGTAAATAATTTGTAATGTCAGCATACAGTACACATAAATAAAACTGCCTTGCCCTGCCATATATTACAAGGGGCATCCATCCACAGCCTTGGCTTGCAGGTCCATGTTTAGAGATGGAAACCCAGGGGTCACCACAAGGGCATGATGGCACAGGTTCTTGCCTCCCCCACCAAAAGGACTTGAACAGTTCCATTCCAGTTGTTCAGGATGGGACACAGGTGTGGGTTCATCATATGTGGTGTAGCAGCACCTTGTAGGGTGGCCTTGGGAGTCTGTCCCAAAGTTCCATGACGAGTTGACTTGAGCAGCAGCAGTAACGCTGAGAGATCTGGTGTAAAAACTTGGGGAAGAGAGCACTCAGATGTCTCTGCTTGTGCCTGAGGATGGAAGTACGAATATTTCTGCTTGCGTCTGGTAGTGAACGTTCTAGACACTCTGAAGGTGGCAACTTTAGCAGCCTGACTCACAGTCCGAGTAACCAGCTTGTTTAAAAATCTGGATGGAAGGGGTACCTGGAAGAAGTCAGTAATGGGGAGAACAAGATACTTCTACTTTTCAGATACAAGAGCCACAGCCATATCAGCCCAGATGTGTTAGTTTAAATATAGGGTTCACCTCAGTGTTACAGAACAAGCAAGTCAAAGGACCTGCAGTGCAGCAGCTCTGGACCCTGTAACATTTCCACTGTGTATAACAACAGTGCTCTGGTAACCCCCCATGAAGTCGTCAAACTCTGGAACATAAATTGTGTGTCACTGCTTGACCTCACTCTTCTTCGTGGGCTCCAGTTTTCTTTGACGTGCATAGAGCTAAAAAGACAAAGGACCATTCGGGGTGAACTAGTTCTCTGCATGTCTGAGTTCCCACAACACCCACAGTCCCAACCACAAAGACCGGGACCAGCCTCTTCACTACAGGAAAAACACCCCAAAGTACCATAGTTACATACTCTATATTAATCCCATGTGACCCCCCCACCCACCCTGCTCAGGTGCATCTGGAAACAAGCTGCTTATAGCTCAGTGTGACCTCCTTCCAAATAACTGAAACAAATTTATTTATTTATTTAAAATATAGTAACCGGAACAGGAACACTGAGCCAGAGCATGTTTCCATGTGAGACCCCCAGGAGGGGATACAGCAGGGAATGATGCAGCAATAACAAATACCGTATCTCATCGAATAGAAGCCGCGGCTTCCATTACAACTTTTTTCATTTTGGCCTGCGGCTTGTATTCAAGGGCGGCTTGTATTGATGGCAGTTTGAATAGCAAAATCCTATTTTAAATGTGAAAAAGAAAATATGACACAACCTGAATATGATCAAATATATTATTGCTAGTCTACTTCATAGCAAAATAAGCACAACAAACATGAACTCATATCAAACATTTTAAAAAGATATTGCTGTTATATTTAGAGAGATAAAAATCATAAACAGTCCCACCTACAGAGCTTTATCTGATATGACATGAGTTAGGGAACTAATAGAAGACCTCCAAAGGCTAGAAAGATGGTCAGATGTGTGGCAGCTGAAGTTTGATGCAAAGAAGTGCAAAGTAATGCACGTAGGGAAAGGTAATCCCTGGACAGAGTACTGGCTAAATGGGGTTAAACTTAGTACCACTACAGAAGAGTGGGACCTGGGAGTCATCATTTGTGACACCCTAAAAGAATCAAGTCAGTGTAACAGAGCATACAGCAAAGCCAGCAGGATGTTGGGGTGTAAAGGGCGGAGAATAGAAAGTAGGAGCAGGGAGGTGGTCCTCCCCCTTTATCGATCCCTGCTGAGACCACACCTGGAGTACTGTGTCCAGTTCTGGAGTCCTCAGAAAGGACAAGGACAGGACAGAGGCCGTACAGAGAAGGCAATGAAGGTGATGCAAGGCCTCCAGGGAGTCTCCTACGAAGAGTGGCTGAACTGGAAAGAGCTGAACATTTACTCACTGGAGGCTTGGGGGGGGGTAAGATTGAAACCTTTAGGTTCCTGAAAGACATAGAGTGTCCCACACAGAGATGTTCAATAAGAGCACTGGCACAATGACACACGGGCATGAGTGGAAGCTGCAGGGAGGGAGCTTCAGAAGGGATTTGTGGAAACACTGTTTTTTTGAAAGGGTGGTGGAGCCATTGACTAGCCTGCCAGCTGCAGTGGGCACTAGGACTGTGGCTGGTTTCAGGCAGGGATGGGACAGAGTAAAGGCACAAATAATGAGTGCAAGGGTAGGGAAGGATGAGCTATTGGGGAGGGATTGGTCCCCGGATTGACACTAGGTTCCAGGTAATTTATGGGCAGACTTGATGGACCCTGGGTCTTTTTCTACTTTCTCTGTTTCGTGACTTCAACCCTGATTACATGCTGTGGCTTTTATTTGAGGGTGGCAAGTATTCATTTTGACCTGTGGCTTGTATTTGAGGGCGTCTTCTATTCATTCAGTGAAATATGGTATAGTGACAACAATCGGTGCATGTACATGAACAGTAAATGCAAGGTACAACTAATAAATTGCAGAATGAGAACAAAAAACAATGCAGAAAGTGTTCACAATACATAGGTTACAGGGGTCACAAGGATAAGACCTTGGGGAGCGAGCAGTCTATGTACAGTATTCATGGTGAGATATTTGTAACAGAAACATAATGTGGCAAAAATTCATAACACAGACCACACTGAGTTTTAAGCTATGCATCTGTGTTAAGTGGCAAACTGTGTAATAAGGGAGGCTGTGAAGAGAGCCGTTCGATGTATTTTATACTTCAGTATTACACCTGAAAAAGGCTTATCAAGGCCATATCATTGGGTGTTACTTTTGCATTTGTTTTCCCTTTCTATCTCCCTCCCCCACCCCACTCTCTATCTCTCTTTCTCTACCTTTGTACAGTATAATCCAGTGACATCTACCCCCACTCCTCTGGGTATGCTTATTTCTAGCTGCAGAGTGCAGCCTGTCTTTCTTTTTATAAAAGCTTTCTGAAAAATGCAAACAATTAAGAAAACACATGAAAGATTCTGTGCTTCAAGGCTGAGGCACAACCTCTCTTTTATGTAAAAAACTAACTATATTTAAACAAAGAAAACAAAAGGGGTTCCTGTGCCATTTGGGGGCAATGGGATTTTGTAAGATTTCTTTTTTACATTAAAACGTGTAGTATGCTGGTGGGATAGGAGGATTGTATACAAACAGAGATAGATACACGGCAGCAGGAAACCTTTCTGGTAATGATACGGAAGAAAAGAATCTAAAGGTTTCTGAACAGCAATAACAATCCCAGTGGTGGCTGAGGGCTTTAGAAAAATCTTTCCCAGGAACAAGCTGCACTCTCCTGCTGGCTACTATCAAAAGGCAGTAGTGCACATAGACCACAAGGTGGCCCTCATGTGCACACTGTTCATGCTAGTAAAGAGACTGCTTAAAGTCCTTGAATCCTGAGAGGGTTGAAGAAACTGTAACCTTTTCAGAGTGCCGCGTTTTAACTGGAAGGATGAATCATGGTATTATAAAAATTGAAATTGTTTTGTAATTTTGGTGTTTGTTTACCCCTAAATTTCTTGTCTGTGGAAACATGTGCAGTTTGCTTGTTTTTTTTATATAAAGCATAGCACAACTGAGACCCAGAACTGAGACAATCAAACACAGAAGAAGGGGTTGCACTCGTGGACACAGAAACAACAATCAAGGTGAAATTTACGAGACTTATATATCAGACTTTAGAAGTGGTAAACACAAGTATAAGGACTGCAGCTCAGCTCAGGAGAACTGAGCACTGGGATGTCAATGCCTGTGCTCCTGAGCAGGGCTGCAATCCTTATGTTTGCATTTACCATATCTGACATTGATATGAAATTTATTTAGTTTTTGTTGACCGGGTAAGTGCACTAGACAAATCCTGCCTATTTTCAAGCACGACCCGGGGGAGGGGGAAACAGATGAATACCAACTGACCTTGAACCAGATTAAGCTGTTGGTGGTATTTTTAGTGAATGAGGGAAATTTGGCCAGGACACCAGGGAAATTCCCCTACTCTTTTCGATAAGCGCCATGGGATTTTTAACACCCACCTGAACTACCACCAATCTAGGCAGATGGAACCTCGGTTTAACGTCTCATCCGAAAGACTGCACCTCAGAAGTGCAGCACCCCTTCTCATGCTGCACTACAGTGTCAGTACTGGGATAGTAACCCAATTGCCAGATGTGGGAACTGAACCCACAGCCCTCTGATCTCCTGGCCTCAGAGGCGAGTGTGCTACCTACTGAGCCACTGACACTGACATTATACATTTGGTAAATTTCACCTTCATTGCTGCTGTTGCTGTGCCCCCGAGTGCGGACCCTTCTTCTGTGCTTCCTTAGGGCTGTTTGAGCCAACTGCTCTTTTGGGGTGCACTGGGCCACTGTAATGGGGTGAACTCTTGTTTTGCCTTGTAGCACAACAGAGAGGTAATGTAGCACAACAGAGGTAATGTTACATTTACAGAGAGGTCATGCTTCTAACCATTCATACAGCAGGGAAGGCAGGAGTTTCATTGAGATCGCGGTCACACAGTGAACCAGAAGCTGTGGTGGGATTCAGATCTGCAATCTGCCATTTCATAGCTCTGAGCTTTAAAGAGCAGGTACCTACTGTCAGGCACCAAGCTCTCCTCAAACATATATAATAGTAGATCTGCTCTACTGTTGAGGGGCATTAAAATTACTATGCACTTCCCTCCGGTTAAAAAGTTATAGCACCTCAAATTTGCCCCCCCCATAAAAACAAAGCCTTGTCTGACATACCTCCTAGTACATTAAAAAAATAAGTAAGCAATAAGCCATGACAGGGTGTGCATTATAGGATTTTAATGCATGCCCCAGGGGTGTAGTAATTCATGAGGCTAAAGGCTGAGTGTTCTTATGCCCATCAGAAGTGCATTAAAGTCCTATGAGTCACACCCTGGAGGGGATTATTATGCTTATAAAATGGCTCTCAGTAGGTTTTTTGGGGGGGAAGAGAATGAGATTTGACACCTGACCATGCGTTTATAGAGATTTAATGCACAGCCAGGTGACGTCTCTCGGCCAATGAAATTTCTAGATTTTTTCTATCCATTTTATAAATAAATATATAATAGTATAAACTTTAACATCTTTTTTTTAATAAAGAATATTTTATGATGAACACACTGCAGCAGTGAACACAACACAAAGTAAATGTTATATTTCTATAGATCTTTGTGAGAAAATGTCAAATAAAAAATTGAAGAGTGTGATTCTCCCTTTATTTGAGAACCACTAGTACCTTCTGAAGTCATTGTCTTCTACATGTCCAACATAAGAAAAGTTACAAAGGAACATACATAAAAAGCTATTAGCAGAAAGGGGGCTCATAGTCCATCTTGTCTGATCATGTTCCTACCTGAACCATGCTGTACCAGCCTACTCTCGGTTGTGCCTAGGCTGAATTTATTTATTTATTTATTTGATTCGGAAAATACCTTTGAGTCATAGACTCATTTACAAAGGTTCCACACCACAGAGATAAGATACAGACTGACAATACTAACAACTGCACAATGAAAAGTTCAGGTTTGTTACAAAGAACAGCAAGGCTAACATTCGAATGCTAGGAACTACTCAGTAGCAATCCTCCACCATACAGGTTGAATCACAGATATGAAACAATTCCTAATCGACTCTGGTTAGGCTGAGAAGCAAGAGGGGGGTATAGTCAGGCCAGAGGCCATCGTCACTGGCCCTCTTCAGTGGGGAAGGTCGCAGGCACTTGAAGTCAGGAGGTGTTCCCTAAGGTGGGTTTTAAATGGCCTAAGTCTTAAGTTCATTTGCCAAGGAGGTGGGTAGGTTATTCAGCCACAGAAGGGGCCCTGAATGACCTTTGGAATAGGGAGGTGTGGCAGGAGGGAACTGAGAGGAGGTATCTATCAGAGCTACGGGTGTGCTTCACCTTGAGAATTTTTTAAATGGGTTCCATAGGTAACATCAGCCCAGACAGGGACAATGTTATACACGTTTTTCACCACATTTAAAAATTCTAACCTACCTCAGGAAGTCGGAAGCAATTGATCAGAACAAAAGTGCAGCAATCCACTGCAGCTGTGGAATAATAGCACAGTGGAAGAGCACCTGGACAGTATTTGGGAGGGCCTGGGTTCAGTTCCCAGTGGGACACATTTTTTTTTCTCACAACAATTTATGTTGTATGAGAGAAATTGTTAGATGTCATTGCTGATGTCAGTGATAGGGTTTCAGTCAGCTTCATTAGTTATGGCTGAGGCTTTGAGGCTTGTGCAGGTTTGAATGCAATTTTGTGGTATGGAATCCTTCCAGTTGGCAGAGAGTTCATTACTAAATTCAACTGCATCTTTGCATGGGAGGTGTTCTGCATTCAGTGCAGGATATGAATTCTCATAGCATGCCTCTCTGTGTAGAAGCCCTATTTACAGCCATCTGGAACAATAGCACAGTGGCAGAGCACCAGGACAGTATTTGGGGTGGGGTAATTTCCAGTGGGGCACTTTTTTCTTTCATAGATCTACAGATACATAGACATTGACGAGCAAGGCTCTTGGCCCATCCAGTCTACCCACCCTACCTAACAATTCTGGCAATCATTCTCTTTTTTACTGCCCACCCTCCATATTTTCTAACTAAATCCACCTGCCTGTCCTATCTCTGCTTGAAGCTGCCAACTGATTTGACCTGTATCACTTCTTCTGGTAGATTATTCTGCTTATACACCACCCTTTCTGTGAAGATGCATTTGCAGACGTCCTTTTTGAATCCCCCCACCAGCTTTAGTGAATCCTCCCTCACCCTCATGTTTGAACTCAAGGAAAATCATTCCCTGACATCTAATCTATTTATCCCAAGCAGATACAGTACTTGTATGTCTCAATCATGTCACCCCTTTCCTTCCTTTTCTCCAGGGTGTACAGATTTAAGTCCTACAGATTCTCTTCATGTGTCAAATCCCCAAGGCCATGCCCCATCTTAGTTACTCTGCAGTGTACTGCTTCCACCTTGTTGCAGTCTTTCCTCAAGTGTGGGGCTCCAGTACCTTTTGCAGTATTCCAGGTATAGCCATACCAATAATTTGTACACCTCCCGCCTTCTACTGCATATCCCCTTCCCCATGAATCCCATCATTCTGTTTGCTTTGCTCACTGCACTGTTGAAATATGCAGAAATTCTTGGGGTCTCTAATATCATTACCCTGAAATTCTTTTTTTTCTAGAGTGCTATCCTGCACCACCACTATCCTTTTGTATTGCACCATTTGGTTCCTTTCCCAATGAGCATTACTTTACATTTTTTAGTGTTAAAGTTCAACTGCCAGTTTTTGGACTAGCTCCAACCTGCACTGATCCTTCCTTAGTTCCCTTCTCCCTTCCTCCATGCCTACCCTTGCGCAGATCTTTGTGTCATCTACAAATAGGTAGAACTTACCCTTGATACCTTCATCGATGTCACAGATGAAAATATTGAAGCGGACTCATCCTAGTATCAACCCCTGTGGTGCCTAGCTAGTCACTTCCCTCACCTCTGAAAACTCCTCACTGATCACTACCCTCTGTGTTCTATCTGAGAACCAGCTATCTTCCCAGTTTGCTATATTTTCCTCTACCCCATGGTTCCTAATCATTTGACCAGCCTCTTGTGGGGGACTAAGCCAAAGACCTTGATGTAGTGAAGGTATACTATATCAGCTGCCTGTCCCTTGTCTTCTGTTGTGGTAACCCAGTTGAAGAACTTGACCAGATTTGTCTGGCAAGACCTTCCCCTCATGAACTCATGTTGTCTGGGTACTGCAGCCATTACCTTCTAGGTAGTCCACCAGGTCCTCCCTCAGTACAGGCTCTATGACCTTCCCTACTACAGACATCAAGCAGATTAGCCTACAGTTTCCTGGCTCAGCCCTCTTCCCAATGTTGTTTAGTAGAAGCCCATCCCCTGTCCTCCAGTTCCTAGGGAACACTCCTGTGGCTAGCGAGCTACTGAAAATGTCTGCTAGTGGCCCAGCAGTAACCCCTACTATCTCATGTAGCATCCTCTGGTGTCAGCCAACAGGTCCAAAGATTTATTTACTTACAACCAAATGGATTTTGCTTCCAACAATGAGAGAATATATTACCTCCTGCAGGATAAAATAGATATTTATCTCAGCATTTGGTCCCCCTTCACAGAGATGAGAGGTTAAGAATATTATCATAGTAAAGATTATAAACATACTATTAGAAGTTCATAGCAAATTAAAAGGTGTCAGCTAACTTATGAACTGTTTCATGCCATTGTTACCCCATGCAGACAACAGATGTATAGAAATAGAAATTCTTAACATGAAAAGTTGATTAATGGAAATTGTATATATGAAATATTTATTTAATATTTTCAGTATTACCTTAATGATTGTTGTATTCATGGCTGTATGTATTTAAAACTTTCTCAATAAACATTTTATGATGGTAAAAAAAAAAACTGCTAGCTTTTCCAACACTCTTTTCTTTATTATCTGGACCTTTGCTCCCTCCCTTCCTAACCCCACAATCTGGAAGTGGCCCATCCTTCTCCTCAGTAAATACTGAACAAAAATAATTGTTCAGTATCTCTGCCTGTCCCTTGTCCCCCTCCTTCCACCCCTCATTGCTCTTAAGTCTCACTAAACCCCCTTTTACCTTGCGCTTCTCCTGGATCTACTGGAAGAATGACTTATCCCCTTTCTTCACCCCTGTTGCCAACCAGAGCTCCATCTCTGCTTTGGCTTACTTCACTATCCTGGTGGTTTTTCTTGTTGCTTCCAGATACTTCATCCTGTCTTCCTCCCTTTGACTACCCTTATACTTTGAAAATGCCATCCTTTTGGTTCTTACTGCCGACATTACACCAGTTGCAAACTACATTGGCCCCTTAGCCCGTTTTACCATTGGATACCTCTGGAATGGAGTTAGATACCACTTCTACCATCACCTTTTTAAATGCTGCCAATTTTTATGTTTGCTTGCACGCACATGCAAGAAACATAGTGCCACGATACGAGTTTTCGTAGGTGTGCCTCCCCCAGTCCCAATGCCCTGCTCCCTTTTGCAGGCGTGGCTGCACCGCACCAATGAATGTCCAAGCTGTCTATGACAGCCGTTCAGATGCAGTGGTGTACAGTTGAAAGTGGAAAACTGCTGCAATCAGCAGTTGTAACGTGCAGGCAATTTGCATACTGCTGTCGGCAGGTAATCTACATACTGCCATCGGCAGTATGCAAACTGCCTACACTCAGCACTGCATCCTGAACAGAGCTGTCATAGACAGCTCCCTTGAAGTTCCCCCCTCCCCAAACACTCAAGTAGCATGCTTGGAGCCCACCCCAGTGTGCTCATGTGCTCCCCCCGCCGCACACAGTATGGCTGACGGGAGTGCCCAATGCCCCATCGGCTCCGCGCCCCCCCACAGACTTCTAGATGCCACGCTGGGAGCCCACTCCAGCATGGCAAAAGTGAGCATGGTAACGGGGGTGCCCAATCCCCCATTGGCTCCACTCAACAACTCCCCCCCCAAAAAAACACAGATTTCCAGTTGCCACGCTGGGAGCCCACCCCAGCGTGGCACACATCTGTATGGACAATGGGGGTGCCCAATTCCCCATCAGCTCCACTGACTCTCCCCCAAAAAAACTTTCAGCTGCCATGCTGGGAGCCCACCCCAGCATGGCACAAGCCCCATGTCGTCTTTCTAGAAAGAAAAAACACCTGAAAACAAAAAACAGTCCATCATTGATTGTCTAGCCCCCACCCCAACTCGCACCCACCCTCTACGTATCCACCTCCCCACACCCTCCTGACCCCATACTTACCTCTGGATCCCAGCGCGAAGATCTTCGGTGGACCGGGAACACGTCTGCACTCTTCAAAGTGACCATGAACTGAAGAAATGCTGGTAAACTGTATAATGGCATAAATAGGGTTTTTTTCAACTTTGGTGCATATCTCAGCCATTTTTGGAAATTTTTTTGCCAAATTTTCAACATGGGGTTTTTGGGACCCCTCCTCATGAATTCTTGCACTGTCATGGTGTTACTCCGCCCCGAAAGGTGATTTTGAGGTCACTGAGTGGAACCAACTTTGGGACTGATTTATGAAATGACAGTGCCACAGTTCTAGAGGTAGGGCCTCAAAACCCTATGATAAAAGTTGGTGAAAAATTCTAAAAATGACGATTTATTTAATGTGCTGCTAGTTCCCACGCATGTCAGATGTCGACAAATTTTTATATTTTCACTCCAGATTTTTCAATATTCCATTTTCCACACCTCCATATGAATAGTGCAGCTGTCATTTTCTATCTCACCCAAAATGTGTTTCACGCATGTAGCGCACAATGGCGCAGTCGGTGTACGAAATCAATGTTCGGGACAGATTAAGAAAATCACAGTGACAATGTTCATGAGCAGAGGTCTTAAAATGGCTACATTAAAAATTTGGTGACAAAAGTCCATAAAATCACTGTGTTATGAGCAAGCATTGCGCAGTTTAAACGCACTCTCGTAAGTTCAAGAATTTGTAATATTTTCAGTCCAGATTTTCACCACTGGCATTTTTCCATACTTCCTTATGAACAATACAGCTGTAATTTTTCACACCCCAGCCAAAATGTGTTTTCACACTTCCAGTGCAGAAATGCATGGTCGCTGTGGGAAATCACTGTTTGGGACAGATTAAGAAAATCACAGTGACACTGTTCATGAGCGGAGGTCCCCAAATGCCTGTGTTAACAATCTGCTGTAAAATATCCCCAAACTAATTACATTATGGGTGTGCATTGCGCAGTTTCTACGCATGCACATGACTTCACTTTTTCTGCAGGGTGGTGGTGGGGTTGGCTTCAGTTCAATATTTCACTGCCATTCCTATTATGCATGTCCCTAACTCCTACACTACCAATGCCAATGCCAGCAAACAAACATTCGGCATTGACAAATGCTTATTCTTCCATGCCCACTACCTTCACTTTGCCCTTCATTCTATTCTCCAATTTTTCCCTCATTTTGCCAAAGTCTGCTTTTTTAAAGGGAAGGTCCCCTCAGCCTTTTACTCTGTTTACCTGTGTAGTTTGTAAGCATGAACAATGATTCCCTATATTGCACCCTTCTAATTTCGTCAGGATTTAAATGTAAATGAAGTTACTTAAGTCTGGTGTGAAAACCTGGTTAACTCCACTGCAGAGGTCATGACCCGATTCATGCAAGGCATCCTGGAATTTTATAATGTTTTAGTGCTAAAGTCTGAAGTTGCTATACTGTTTTAGTCAGTACTGTTGCTGTTCTCTGCAGTGCCTGTGTTCTTGCCTTATGCTGGCCATGAAACTTTTCGAGGCATAGTAAGTGCCTTGCTGTTTTCTGTAGTTGGACTGTATCTGAGTTAGAAAAATGCTTTTAGACAATACAGGGACTTCACAAGACATGTAGCAGAACTGAGGGAGAAGATAACTTCTGCTGGCTTGTGCAGGTAGGCATCAAGTCCCATGATTCCTTGCATAAGCGTGGTCATGGCCTTTGCAATGGAGACAAACAGATTTTCACACCAGGGCAAAACAGAATAAAGCAACCTCATTTATAGTTAAATTAGGATGCAATTAGGGGGATGCAAGAGAGGGAATCATTGTTCATTGTCTACAGACTACACAGGTATACAAAACTAGTTTGAGGGAACTTTCCCTTTAAAGTCCCATTGCCTTATTCCTTTTGCTCCTTTAGCTGTTGTCACCTGGACCTCCAATGCTACTGTCCTCAGGCCTCTGGACCTGAGTGATTCCAAAACTGTTATGTTCTGAATCTCTCAATGTCGATGAGCACCAGATCCACCAGGGCCTCCTCCCTTGTTGGGCCCTGAACCATCTGCTTTAGAAATGCCTTTTCATAGGCATCCACCAGAATCTGATTCCTAGAACTAGCCATGATTGGAACTTTACAGTGAATGTCCAGCATGTTGAAATCCCAAACTATCACCACTTCACCTAGACTTGCTGCCTTCTTACGTGTGTCTCCCCCAGTACCCTGTTTATCCCTTGAGCCTAGCCCAGTAACCTGTAGACCACCCTAATCCAGATTTGTTTCCCCTTCCCTGTTTCTGCTAGTACCCATAGGGTTTCCAGTTCACCTGACCCTGATCAAGGATGTCAACTGACTTTACAGTGACAAGGATTTTGCTGACTGGCAACCACATTGCCCAGCAATCCTGCTGACTGACCGCTATCGTGGCAATGCACTGGTTCATCCTAGTTTTTAAGGGGGGCTTCACCCCCAAACATCCCACTGTGTGGGGGCTTTGCCCCCCGATCTTCCAGAACATTTATATAATCACCTCCAGGTCGGAGGTGTGGGTGGAAAACAGTGCAAAACCCCTGGGTTGGCAAGACAGTTGGCACTGCAAAATCCCAATCAACGGAATGACTGTCGATTGGATTGCAGTGCTGACATTGCCATTGCTATAGGGGTTTCACTGTGTGAACAGCATACCACTTTAATACCCTCCTTAACATACAGCGCTACCCCTCTGCCCCTGCCCTTTGCCTTGTCCTTTCTGAATACAATCCTCACTACATTTTCTGTTGTATGAGAGAAATAGTTCAATGTCATCGCTGAGATCAGTGATTATGTTCTTGGAGTAGGTTTTCAAACCATAGAACTGTTAGTGACCCAGGAACCAAGAACGTGGAAAACGTAACTGTCCCACTCCATCAAGACTAATCAATCACAACAAGGGGTAGTGGAGGCTCGTTAATCACGGCTCATGAGACTTTTTTTAACAAAAGATCATGTTGACTCTGAAGGCCCTAGTGCAGGAACTGGTCAGGTTAAAAGTTCAGAGTTTGGGGGCCAGGGCCCAGCTGGCGCCTTACCTCGTGACACGCCGGAGACCCAGGTTAAGGACTGACCTTGGGTCACCAGGGACCAGGGAGCCAGCTCGGGGGGGGTTGGAGTGGGATTGATCCTCAGCTCTCCCCTCCGGGGGTGGACACCTGCTCCTCCATAGTCTTGCGCCCATTGGGTGGAGATCCGGTGGGCGCGTAGGTGGCAGGAGTGGTGACACAAGTCTGGGGTGGGGTGGAAGAGGTCACCGGATCCTGGCATGGGCGTGCGCCTCCATGCACACGCATGCATGTGTACACCATGGCCCCATGGAGGGAGGAAAAAAATGAAAAAAGTAAAAATGAAAAAACAAAAAGTTCAGAGTTTGTGTATTGTGTGGGGTTGCTTGTTTATTCTAAGAGGTGCATTTGTGCGCTTGCATGTATGTATATATCTGTATTGTGTAGCATCTGCGTGTACACTGTTTAGCATGTATATTGTACGTGTCTATTACTTTCCAAAAATGACACATTCATACCTTGGTGCCACTCAGTACTATTGGTACCTTGATTTAATTTATATATGTGTGAGTAACAAGAGGCCTATAAGGGAAAATTATATTTAATTTTTAATTTTGTGAAGCGGCTGCTGGGTCTTTAACCAGTGCTGTTATGCTGAGATTACAGCATGGGTAAAGATGGCCCTCCGTCAATCAATCAGGTTTCACAGTTTTTGAAGCCCATTTTATAGCACTGTGTTTTAGTCACATTGCACACAGTATCAATAATTTATATCAGAATGTCATAAAGTGCCAAAATATGCAGTCAGTGTGCCTGAAGAAGGGACAAGTGTGGCCCTCAATGCTTATGCATAGTAACGATGACTGTAGCTGCTTGTGCGGTATCTGTATCAGCCAGTAAACAGTGATGCACTGTTCGGCCAGTCCATGAAACCCAAAACACAGGAATCAAAGTAAGAGCATCATAACACGTAACATTCCTAAATATGTCACCAGCTAGTAAAACAAAATAAAAAGTAACCCTTAGTTCATCTTTGCATGATGGGAGTATTGTGGCTCTCCGGAGTACTAAGTCAAGTTGGTTTTAAACTGAGATTATTTTTGAAGTGGTATAATGAGTGCCCCTTCACAAGAGATTTGCATGCTTGATAGATAACTGATCATTCACAGTGTAAAGGCAAAATATGCACGAGGTGGCTAGAGCCACTTAACTCTGCAACGTTACAAGGTTGCTTTTGCAAAATTCAATGTAGGCTCATAATTTTGTTGTTTATTAATATTTTTACACCAGATTTTCAACATAACTTTCTGATGGCCCCACCTCATGAACAGGGGCAGAGAAATGTTTCAAACTCTTGCCTGAAAGGTGATTTTATGCAGGGACCATGAAATCACCTTTCGGGACAGATTTGCCTAATGACAGTGCCACTGTTCATGTGGTGGGGTCCCAAAGAAGGCATGTTGAAAATCTGGGCCAAAAATAGGCAAAACTGCCTAAGTTATGCCTTTAAGTTCAAAACCTCAATTACCCCCTAATATCCTATACTCTTTGGTGTTTACAAGACTTATACTGTTGTTTAATTGAATCAAAATACAGACTGGCCTTAGCCTCTAAAATATACCACTTGCATTACAGGGATTTATTTAACTCTAAAAATTGATTAGCGTTTTGCTCATAAAAGTACTAAATCTTTGTGAAAATACATAGCTCTTGCCTCACTGTGTTTAACAAACACAGCACTTCTAGAAAAGCTATATAAATACTTTCTGTACAGTTGGTATCATCCCAAGAAAAAAACTGCTAATCAATTATTTAAAACCCTGCATTACTTGGTATCATTTTTAGAATGGTTAAACCAACATTGTATCATTTCAAAGTGCCTGTCCAACTTCTCTTCTAGTTCAGAGTGACTGTCTGCTTGACCTATCAAAACTGTATCATCTGCATATAGTTTAATATCACAGTGGGTGATAAAATTGGGAAGATTATTAACATATACCAAAAATAGGAATGATCCTGTGATGAATCCCTGAGGGACTCCTCTGTGTAAGACTCCTGAATCTGGTAGTTTGTTCTCAACAGCTACCTGCCATGTGCATCCAGGTGAATATGACAGGAACCAGTTTGTTACTTCAGAAACAAAAGAGTCATTCTATCTGTCCCAGGTGCTGCATCTCCAACCATATGTAATAAAGCAGCACAAGGAGACAGCACTCAGCCTTCAAACGTGATAACACACAGTGTACTTGCCCACTCAAAATTTCAAAGTGCCTCTGTATTATATGCAAAATAAGCAGTGAGACAAAATAACAAAAACAGCTAATTAGCATGGCTGCCAGTGCCCCTGCACATGATCTAACATGAAGTTATGCCTCTAAGTTCAAAACCCCATTGAGATACATTTGAATGGCATACCTGTTTCCTCAGTTCACAGTCTGGCTTTGAAGAGTGAATACATGTCTGTGGTCCAGAAAGGATTATGATGATAGACCCTCAGTGGGTAAGAGAGGGCATGGGGGTATGTGGAGTGGGGGGTGCTGAGTGGGAGGGTCAGGGGTGGTGAGTAGTGAAAGGAAGGGTCGGGGGGGTCAGAAATGGCGCAAAAGACATTTATGGACAGTTTTCTTGTTACAGGTTAAAAAAAAAAAAACAGGACCAAGATGCCGATCGTGTCACTGGGGGATTGGGCACCCCAGTGTCACTGTTGTGTTTCTTGGGAAGGGGGTGCTGAGAGGGAGGGTTGAGTGGTGGGAGGAAAGTAAAAAAAAAAAATTAACCACACATGCACAGTACTGGAAGGGAGGAACAAGGATTCCTGGTCTAGGGTACTGGGCACCCCTAGTGTCACTGTTACATTTCTGGGGGAGTAGGTGATGGGTTCTGAGAGGGAGGATCAAGTGGGGGACTATAAAAATATATGTTAAAACAAAAAGCACAACTACGCATGTGAGGAAGTGGAGGGGATTTCATGATCGGGACACTGGGGGATTGGGCACCTCTAGTATAAATATTATGTTTCTGGGGGGTGTGAGGTGGTGAGTGCTAAGCAGGAGGGCTGAGTGGGGGGGTATATATTTCAGCAGTCACGGACCACTGAAAATTAAAAAAAAATAGTATGAGCACACAGTGTTCCACGGATGTGGAGGTGACTTTTTTGTCACTCCAACATGTTGTTCATTCGCATGGTATGTGGGAGTCCTTTTTCTCATAGCAAAAGGTCTGCAGGGCTCCACCCACTGCAGCCGTAAAAAACTACATGGTGAATAACAAAAACTGCTACTTTCAATTGCTATGATATGTTGAGGAAATGCACTAACAGGTACAGTTTCAGTTGACTTTTGTTTGGTGGAAGTCAAAAATTTCTACGGGTCTATATTTAGAAGTCATTCCAGTTTTGGGATGTCAAAATACTTCCTCTGTACCCAACTGTAAAAGATAATACTGTTGCTTTACCTGCTCCTGGCTTCCATTTCAGGACTGGCAAAAATATATTACTTGCCTGCTGGCAAAGAAAGCCCTTCTGGGTCTCACCCCTGTTACAATCCATTACCTTCTCTGCCCGACCAATAATAATTATTCCACCAGGTGCATGTCCAGATGAGCTCTTGAAGTCCCTTTTTGTGAAACAAGTCAGGGTATACACTCGTTTGCAGTCTGGGCTGCTTGCTGGATGAATGAACTCCCAGAATCCCTGGTGGGTCTCCCCAAAATTTCACATTTTAAGAATGCTGCCCCAAAAAAGCTCACATTGAAATCTACTTGCTGTTGTTTTTAATGATTAATTACCCATTGTATTTTATGATTTACTACTCTTGCCTGGGGCCTGACTACTCCGCTGCTGTAACCTTGTCTGTTAACTCCAATATGAAAACTGCCTGCTGTTGTCTTAAATATCTAATTGTCAATACTGTTTTAAATGACTTAACTCCCTTTTGCATTATATTGTCTGGTTTATATGCCTCCATTACACCCTGTCTGTAGCTCCTTTATCTGTACCTGACTAGGCTCCACTTGAGCTGGTATTTATTTATTTGTTTATTTATTTATTTATTTATTTCGGTTTTCAGAAATACACCTTTGAGTCAGAGGACTCCTTTGCAAAGGTTCCACATCATACATACATACATTAGGAGTTATATAAGGGATTAGTTAAGAATACACTGGGAAATTAGATTTACAGTACAAGAGTGGCAAAAGAAGTCAATAGGGTAGAAACAAACCCATCGTCCAAAAATTAACAAACTAGGTTACAGATACAGCGGTTATTATCTAAACCAGTAATGAGTAGTTTGCATTCATAAGAGACTTAAGAGTTGAGAAGAGACAACGCAGTGGGTAACTTGCAAGTACATCAATGTAGAGATGGTGGGATAGGGATTAGGTGCGAAGGGTAGTGTAGTATTGTGCATGTTTGTGTAAAATGTATCTTAATCCAGTATTGCCATGGAACCTTTTGGAAAAGAGCAGTTGTGCTCAAAGGTATTATCCAAACTATAAATAAATACTCTTAAAGCAGTATTTGTTAGATGGCAAAATGTCAACATATAGTGTTTTCTTGTTAGCTAAAATGTATTTGTGACAACCTTAGATTCATCCTCAGTGTATTTTTTTAATGTCTCAGATATTTTTAATTAGCTGTTGTAACTAATATAGTATTTAATGACTGACGATATTAAAAATGGCCATCGCTCACAGTTTTGAACAGTCTCTTCCACTGAAGTTACCTTTTTTTTTTTAAAGTAGATCCTACTGTAGATTCATACTGGTACTGTATTAGGATGGTGTTACCACATGGTTCTGATTGTAACCAGCATATTGTAGAACCACAGTAAGATATTTAATTTGTTTAAAGACTGGGAAGGCCGGAGTAATATGGGAGCAGGAACTTTCAAAATTTGTCAAAATCCCAAATCTCAGTTCAAGAATAAAAGAAAATGAATAGAAAAAAAATGAGTATACGGATGTTACTGCCTGAAAAAAAACTTACTACTAAAACAAATACAGTACAGCAGTGGCTAATAACTACAGGAAAACAGAAGACTCGTACTTCAGAAGCCAGAAAAAGTAACCAGGCAGATGGCCAACAGCAGGTATGTAGTGGGTACTTTTTTTTATTCTTACAGTGCACAACCGTTGACACAGCAAACACCATCAAATCAGCATAATAGACCAATCGGCTGTGCAGTGCTATGCAGTGCTAAAATGCACTATAGTGGTCCTCACTGAGTCACCACTGAACATCCAGGTGCTTCTGTCCTGGCTGAGTCTTCATCAGGGAGCGCATCTCTATGTGGGTGGCAATATGACTAACACTGCGACTTTCAGAGAGACCATATTTTTGAAAGTCAATATATTCCAGATACTTTATTAAAAAATTAGCCATTTTTGACACCCAGACCTGCAGAGGAACTGTCACCTGATTCTCCTTCTTCCTATTTGGGAGTTAAATATGTCCCCCCCCCTCCATTATTCTGGATGTGCTTCCATTATTTCTGGGTGTCAAATACTGGCATAGCTCTGTCACTAATTACCCTGCTCCACCCTGAACTACATAGCTTTGGCTATTCCATGCTCCTTTCAGCATCAGCTCAACCACCCTTCTTACAGGCACTAACCACCTAATTGTTGATAGTGTTCCAATTGCACAGCTGATATGCATGCTAATTTGTTTGTCCTCCACTACATGTCAGGATTTTTTTATCTTGTTTGTTTTCCACTCAGCTTTGGCACTTTATGTCATTGTCACCACATCACCTGTCTTGCTGTAACTTTGTAAATGTGTTGCCCCCAGGGCACACCTGGATATGAACCTCAGTTCAGTACATATGAACATACGAAACTGCCAGCAGATACAGGTCAAATGGTCTATCACATCTGTCTGATTGTGCAGCACAGAGGTTAGACTCCTGTTGCTCCCCCTACCCCTTGCCTTCTCCCTTCCCCCTTCAGTGTGCCTCTCCCAGTAATCAATTTTTAAATAAATAAACAAAATAAATAAATTAGCTGAAGCCTTGCGCAGAGGGTGCTTTACAGTTTCTCGCTTCACGCTATAGGTTCCTCCTGCAGAGTACATTTTTATTACACCATAATGAAAAGTGGATAAATATACATATTTTTTACATGTGATCAAGCAAGTATTTGAGCCCAGGCCTACAGCAGCGACAAACTGCAACGTTACCCACCAAGCCACCCCAGTCCCAGGGGCTATCATATCTATTCTTTCTATTTATTGCCATGTCAAGAAATCTTGTAAAGGTTGCACAGCTCATATTTCTTGCTGTATTTGCAGCTGCAATATAAATCAGACAAAAAGGTCCATTTGTCTCTTTAACAACGTAATTTGCATCTGGTTTCTGCTGAAAAGAAGAAAAGGGCTTTCATGAATGCAAATAAAATAGGCTGTGTGGATCAGCCATTTGATTGTATTTAAAAAAATAATAAATTGAGATTTCTTGTCACCTGTAATGAGATACGGGTGTGTTTAGGCACTTTCCTTCTCATGTCAGCTGTATGCTCAAGTGGGATAAATGATGAAATAAAGAAGGCAGAATAACAAAAAAAAATCAGTCTTTGAAAAATGGATTCCAAATGAACTGTTACAATGAAAAATAACAGTTTCTACAGTCGTAACAAACAGACAAGCACTGCATAAGGCTAAATACTTACTTCTGATTCGATGAATCCTGAGACCCAGTTTGGGCAGGTGGTTTAACACAGTGCACAGAACTGTGAACATGGTGACCCGAGTTCAAATCCCACCAGGGCACTTTATTCACTCTGAAACCCTCACTGACCTCCTAGTCCTTCAGTTTGCCCTATTGTAAAATGGGGTTTAGGCAAGACTCCACTAAAAATGAGATGCTGCATCTTCACTGTGTAATCCTTGGTAAATAGATTGTAAAAAAATGACATAATCGTTTGCCTCATGTTTAACAAATCCCGTCATTAGCAGTCCTGAAGTTTGATGTTGCAGCAGCAACAGTGGCACAGACCTGGGAATTAACAGATTTTGGCTCCATGTTGCCAGAGTGGTCAAGGCAGTGTGTATCTGAAAGGATACCTGCTGTTCAACACTTAACACCCCCCTCCCTCCACTGAGCAGTCAAGGTACAGCATGCATATCAAACTCATCTCGTCAATCAATCAACCAATCAATCAAATCTTTATTTATCCAGGCGAACATCGTTGAGCAAGGCTCATTTGCAAGATGGACCTGGTAAGGTCAAGGTTCAATTTACATGAAATATAGCATTCAGAGTATGTACAACTTTGAGAAGACAGAAGTGAGAGTAATACAACAAATCCTAGAAATATAACAATCGGAATATACACAATTTTGAGAAGACAGAAATGAAACAATATATCAAATACAGAACACATAAATTGATATGTTAGAAAAACAAGGATATAATACATATATATACGATTCATGAGGTAGCCAGCTTGCTAAAATAGGTAATGGGAGACACTTTAATACTGTCATATTTTGATGAAGGGTTGAAAGTATCAGAGAATTCTTTAGAAAAATTATTAAACTAAGATGACAGGATGTATTGATAGCTGGAAGATATGACTCCAAGGGAGGGTTCGTGGCTGACGGAGTTGGCAGGATGTATACCTGAAGTAATGGTCAGGGGTAGGGGACAGGGTGGGGGGGAGGAATCGGAAATGCTGGTGCAATAAGGGGATCCAGAGTGGGTCTGGGGGGCAGAGGAGAGGGTCAGGCTGGAGAGGTAGGAGCTGAGAGTGTAAAGGAGATTAAAATATTAAGGGTATAGGGAAATGATTAATGCACTGGTTTGTGAACTATAGGGTAACTTCACATAGGGTGCTGGTAAGCTTGTCCTGTCTATCTATAAATGGAAGGTTAATCTAGTGTTGATGGAAGCAGTTACATTTTTCTTTGAAAATCCTATTATATAGATATTTGAAGGCTGTAATAGATATAATCTTCTTCACTTTCAATGTCTTCTGCATTGTGTTCCATAGAGTGGATAACACATAGCTAACTGCATATCTGCCATGTCGGGAGTGGAATTTAGGCATCTTGAGGGTAATGAGGTTCAGACTTCTTAATGCATAACTACTTGACGTGGCTTGTAGAAAGCAGTCAGAGATATATTTTGGAAGCTGCTGCGATATTGCTCTGTAGGTCCATAGTATTGCATTTCTATCTCTTCTAGATTGAAGCGAAGTCCATCCCACTGCAGAGTATAGCAGACAGTGGTGAGTGCTGTAAGGTAGGTCTGTGATGAACCTCAAGGCTCTGTGATATAGTGTATCTATTTTGTTCAGACATACAGTAGGGCAGCACTATATAAGAAGTCAGCATAATCTAGTACTGAGAGGAAAGTGGCCTGGACCATCTTCTTTTTTGAATCACTTGTAAGGAAGTGCTTTATTCTGTAGTAAAGTCCAAGTCTTTGTCTGAGTTTTTTTAGCAGTTCTTCCAAATGCTCTAGGTAGTCTAACCTATTATCTAGCCATAGCCCCAGATATTTGAATTTTGTGACATAATCTAGGTTTTCACCAAGGGCAGTGGATAATTTAGGAAGGTCGAAAGGGATAGAGTATCCTGTCTGCACCTGAGGGGAGAAAAACATTGCCTTGGTTTTTTTTGTATTCAATAGTAGTTTCTTTCCCAGCAGTTGATGTTGCAGCAGGTCGAATTCTGCTTGTAATTCTTTGCAGGCTGTTATAGGAGAAGAGTGACTGACGTACAGTACTGTATCATCAGCAAACAGGTGTACAGTGGCTTTAGTAAGATTTAAGTCAATGTTGTTGACATATATTAGTAGGATAGGCGGCTGATAGATCCTTGTGGTACTCCTCTTTGAAGTGGTCTGAGTGGGGATATATCTCCTTCGGCCTTTACCTGCTGAGTTCTTCCTGAAAGATAATTATTAAACCATCTAATGGATTTGGTGTCAAGTCCAACTGACCTCAGTGATGAAAGGAGCAGGTCGTGGTCAACTGTATCAAAGGCCTTACTTAGATCTAAGAAAACAGCACAAACACAATTTTTTTTGTCCAATTCAAGTTGCCAGTCATTGGTGACTTTTGCAAGAGCTGTAATGGTACTGTGTTTTGCTCTGAAACCAGATTGCACTGGGTTTAGAAGATTGTTAGCTTTTAGGTATTCCCTTAACTGGGTGCTCACAATTTTTTCAAGTAATTTGGACAATACCGGAAGAATAGAAATTGGTCTGTAGTTATTGAGGTCTGTGGGATCCCCGGTTTTCAGTAGTGGAATAACTTGAGTGGTTTTCCAGATTGACGGGATATCTCCTGACTGTAGTGAGAGGTTGAACAGATGTGTCACTGGTACTGCTAAAACATGTATGGCAATTTTTATGAAGTAGGGGTCAAGGGAGTCAGCACCTGCACTTTTTGTATCCAACTGTAAGATTAGCTCTTCAACTTGCTTCAGCGTGGTTGGTGTGAAGGAGAAAGTGGAGTCAGTCACTCTTGCATCAGAGTTCTTAATCCCTAGTTGCAATCTCAGTAGGTTGGCTGGAGAGGAGTCAAATGCTAGCCCAGCAGTAGTAAAGTGATTATTAAAGGCTTCCAGGACTTCTATTCTGTCAATGATGGTTCTATTTCCACTATGTAATTTTTCTGGGAGTAGGTTGCTTGTGATATGGCCAGTTATATCTTTTATAGTGTTCCAAAATTTGGCAGGGTTGTGGTATGATGAGTCTAGTTCAGCCATGTAATATGCAGCTTTTGTGTCTCGCACTTTCTTGGTGCAGAGATTCCTAGCTTTTCTGAACTGCTCCCAGTCAGTGGCTAACTTAGTTTTTCGAGCCTTCTTCCAAAGCTTGTCCCTGTTGAGCAGGGTGGATTTAAGATGTGAATTGAACCAACAACAGGTTTTATTTTTGATACGTAGTTTAGAAACTGGTGCATGGGTGTTTAGAGCACTTGTGATGATATCATTTAGAATACCATGTGCAATCTCCGTTGTGTTCACTAAATAGAACTCTTGCCATCTTGTGGAGTGTTTGATATCATCCAGGTATGCATTGATGTTGAATTTCTTTTTTCGATCTCCTCAGCATGAATTTTGTAGGGGATGAAGGCTTACATGCTGTTCTAATTGCTGCAATAGTACAATGATCACTGATGTCGTTGAACAGTACTCCAATATGTGAGAAGAGGTGGGGTTTACTCACTAATAGTACGTCCAATAGTGTATTGTTTTTAGGGTTCTTTTTGTTTACTCTAGTAGGTTCATTTATGAGCTGTGTAAGCCCATGCATGTCACAGAATGATGTTAGTGGTGCAGCTGCCTTAGAAAGCCAGTTTAGGTTTAAGTTGCCTACGATTATGGTTTCTTCATTCCCCTTCTGAGATCAAGTCACCCAAATGGGATAGAATCTTAAGGCCAGCTGAGGGAGGTCTGTAACAGCCAATCAATTGTAGCGATGTAGTGTTGGAGAGAGCTATTCTGAGGGATAGGCACTCAAATTATTTTGCCATAGAAGAAGAGTCAAGACAAGTTGCAGGTAGGTTGGCCTTTACATAGATTACTACCCCACCTCCTCTTGTATGTCTATCAGCTCTGAATGTTTGATAGTCAAGTAAGTTAATGTCTCTGTCAGCTGTGTCAGGCCTAAGCCATGACTCAGACACTACCAAAATGTCAGGTAGTGTATGGTTAACCCAGGCTTGGAGCAATGTGATTTTTTTTAGTAGACTACATACATTAATATGTAGAAGGCTTAGCCCTTTGATCTTTACTAATTCTGATGGTTCAGAGATAGTCCCAGGTGGCCCAGGGTTAAGTTCCACGTTCCCTGAACAGATTAGTAATAGCAGGAGTAATTTCATAGTTGCCGCCAGAGATAGGGTATAGGATCTTGTAGATGCATTTTTTTTATTGTTTTTTTTTTTTATTTTTATTTTGTTGGAATCTTAAATGCCATCTGGGTTCAGTCCTTTGGCCTCTTGTAACAGAAAAGATTAATACTTTAACTGAAATAAGTGTGGAATGTATATCTGTATGCAGTTGGTGACAGTCACCAAACAGGTGTACAGTCGACTGTGTCCCTCCATAGTAGCTGTTAAGTGTGTAAGATCGTATTAGTGGGATGTCATAGAAACATATCCAGTCTCTTGGGACTGCTATGTAATTGCAGCAGGAGGAGAACGACATTGTATCACTTTGCATTGTATCCTGTGGATGACTGCATCTTTTACTGAATTCCAGTATTATGAGTAATACAAAAAGGCACAAGGAAAAGTTCCCCATTATGAGGTGACCAGAGGTTCTATAAGAATATCATGCGAGATACTCACAGTAATTGCTTATTCCATTGGCGGTGTTGCTAAGTGGTTGCTCAGACTAAGTGTCAGCAATATAGACAGAGAGAGGGAGCGTCAGGTGACACAGATGGCCGCCAGAGGTTAGGTGAACCACAAGACTAGAGAAACAAGAGAAAATCGTCTACCGCTAAAATGTTCTGTTAATATAATAGCCTTTTGTAATAAAATAATTAACCAGGGTAACCCAGCTGAGATGCCTATCTTGTTTTGTGTGGGGTCCTACATCTACTAAATCTTGCAAGGGGAAATTGGAAGCACAGCAAGGCCATGCAGTTTGCCCCACTCACAGAGATGCTTAATGTCTAAGTTGAGGTTCAAATCAGAGTACAAACATAGTAAAGCAGAATGTAATTTAAGATGGGGAGGGACTCTAGATCCATCAAGTCTGCCCTCCCCCACATCATAAGCAGAAAAAAATGACTGTGCTGTCAAAACATGTCCTAGTTTTTAGGGATTCTATAGCCACTCTTTTCCCAGGGTACCATTTGATTTCCTTGGTAGACAGAAAGCTGAATGGGTTTACCTTAAAGTCCTGTACTTTCCTCATAACCACTGCCTCTGATTGTAGACAGTTCTATGAGTTCACTGCCCTCTGGGTGCAGAAGTGTCTTCTAACATTGCCCCTGATTTTACCTCCTCAGAGTTTCGGGACATGTCTCTGCATCCTGCTGGAGGACACCACATCAAACGTCTCTGTCTAGTCTCTCTGGCAGCCTGCAAGATAAGGCCCTCACATTCTGTTCAGAAGACCCCGCGGAATTTGCATCTTCAGCTTATGATCCCAGTCGGTTGTGGCCAGAGCTAGAGAAGAAATCCAATGTACGCACTCTTGACTCTGGGGAGGGTCTCCTGCTCTCCTATAGGAATGAAGGCCTACCCCGATGATCCAGAGAGATGGGGGCCACTCCGCAAGAACTCCCCTATTCTCACCTACATCACACCATTGATAGAAGGGCGGGTCCACAAGGTAGGAAGATGAGTAGGTGTTAACACAAGGCCAACTTTCCCATTCAACGATACATGGGATAAGCAGTTTTTGGCTACGGCAAGATACAGACCTTTGGACCTTGGCAAGTGGAGGGGCAGGAGGTGGCTGGATAGAAAAAATATCAAAAATGCAAATACATATTATAAAAAAAAAATCCCCTCTGTTTGATCTTGTTGATAACCTTGAGTACGCATAAGACTGAGAAACTGTCCGTTTTCAGCTGCCTTTTCTCCAAGCTGTACGTGTTAAACGGGACAGGAAATGTGTGCTAATTGGCAGCAGATACTAATGTTCCAGTTTACAGAAATGAAATTCACACTTCCACATGATCCATGTTTAACTGTACCTGAATAATCACTGATGTGAAAAAGTGTTTTTCAATAGTTTTCTTTTTATGAACAACATTCTGCACAGTTCTCTTCATTGAACCTGTAATTTTGCGTTTTTACTATGTCACACTTTGTGTACAGAATGCTAGGGACAAATTGTTAACCTATCAGCACCATGCTTACAGTTCAGTACACAAATCATGACATAGTTAAAACTCCAGGTCACTGATGCCATGAAAAGAACTGTAACGGAATGCTGACCATAAACAATGCAAAATGTAGTTTTTGTCGTCCTTTTTTAATCCATGTACAGTTAAATATGGATCGTTTAAGGGTATGAATATTGTTTCTGAAAATAGGAACATTATAAACAGCTGCCAGTTAGAAATCATTTCCTGTCCTCCTTAAGGGCAGCTAGTCTCTCCTCGCAGACTTTCAGCCATAACCCTGATCACTTTGGGTGGCACTGGGCTGCACCCTATTGACTGCTGCATTTTTCATCAGTGGAGATGGTTACAAAAGATGCTCTTAAAGGGGACAGGAAATGTGTGCTAATTGGCAGCAGTTAGTAATGCTCCTATTTACAGAGATTGTATTCACACTTCCGATTGATACTTATTTAATTACAACTGAATAAACACCAATGTGAAAAACTGAGTTCTCAATTGTTTCCTTTTTGTGGACAGCATTCTGTTACAGTTCTCTTTATGGAACTAGAAATTTTGAGTTTTTACTATGTCACAGTTTGTGTACAGAATGCTAAGTATGAGCTATTGTCCTATCAGAACCATGTTCAGAGTTCTGAGCTCAAACCATGACATAGTTCAAATTCCAAATCACTGGTTCTATGAAGGAAACTGTAACAGAATGCTGCCCATAAAAACAAAACAATGGAAAATAC
Source organism: Neoceratodus forsteri (assembly GCA_016271365.2). Taxonomy (NCBI): domain Eukaryota; kingdom Metazoa; phylum Chordata; order Ceratodontiformes; family Ceratodontidae; genus Neoceratodus; species Neoceratodus forsteri. The sequence continues at coordinate 963,664,377 of CM028136.1, forward strand.
AGTTTTTCACATGACATTTTATTTAGGTACAATTAAGTAAGCAATAATACTCTCCAGAGTGGGCATTATTGGGAAATACCAGACCGCCCAGGGGCGTAATGATTTAACGCTGCATGCATGGGCCCTTGCCGCCTGGAAGGTCAGTATTCCAATAATGCTACCCTGAAGGTATCATTAACGCTTGAAAATGGCCATCTAAATAAATATTTGGGAAGTGATAAAATAAGAGAGTAATTGAGTGTCAAAAATGTCTGTAAGTATTACAGAATACTTTATTGAGAAAGTAGTGCATAGGCTCTTCCACGTCCTGTTGCTCCTCCCTCCTGTCTAGAGAGCTGTTCTGGTGGAGTTGACTCCCCCCCAATACACACACTCGCAAATTAAAGAAAAAAAGGAGTGTGGATTTAAAAACAAAATATGTAACACTGTTTGGGCAGTTTGTAGTTATTTTAATTTGTTCAGGTTTTTTTTTTTATTTAGTTGTGGTTGCCAGTCAGAACTCGGAAATTGTGGGTTTAGGTCGTGACCGTTGAATGTAGTGGAAATGGATCCTGTATTCAGTGTGAGGGAAACTTGCGAGGTACATTTATTTATATTTTAAAAGAAGACAGTGTGGTTTAAAATGACTGGTTTCCTGGAATTACTGGTTTCCTGGTTTGGCGCGTGAAGGATGAAGCCGATGCGAGTGATGGCTTCGTTGTCTTTGCAGTGAGTTGACATCGAGATAGCGCGGTTGGGAGAGTGGTGCTGTTTTAGAAGAAAACTGTTTACACTCTTCTGACCACGCAATTACCCGGAATGTCTGTTTTTTTTTGTTTTTTTTACTGCTGTCTGCTACCAAGGGATAGTGTATTGAGGGGGGTAGGGGCAGCAGTCTCTCGCTAAGCAACAGAAAAACATGGTGGGGATTTCACATTTTTTCAGGTGCCTTCAGCCAATGAGAAAGTGGGCTGGGCAGCAGGGTAGAAGGGTACTTTGTGAAGTGGTACTTGGACTGGCTCTTGTTTTTAGCTGGGCATCTATTGAAAAATAAATGCCCAGCATGGAGCCTGTCTCAGCCAATCAGCTGTGAGAATTTATTCTTGCCAGTTTCTAAATATGGATCATTTAGGGGTAAGAATATCATTCTGAAACTAAGAACATTATAAACAGCTGCTAATTAGAAATCATTTCCTGTCCTCTATAAGAAAGGGCTGACATTTTACCAGTTCGAGCAGGCTTCTAGCAGTACCAAATGATGGACAGACCCTCAGAAGTCAATTATTAGTTTTCTCTTCTAATTGTGTATGAAGTTATATTTTACCATGTCTGAACACCTATTTTTGCAAAGAGGCATACCTTTCCTTCCAGTGCCTCTGCAATGTCACTTATAAAGACATTAAAAAGGACCGGACCCAGTACTGAACCCTGCGGTACCCCACTAGTAAACCCCCCTTTCATCGGAGTGGACTCCGTTTACTATTACCCTTTGTGTCCTGTTGTCCAGCCAATATTTTACCCAGGCTACCACCCTGGGACCTACTCTCAAGCTGGCTACTTTGTTTATTAATCTTTTGTGTGGGACTGTGTCAAATGCTCTGCTAAAGTCTAGGTAGGCCATATCCACAGCCCCTCCCTGGTCTACTACTTTGGTCACCCAGTCAAAGAAATCGATTAGATTCATCTGACATGACCTTCCCACTGTGAATCCATGCTGCCTTGGGTCCTGTGCCCTGCTGGCCTCTAGGTATTCAACAATTATTTCTTTCAGAAGTGATTCCATCATTTTTCCTGCCACTGAGGTCAAGCTAACAGGTCTGTAGTTTCCTGCCTCTGCTTTGCTCCCACCTTTGTGAAGGGGAATCACATCCACCCTCCTCCAGTCCTTAGGTACCACACCATCCTCCCATGATTTGTTAAAAAGGGTAGTCAGTGGTGTCACTAGTTCTCCCCTTAGTTCTTTTAGAATTCTGGGGTGAATCCCATCAGGCCCCATTGCTTTGTTCACCTTCAGTTTTAGGAGTTCCTTCAGAACCCTTTCTTCTGTGAAAGGACTGATATCGATTCCCCTGTCCAGAGTGCTTCTACTGATTGGATTAGGTACCCCCCCTCTTCTTTTGTGACTACTCAGCAGAAGTAATGGTTCAATATCCCTGTTTTTCACTGTCCTCTCTTCCCACCCACCTCCCCTTTATTAAGCCTCACTGTCCCTTTCTTGGTCTTTCTTTGTTCCCTAATGTACCTATACTGCAGTAGTTCAATCAAAGGTGGGGCTAGTGACTCTTTCTTAGCCAGTGGGACATCAAGTTGGTTTGAAAAACATTGTAAGAAGCTTTGACAGTTAACCCTGATGAGATTCTGTGAGAAACCTCTGGAAAAAGGGAAACTGATTTTGACAACTCTCAAGTGCTGTTAGCCTGACTTGAAGTTTGTTACTGAACAGACTTTTAAGTCCCAGAAAAAAGGGACTTCCAGCAGCTAAAGTGCCAAGCCAGGGCTTTAACATAAACATAGAGCAGGGGCTGCCTTGAAAGCTGCTCTTAACTTGAGAGGGTGGTCTGCCACTGCCCCTCAGTCATGGACACAACTGTGTCCTGACAAGGGACCCAACTGCCTGCCTTCTTGTTGAGGGTGGGTAAAGACAAGTCCCGTTGTAGGGTGAAGATCAAAGAGACTGCCCACCTGTCAAGTGTGGGTGAAGACAAGTCCCCTTGTGGGGTGAAGATTGGAGAGACTGCCTGCCTGTCAGGGGTGGGTGAAGACAAGCCCCCTTGTGGGGTGAAGAGGATCATTATCATCTACACCAGTGGAACAACTCATTCACAACTGTTGAAATGGGGAGACGTCCCCACGGCACCTGCACCACTGGTCATCTAAAGGTTGTGAGTTCTGGGTTTTACCCAGAAAAAAATGTTATTCCAAACTGTCTAGCTAGTCAAGTTAGTTAATCTCTGGACATCCTGCATGACCTTAACTAAAAGCCCACAGTACCAGTTACAACCAGGAGCAACTGTATTGTTTTGTGCATAGCAGCTGCAGCCACAAACCCAACTGTAACGGTACTGCACTGAAATCCAATCATCATAGCCTGCAGCTCCTTGTTGTGTGCACACTTAAACTGTTTGTGAACTCCCACAGGGTCTGTGAGGTTAACTGGTGCATCAGTGGGAGGAGAGGGACAGGGATGGTTGTCCTACCTTACGGTGCTGTGCTATATGTTTACCTAAAGCTGACTATGCTTTTGTTCCCTTTGCTTCCCTTGTCTCCAAACTTATTTTCAAACTTGAAATAAACCCATCTGGTTATTTATTTGCAACTGCTGGAGTATTTTGCCTTTATTGTGCTAGTGTTGTTATTTGCATGCTTAGAGTGATAAGTGGGAAGGGGATTGTGTTACTAACATACCTGTCACCAAGGGAGGGGTTTTTACTTATTTGCTATGGGGAATCACCCTGGCAGCCCACTGCTATAAGGATTCCCATATGTGGAGGCACCATGCCACTCCCAAGCCCATTGCTAACCATCCACCCAGGTGCCATCCTACATCTCCTAGTGAGCATCACTTGCAGGTGGTTGTGCTTATAGCAGTAGGGGAGGTTGCAAATTATAAAGATAACTAGCGAGATCTTTGAGCTAAGTTTCAAGAAGATGTCAAGATATCACCTGTTAGGTATCAAAATATCACCACTTAGATACATCACAGTTGACCTATTGATAATTGGCCATTAGCAACAGGACATACCACAATACCTCATAACAATGCTACCTTGACAACCATTACTTCATACATTCTTCAGAGACATTCCTTTCATAGGAACAAGCATAAAACCAGTGAATGAAAATGAAAACCACTTGTTTACAGCTTGATTTATGAAACTTTCAGGTCATGTTATATATATCAAATACAAGATGAGCTAACGTTCAATATCAGAAATATCATCTTTCGTTGTATTGACCTCTTGTGACCTCACGTGCGACTTTGCTACTCATGAGGTTAGAGGATAAGTACAACTCAAGAAGATATTTCTGATATCTTACATTAGCTCATCTCATATCCCGTATATGCCGGCCAGTTGGCTTTCAGAGCTCGCATGCCCAAACTATGGAACTCTCTGCCTATGGACATTCGGCACGCTCCTTCCTCTTGGCAAATCAACTCACTCCTCAAAGGACACTTCTCCGCCAACTGCCCATGCAGGCTAAACTCACAGTAGTCCAGGTACTAGCCCTCCAACTGGCTCCTACTATGGGTACTCCCAATAATTATCTCCGACTCTGGTGATTGTATTCATTTGCACCGCAAAAAATAGTATTTTTAGCTGCTGTGAATTACCCAGATGTTCTGGTTGCTTGTTGTGTTGCATTCTGTATTTATATTGTACATAGCTATACATATAGTTAACTTTTTTTTGTATTTATTTTGGGAAATGTCTGTACTTTGAATTTTGTACATATCCTCCCATCCCTTACACCCCCAGGACGCATCTGGAATCGAGCGGTAGTCTGCTCAGCATGCCTTCCTGGTAAAACTTTTAAATAAATAAATAAACAAATATATCATGGAAAATGTATATGCTGGTGTTGTATGAATTCCAAGCACCACATTATGTGTGGTATGCTGTGCTATCAGAGCCTCAAGGAGAGATCAGGACAGACATGTAATAGCAATGCTCGGAATTGGCTGCTTCTGATCTGAGCAGCCTGTTTAGGAATTTCTGATTTGTAATAGGATTCCTATCCAGTTCCTAAAAGGGCCTCAAAATCAGAATTGGATTCAGATTTGAGATTGTAAACCCTAAATACTTATGTAAAAATAGGTGCTAGGATACAGTTTTGGAAATGGGATTAGGAGTAGGCAGGGTGTATCAATGGATCAACAGGAAAGTAAAGAGAATATCAGGAAAATGAAAAATGCATTAAAAAAATATAAGCAACATCCCACTGATGAAAACTGGAAAAAATTGGAAAAATTGGAAAAAAACACAGGCAAATGCATGTAAAAATGTGATTGAGAAAGCAAAATCAGAAGTTGAAATAAAAATGGCAACAATGGTTAAAGATAATAAAAAACAATTATTTAATTATGTGGGTAGCCTTATAGTAAGTGTGGTCAATGACTTGTAGGTCCATTAATTGATGGGGACACCATAATAAACAGAGAACAAGAAATGGCTACAAAATTTAACAACCATTTTGTGTTTTTCAATACAAAGATACAGAAACAAATAATATAAATAGTGGAGTTTCTCTTACTAATGATGCCTCAAAGTAACCATGCAATTGGTATTGGAAAATTAATGAAAATGAAAATTGATAAGTCTGCTGGGTCAGATGGGATACACCCTAGGCAGCTTAAAGAGCTGGCAGAAGTTCTGCTAGGTCCCATTGTGACTTTATTTAAGCATTCCATGATAGAAGGTAAAACAATTGGTGAATGGAGGGAGACCAATGTGACCCCAATTTTTAAAAAGGGAAATAGGCATGATGTTAAAAATTATATGCCCAGAAGCCTCACATCTGTTCTAGGCAGGTATTGGAAGAATTCATGGGAGAGGATTAAATATCATGTAACACAGAATGGCTTATTTGATATTACACCGCATGGATTCTGCAGGGGAGATTTTGTTTAACTAACCTACTACAGTTTTTTGAGCCCATTAGTAGTGCAATCGATAGGGGATTACCAGTGGATGGGGTGTATCTGGATTATTCCAGAGCTTTTGACTCTGTTCCACACAAAGAACTGATAGAAGCACATCTTGAGATAAAACTACCCTCAAACATAATATCCTGAGTAATATTTTGGTTTCCTCAGTAATATTTTGGTTAGATAACAGATGTCAGCATGTCTGCATCAGGGGGTGTTTTTCTGAATGTGGCAATGTGACCAGTGGAGAGCCTCAAGACTCTGTGTAAGGCCCAACACTTTTCAAGATATATGTAGTCTCAGTACAGACTTCAGATAACTCCTGGGTATGTAAATATGTGGATGACACAAAAAGTGGATCAATTATTAACAACTCCAAAGCTATTTCTTACTTTCAGAAACATATCACCCAAATTGAACAGTGGGTTCAAAAGAAAAAAATAATGTTTAATGAGGGAAAATGTAGGGTGATACATTTTGGCCATAATAATCTTATGGCTGCTTACATATTGAATAACAAAGTGATTCAGACTGCTACAAATGAGAAAGATTTGGGAATAACTATTACAAACAACATGTTATTTGATATGCATGCTAAGGAGATGGTTAAAAAAATGCTGCAAAATAATTGGGTACATCTTTAAAAACCTCAAGAGTAAAGACAATAAGCCAATTGTTCCACTATATTCATTTCTTGTAAGACCACATATGAAATATTGTGCTCCGTTTTGGGCTCCACATAGTATTGGGAGCGCTAAGATGATGGAGAGGGTGCAAAGAAAGACAACAAAAAAAATCACAAACTTAAAAAAATGACACATCAGGAATGGCTGAGTGAATTGAGCATGTTCTCCCTTGAGTATAGAAGGATTAGAGGAGACCTATGTTTTATTTATAAACCTTTCAACAATGATATAATTTGAGAAAGCACAGGGTTAAATAAAAACCTAAACAATAGAGTAATTAGGTCACATGTCCTTAGATTAAGAAGAGATATGTACAACATCGGGAGGAGAGGTAAATGGCTTAGTCAAAGGGTGGTGGATGTGTGGAATGCTTTGCCTGAACACGTGGTCTCAAGTAGTTATATGGAAATGCTCAAAAAGTTATTAGACGAACACATGGGAAATAAACTAACTAGAAGGTATCACTGATATGTGCCGAGTCGTAATTGGTTTCTAAGCTCCTGACTCAATTCTAACCTATGAACCTATTTTCAGATTGCAATTACAAAAATTCTAAGTCTGAAAATCATGTTGGGATCCAACAAATCCAATTCCGTTTAATGGTTTCTATGCAACCCTGTCATGCAATCAAGTTGAGTTACTGTATTTGTGTGGTCAGACAGTCTAAATCAAGACTCATATATTTTAGTTTTTTGTTTGTTGACACTGGTTTTCATTAAATAACATTATTTGCATATTCACTTGTATGTCAATACATTTTTGGAGACCATTCTTATTGTTGTACAAGTGATCTCTTGCACACTCTTAAGGTATTTTTTGGATATTTAAATTTTTATTAAAATTTCAAACATAAACTAATAGAAACAGTTAAATATAAAACAAACAATAACATATCAACCAGTGTTATGTACAGAAGATCAAACATATTTTGAACTAAAAAAAGCACCTAACATATGAAGGTGAGTGGTTCTGGTACATTGAGAATTTGAGCCCACTTTAACAACTGTAAGGAAGGGCTGTGCAGCAGTATTAATATATTATTGATCACAGTTAATCAGTTATATAGTAAACATTTAAAACAAAACATTCCCCCTCCCCAACTTGCCCACTTCCAGGGCACCTGTGTGGGAGATTCTTTACAAAATGAATGTCTCACACACAGGGAAAGTATCACCCTAAGTAAAGGTTGCTCCCTCAATCTAACTAGTTGCATAAAATAGTATTATGATGACAGATGGAGCTTAGGTAAGGTCCATCTTATCCACCCCTCAAGCTGCATAACAGTGACTATACCCAGTTATAAATTGGGCTGGACATTTCTTGCTTTTTTTTTTTTAATACTTTATATTTATTTCTTTTCATAGTACAAACATACAAGAAAATGTAATCTTGGTTTTCAGTATCACATACCGGTAATTATACATCACATAACTAGAATAGTTAACTCAGTGTCCATTGATACATCATCTGAGGGCTGACTCCTAGATTTTAAACATGCAGTACATAACCACACTAGTATTATTAATCACCTGGCAGCAAGAACATGGGCATTATTTGCAATCAAATCTAATAAGAGTCTATGTGCCTATTTGGCACTGAAACTATTACGCACAAGTGGCTGCCACCTTTACTCATATACAAACCTTCAACTAGGCCCTAAAAACAATAGTCCATTAAATAAAATTAAATAGGTACATAACTGAGTGTTCTTTACACTAGTGAGCTTCTCCTTACACACAAACACATTAAAAAAAAATAAGTATTATTCAGACATTCCATTGCCATTGTTTTTTTGATGACTATGAAAAATTCCCCTCCTATTTCTACCTGTTTGCTAGAGAACTCCCTGCTCTTTACCCTGCAACAGATGAAATTAAGGTCCTGGCTCCACTTGAGGCGTGGGTGTATATCTGTGTATATGCCTGCAGCTGAACTCTGTAGAATTTGGAGTTCATGTATTCCATGTTGCCATTCCATGTGGGGGCATTCTACTACTGGAATACTGCAGAGTTTTGAATTCTTGTATTCCATGATAAATAATCACATAATGTATTGAATGTGTAGACAGACAGATGACTGACAGTTGAAAAACATATGTGGAGAGACTATTTTAAATTTTTTACCAATATGTTACTTTTTTGTGGCTTTTAACACTTTTAGAGTGCTTGTTTTTTAAAAGCTGCCTATGGACTCATTTTATAAGCACAATAAGATACTTTGGGGGCATTGTTTATGCTGTTTTTTCTATACCTCCAGGGGCTGAAGACACTCAACCTGTAGCCTCGTGACACTGAGGAGGCTAAGTGACTTGCTCAGGGTCACACAGTACAGTATACAAATGGAGATTGTGGGAATCAAAGCCAGGACTTCTACATATACCAAGCTCATTCACAGCTTGTTACTCTAACCTCCAGGCTATACTACCAGCCCATGCTGGCTACCTCTCCACATATTACCTTCTCTGCTGAGCAGTACTCACTTTTGTGGCCCTTTGGGGTATGGGTTCCAGATCTGGTTGCAGTACTCCAGGTGAGGTCCTACTAATGACTTGTAAAGGGACAGTACCACCTCCTTCCCTTTTCTGACAAAGACCCTCCCTATGCAACCCAGCATGGTACTGGCCTTTATTATCAACAGGTAGATTATAAATATTTCCAACTCCTCCTTGAAACTGTGATAATGTAAATAATGATTCCTATCCTTCATCTTTTGGAGGTTTATAGTCAAATATTATATACAGTGTCAGTGCTTCTCTGATTTGCAAATATATACTAAATTTAAGTGTTTAGGTATTTCATATTTGTACTGAATGCTTGAGAAGGGTAGCAAGGAACAATTAATGGGATCTATTATATTTGATAACAGCATGATGTCAGCCATTTTCCATTCCCTGCCATGAATTTATGTTTCTTTATCAAGGATTGTAGGGTTATTCCATAGTGGAAAGTAATCCAAGCGGATAGTTTCACAACTAAGTGCTCTAGAGAGAGTGCCGATCTGTGAGCACCATTCATGATGCTGCTGAGCCGGGTCTGAGTGCAGGTTCTTGGGGGCCATAAGGACTAGATAGCCCAAGGATTGCTGTCCTTCTTTGAGAGGTAGGGCTTTACTGCTCCTGCTGCACGGTGGCCACCTAGTGGGGATCAGGTGGGAGCCCAGCTGGGAAGCAAAAGAGAGGGCAGAGGAAGCCACCAGATGCCCTTCATGCTGAGGTCACTGCACGCTGCCACCCTTGGGGAGCAAAACCAGAGTTGGAGGAAAAAGCCATGGTACACCCCTATGCTGGCAGCCCAGCAGGCTCACGCACGAGTGACTCGGTAGGCCACACACCAATAAATGGCCCTGTGTAAATGGTGGATGACCAGTTAGTCTGCGAGAAGTTCAAAGATGGGGCTGTAGGGAGCCACAGGCAGAACCAGGGAGCAAGAAATGCTATATGAAAAAATAAAATAGAGTATTCTAGAAAGATGCCCATTGTACCAACCAGTACTAAGGCAGAAATAATGGGGTGATATTTAATCTTATCTGGCACGGGGAAAATATTACCTCTTGCAGCATTTCTAGAGCAATTATTGACTACTTATACAGGTCCTATAAGCAAAGCAAACACAAAGCAAGGCAAACTTTATTTATAAAGCGGTCATTCCCATGAGCTCTGAATGCTGTACACTATGTAAATTAATATAAAAAATATAAAACAATATAAAACAATACCACAGCATTTATATCCGCACCACAGATGTTAAAAGGAATAACCACAAAGACCCATAAAACCAGCCTTTCAGCACAAACTAATACAGAAAATAACTAAGTAATAAGTAAAATAACTAACTAATATTCCATGACAGAGTGTGCATTATAGGATTTTATTTCACTCCCTGAGGGTGTAGTAAGGCATGAGGCTGAAGGCCGAGTGTTCTTGTGTCCCAGGGTAGTGTATTAAAATCGTGTGATGCACACCTCTGGAGGGGTTTATTATACTTATAAAATGGCTCTTCGGTATTGTGAGGGAGGAAAATGAGATTTGGCACCTAACCATGTATTTGTAGAGATCTGATGCACTGCCAGATAACATCTTCCAGTCAATTAAATGTCTAGATTTTTTTCTTGTCATTTTATAAAGGTATATTTTGATCATTATGTAAGTAGAACCAATGCATTCTATCACTCATGCCAATATTAATGCCCAATAGTAATGTTTCAGAGATGGGAGACCAAAGCCCCCTTGTTTCCAGCTGTTGTGTAATGTCTTTCAATTAAACCTTGGTATCTTACATTCCCTGAGAAAGTTCCCCAAAATATTCTCTATTTTCAAAAACCAGGTATCCAGGCTATGTACTGGTAGATTATTTAAAATGTAGAACAGCTTAGGTGCTATAATTATTATAATGGAGTTGATTTTCTCCTGTAGAGATAGTCCAGGTGTATTTCATCTAGGTATCTCTAGGCTAATTTGATCTAAAACTGGCTCTAGGTTAATTTTTAACCCGATGATTTAAAACGGGGGTGACCCATGTCCAAAATAGGTTAAACCCGAAAGGATTCATTTTTATTTTATTAACAGGTCTGGTATGAGATTAGATGCAGAGGCCTTATGTAGCAGAATTATTTTAGACTTTTCCTAGTTCATATTAAACCCTTAAAAGTCACCATGTCTCCACAACATTGGTAACATGTGAGACAGACTTTAAAGGTTTACTTAAAGTAAACAAAATTCTATTTGCATAGGCAAAAAGCTTGCTTTTGTTCTCATGCATCTTACTGTTAACAAAACAAAAAGGCAAAATTAAATGCATGCTGAAAATAGAAAACTGAGTTAGAATTGACATTTTGACTATGGTTCTTCAGGAGTTATCTATAAAGAGAAAATAACAAAGTTAACTTTGCTATGTTCTCTTTATAGATAATTCCTGAAGACCTACTGTATGGGCAAAACATCAGTTCTACCTCTATGTTATATTTTCAGCTGCATTTAATATTATCTTTTTGCTTTGTTGTCAGCCCTCATGGGTGACACAGTACCTTGTCTGTTTGATATTAATTTACATTAAGTTTCTAATGTAACATCAAAGTAGTTCAGGTGCAATAACAAAAAGGACAGGAGTACGAGGGCAGACTTGCCTTGGTCTCTGTGTAGTGAGAATGGAGATTCAACAAGACCATTGGTCACTGCAGATTTCCATTGGTCACAGCAAATTGTCCATTGACAAAACTGTGGACCAAAAGTGTTCAGGTCACTATTTAAGTATTCTCATTCCAACAAGTCACAAGCCTTGGTACAGTAGCATCTAAAGAGAGAGCTACTGCTGGTTTGGAAGAATTGATGACTAACCAAAAGATGTCTTCTGACATTATTAGCTCCTTGCCTATTTAGAAGAAATTCCACTTGTTCTCTGCTTATGATTTTTTGTACAATGTTCTGTAATCTAATGGCAAAGAGCTCTGCAACTTTATTATATATTTGTCGACATTAAGGATAATGGTCTATAGTTATGACATTCTAAATGATCCTTGCTCCTTTCAGGGATCACAGTGCATAAAGAGCAAGTGTACTGCCTTGAATGAATAGTATTCAGATGTAGTCAGCTATAACTTCTTATATCTGAAATATTTTTTCTTTTCTGTTTGCTTAACAGAGGATTTTGCATCTGGCAGTACTGGGGTTATGTGTAGAGCTGTACTCTGTCTGGAGGCTAAAAAAAGTCAGATATGTTCCTTCCACTACATCAACACTGGGACCACATTGACTGTGACATCACTATTAACCAAGAAGAACCATATCTCAGTGCCATATCATTGTCTTTCACATGAAGCAGCAGGGATTGGCTCGTCTTGGTTACTAGTGATGTTACAGTTTCCTGCATTTTGATTGGTAACTTGTAAGTCACTGCTCAGGTTGCAAGGGTTGTGGGTGCCTCAATGTGTTTGGTCACATTTTTGATGATGTAGTGGGAGGAACAGAGCTGACTTTTTTTAGCTTCCAAGCAGAGTGCTGCTTCACACATCAGCCAAGTGGAAAATCTTCTAATTAGCAAACAGAAAAGAAAAAAAACTTCAGACATAAGCAGTGATAGCTGACTGCATATGAAAATTACTATTAATTCCAGGTAGTGTACTAGCTCTTTAAAGTCCTATTCATTGTAGGGGTAGAGTACCTAGGTTTTTTTTTTATTTGTGATATACCTGCACCAGAACAGAACCAATCTTTTCCTTAATGTAATTCTAAAATTCAACTGGGAGTCCATATGGCCCAGCAGTGTATGAAGATGGTAGCATGCTAAAGATTTTTAGAATTTTGTCTAGGGAGGAGGGAGGACAACTTATCTAACACATCTTTATCTTGTTTAGATATTTAGGGTAATTTAATTGATTGTAAAACAATTTTAGCTTTGACTGTAATGTTAACACATTTAGATTCATATAGGGACTTGTAAACTTAACTGGAATCTTTTATTTATGTCAGCACTGTCAGAATGAACCAAACCCTTAGGATCACTAATACCCAGAATAACATTCTAATTTTTTTTAAGCTAAAGGCAAATAGCTTTCCAGATTTTACTCCAGACTCTAATAAACACTGCCTTGTGTGAAAAGGAGCATACTGTGCTCTCTCATTATATATTTTATTCAATTGTATATGTAAGTAGGATAATTTGTTTAAACAGCTACTGACACCTCAAAGAAAATATTAAAAAAAATCATAATTAGATACAATTCTGCTTGCATTCCATTTCTATTTTATATAGTTCTCCTCCCAATTATTTATTACGAAGAACATTTGCATGAATATGTTATCTTTATCCCTTAGAGTCCCTTTAGAGTCCATCCGCCTCTATAGCTTACTCCCTACTTCAAGTCATAATCCTCTGTTGTGACATCACAATCTGTTGCCATGGAAGTAACTGTTATATCACATGCAGTACTCTATGTCTTCAGGTAGGGAGAATGCAGCAGGAACAGATAAACTCTTCAGGAGCAAAGATCATGTTTTCATACAGATTACCTCAGTAATAAATAACGGGGAAGAGGAATACAGCACTAATGGGAAATACAGGCTGGACTGTGACTCAATATTTGGTTTCGTTAAAGTTCTGCTGAACGTGTCACATGCTCTTTAAGTAAAGCATGTCTATTAGTTGGAGTTTGTTAATATTTATATTTATATTCTTGAATCTGTAATTGATTTTCTATCTAACTTTAGGTTTGCTGTTTTTTGAATCCTTAGAAGTCTATTATTCTGCCGCTGATATAGGATTTAAATGCTTCCCCAGAACATGCATGTTAGCTTTCTCCATTGTCATTAATTTCATAATAAAGTTTGATTTCTTAAGTTAACCAAGTTTTGAAAGATTTGCCTCTAAGTAAAGAACTATTAAAGCATTGCCTATGTTTTCTCTGTATGTTAATAATGATATGTGCAACAAATTTAAATGAGGCAATTGGGTTTCCAATGGAAGCAACAGCGATATTATTACACAACTGCCTGGGTACTAATATAAAGTCTAGTTTGCTATGTGAATTTTGAGGCAAAGAGTGAACTATATAATCACTTTTAACATTTTTTTTAAAGCCGTGCATCAACTAAACTTATAAAATGGCAAGAAAAAAAATCTAGAAATGTCACTAGCTGAGAGACATCACCTAACAATGCAACAAATCTCTATACATGCACATTCTGGTACTGAATCCCCCCCCCCCCAAAAAAAATACTTAGAGGCATTTTATAAGTGTAATAAGCCCCTCCAGTGTGTGCATCATAGTATTTTTTCCCAGGGGCTGAAGGACACTCGACCTTCATATTTGTGCCTTACTACACCATGGGGGTATGCACTATATAAGCAATAACCCATGACAGGGTACAGAGTTACAGGGATTTCATCCATGCCTCAGGTGCAGCATGAGACATGAGGCCATAGGCCGACTGCCCTCATAGCACCCAAAGCGTGGATTAAATCCCTATAACCCCATACACTTTTGTGGGTTATTGTGCTTATAACATGGGGTTATTTGTTATACATTCCAGTTCAAATACAAGAAATGTTACTGTATCCTGCCACCTTGAGAAGTAGTCCCCAGCAAGTAATGCACATGTCACTTATGTTATGAACACACAAATACAAGAAATACACTATTCCCATAATTTACAACATTTGTTGTCCATAACATATAGTGAGACATGTAAAAATATGCTTTGTTTTCAGTCCACCCCCCACACACATACACACACACACAGACACACACATGCTCCTCGGAGCACATCACCACAGTGTCAAGAGAAATGAGGGGACACTTTGAGCTCACTGTCATACACAGTAACATTTCTTGTAACTTATGGCATCTGCTGCTGGTTACAACTGGGGCATCAGGAACACAAGTGGAGTGCCAGGGATGCCACCATACTGAGCTGCTTGCTCTGTCTCTTTCTCTTTCTCTCTACACACCGTGCCATTAGCTGCTCACTGCTGCAGTCTCTCTGCACACACCGTGTGGATCTGCATATAATGCATTCCTCTGGGGCTGATTCATGGACAAAGTAAGTGACAGCACGGGGACCAGGGAATGTATTCCTTTTTTCAATTTCAAAGTTACACTCATCGGCTACCTGGCTGACGCACTGCTGCAGCACTTGCAGGGAAATTGTGTCGAGAGGTAGAGTGAGCAGCACACCACCCTGCTGCAAAACCAATCAGTCTCTCTCTCGCTCTCTCTCCATTGTCTAGCAGCACAGCAGATACAAAATCACTGTATTGCACTAGCTCCCTCCCTCACTAAACATATGCCTTTTGTCTCCCGCTTCACCAAATTTAAATGACTGCCTTTCCCTTTCCCTGTCTGCAACACACAGCAAGTCCTAATGGTACTTTCCAGGAGTCGCTCTGCCAAACTGTGGATTAAATAGGGAATTTAATCCATGGGCACGCAGAGTGACTCCACCAATTAGGTTGCACATTTTTGCCAACCCATGTTATAAAATCCTATAATGCACATCCTGCCATGGCTTATTACTCATCTAAATCAGATATGATACTACTTAGCAATTTCCGGGCAGAACAGTTAGAATCCTGAGTAAACATGGAACTTCCATCTAGAAAAGGATTAACAAACATGTTGAAGTCTCCACCCACAATTTGGTTGTTGTTAAACAACAGCTGCACCAACTGAATTAAAAAAACTGTAGAATTTCCATTTGGAGCATACATTTTACATATAGTCAGTTCATAGTTATCAAACTGGTTTGAAAGAATATGCCACCTACCCTCTTGTTTTGTTTTGTGATCTGGCAGAACAAAATTGACACCTTTCCTGATAAGGACTGCCACACTCTTTATTTCTTATTGAAGCAATCGTAAACTGCTTTACTTACCCATGATTTACTTAATTTTCCTGCTTTGTCAGACCTGAGATGGGTTTCCCAAATGAGAACTATGTCTGATTTTAATGAGTTTAATTAAAGAAAACCTTTTGTTTCTCCTTCTATTTTTCCCCTGGGGCTCCTGCTGTTAGGTGGCTTTGGCTCACTCCTTAAGAGAGCTCTCATCCACCCTCTGTAAGCTGCATTGCTTGTTCCCCAACACCCAGCCTGATAACAGAAAATCCCCCATGGACTTCCCCCCATGGCGGGGCCAGGAGAGGGAGGGCCATCCCCCCCCCCCAGTACACAAATCCAGTTTGGCCAGCGGTGCTGAGGGTCAAGAGCATGGCTCAGGTATCATGGAGCCTGCAGCATCTTTTACTAGGGGAACCAGATCCCTTGACATTCCAGGAATGTTATAGACAAGTTATTTGTAGAATACATTTATGAGCAGAATATATTGTGCAAAGGGAGATGCCTCTTACAACTTTCATATCATAGTAATTTTGAAGCATTCTACAACTACTGTATAGAAAATACATTTCTTTGTGTTAAGTATTACATTACAAATAAACAAATAAAAAAAATCTTACACCATAAAACTTCACAGATCCTTTCTCCTGCGCTTAACTTAGAGAATTCAATAAGGAAACTATTAACAATAGAAATGAACTAATTAACGCATCTTCTACAGTCAAACACAAGAACAGCAAGTATAAAAGAATTGAACCAGTTTAGCTGTTGGATTACAATGACTGTTCTAGTTAGGGACAAAAGATACTCAAGACAATAGTTACTGGCTCAATAAGGGGCAAACTCAATTTGTTGGAAAGAGAACCTGCCCTTAGAACCTTTGCCAGGTATCATTCAAAACACAGTGAATTGAATCCACCTATACAAAAGAAAAACATATTTAAATAACAGCACATAGCATGTTAAAAATTTGCCAGCGATGTAAAGAAGCACTTACATAGTCTGGATATTGACATTAGTCGTAATTATAAGACAGAAGCCTATAAATTTGGTTGAGTTGAACAGAAAAAAAATTGAAGGTTTGTTAAAGTACTGCTCTGATATTCTGTATGTCAGTAAAGCAATGAGGAACTTTTCAAAAGACCAAGAGACCTACAGTATGCAAGGTAATGTTTCATGTGTGACCTTTACTCACACATTCTGCTGTCCTGTAGGTGCTTGTCAGAGGCTTTTAATAATTATCATAAGCTGCATAGCTTAGAATACAGTCTCAGTGAAAATGAACAACATTGGTCATTCCAGTGACCCAGGACTCCAACATGGGGCCAATTCACTGCACAAAGAGCATATTTACTGCATATAGTCTTCATCTGACATCTGGTATATCCAACCACCACCTTAGCATGAAAACACCAACCTAAGGTAATATCTCACTTTAAAATAGTATGGATATTCTGGGAATTCATTGAGCCACTGTAAGTGTTGTTGAACCAAAAAAGATCATTAGAATAAACATATTATCACTCCTAATGATATTTTATACACCTAGGTCTAATGCAGATCAAAATATAATAAGAAAAATAAATTGAATTATAATAATATGAGCTGAATTAGGTCACTTACGTTATTTGGGGGGAAGGCAGACATTTCATATCTCTGAAACCTGTAGACTATATAACCTTTCACTTAATATTAGGATAAAAAAAAGTTAATACCTCTGGCCTTCAGGAATTACATGTAATAAAAAGAGAGCACAGTGTATACAACCCTAGTAATGAGGACAAATCACCTGCCCCTACACAACGAATCTTAGTAGCAACCAGTGAAAAAATAAAGTTTCTGTCTTTGCCAAGACCTTAAATAATCATTGTTTAGAACTGACTGCAGCTGATAAACTGCAGATATAGGAAAGATTTTTAATCAATAAATAATATTTCTCAGTTCTTTTTAGTTTTTCACTGAAGCATACTGTACTTCATTTGCCCGGGAAACAGAACTTGTATTTGCTTAGGAGCCTCAGAATACTGTAAGTGTGAGCAAAAAGAGCTACCTGCAGTGAAAATATTAGCAAGGAGATCTTATTGCAGAGCCCAGGATGAGAGACACTGTAGGCTGCTTTAGTTCTAAAGGTGGGATCAAAGCCGAAGATTTATTGTTTAGAGCACATTCAGTGATGGAGCAGGAAGAGCCCAATGTCTTGCTGCTATCATGGCTATAACTCCTTTCCCTGAGCTCTACAAGTTGTGTGTGTGTTTGAGTCTCTTGATTAGGACTACAAGTTTTGCTTATTTTTAGTTTTCCTGCTGAGACTGTACCATACAGGGGAATTAAAAGTTAGCTTTGTGACTGAAGCACAAGACATCGAGGACTGCAAGACCTGCTGAAAAGCCCCCAAACTGTTTTCATGAACAAAGTTCAAGGTATGCACAGCGGTTGAGGCCGTCTTTCAAAAATGGCTGTTGAGTTGTTAGGACCTTACATATTAAAGGCATTATTCTGATAAGTGTTGGGCCAGTGCCATTGGCTAAAAGCCCTTGCAGATTCAGGGAGAGTGAGAGGCCACATTTCTGGGAATTTGAAGTATATCAGGCTATTTAATCTAAGATTTGACCTCAAGCTTCTGCAGCATATGGTAACTCCTCCGATTCAAGTTTTCTCCAAGCACTGCTGGCACCGGCGGAGTGCTTGGCATATTCTGGCGAAATCACCCAACTACCACTAAAGTTGATCACCCTTCAGTCAGCTCCTTTGAACACTGAGTATTGCGCTTTCCCAAACCTCTGCACTCTACTATCATTTTACTCTATCACCGGCCCAAAATGGCTATTGACTATTGACTTTCTTTGAGGATTTTTCTTAACTTATGACTACCTTAGTTCCACAGTCACTCTGTCTCCTGATTATCAGGGATTTTCACATCCTTCTAAATCAACCTGAAGAATCCAACGCCATGCAGTTCACAGATCTTTCTAATATCTTTAACCTCTCACAGCATGTAAACACCCCACTCAAAACACGGGTCACTGGCTGAATTCAGTTATTTCTTGTGGCCTTCCTATTTTGCCTCTCATCCGCTATGATTGGGCCCTCTCTGACCATCTTTTACTGCACTTTGACAGCGATTATTTTTCAGATGAGAGGGTGCACCAGGACAAGAGGACATGCAATGAAGTTAGAAGGGGGAAAATTTAAGAGGGATGTGAGGAAGTACTTCTTCATTGAAAGAATGGTGGACACCTGGAATAGTCTTCCAGCAGATGTGATGGGAGTAGTGGAGGACTTCAAGCATGCATGGGATAGGCACAAAAGAATTTTAATAGAAAAGGGGGGCAGATATAGCTGGAAATCAGGTAGAGTCTGCGGTGACAGTATAGGCAGAGACAAACTAGGCAGACCGGGTGGGCCAAGAGGTCCTTATCTGCCAACAAATTCTGTTTCTATAATTCTTCACCCAAACTACAGTCCAATTCTGATCAAGCTCCTACCTACGTCAAACATGTCTTATGGAACAATTAGTCATTCTGCACTCGAAACTGAATTAACTAGTTGTCTCAATGAATAATGCTGTACTGATTGTTCTGAAACCTTAACAAATTGGTGTAACCAATCCTAAACCTCAGCTTTGGATACTCTTGCTCCTTTCAGATCATCCAAGGCACATTTCTGTCCCCTAAGTTCTTAGTTTGCACTCATCTGTTGAAAAAGAAATGGAAATGTCGGCAGCTGAAGTGAACGTGGCAGAAATGGTCTCAGAGTATTTCAGGAACTGTATTACAACCAGTGTAAAAAATACAATAAACTCCTCCAGGAAGCCTAAATAAACTACTGCACAATCCTGTTTAATAGCCAGGAAATCAACTTCCAGGCAGTTTTTTTGTACTACCAATATGCTCACTAAACCAAATGCTCCTTCGCCTTTTTCAACATCATCTGCCTTAGATCGTCACAATTTCTTTTACAACAAGGTGAAGCAACTGGCCTCACCCATCTCACATGTGTTCCCAGCTCTTATGGCACCAGGCAGCACTTGCCTTGCCAACATCTCGACCTTCAAATTGTTCACAAACGTTTACATGCTTGCAGTGCTAAAAAAAGAGCCGGATGTAAGTCATCTACTCTTGACCCTCCACTCACCTGGCTGATCAAAGACTTTTTTATATGAGCATATGAAAATGTCGAGTCGAGTTTGCTCAATTGTGCAGCTAGCCCCTCATCTCACAGCTGCCCCTCCCACTCCTTCCATCCACCCTTCCCCTTCCCCTCACCCTTGCCCACCCCCTCTGAAACTGCCCACCATCTTACAGGCCACTACCTCCTGTGGTAGAGCGTTACACTTGCCCACCACCCTTTTCATGAAGAACTGTCTCCTTACCTCCCTCCTGAATCTATATTGTGTCCCTGTATTTCTGCTGACTCTGTGACTTTGCATATAAATTTTTTTTATTTGTATTATTCCACTGGAATTGGTTGTCATGTATTTCTTGATTTTTTTTCCTGTCCCCCACCCCCAGGTCAGAACTGGGAACAAACCATTTTTGACACTGTTTGCTTACCTGGTAAAATATGTTACTAATAAATCATAAATAAATAGTATTCTAATTTCTCACATCACAAGACTTATTAACTCCTCATTATCCACTGGAGTCTTCCTTATCTCATTTAAAACTGCAATGATCCTACCTATACCACAAAAACCTTCTCTGAATCCTGACACTTTGTCAAACTGTTGACCAAATGACCAATTGCTTAGCTGCCTTTCATTTCTAAGATATTAGAAAAGGCCATGGCTCATTTACTCACAGAATATCTCTTCTTTTTTCTTTTTTTTTTTTTTACATTTATACTTTTTTTCCAGTAGGGCCTCCTGTCAGAATCAGCCCTGGTCACAGTCCCTGGGACTCCCACCTACCGTCAACTGCCGTTACTCTCTCTGTAGACTGTTACCCCCTGGCATACCCCCCCAGAGGGCGGGGCCGTGGCACTGGTCTCCTGCTATTCCAGTACCATGGAACAGGTATCTGGTTGGGGGAGCTTCTGGCGATAGAGGCTGATTGAAGCCCCAGGGAGGGCTTCATGAAGACGGAGGCTCCACCTTGCTTTTGCCCCAGTGGGCTGGGGCAGAGACATGCAATGACGTCCAGCGTCTGTCCCGCCCCAGAGAAACTCGATCCTGTGTTGCTACAGGGTGGCAACCTGGCCTCCACCAGGTGTCACTCCTGTGCGATCATAGGGCCCCCTTCCCCTTCCCCCAGAGAAGGAGAGCAGTCCTAGGGATGCTCAATCCTTCTTCCCCCGGCCGGCCCTCCGATGACCCTGATCTATTCCCGAACCCAGGTCGCCGGCGTCAGAAGCGGAAATCCAACCGCTGCGCCGACAGACCAGCTCAGAATATCTCTTCTCCAATGGATTTCTACTCAAATGTTACTCCAATTTTCGAAGCACGCACAGCTTGGATACAGCACTCCTCCAAGTGTCCCATGGTATTCTAAAATTCATAGATAGAGGGTTCTCAACCCTGCTGCTGCTGTTATGCCTCTCCTCAATATCTGATACGATGAACCATGAGAGCCTGCACTTTCATTTGACTTCCATTTAGGACTTTGGTAGTCCACTTCTCAGCTGCTTTCGCTCACACCTTAAAACTGATGACAATCAATCAGTTTCTACTCATCTAGACCCTTTACAGCCTGAGCTCTAGTAGGCTCCGTCCTTGTTCTCCCCCATTTGTTTTATACATGGAATCTCTGGCAGACATCACACGTGTACACGTATTGTCTTGTCACAGTTACGCAGCCAGTACCCAAATTTAGGCTCCAGCGACTGACTCTTTACAACTGATGCTCACTTGATTGTCACACTGTCTTTCTGATACACAAGCCTGAATGACAAAAAATAACCTTCTGCCTGTAAAGCAAAAATAAAAAAAAACACCATACTTCTGAGCAATACAAGGGTTAAGATCAAAGCACTTTATCAGACATTGGTCTACATCTTGGTTCTGCTGTGATCCCTCCTACAACTGCTACACAAAGCCTTGCTGTTCATTTTGATCAATCTCACACAAACAGTATTGATAGTTTTGCTTTTCATTATCTACGTGTAATTGACAAGATCTGCGCCTCCATAAATTGGAACACCACAGCAACTCTTGTTCACTACAATTCCAGTAGACTGTGGTACACCGGCTACATCTGCACAGAAGGATGCTAAGATATCGCACCCCTGCTGCCCCCCCCCCAACCACCAGGGCTTTACCAGCCTAGTTTGTTCATTTATTTATCTGACAACTTATTTCTGCAGGATAACCCAGCTGAGACACACCGTCTCATGTTCAGTGAGGTCCTGCTTCTATCCATTTCCACAGCTGAGCAGACTGGAGCACAGGAGGTTAAGTGACTTGCCGAAGTTCACTCAGTGAGTTTTTCACTCTGGCAGAGTTTGAACCATTGATCTTCCAGTTCCCAAGTCAAAGTTCTAACCACAAGACCACACTGCCTCCTATGGCTTATGGCACCCAAATATTTCAAAATTGCAATGCAGCCAGTGCTATCTCTGTAAAAAGAACAGTGACTTTTAATATGTTGGAAGGGCTAGCATAGGAATTGTAGGGCTTTGCCTATAGTTCAGAGGGGCAGCAGGTGGTCACATCATGCCCCCATCCATGTGATTAAAATTGTGCATGTCTAATTGTTGGTATGACCGCGTGATTGCCCCCCCCCCCATGTACCTTTCAGCTGCGTGGCTCACCTCCTGGCTTTCTCCCTCTTTTCAGCTTTGACTGCCCTGCACCATGGGGTCATGTGCGGCCTACCAGCTGTTCCCATCCACTTCTTGGTTGGCATTTGGTCTTCGGTGGATCTCTGTACTGTGGCCATTTGCTCCTGCTCTATGCTTAGGAGTTTTCAGAGACCAAAAGTTGTGCTGCTGTTTCGAGCAGCATACCTCTCAACCTCTCAGCATTAAAATGGATAACACTGGCCTTCAAAATTCTAATTACCAGAATGTGTAGCACACTCTTATTTTAGTGAATTATATGTTGAAAAATAGTGAGCTCCATATGTTCAGTGACAGGGAATGTTTCTATCAAGTTAGTTCAATGTTTTCATAGTTTGTGTGTCCAAAAATAACTGTAACGTTATGGGGACCATTAAAGAGCTGGTGACACATTCAGAAGAACTTTAACAAAAACGTAATATTTAGGCACTGTCCAGCTTGTTTTTCCCATTAGTTCTGTATTCCTCCTCCCCATTATGTAGTAGTGAGGTCATCTGCATGAAAACAGGATCTTTGCTCCTGAAGAGTTCATCTATTCCTGCTGCTTTCTCCCTACCTGAAGTCATAAAGCACTGCCTGTGACCTCATAGTTACTCCCACGGCAACAGATTGTGATGTCGCGCAACAGAGGATTATGGCTTGAAGTAGGGAGTAAGCTATAGAGGCAGATTAACTCAAAATGAACTCTAAGGGAAAACAATCATATATTCATACACATTTATTAGTAATAAATTATGAGAAGAAGAAATATATAAAATATAAATGGAACGCAAGCAGAATTGTACCTAATTATTATGTTTTTTAAAGTTTTCTTTGAGGCATCAGTAGCTCTTTAATAAACCTTCATGGAGCAAGGGTAAATTTGAGTGTAAAAATCATAGCGCTATGTGAAATTCACAGCAATTGAGAGGTATGTCGAGCAGTGATAGAAATCTTACTCTCTCCCCTCATACTGAGCAGTTCTTTTTGAAGCCATGTTTCTGGACTATGTCTCTGATGCCCCTCCTCCCTGCTGCCACCCCAGGGTCATAATGCCCTGACACACGTGGCTTGCTCCTGTATCACAATTCCTAGGGCATTAGTGCCTAGTCTCCCAGATGCATTCAGGTACTACCTTTTCCCTGTAGCCTTTACCACCTTTCAGTCATTTGGTGCAGCATGCCTTTACCCTCTGCTTTAGTTCCTTGCTTTACAGCACAGTTTTCAGCCTGTTTCACATCTGCAACCTGTACTCCTCACTATCCTCCTCACAGATTTACTGGCGTGTGCCACCATTTGTTTTAAATCATGCCTTCAGTTCAGGCATGTATTCCATCAGTTTCAGTCCATTTTTATCTGCCTGCTGTGCCTCATTTGCCATTTGCTTCCAGTCAGCCTTTCAGCCTTGCTGTATTCCATCCTACCATGTATTCAGCGGCTGTCAGGCTTTGCCCTCAGCCTCTTGCTGCTCTCACGGACGCATGCCGGACGCATGCCAACCTTGTCAATATCATGGCTTCCAGGGACCGCTTGCCATGGAGACTGATGATTTTACTCTGCTCCCTTGAAGTCTGTATCTTGAGGATGGGTCCCTTGACTTGGGCGGGGTTCTTTTTTGTTCTGCCCTTTGAGTGAGAATGTTCTACTCTCTTGCGGACACTTTGGCCATGAAGCTTGACTCAGTGGCACCTTTTGATGTTGTGAGTATGACTTCAGCTACCTAAGGGTGGGGCCTCTATGTCCTAGGTGGCTCCTTTAACTGTGTAGACCATGTCAGCAGCACCTCCAATGGCTAGTCCTCCCCATGACCACCTAAGAGTCACCTAGGCACCACCTACTTCCCTTCTTCTAACCCTCAAGGGCAACGATCTTACAACTTCAAAACTCTGCCCCTCAATGGCTCAACTCCAATGCTTTGGCCCTCAAGGGCTCAGTGTCTTCCTTAGGCATCCTTCACTTGGAGGCCAAGTAAATACCTCTCAGCAGCCATTGATATCCTCCTGCCAGCCTTGAAGGGGGCCTCCTTCAGGAGGAACCTCCTTTAGCTTCAGAGATCAGTTTGCAGCACTCTTATATTGTCCCTGTTAGAGGGGTAGAGTAAGAGCCCTTACTCTAACAGATCTTCCCCTGAATTGGGTTTCTAAATTGCAGTAGCCGAACCATCACTGATTCTATCCCTAGCGTGGAGGGAAAGTAACCAAGGCCTTGGATCCCCAGAGGTTTCCTTCTGATGGGAAGATTTTCCTCTTCTCTATGCCAAAGGTCATAAATAACTGAGATTGTCTCCGCAGGAGTTGAAGTAGACTGGTGGTTCTGCTGGAGCTGGGTCTCAGTCTGGCTATGTCTCTCTTATCCTTAGGGAAAACTGTGCTCATCTGTCTTCCACTGTACTTTTAGGGCTCTTCCCTAAGATGCCTTTGGTTTTGGGACCCTGTCTCTGTGACACCTCTAGGGGTTGGAAACCTTTGTTAGGGTTCCATGTCCTTGTGACACTCCAACAGAGTGGTGGCGCCCCCAGCAGGGACAGAGAGAACATAAGCCAAAGTGTACCATTAAACAAGCACTTCATGCTACTCAGTCTAGTCAGTCCTAACCTACTCAGGAGCCAGTGATGACCCTTTGAACTGTATTATATCGGTAAAGTTCCACTATGCTGTGGCAGACAGCAAAAAATTAGTTTTGAGTTCTGTTAAGATCTAGTATAATACTACTTCATTTAAACAGGCATCTTTGCTTTTCAGCTCAGCCCAAACAATACATTCAAACACTCTGGCAGAATACAGCCAACTCACAGTGGTAGATTATATTGCTCAGATGTAGAACTGTCACTATGCACCACGTTTTCCCATCATTTCAGAGAAGCTGTTATTAAATTAGGTGTTTTCTGTACCAAAGGCAAAAAAAAAAAACTACAGCTTCATTTATTACTGCTAAAAGGTTTAGATTCAACTGAGACCTCCCCCCCCCCCACCGGCATATATGTGTGTGTGTGTGTGTCTGTGTCTATTTATTTATTTATTTTTTGCTGCTGACGCGCATTCTATATGCAGACTCCATTGATTGGTGCAGTCTAATGGGGGAGAGGATTTGTCAAGTCAACAGTTATTGAAAAATACTCACAAGCTATAATATGGCTTTAGATGAGCAGTAACCAAGCCAATATAATGAGCGTTCTCAATGACTGTGGATGGGAACCCTTCTGTCAGTCAGTATCCATTCAAGATAAAGGATGTAACCATTTTACAAGGCATGGCTTTTAAGTAGCACCAGGGAAAAGCTAAATGGGAAAGAAGGGACCCTGTCTGGGCATCAGGGAGTTATAGAAGGATGGGATCATCTATTCTGGCCAGGAAAGGAAAGGAAAATTGGTCAGGGTAAAGAAAGTCTCAATCCATCCTCTGAGCAGGGAGACAGCGGTTGTTTGTGTTCCTCTTTAATCAACACAAGTGACTATTATCTGGCTGCATGATAACTGCAGCCGATAAAAGTATTAGCCCATACTATTATGCTATATTAGTATCAAATCCAGGTCTTAATTTTTTTATTTTAATTTACTCAAACATATGTGATCCAGCTAGTAAGGGAATCAGAGGATTAAGCAACCCATAATGGTCCAAACCTGGAAGCAAATCGTTTTACGTGACATGAAGAAATATTCTCATGCACAGTATACTGTATTTTGTTTTCTATAGGCTTGAAATAAGAAGCCTTGACTGGCAATTGCACAATATACAGTACACATTCATTGTGCTTTAGAGATCAAAAGACACAGTTTAACTTAGGAAGGTACCATGGCCACGAGATTAGCGCACCAAGCTGTTAAACTGGAGACTCAGCGAACCTGGGTTTGAAACCCACAACTGCCAGTTGCATACCATATAACCCAGAGCAAGTCACTCAACCTCTGTGTCCTTCTAGGATGCACCTGAAAACAAACTCCAACTCAGTGTGCCTTTCCTGGCTAAACATTCCAAGAAAATAACAAAAGAAACTCAAACTGTTTTGGGGGGAGATTCTGTAATTATTGTTCTCACAGGTGTAGAATATTTATTAGTGATTTTTTTTTTAGTGCTCGTAAAAGATTTTAAATTATAGCCTGTTATAATGTAGCATGTCTTGTCTTAAAAATGGGTCCTGGGGGGCTCTACACATCGAATAAGACAGTTCATTAAAGGCATCTTGGATCATTCAAGACGGATGCTGGGGGGGGGGCTGTTGATTCACTGGTAGGGCTATGGTACATGACACTGGCGACCTGGATTCAGGAAGAAACCCAGGTTGCCGAAGGGTTGGTAGAGGGAGAAGGAGTGAGCATCCCAAAGGATGCTCACCCTTTTTGGGGAGGATGTCTGACTGTGCCACGGTACATGTGGTTCCTGTGGATTTGGGCAAACACAGTTCCTCACTACCAGCAGAAGGACAGGGGTAGTCGGCTGGCTTCCACATGCTTATGCCTGTTGCATGCATACACGTGTGCATTTACACCAGTGACTCTGGGTGAGGGACAGAAAAACATAGCAAATCCCCAACCGGACACAGGATGATACCAGCATCCTGCAGGTCCTGAACCCCTTCCCCCCATGCCCTGCTTAATGCACATTTGCTCACCATTGGGACCCGGTCGCATCTCAGCAGCCTCACTTTGGGGGGTACATCATGGGGCATCAGATCAAAGTCAGTCCTGGGGATGGTGGGGTTACAGGGCTGGGGACGCCAGAGGAAGGTGGCACAGGCCACAGCTGGCAGCAACAAGAGTAATTAAAAATATGGATGCTGTGTAGAAATAGTCAGACATATGGTATGTTACAAAATGACTACAAAAATCATTTAATCAAATAGGCTAACATGGAAATTTTCCATGACCACACAAATACAGCTAGTACCAGCAGCATAAATCTCATTGAAAAACTTATATCCCTACACCACTATACAGGAAGTTGAATACAGAAAGGCCTTGCACTCTAGTGACACTCAGTGGCCAAATATTAAGCTACACGCTTTTAAGGACCTTTAGAAACATAATTTGTCAGCAGAAAAGGATTACTTGGCCCACCCAGTCTGCCCTGTCTTTATTTTATTAAATGTAACTTTACATTCTACATTTTATTTTAAAATTATAAATTTTATATTTTCTGTTTACATATTGAGCCATTCCATTAATTAACACAATAAGACACTCCAGTCATTGGTGGAATATATACTGCCTCTGGTTGCTTAAAGGCACTTGACTTCACCTTGTGCCTAACAACTCACAAAGACATGCATATATTCTTTAACAAGCCTACACCCTTTCATGTGTTACTGCTTACTTTTTTAAATCAAACATTTATTGGTTTAACAACTACAAATGGTAAGTGATGATAAAAGACATGCAACATGAAGCAAATGCCTAGCTGAGTTGGATTCTCCCCCAGCCCCTTGAAATACAACTCTAGGTGTGAACAGGTGTTTAACAGTAAGCAAACCAAAATTCCTAGAATTCTTAAATTGTTTGGTGACAACAGTACATGTACCATAAAGGTGAATCATATTCCTATACTAAACCATACATCACTCACTATAACACAGAAAGGCTAGTAGTGGAAAGTAATTATCCCATCTTCTATTTGAGTGAACTGAGGCACCTGGGAAGTATACACTCACCTAACGGGGGTTTGTGCTAACCAGGTAACAAATATGCAGATAAGAAGTGTCCTTTAGGTATTTTACAGTGTGTAGAGTTGAGGTATGCACCCCTACACAGCACAGCATTTGTCCCGTCTATGAGTTACAAAGTAGTGTACCCTTTCATGGCTGGCAGCTTATCCCAGCTCTGTTAGTCACTCTCATATGTCCAGTAGTTGCTGTGATCTCCAGTGTTGAAACACTAGCCATTTAGCATTGGTCAGGCCCTCCCAGTTGAGGTGTGGGTGCTTGAGTGTTGTCAGTGGGTCAGTTGCAGCCACGTCTCCAGTCATTACTACTGGGGCTGAGAGGAGAATGGGCTTCTTTAGTATGTCCCCACAGCCCCTCTGGATCCTCTTCCAGCATTGTTGCAGCTTCCCACAGTCCCACAACAGTTACGCGATGGGACCTGTACCAATTTCAGATGTCCAACAGGTACACTGGCAGTCAAACCCCATTTGAGAAGTTTCTGTGGGGGTTCTGTGCCAGCGGTGGAGTACTTTGAATTGGGTGAAGCGGTTCCAAGTGTCCCTGTTAACTGTGTGGAGTCTGGTCCAGCAGTGTGATCATTCCTGTGGTGTAATCTCGCACTCAAGTTCCACAGCCCAGCATCGCCTTAGCAACTCTGTATGGTCTGCTTCCAGTCCTACTAGTTTTTTTATATACGTGGCTGACCTTCAGTCTGTTACCACAGGGTGGATGCACGATGGTCTCCAATCCACCTGGTGCCATCCAGTTATGACCTAGTAAGTCTTCCATGGCATGCCTTAACTGGGGGAACTACCAGGGCTGGCTCTTGATGAGAGTAAACTTGGATTGAAGTTGAACAAATGATTTGAGGTGTCCAGAGGTGGGGTCTATCAGCTGGCAGTCACTGAATCTCTTTTGAGGCCCAATTCTGCTAGAGTATGGCACGTTTGTCAATCATGAGGCTCTGGTTATTCCAGAGAGGGAAACATGGGGAGTGAGTGGGGGCCCACATAGAGAAGTATAGAAACATAGACTTTGACGGCAGATAAGGACCGCTTGGCCCACCCAGTCTGCTCATTTCCCTACCTATTGGATAAACAGCAGATCCTAGTTAATCAACAGCCTACTTCTTCCTAACCCTCACCAGAATTGCCTTATGTCTGTCCCATGCATTCTTGAATTACCCCACTGTTTTTGACCCCATGGCCTCCTCAGGAAGGCTGTTCCATGTGTCCACCACCCTCTCTGTGAAAAAATACTTCCTCACATTGCCCCTGAGCTGTCCCCTCTCTATCTTCAGATTGTGCCCCCTTGTTCTTGTGCATCTCTTTTTCTGAAAGTTGCTACTCTCTCGAACTTTGTTGATTCCCTTGCAGTGCTTGAAAGTTTTTATCATGTCCCCCCTCTCACTCCTTTCCTCATCATCACCTTTGCCCATTTCTTCTGGACATTGGCAGTGACTGCTAGGGTCAACCTCAAGTTGGAATCTAGGTCCAACCCTAGGACTGCTTGCTTGCATTCCACCCACCTGGGCCTGTATGCTTGTGAGAAATGAAGGAGTAGGTGGGCATTGAGCTTCATTTCAAAGTCAGGCAGGTACATTCTCCCCTTGTATGCTGACTGTGCTAGCTTGTTGAAACTAAGGTGTCTTGGGTCTGGCCCCCACTGAAAATGTAGCATCACTCTGCGGAGCAACTGGAAGAGCTCCCCTGATCTTGAGAGTGGGATTTGTTCAGTAGGTACAAGATCTGGGAAGCTGCCATCATCTCTAAAGCATGAGGTTCTACCCCAGTGTGACAGGTGTGGCTTACTCCAGCTAGCTAAGTTCAGTACCATGGATGCTAGCAGGGGGGCCAGGTTACATTCACCAAGGGTCATGTTATTTCTTACTTAGGTTATGCATACTAATGTGCACAGGATCAAAAGGTGAGTACAGTGGGCAGACGCACTGTAAATCCACCATGATGTCAGAGTGCGGATATTCTGGCTAGAATGGATAAGCTCCTATGCCTATAACCTGAATAAACTTGTGCTTCATGCAGTTCTCAAAGGTGCTCAAGAAAACAGCAGCTTTGGCTCTAGCAGCAGCTTTAAAAAAAACATCACCACTGATACTGTGCTGCAGATTCTGCCATGGTCACATTACTTCAAAGTTCTGCTGGTAAGACCTGTGGTAGGCCAGCATACAAAGCACCAAAGACAGCACCAGGGCATAACAGTAAGCAAAATGTTTATGGCCATGCCTAAGTCCCACCGCCCTACACTTAAATACTTTCCCTGATAAGGTAGGCACGACTATGGCTTTATGTCCTATCCACGTGATGATAAATCTGACATCACTATGTCCCCTACATATCATGCTAGGGCATCAATTGATTGACCTTCGACCCTTTATATAGCTAGTACGGTCAAAAATAGAATCATAGTTCAACCCAGTCTCAGATTTCGGTCTTTACAGAGACATTTGTTGCCAGAGTTCAAAAGGGTACCACAGAAGCAGTCAGTAAAGGTCAAGCACTGCCCAACACACGTATTCATTTTGTGTATTTATTTACTTGATAACTGAGAAAGGCCCATAGACAGAAAACTACTCTTCAAACAACATGAAGTTTTGCTATATTATGACAGATGCAGTTTGTCCCACCATTAGAACTGTTCCGGAGGTGAAAGAGTTAACTTCCATGCAGTGCATGGAACTTAGAGTGCGAGCTCGGTTAGAGAAGCTCTGTTAGGGTGGTTTCAAACCGAAACCGTCAGATTCTTTACTCTGCCTCACTGAACAGTCGCTCCGGAGATTCCTCCTGCTGCTCGGTTCATTTTCTCGGTTTAAAGTGTCTTTTCTCGGTTAAATTCAACCGCGATATTCTTTATTTTAACCACAAACTGATCGGTTCAAGCTCTGTCTATGGTATTGTAAGTAATAGATAGGTTTTCTGTGCGGAACTTGTAAATGTTTATCGGTTCGGTTTGAACCGATCAAATTGTATTTAAACTTTATTCTGAAGCCTTTTAAGGCTTGTTAGAGTGCGGTTCCCGGTTCTTATCGGTTCTAAAAAAAAGGATTTCATTACGTTTTTTCCACGACCCGTGACACGGTGGGGAACCGATAAGGGTGTCTTGCCTGGCACTGCCATCAAAAGGGCAAGTTTTTGGTTAGGCTGGCATTATGTCTGAGAAACCCAAAAGAAAAACCGGGCCCACTGGGTTTCAACACTGTACTGTCTGTGGGGAAGCCTTTGCCAAGGCTGACCCACACACCACATGTGTTTATTGTCTGGGGTTTGACCACCTCAATGCAGACTGCCAGATTTGCAAGAATTTCCCTGCAGCTACCCTAGATAAGAGAGTTGGTAGGCTCAGGGAACGAGAGGCCAAAAAGTCTGCTGACCCGGATGGCCAGCTGGTTCGGTGCCAACCGAACCAGAGGGAGTGCCCTCTGATCAGGGCCAGATTTCCTCGGGCAAACGTAAAGCTGACTCTGAGGAGCCAGTTCCAGCAAAGAGAACTAGAAAGTCAGCAGGTGTGGAGTCCAAAATCCCTTCTCCAACTGCTGCAGAGATAGCCAGGGCAATACAGATTGTCCAGTCACTGTCCCCGGTTCCCTCCAAACCGCCACTATCTGGCAAAAGGTTGGTTCGGTCGGTTCCACCGGTTCAAGAATATGATATAGAAGAGTTTTATGAACCAGAGGAGGGGGAGGATGATTATGATCAGTGTGAATGTGACTTTGAAAGTCTGGATGTGCCCATTGAACCGGACATCTCCCCAGACAGACCTTTAGGTGAATCTCCCCCTAGGCTTGCTGAGTCCCCTTCTCATTTTTTGTTTTATAAAAAAGTTGCTGAAACACTCCAGCTTCCTTTAGAGGCTGTGGATGAGCAAGAAGGAGCCTGACTATGTAGAGATGATGGATATCCCAGAGTCCAGGAGGTTGTCCATCCCTTTACATAAATCTTTAGGAAACAAACAATAAAATTTTAAAGCTCCTAATTCTGTGCCTCCTGTAGATAAAAAGATGGACAGGAGGTACACTTTGTCAGGTCCTGATACTAATTTCTTTCACAGCAATGCAGTCATGTTAGGTGGTTCAGGCTGCAGCCTGTGATAAAGCTAATATTCCCCGGCTTCACATCCTCCTGACAAGGACTCCAGGAAGATTGATGCCATGGCCAAAACAATACATGGCAGCGTCTTTGGGACTCAGACAAGCAAACTATATGGCTTATGTTGCGAGATACCAAAAATCTAGATGGGACACTGTCATGGCCTTAGCAAACAGGCCCTGGCCAGCTTGCAAAGGAGCTGGAGCAGGTGGCTGTTGATAGTATAGAGCATCTAAGGTGCAATTCCATGCTGCAGTGAATTCTAATGATGTATCCTCTAGAGTCATGGCTACATCTGTGGCTTTTCGTAGATTGGCCTGGCTCAGGTGTACTATTTTGTCACAGGATACCCAGTCTAAGGCTATGGATTTTCCTGTGGTGGGAAATTCTCTGTTTGGGGAGCAGACAGAGAATTATATGAAGAAAATGGATGAATATAGAACCACTTATAGGAGTGCACAGGCCAAGGCAGGCAAGCCACTCCTCAGAGGCAGCCCCAGGGGTGGGGCAAGCCTTTTCACAGGCCTTTTTACCAGACCCAGGCCTCCTCTTCAGCCTATGTTCAGAGGGGGTTCTTCAGAGGGAGAGGCAGACGGGGTACGAGCAGGCCTGCTCCCACCCCTCAGCCTAAAGCCCCTGCCAAACAGGCACCCTGATGGGATGTCCAGGGTTGGCTCCCCATTACCTGTAGGGGGCAGGCTGGCTTACTTCGTCCAGGACTGGGAGTCTTTAACATCAGACAGGTGGGTCCTGGAAGTAGTGAACCAGGGTCTGGTTCTCAGCTTCAAAAAATTTCCAAAGATGAGAGCCAGATCTTTTCCACCTGCAAACCCTTTAGAGACTCTTGCTTTGGAAACAGAAGTCTCAACCCTCCTGGCTCTCAGAGCTGTAGAAAGGGTTTCTCCCCTACACCAGGGCAGGGGTCTGTACTCCAGGTACTTCCTTACCCCAAAAAAGACAGGAAAGTGGCGGCCTATCGTGGACCTAAGATATCTGAACAAGCACCTTTTAAAACCAAAATTCAAAATGGTGACTCTGGGAATGATTTTACCCTCCCTAAGGCCAGGGGACTGGCTAGCTTCCCTGGACCTCAAGGATGCCTACTTCCATGTTCTTATCAGAAGCTCCCATCGAAAGTACCTCAGATTCGAACTGCCCTCAGGCCATTATCAGTTCAGAGCAATGCCCTTCGGCCTTACCTCTGCCCCAAGGGTGTTCACAAAATGTCTGGCAGTAGCAGTTGCTCATCTAAGAAGGCAAAAGATTGCCATATTTCCCTACCTGGATGACTGGCTCATTGTGGGTCAGTCTCCAGACCAGGTCAAATCGCACCTGCTAGTTACCCAGCAGCTGCTTACTTCTCTGGGCTTTCTTCTCAATCTTCCAAAGTCAGTTCTGGAACCTGTCCAGGTACTCACCTTTATAGGCGCAGAACTGGACACAAAGCAGGCCAGAGCCTTCCTTCCCCTAGAAAGGGTAAGGACCTCGGTGGCCCTGGCCTCGTCCTTCACTTTGCAGGTCTCTCGACCAGCAAGGCATTTCCTGCAGCTCCTAGGACACATGGCTGCTTCCACAGCTGTAGTGCAAGGAGCAAGATTTCAGAGGAGGGACATTCAGTTCCATTTGACAGCCTTCTGGTCTCAAAGAAGAGATCCCCTATCCAAGTTAATCCCAGTGACTCGAACCCTGATCCAGGCCCTTCAGTGGTGGCAGGATCAGAGCAATCTGAGATAAGGGGTGCCTTTCATCCCTCTGTCCCACTCCTTGACCCTTACTACAGATGCGTCCCTCTTGGGATGGGGAGCTCACATGGGCGACCTCTCCACCCAGGGGTTATGGTCCCCTCAGGAATCTCTGCTCCACATCAATCTGTTGGAACTCAGAGCTGTTTTTCTAGCACTTCAGGTTTTTTCTGCATCTGTTCAGAACAAGGTGGTACAGGTCAGAACAGACAACACCACTACAATGTGGTACATCAACAAACAAGGGGGCACTTGGTCTTCGGCCTTGTGCACCGAGGCCATGAAGTTGTGGTCCCTGGCTTATTCCCTGAACACTTCCCTCATAGCAGTTCACCTCCCAGGCAAGGACAATGTCCTGGCAGATGCTCTCAGCAGGATTTCCCAGGGCCATCACGAATGGTCACTGGATCCCCTAGTACTGGGGATAGTTTTTGCCAGATGGGGCACTCCTCAGATAGATCGTTTTGCAGCCCCAGACAATCATCAACTTCCACTTTTTTGTTGCAGGCCCCCAGTGTTGGGCTCAGTCCCCCTGGATGCCTTTCTCCTCGATTGGGAAGGGAAGTTTCTCTATGCCTTCCCCCTTCCTCTCCTGTTCAAGGTGCTAGTCAAAATCAGGTCCCAGCCCTGCAAGATGATCCTGATTGCTCCAGATTGGGCCAGGCAGCCCTGGTACCCACTCCTTCTGTCCTAGCAGTCCATCTTCCCTGTGCCTCCCCAGGAACCACAATCTGTTAACCTGTGCTCAGGGAGAGTCTGGTATCCGAATCTCAATCCCTCAACCTCAAGGCCTGGCTCTTGAGGGAGTTAGAAGTTGCTGATCTACAACTTTCTCAAAGTGTTCTCGAAATCTTAAGCTTCTAGGGAAGCCTTCCCACCAGGGCTACCTATAACTCCAAGTGGAAAAGATTTTCCATATGGTGTTCTGGAAGCATATTTCCCGGAATCTGCTGGTTACCCAATGTATTGGATTATATGGTCCATCTTAATTCTTTGGGACTGAGACCAGCTACCCTGAAAGTGCATTTGGCAGCTGTCTCTGCTTTCATTTCAGCAGGGAAGCCCTCTTCTCTTTCTGTTCACCCTGTATTTTCCAAGTTTTTTAAGGGATTGCTTCATACCAATCCTCCATTCAGGGACCCTGCCCCTGCTTGGGATCTTAATGTTTGCATTGCTCAGCTGATGCAACCCCCTTTGAGCCTCTGTCTTCAGCAGAGCTTAAGTATTTGACTTGGAAAACTGTATTTCTATAGCCATCACTTCTGCCAGGCGCATAAAGTGAGTTACAGGCTTTATCAGTGGAGACTGACTTTATTTTCTTTCACAGGGATAAGGTAGTCCTCAGGACTAACAGGAAGTTTTGCCTAAGGTGGTTTCGGTTCCACCTTAACCAATCTATTTCACTTCCAGTGTTCTTCACTGACCATTCCTCCTCTGGTGAGAGGAGGCTGCACAACAGATGTTAAGAGGGCCCTAAGTTACTACATAGAGCATACCAAGGGTCACAGGTTTGACTCCCTCCAACTATTTCTCACTTATGGTGAGGTTGGGAAAGGGAGACCTGCCACTAAGAGATCCATTGCCAGGTGAATTGTCTCTTGTATCCAATTTTGCTATCAAAAACTGGGTAAGGTTCCCCCCTCAGGCCTGAGGGCTCACTCTACCAGAGGTACAGCTGCATCTCTAGCTGCTGCTAGAGACATCCCTATCTTGGAGATGTGTCAAGCAGCTACTTGGAAAACAGTACACACTTTCACCAAGCATTACTCCCTGGATATCCAGGCCAGGAGGGATGCTCGGTTTGGCACAGCCGTGCTTCAGAGCCTATTCCCTAAGTAGGCTCTGTCCCTCCTCCATGGAGGTACTGCTGTGTAGTCTGCATCTGTCATAATATAGCAAGACTTCATGTTGTTTGAAGAAAAATTACTCACCTTAGTAATGTTGTTTCTTCTAATGGAGTCTGTATATTATAACCACCCCCAACCTGCCCCTCTCAGAACTTCTACTTGGTATGGGGTGGGCAGTCCACTGTTGGCACTTATTGATGCCCTTTTCATGTTTGGGTGTTGTGTTTTATTTATTTATTTTATCTTGTTGTTTCTGGTCCCCTGACTTGAGTCTTGGTGTTGGGACCAGGAAAATGTGTGAATATTTTAGTAGCCAGTTGGCTAGTGTAGGTTACAGCTTCCACACAGAGCCTTAGTGAGTTTTGCTCGTAAAGAGCTGATGGTTTCGGTTTAAACCACCCTGACAGAGCTTCTCTAACCGAGCTCGCGCTCTAAGCTCCATGCTCTGCATGGAAGTTAACTCGTTCACCTCCGGAGCAGTTCTAATAGTGGGACAAACTGCATCTGTCATAATATAGCAAGACTCCATTAGAAGAAACAACATTACTAAGGTGAGTAATTTTTTCATATTGTACGGCATCCTGAGACAAGAATTGGCTACATGAATACAACAGTAAACGCAGACATAAATTCAAACACAAAGTTATTCACTGCAATTACATCTCAGTGTGTAGTAAATACTGCCTAAAAGTCAACTTCAATGACATGATTGTAGGAGAATCCTCACTATGGTTCGATATAGAGTTCCAAGTTTTTATACCAATACTGTGGTTTATACAATGGTTGCATGTGCCAAAAAATTTCAATAAGCCCATCAGGACAGGCTCCATTACTTAGTGGTAGAAGTACAATTTTTTCCCTTCCGATATCACTTTGTTTATGCACCCTTTAAAGGATATGAAAATGCACACTGCCCTATTAAGGTCCTCATAAAAGGATATTTGCAACTAGTATTCTTGAGGGATTTCAACAATACACTACAAGCAGCTGCAGTCCAAGGTCAATGCTTCCTGTGGTTGAATAAGCTCATGTCTGATATTTAAAAAAAATGCAACTGTAATTGTCTACAGCAAGCAGGAGATGAAACTAATAGAAACACCACTCTTGTATGGCAGTATAACATATCATTTACTGCCTCCGCGTCCCTGCCGGGGACTGCTGTATTAAAATTACAAATTAATGTCTGATAAACAACTGCCATGAGCTTCTGAAGAAGGACTGGTTGGTCCGAAAGCTAGAGCACTTTGTTCTTGTTGTTACATCTATGTTGGTCCATTAAAAGGTATCAAATCATTTGCTTCTGGATCTACTGTTTTAGTAGTGAGAGCATTTTGCCTTATGTAAATAAAATGAGAACTGCAAGTGAGTAACAGGAACCTATCAGCAATCCCAATCTCTGGTTCAGATGCTTGTTTGGTCTGGTCCTGTAGTGTGCCATTAAAGGCCAAACCACTAACAAGCTGTCTGCTAGGCAACCGTATATAAGAACTGAGGTGCCCTTTATGTGGTGTTTACTCAAGAACTGCAAACATGTTGCAATGGGATAATTTGCAGTGACCACACTTCTGCTGCAAGTGCATGAAAAATCAAATCAAATCAAACTTTATGTATATGAAGGTGCTTTTCAAGAACCAAAGTGCCTGTACAAACATTTTTAAAAACTAATCCGATTAAAAATCGAAGTCAAAACTATTCCATTAAAATTAGCAATAAAATTCAGAATAAGTCAGGGTAAGCCAACTCAAATAAATACGTCTTTAGTGTGGATTTAAAAGATTTGGTGGACATGCACTCTCTCACCTGACAAGGTAGAGAGTTCCATAGAGTCAGGGCCGTGAATGCAAAAGCTCTGGCCTCAGAATTCTTCAAACGGCCCTGGGAACCTCCAGCAATCTCTCGTCGGTGGAATGGAGCGGACAGCAGGGGTGGTAGGGACAAAGGAGGTCTTGCAAATACTGTGGTCCCTGTTTGTGTAGGGCCTTATAGGTCAGCAATAGAAACATAGAAACAGAATTTGATGGCAGATAAGGACCGCTTGGCCCACCCAGTCTGCCCATTTCCCTACCTAATGGATAAGCTGCAGATCCTAGTTAACCAGCAGCCTACTTCTTCCTACTCCCACCCCCTAGAATTGCCTTATGACTGTCCCACGATGCTTGAATTCCACCACTGTTTTGACTCCACAACTCCTCCGGAAGGCCGCTCCATGCATCCACAACCCTCACTGTGAAAAAATACTTCCTTAAATTACCTCTGAGCTGCCCCCATCTTAAAATTGCCCCTTGTTCTTGCACACCTCTTTTTGAAAGATGCTACGCTCTTGGACTTTGTTGATTCCCTTGAGGTACTTGAAAGTTTCTATCATGTCCCACTCTCCCTCCTTTCCCGAGGGCTATACATATTAAGCCCTTAAGTCTCTCTTCATATGTCTTCCGTTGTTAGACCCTGCACCATTTTAGTTGCCCTCCTCTGGACAGCTTCCATCCTGTCTATGTCCTTATGGAGATTGGGTCTCCAGAACTGCACGCAGTACTCCAGATGGGGTCTCACCAGCTGTCTGTACAGAGGATAATAACTTCCTGTTTTCTACTGGTAATGCTTCTCCCTATGCATCCCAGTATCCCCCCAGCCCTCCTTGCTGCCCTCTCACATTGCTTGCCCACCTTTAGGTCATCTGATATGACTACCCCAGGTCCCTTTCCATTTTTGTTGTTGTTAGTATCTCACCCCCCATTGTGTACTCTTCCTCTGGGTTTTTGTTTCCCAGATGCATTACCTTGCACTTCTTAGCATTGAACCACAGCCCCTCCCTGATCTACTGCTTTGGTCACCCAGTCAAAGAAATCTATCAGATTTGTCTGGCATGACCTTCCCGCTGTGAATCCATGCTGCCTTGGGTCCTGTGCCCCTCTGGCCTCTACATACTCGACAATTCTTTCCTTCAGAAGTGATTCCATCATTTTCCCTACCACTGAGGTTAAACTAACAGGTCTGTAGTTTCCTGCTTCTGTCTTGCTCCCACTTTTGTGAAGGGGAATCACATCTGCCCTCCTCCAGTCCTCGGGTACCACCCCATCCTCCCATGATTTGCTAAAGAGGGTAGACAGTGGTGTCACTAGTTCTACCCTTAGTTCTTTTAGAATTCAGGGATGAATCCCATCAGGCCCCATTGCTTTGTCCACCTTCAGTTTTAAGAGATCTTTCAGAACCCTTTCTTCTGTAAATGGGCTGGTATCGACCTTGAAGGTGATTCTCCACCTCACTGGCAGCCAGTGCAGTTCCCGGAGCACAGGCGTAATATGACTGACTCTTGATGTGCCAGTCAGCAGCCTTGCAGCTGTGTTCTGCACAAGCTGCAGGTGGGGGATCTCCACCCCCAGAAGCCAAGTCAAGGTGGGAAGACACAAAGGCATGACTAATATGGGAAGGTCCTCAGGTGGAACAAGGTGTTTCACCTGGGTGAGGTTCCTCAGGTAATAAAATGAGGTCTTGACAATAGCTGACACCTGAGCCTTAAGCGTCAGTTCGGAGTTGAGAACAACGCCCAGGTTACACACCCATTCAGAGGCCCTCAACTGGTTGCCCCAAGTATAATACCAGAAGGACAACCAGGAGGAAGCCCCTCTACCCGACGACCTGGGTCCACAACCAACACCTCAGTCTTTTCGGGTTTAATCTCAACCAGCTGGCACTCATCCAGTCCTGGATCTTAGTGAGGTAGTTGTTAAAGACTGAGATAGCACCACCTTGCTCAGGTACAAAGGACATGTACAGCTGAGTATCATCTGCATAGCAGTGAAAAGTCAACCTGTACTTCCTTATAATGCCTCCTAGTGGCAGCATGTACACCGCGAACAACATGGGGGACAAAACGGAACCCTGTGGAACCCCACATGACAGGGGAAGAGGGGCCAAGGGAAGAATCCCTGACACCACTCTTTGAGACCTGCCTGTGAGGAAAGAATGGAACCATCTGAGGACTGTTCCCAACAGTTCACAGATCAACCTCAGGCGCTCCAGTCGTACCCCATGGTCCACGGTGTCAAATGCCGCTGAGAGATCTAGGAGAAAAAGCATATAGAATACCATAAAGTAAAACAAAAAGGCAGAAATTAAAGATTTAAGGCCCTAATACTGGGGAGCCAGCCTGCTGCAGACTACACTAGCAACTGTGCTATTCACACAGCTCCACTGTATGGCAAGCCCATCATGCCATAATTAACCCTCGTGGTGTAAGTGACATGGAGAAGTTTCCACTGGCAGTCACCAGTGGGAGAAAGCAAACAAGCCCAGTGTACTGTAACTGTTTTTGGACAAAAACTCTTGGTTTTGAATACACACATGGGGCTAATTCAGCAAGCCTTGATGCATTCCCAGTAGAGGACCCCAACGAGGAGGGGGCTGTCAGGGATTAGATCACCATCTTTTTAATCATCCCAGAGTAATCGGGTATGCATAGTAGATGTTGCTCTTGCTTATGAGGAGCTGGACTGGATTTCAGTCAGGGTCTTAGAAGGACAATAGCAATCCCCTAAGGCCTCAAAGTGTCCCCAGTTTAAAAACCACATTTAATGATTGGTCACATTCTATAGAGATTTCTGATGTTGCTGGCAGTTTGATTCTGATTCTTTTTTTTTTTGTTAAGTGAGAGATAAACTGCCCACTATACTGGTGTTACCACCCAAAAACATGTTTGTTTATATTCCTTGATCAACTCCCACTGCATCTATCCACGACTTGGGAACACCCCCACACAGATTAGCCACTCGTGATGCAGTGGGAGGAGAGGATAATATTGCATGATGAGTGGTTGCACTGTTTAGGGATGTTTCTAATGTTCGGGAAGTATGCAATAAGTGTAGACCAAGGATCTGAAGCGAAATAAGGTTGGGTATAATTACACCTTTAGCATGCATTTCAGTTCTAGTAAGAAAGGAAGCAGATAATCGTTCTGATTCCCGAACTTTGGAACTCATTACCACATCAAATAAGGCACTCCTCTTCCCCACACTCCATCTCCTCCTCCCTGTTTAATTTCTTCTCAACAAATTGTACCTGCACCTAAACTCCCCCACTCCCCCCTTTTTATTACTGTATGTCCATAACACTTCACTACCCAGCTTAATATAACCAATCTGTTGGTCTCCTCCTCCTCCTCCTCCCTACCTTATCCCACCCCCCTTTACCTGGGGCTCCTGTCCCTGACATGTCAAGATATTTTACTAAACAGTTGTAGTTCAATTGTATTAGCTCAACGACTTAGCAATCTACCAGTGCATGTACCCCTATTCAGATACCTAATGTTTCTGTGTAAAAAGCACTTTATGCTCCCCATTTGGGGTATAGATTAAGCTCATTATTTTGTCTTGCATCTTAAGTACTTCACAAATTGCCACATGTTTTAGCACTTCTGATTTTTATACAATTGTATAATTCCTGTAATGTATAAATGTATACTTGCCCTATACAAATGTATTTGCATGACTGTTATTCCTCTACCCCTTCCCCCAGGATGCACCAGGAGATGAGCAACTTGTTGTTCAATGTGCTTTTCCTGGTGAAACCTTTCAATAAATAAATAAAACAACCAACATCAATGAATTTTAGAGAAGGTAAGCAATCATAAAATGTGGGTTTTCAATTAGAAATAATATGTTGCAAAAAAGGTTTATAGTGTCCCTTTAAATGTCCATACATAAGGCCAGGCTAAGGGGGCACACTTTAAGCAGTTCTCTTTATCTGAGAGTCATTGTATTGGGTCACAGGTTCAACTTTTCGCATAGGAATCGGAAACCACACACTCAATTGGATAGTTCCAGCAGTCACTCACCGAGACAATGGACTGGCAGCCGCATTGCAGACCAACAATATTTATTCAATATAGAATAAGTTCATTGTAACACACAAAGTGATATTCCCTTCATAAAGCACCCAGACTAGGATTTTAAAAAGTGGGTACATAGCACTTGCGTCCATATTCTGGACATGTGCTGTGTCCTTGCAAACGCGTCGGAATGCTTGCGGCCAATTTTCACATATCTTGACACATCTGCAACACTTGCCTCTTTTTACAGCGAGATAAAAAATGAAAAATGCATCTAATTTAGCTGCATGCATCATTTTAAGGGTGCAAGTTGTGGCAATCACACCCAGACATTAGACCACTTTGTAGGTGGTTTTAGTATCTGGGCGGATGTTAGACAGCGGCGATCGTAAAATGGATGCAGCTTTCTGAAAATCTAACCCCCAATGTTTCATGCCATAAAGGAGGCCCTTTTTGAAGGTGTTGCCACCTACTGTGCATGACCTTAAATATCTCCCGATTAAAGGGACACTGTCAACCCTTTTTTTGCATCATATTATTTTATTTATTTATTTGTTTGAGGATCGGATAACACCTTTGAGCATAAGTGCTCTTTTCCAAAGGTTCCACGTCAGTTACAAACAGGTATACAAAACATTGAGACACATGAACCACATTAGTGGCAAATAGGTAAATAGGCATAGGTAAGGTATATACTATATGGAAACCCCACATTTTATGATTATTTACCTTCTCTCTAAAATTCTTGGATGTTGCTGGTTCTTTTATCTGCTTCCTTTCTTAGTAGAAGTGAAATGCATGCTAATGATGTAATTATGCCTAACTTTCTTTTGTTTCAAATCCCTGATCTACTCTTACTGCATACTTCCTGAACATTAGGAACACCCCCAAACAGTACAGCCACCAATGATGCAATAGTCTCCTCTTATACCACTGCTTTTTGAGTATTTAGATAGACTGTTCTGGGGTGTTCTCAAGTCCAGGAAAGAGGCAGTGGGATTGTAAACAAACACGTTTTTGTGTGGAAACACCAGTATTGTGGGCAGTTTGTTTTTCACTTTTAAAAAGAGAAAAGGAATCAGAGTCAAGCTGACCAACAACACCAGCAAATTCTACAGAATGTGAGCAATCCTAAAATGTGTTTTTTAAATTAGGGACACTTGTGGCCTAAGAGAGTTGACAGTGTCCCTTTAAAGTGACAGTGCAAAAAAGTTGAGAAGCAGTTATTAGGCAGTACCACAGAGTTCTGGAGTAGATGAGGAGAGGCTAGAGTGTAGACTGATGCTGGCTCTGTTGAAGCCGTACGTCTTCCATATTACCGGAGAATTGAGGTGCCGGCAGATAGCAGGAACCGCATGGTGTGCAGTGGGGGAGAGCAAGAATGCTATGGCCAAAACCCAGAGGTAGGCTGCTCCCTTGACTCGCTCCCTCTCACCCAGATCCACAAGACACTGTAGTGATTGAAACTTAGGTAGCCTGCACTGGCACATTGGTCTGACACCAATCCAAGTAAGGCACTGCTCGTACAAGCAAAAGAAAAATGAACGTAACTTTTTTTTTTTTACCACAACAAGACTCTGCTTCATTATCATGCTTTCCATGGTGCTTTTCACTGTGGTGGTGTCAGACCAGTGTGCTGGTTCCTGCCGTCTGCTGGCACCTTAATCCTCCGATAATATGGTGGACACACGGCTTCAACGGAGCCAGCATCAGTCAGCAATCTAGCCTCTCCCCATCTACTATAGAACTCTAGGAGCAGTACTGGTAGTGCTGTGACAATATAAAAATACATGCAACAACCTCTTCCTACCACTAGGGGCAATGGTTGTTCTCCAGCAGGTGCCTGACTTGAGAACTGCACTTTTGGTG
Organism: Neoceratodus forsteri; assembly: GCA_016271365.2. NCBI lineage: Eukaryota > Metazoa > Chordata > Ceratodontiformes > Ceratodontidae > Neoceratodus > Neoceratodus forsteri. The sequence continues at coordinate 963,707,786 of CM028136.1, forward strand.
GCAAGTCTCGAGGGATTGGGATGTGGGAGGAGCTTAGGATATAAAAAAAGGAGCCTGAGGAGGTGACCAGTAGCCAGACAGTCTAGGCATTAGTTTGTGAATCAGAGGAGCTCGAGGTTCATTCAATGGTTTCGGTACAGTTTTACCAGTGTTCGATCATACAGCAGCTGTATGTAAGGGAACCACCAAGAGGGTGTTGAGACCATGGGGTTCCCTCTCATGGGAGCACCCTGATGGCTGGCATGGATACTGTCCCTCCAAGCCATGGAGGGATTCCCTGGTGGGTCATGGATGGGAGGTTGGCCATGCCGAGCTAGTGGCATATGAAGATCCAGTGCAGAGAATACAGGTGAACTCAAGAAATACCTGTAGTAAGCTAGGAGACACTGCAGTGTGAGGGTACCTGTGACCTGTGGAGCTCCAGGGAGAGGGGACCAAAAGTGGAGGGGAACTCCACAATCTGTGCGAGGACAATGGCCTGGAGAATCATGGTGGTAGTATAGCATTGCACTGCAGCAGTAGCCAATGTGGGAGTAGGTAGACAAACTACCTTGTCTTCTTTACAGGGAGAGTTTGTGGGAGCCCGATGTAGTATGGCTAGAGCATCGCAGGCCTCAGCTGCTTCACCCATGATGTAATGCTTGATGTTCTGAAAGGTTTCACAACTTATTGAATGGAAAGCAGAATCAAGATAATGGTCTTTACAATCCATACATGCCTTGAAATATGAGAGACAGTCTGAATCCCAGAGAGGGAAAAGCCAGGACTAGTGATAGCCGAGTTGAAGGTGTAAGTATGATAGGATGATCATGCACTCAGAAATACATGCAGTGCAGAGGGTTTCCCCTTGAGTGGTGCAAACATCTGGTACCAGTGCGGGAAGAGGAACATAATATTATCTAGCTCTGAAGAGCTCTGTATTCAATCATGACTGTAACAGTTAAGCAGCCTGTATGCAAAATGCGCTGATGAAATGGGGTTCCTGGATTTTAGCTGATTTGGAAATGAACTGAAATAGTTACCATGAAGTAAAGTAATGCGTGCTTAACATCGGTTTCATGTGATTTCTTTTCTCTGTGAAAAACCCTGCTCCATATCAGATGGGAATATTCCAGTGCAGCAAATTCTAGTAAAATATAAATATTCACTGTAGGGGACTTTTCCTGTTGAGCTGTGCTGACCCTAGGCAGGGAAGAGTCTTGGGTGGTGAAATCCACACACTAGCAATACTGCTTGTTCTTCATGGAAGGGGAGCACAGTAGTTCAAAAGGCAAATGCATTTATATGGAGCCTAATCCTTGACCCTCTCCTCCCTCCTTCCCTCCTTCCACCACCTACAAGGGCCTCAGAGTTTTCCATCTAAATGCTACGAGCCTGCTACCGAAACTTCACCTACTCTCCATTTGGCTGCAACTACACTCCCCTGATGTCTTAAATATCACTGAGTCTTGACTATCCTCCAGGATTCCGGACCATAACCTGTTACTTCGTGATTACCATCTTTTCAAACAGGACAGGGGTAAACCTGGCATGGGGGGGTCATCTACATTTGCCAGAGTCTGTCATACACTGTGGCTAGCAAGGAGGCTATTCACTCCTCCCATGAATATCTAACAGTCAAACTCTCTTTTGCCTCTGCAGTACCTATTTTCATTGGAGTTCTTTATGCCTCTCATAGGATTTCTCACTCTACCATGGTAGACTGTCTTTCCACCATTGCCTGTTTTTCCTCTGCAGGTGAACTCATCCTCTTTGGGGACTTCAGTATCAATGGGATTTGCCAATCCTCCAAGCTGCCATTCACAAGATTGAGTAACTTAATTTGACACAGACTATTTCAGAACTCATCCAGCTTACTCCCCACCCTGCTAACCATTCTGTATTGGACTGGGTTCTAATCTCCCACCACCACCGCATCGTGGATGCTGGTATCTTGCCAGATGCCTTTAGTGACCACTGTACGATCTTCTGCATCAGAAAAATCTGACCCCCCCCAGCTACCAAATATATCTGGGATAGGTCTGTCCGGTTGCTAAATATCGACACTCTACTGAACAAACTTACTGATTCTGACTGGTCTGCCATCCTCACTGCCTCAGTCATCAGTGTGGCCCTTGCTCTTTATGAGTCCAGCTTTTCCTCTGTCTGGGACAAACACACGCCCCACGCCTCAGGAAAGTCAGAGTAAAAACATCCCACCATCCCTGGATTACCACCAATATGATTGACAACTGCAAGTCCAGAGACTGTGCATGGACCCATTACAAATTATCCCACTCCTCCTCTGACCTCATCTTCTACAGGGCTCTGAGGAACAACTATACTAAGGCTGTCTAGTCAGTTAAATCACATTATTTCAGCTGAATTTTGGAAAGTTATACACTCCTTTTTTGACCCCCAATGTCCAGTCAGCTCCCCCCCCAATTCTCATGGGGAATGATTCACCTGTGTCTGACCATGCCTCTGTTGTGGGCTCTCGTTAACAAGTTCTTCACATCCTGTGCCCTTTCATCCTCTTCTGCTACTGGCTTCCCCCCTCACTTCTCCCCTTCCCCATACCTCAGCAGGTTACCACTTCCCCCCATCACTATTCAGGAAACCCTACTTGCCCTTTCCTCCCTCAACCATTCTAAGCCAGTCCTGATGGTCTCAACCCAAGTTCCTCAGCTCCTGCCACTACAGCTCCCCTTACTCAGCTACTTAACCTTTCCTTCACTCTCTGTACCATTCCTCAGTCCTGGAAGTTGGCCAGAGTTATACCACTCCACAAAGGGGGTGATCCATCCTCTCCTGGTAATGTCTCTCCCATCTCCCTCCTCCCTTCCTTCTCCAAACTGCAAGATTAACTGGTCCACTCCAGACTCCTCAGTTTCCTCTCAGCCACTAACTTCCCATCACCTTTCCAGTCTAGCTTCTAGAAGCACCACTCCACACTCTTCTCCCTGCTGCATCTCACTGATGCCATCTTCTCCTATATGGTTTAGGGGCTCATTACTGCAACAATTTTCATCAATCTGGCCAAACCTTCAACTCAGTGTGTTCCACCCACTCCTCCTGGACAAGCTGAGATCTGTGGACCTCTCTGGTCCCGCCATTGCTTGGTTTCATTTTTACCTAACCAGCCCTCTACAGTTGGTACAGGTCAGTGATTCCCTGTCGTCTCCCCTTCCTATCCAGTCTGGTGTTCCACGGGGCTCCATCCTTTCTCCCCTCCTTTTCTCAATCTTCTTCTTGTAAGAGGCAGTTAGCATAGTGGTTAAGGGCACTGAGCTTCAAACCTGGAGACCTTGGTCTCATTTCCATCAGTTCCCACTTGCATACTGTGTGACCCTGAGCAAGTCACTTAACTTCCTTGTGCTCCCAGGTTGCACCTGGAAACAAACTCCAGCTTAGTGTGCCTGTTCTGGTTAAACAATTTCCCCTTTCACTTTCCTTTCTTCAATGACCTCCCCACCACCTGTGTCAACTTGCATATCCTCATGTATGCAGATGACACAGTCATCTTCACCTCTGGTCCTTCCACTGCAGCTGTGGAAGACCTGCTGCAGCATGACTTCAGCAATGTCCTACACTGGTTCCAATCTAACCAACTTAGAGCTCACACTAAAAAGACAGTCTCCATGACCTTTGGTACTAGTCAGAAACTAGCCGGACTCACTGTTCCCCCTGTCTTCACTACTCTGGTTGGAACCCCACTTGAAGTGTTTCAGTCCTTTGAGTATCTGAGGGTGTGGCTAGACAATAAGCTTGACTTCTCAGCCCACAGTAATACCATCCATGCCAAGCTCCATCCCAAGCTTAGTGCCCTCTATCATTACAAAGGCTGCCTATTTCTGCATGTCTGCAGGGAGCTGATTACCACAATGGTGCTCCCTCTCTTTGACTATGTGGACGTGGTCTATGATTCTGCCCCTTCCTCTTCCCTCACCAGACTAGATACCCTCCTCAACTCCTTCTGACATTTTGCATCTAACTGTCTACCACGCACACATCACTGCTTCTTATATTCCTCCCTAGCCATCCTCCCTCTGCCCTCTCACCGCCAGGCTCATTGTGCTTTTTTCATCTCCAGACACCCTTCCCTCCCACCTCTCCTTGCTCCTTTCCCAACTCCCCCCTTCCTCCTGCTCCCTCCAGTCTATGACCTATCTCACTTTTGCCACTCCTCACCCTCGCTCCTCTGCTGGTCAATCAGCATTCTCCTATAGGCTTCCCTCACTCTGGAACAAACTTCCCTCCTCCCTCTGTTTCTAACTCCTTCAAACACCAGATGAAACTTCTACCCCCACCTTGGTCCTGCTGCCCTTCTTCTGGTTACTCTTGAAGGCTTTATCTTAATCCACATATGCTATTGTTCATGATTCTATGCACTGCTAAGGTTCGCTGCACTTTGTTTAACTGCTATACATACAGATTATTCTTTATTTATTCTATTTTTGTATCACATCACTTGTCTGTCTGTTCAGATGTTTTGGTATTGTCTGCTGCTTGTTCCACCTCCGCCTTCCCTAGGTTGCACCTGGAAACAAGCCTCAGCTCAGTGTGCCTTTCCTGGTTACCAAATTTAAAATAAATAATTAATTTTTTTTCACTGAATACAGAATGGATCTAGAGGAGGACATGATCTGGGTCAATGACTTGGCATGCTCTTCCACAGGTGTTAAAGCAGCAGTGCAGTGAAAATGGGCTAAAGTTTTACTCCACGTTTTTTCCTCCTAATCGATGCCAGATGTCTTCCAATTTATTTTGGTGGTCAGATTTTCAGTTTCCATTATCATTTAGGAATGGTATGAAAGTTTTAAAATAATTATTTCTCAAGGAAAAAAAATGGCTGCCTCATTTTTGCATAGAGATAATACTGAGGACCTGAGGAGGGTAAGAATCCAGACAGAAATGCAAATGTACAGTACACAGCATAGGAAGCATCCAGAAAACCCAAATCAACTGTTCTGCCAATATTTTTCATAACCATAGCAGAAAAGTATCTTTTTAGAATAACTTTTTTCATTGCACTGCTGCTTTAAGATACAAACAGATCATGTAATATATGCTGCCAACCTGCTACAGGCTCTTCAGTGCATTGCATCTCACAATCTGTGGGTGGTAATGGGTTCTTCAGTGCACCACTGTACAACACATGGGCTACCTTTTCAGACGTAGTCTTGTAAGGCATGTATACTGTATAATATCAATGGCAGCATAAGACTATTAGGTCGCACTTTAAGTGTCAGTCTCAATATAACTGTGGGGCAGATAACCATTATTACATGCAATGGGGTAATTACACTGTAGTTACACATTTGTTGCATGTAACTACATTGCAGTTGCAATGTAGTTACAGTGTAGTTAGAAAGTGTTACTGAATATTACAAGGCCATTAGTGCTTACCGATAGTTGCCTAAATATACCCCATCTGGATTGAGCATTGGTACTATCTTGAAGACCAAGTGATCCCTGAGTAGCTTGGCTAAGGGATGCTGACTCACTAGAAAGTCAATTATACCTGAAAGAAAAGAAAAGAAAACACATACATATTTAGCAGATACATAATAAGTTGCGCTGTGACATAGATATATAGGGGCATGGTAGCCACTCAACAGTTAGGGCTGCAAATGCATTTCATTGTTAAACCCCTATTTCTGCACCTTAATAACTGGGATGAAATAGCCTGAAATTTAGCAAGCATATTCGGTGGCCCAGGATATCTAGATCCTGAAATGCTGGTAATGATCGGTTTAGTGATGTAAAAGTTCTAGAAGATTGAAAATACAAAATACTAGGAAAATTAAAACTTTTATTTGCTCAGCTGTAACTCACAAATGGTTGACAACTGCAACCTGGAACTCTTCAGGTTTATTAAAGTCTGACTCAATGAAGTGTATTTGATAGCTGGTTTCACTCAGAAAAGTTTTGTTTTTAAATTAAGTTTAAAAATCCTGTTGTCACACATGTGCAGAATGTTTTCTCTACATTCTATTTAGGAAACTTTTCCATGAGATTTACAACTGACTAAAAAAAATATTTTCATCAATCTTTTGGTACCCCCCCCCATTTGATCATTTGACTTTTTCATTTGGTGCACCCTCCGCCAGTTATCCCCTCCCACACAATCAACTACTTGTTGCTATTTTTATTGCAGCAGTTGCTCAATCCCAATTCTGGCACCCTCCTCCCACCTGGAGATTTATTGTAATAATACCTCCCTCCTACACTCTTGCCCACCCTTTAGCAGATAATCCACCCTCCACCATGCCCGTCCATCTGACATTCAACACGTGGTCCCTCGTCATGACTCTTCTATCCCTCGATAACGATTCCTCAATGTCCCTCGACATGCTCTTCAAACTGCAATAAAAAATGGCAAAATAATAACTGTCTGAAAATGTTTCAGACATTGGTTTTTTGTTTGTTTTTTGCCTTTTTTTTTCATTTTGGCCATAATTTGCCCATTTGTGGTCTGACTGATCCCATATTTTCCGGGTGCTCAGACTACCACACCTCCTCAAAAACACACAAGTGTGATTTTGTTAATGCACCCTAAAATGTGTTTTTGGGAGTGAAACTCCAAAAACAAATTTTGGGGTGCATGTTAAAATTACATGTCCATGAAGTGAGGTGGCCACCCTAACAATTTGGGGTCAATCAGACCCAAATGATCAACTTTGGCCATAACTACTTATTCACTGCCAAATACTATTAATGTATTTTTTTCACAATTAATCTATATTTCTATAGAAACATAGAAACATAGACTTTGATGGCAGATAAGGACCGCTTGGCCCACCCAGTCTGCTCATTTTCCCTACCTAACGGATAAGCTGCAGATCCTAATTAACCAACAGCTTACTTCCTCCTACTCCCCACTAGAATTGCTTTATGTCTGTCCCATGCATTCTTGAATTCCCCCACTGTTTTAACCCCATGACCTCCTCATGAAGGCCATTATATGCAACCACCACTCTCTCTGTGAAAAAATACTTCCTCACGTTGCCCCTGAGCTGTCCTCCCTCTATCTTCAAATTGTGCCCCCTTGTTCTTGCATATCTCTTTTTCTGAAAGATGCTACCCTCTTGGACTTTGTTGATTCCCTTGAGGTGCTTAAATGTTTCTATCATGTCCTCCGTCTCCCTCCTTTCCTTGAGGGTATACATATTAAGCTCCTTTAGTCTCTCTTCATATGGCTTCTGGTGCAGACTCTGCACCATTTTAGTTGCCCTCCTCTGGACTGCCTCCATCCTGTCTATGTCCTTGTGGAGATGGGGTCTCCAGAACTGCATGCAGTACTCCAGATGGGGTCTCACCAACTGTCTGTACAGAGGGATAATAACTTCTTGTTTTCTACTGGTGATGATTCTCCCTGTGCATCCCAGTATCCCCCCAGCCCTCCTTATTGCCTTTTCACATTGCTTGTCTACCTTTAGGTTGTTTCATATGACTGAACCCAGGTCCTGTTCCATTTGTGTTATTGTTAGTACCTACCCCCCTTTGTATACTCTTCCCTTGGGTTTTTGTTTCCCAGGTGCATTACTATGCACTTATTTGCATTGAATCTAAGCTGCCATACTTTTGACCACTCCTCCAGCCTTGCCAAGTCCCTTCTTATTCTTTCCACCCCCCCTTGTGTATCAACCCTGTTGCAGATCTTTGTGGTGTCTGCAAAGAGTCATACTTTCCATTCCAGTCTTTCTACAATGTCACCTATAAAGCCATTAAAGAGGACCAGTCCAGTACTGAACCCTGTGGTACCCCACTAGTAATCCCCTTTCTTCAGAGTGGACTCTATTCAATATTACCCTCTGCATCCTGTTGTCCAGCCAATGTTTTACCCAGGCTACAACCCTGGGACCCACTCCCAGGCTGGCTAACTTGTTTATTAATCTTTTGTGTGGGACTGTGTCAAAGGCCTTGCTAAAGTCTAGGTAGGCCATGTCCACAGCCCCTCCCTGGTCTACTACTTTGGTCACCCAGTCAAAGAAATCAATTAGATTCATCTGACATGACCTTCCCACTGTGAATCCATGCTGCCTTGGGTCCTGTGCCCCATTGGCCTATAGGTACTCAACAATTCTTTCCTTCAGAAGTGATTCCATAATTTTGCCTGTCACTGAGGTCAAACTAACAGGTCTGTAGTTTCCTGCCTATGTCTTGCTCCCACTTTTGTGAAGGGGAATCACATCTGCCCTCCTCCAGTCCTCAGATACCACACCATCCTCCCATGATTTGTTAAAAAGGATAGTCAGTGGTGTCACTAGTTCTCCCCTTAGTTCTTTTAGAATTCTGGTGTGAATCCCATCAGGCCTTATTGCTTTGTCCACCTTCAGTTTTAGGAGTTCTTTCAGGACCCTTTCTTCTGTGAATTGACTGGTATTGACCCCCCTATCCAGAGTGCTTCTATTGTTTGATTTAGGTACTTCCCCCTCCTCTTCTTTTGTGAATACTGAGCAGAAGTATTCATTCAGTATCCCCGCTTTTTCACTGTCACCCTCTGTCCACCCGTGACCCACCCTCCCCTTTATTAAGCCTCACAATCCCTCTCTTGATCTTTTTTCGCTCCCTAATGTACCTATAAGAGGTTTTATTCCCCTTCTTAACTGAGTTGGCTATCTTTTCCTCAGTTTGGGCCTTTGCTATTCTGACAGCTATAGCTATCTCTCTGTCTATCTGTCTATCTATCTAGATAGCTACCTATCTATCTATTAAAAAACCTTAAGAAACAATCCCTGTCTCTTCTCTGATTGGTTCAGGGTCAGTAACATGACATTGAAGGTTTTTGGACTACTGACCAGTTGAACTGAAACTAGTTAACAGTTCAATTTGAACCTGGTCAATAGTTCACTAGACTGGGCAATAGTCTTTTGAACTGTTGCCCAGTCAACAAGTTGGTCACTGTTCACCAGCACCCCCAAGCCAGAGCTTGGCATCAGTTGCTCACTTGCTTAGTTTTGTTTTTAACATTAAAAAAGAACCCATGATTCTATTGGTCCTTCTTCTACAATTCTCTTCAAAACATCCCAGTACGTCCAGTGGTCCACTGATTCCATCTCCACTAGAAACCCCTTCCACTTCCCCCCACCAATACACAAGGGGTGCTCATTGCATCGCTCTCATGCTACAAAACAATTTTTTAGCCACCTCAAAAAGTAATGACATCCCCCAACCAGAATGTAAACCTGAGCACCCCCCACTTCCCCCACCTGACCTCAAAAGGTTATACGAGTCACCCCTCCCAACCTCCATCTGGCACCTCCACCCTCTCCCCTGCACCCTCAAAACAGTTTTAAACTTCTACTAAAGACATAATTTATTCACTCATGTACTTACCAACAGAGAAGACATTTCTGCAATGCAGAACAGTTTTCTTTTTACAGGTTAAAACTAATTTTAGGGGGTGCTGGGAGAAGAAAGATAGAGGGTGCAAGATGGAAGATGAGAGGGGAACTATAAACTATCAAAGTTAGGTGGTGGGAAGCGAGAAAAGTTGGAGTTCGCATCTGGGTGGGGGAAGGGCTTTACTATTATGCAGTGGCAGTGATGAACATCGGAGGGGGTTTACATAGATTACAAACATAGATCATGGCAGAAAGAGGCCTGTCACCCATCCAGTCCACCCACCCTACCTAACTACTGTTTTTACAGCAGAAGGTTGTGTGTGGAGGGGATGTATTACTTCCTGCTCCCTGGCCTTCTGTGCAAGTTCATGAGGGGCTGGGTGAGCAGCACAAAGGTAGTTAAATTGCACATGAAGGGGTTAACTACAAGAACTTGACCCAACTACAAACCTGAAAAGGGCAACAATGAGACAGATATAAGTTAGTCAATCCTTTTAAATCAAATCCTATTTAGTTAGTTATATTTACACATGTATTAGGTGTGCTGTGCGACAGAAGGTTTTATAAAAACAGATATTGACTGGCATTGTTTTGGGCTACAGTGGGAGAATTCTGACCCTTTGGGATAAACTACTGACTTCTGTCATAGCCTAATCCACACTCTGGATGCAGTCTGCAACAGGCTGCCAAGTTTCTCAACTCTCAGCACCAGTAAGGGTACCTCAGTAGCTGCCATCACTCAACAGCAATTGCAGTATTGCTTCCTGACTTTGTGTCATCTATCCCACCATTAGTCAGGGCTCTGTAGACCTGTTGCATGGGTCTGATATTATCTGACACACACTTAAAAACTTCCTCCAGTAGGGAGCTGTTTTTTTTTTTTTTGACATCCCTGTTCAATTACTAGGACCATTAGTTTATTTCTTAACTGGAGGAAGGCAAAAAAATATCAGGGTATAAATTACAATCCCTGGACAGCCTCTGAAAGGACTTCAGTGTAGTGTAGAGCTGGGAAATGGAGTGCAACCCCTTTCTTTCCCACTCACTCAGATCAGTGTTGGTTGGCCTAGGCAGCCCGACTCCATAACCCATCAGCACTTTTTAAATGTTAACACAAGGGGAAAGGCTTTTTCCATAGGAGATAGCTTTATGTAAACATGTCCATACCCTAGCTGTGGTCCTGGTGAAAGGGTTTACCACCTTCTGTACTATTCCAGTGCTTAAAGCTAGCACCAGTACGTGCATCAAAAGAGACTTGTAAGCAATTCCCAGGTCTATAGGTGCCCAGGCTGGAGATTTCTGTGGGGAACAGATGGTGTTCTTGAGGAAGGACAATTGGGCCATCAAGTAATAGTGCCTGAGATTTAGTAGACCCAAGCCCCGTTCCCTATAGGCAAGGCCCCTGGAATTCTGCGGTTCTGCGGTTGCAGAATTTGCCACAGAATTTGCATCATGCTGCAGAATATATATAGTGCTGCAGAATTCATTATTTTGTATTCAATAGAATGATACAGATTCATAGTGTGGCTTTCTTCCCATCTCGTTTATCCTGAAGCCCCTCCTCTATGCTCAGCATATGATGTCATCGATGACATCACATCATATTTAGCCAATGACAGGACTGCATTCTGCCAGAAAAATGAATAAATCATGCAGCAGAAATCAGAAAATGCTGCCACAGAAGTCAAGGAGCCCTGCTGCAGAAATCAGAAAATTCTGCCGCAGAACACCAGGGGCCCTGGCTATAGGTCTCTGCAATCTTGCCAGCTTAACTCTTGCTCTTCCTCCCTTCCACAAAAAGCCTGTTCTATAACCCTTGGCAGCAGTGAACAATTTAAAGGTAACCCAGCAAAGCAAGACTTGAAATATACACAGAAATTTAGGGAGGACGGACATTTTTACCATGTTTAAATGGTCTATTAAGGTAACAGGCAGTGTTTTCCAATGGTCACAATCAGCTTTAACATACTGCAGCATGGCCTTATAATTTAGTGCCCACACTTGGAAAGATGCCTAGGGAGGACAACCCCAAGATATTTCAGCTGTGTGGTGGGCTTTAGTTGAAATCCAGCCACCGTGAGTGATGAGGACCCCTTCCCCCCAGCAGCACCCACTCACATTTTGCCAAGTTGATTTTGTGTCCCGAGATAGGGCCATATATTTTAAACAGGGAGGTGAGTTCTTGTGTGGCCTTAAATGGATTGGCTAGGTAAAGGAGGACATTATCTGCAGAAAGCGATATGACATTATGGCTACCCCTCAGTTTATACCCATGATGTTAGGGTTGGATTGAATGGCTGCTGTCAGGGGTTCAATGGTCAAAACATATAAAAGTGGCAAGAGGGGTGTGGAAACAAAGCCTTAATCATAAAAATATGTTATTATTTTGAATTACATTATATACTATTTTATATTCTTGATGAATGCTTAATTATTAATTAAGGTAATTGGGAGATCATACTATGACATCTGGTCATCATCCTTGTCTACATGAGCTATAAGCAAGAAGAAAACTGCTTAGATGAGACTTTGAAAAAAATGGTCTAGTTTTAAAACTCTCCGTTTGAACTAAGGGCTACCCTTTTTCTGGCCTCTGTAGGCCATAATATTGCTTGCACTCTAAAGTCTCTGGCCTGGAAGACTAACACACAGTCTAAAGGTGGTCATAGTAACCAGATACTTTAGTGACATCAAAATTTACAATTTAGTTGCCTTACACAGAGAAGTTGTCTTCAAATGAAAAAAGTCTAGATCATTTCTGAATTTACTTTAGCTTCAATGGAAGTAAAAGACTTTTATTCCTTGCAAAACTGTTTTAAATGCTACAAGCAACAAATCCCATCAACTAATAGAAGGTCTGTTGATCTAGTAAGTAACCAAGTTTTATAACTGCAGCAACTTTACAAGCCTTATTTACAAAAAAATGTGGTGTCAAAACAACAAGAAGTATATAAGGTTGCTTAGTCTTAAATTAAAGATGATGTCATGACAAATACAAAAATATGACTTTTGGATAAGTGCATGGTTGCATAAAAGCATCACACTGTCTAAAAAGAAGTATGAAAAACAAAGCTGACAGCTTGATTGATGTGCTTTTGAAAGAACAAAGCAGCATGTGCCTATAATGGAATTCTATGCTTTTAAGAACTTTCTTAAACTTGGAAGTAAGGGAAACCAGCTTAGTTTTGAAGCCTAGGACATAAACTGTAAGCTCATGAAACCCCTTTTAAAATATTTTGCTAAGACTTAGAGTTATAATCCTTATTAAATTACCTCAGGAAATATTTGTCTCGCAGACCTGAAAGATGTTTCAAAAGACTGATTTTTAATGAGTGAAATTCAAAAATGTTTATATAAAGACTGTGCTATGTTGCATTCAAAAGACAGAGGAAAAAGCAATTTTAAGCTTAAAAAAACTAAACTCTGAACAGAGGGGCCATCCTTGAAAAGGTTGGAAATCCACACCTACATCATTTGCATGATCCAATCAAAGTTGGTGAAAGAAACTGAAAATTATGTCAGATGCTGCTCTGACCAGAGATAATAAAGATAGGTCCCAAGGAGGCTGGTTCAGTTCTTGCCTGTACATCGTGCTGTAAAGATCTGTGTTTGTGGACCTGCCAATGTTAATGTTTTGAGATTCCTGCAAGGCCTAAAGCCAAGAGCCACACCTGCCTAATGATGTTTGGACCAGCAAGGAACCAAGCCTTTATTGCTAAGTTCATAGCAGAGGTGCTGATATTCAGAGCCTGAGGTTTGAGTCTGGAAAGAAACAAAACTTGCAACAAAGCTAGCCACAAGGAAATAACTTTTCACAGCAGAATCATTCAAATTCTGGTGCAGTAAAGACTTTTTGTTTGTGTAATGGACACTTTGAATGGAGTAAAATTTTGAAGTTCCTGCCAAAACTGAAACAAGGACAAAGACTGCTTATTGATGCCCATCAGCCAAACAGCAAGCCTGCAGTGCTGTATTGACAACAAGTGGGTCCAAAGTCTGAGGTTCGAGTGGAAACAAGAGTAAAAGTAGAAACAGCCACAAAGTCCAATTACTAAGAGAACTTTACTATCCAGGAAAAAGAAGGATTTCCACCAACATTCTGAAGTTAAGAAAGAATCCAGACTCCACAGCTAACCAAAATGACTGAGTATTATTTTTAATTAATTTTTATGATATTCTAATTGGGCTTAGTTGGGATATTATATGGAAAATTAAATTATTAAACATAGAAGCTTGGGTACATGGCTTAAACTTAAATTTCAATAATGATATATATATATATATATATATATATATATATATATATATATATATATATGTATATATATATAAACATTTGTGCATAAAAAAGGTATGTAAATAAGCTACAAAGAAAAGTTTTAAAGTACTAATTAGACAAAGCCATTTAAAATCTTTATACATAAACTATTTTACCGTTTGCAAAAGTTATCAAAACTGCAAATTGTTTTGTTTTTGTTTTGTGTTTTTGTTGTTTTGTTTAATTTTCTGAAATATTTGTTATTTTGTGTTTACATTGTTTTTATTATGGTTAAAAGTTTTTATATCTATGCAAATTATTAGTAATTAGAGAAATTGTACAGGAATAAATAAAATCTATTTTTCTACATATCACATTTGGGTGTGACAGAAACATTTTTGCTGTTATCCAGAACTTACATGCAATAAGTATTAAAGTAAGATTTTGAGCCAGTCTTACTGTTTATATAATTTAGGCAAATTTTGTGACATAAGGCTAAAGGCCTAGATAAGTGCTCCTAATAAAAATTGCTATTCTGACCTATTGTTCCAATATTTTGGGCTTTCTCATTTACAGGGATAATTGTTTAGTGAATAACAGTCCACGCCTTAGTGTGTATGAGAAAAATATATTATTGTTATTTGCAAAGTTACTGAATGACATAAATAATCTTTTTTCTGTGTTTGCTTTTCATTGAGCACTAGTTACCCCTAGACAAATGTGAGAAACAGAAAGAAGTAATTATCTAACACTGCAAGCAGCAAAAAAATACCTTTGAAGCACCACAAGAATATTTGGTTATTTGGCTGTGCAAACTGTTGTGTTGTGTAAAAAGGTTATTGATATTGTTCAAGGGGTATTATTATTGTTGAAGTAGTGATTATTACTACAAAGCCACGACAGAAGAAAAGTGCAAATGGCATTAAGACTGAGATGGTGATACCCCTTCACCAACACCATAGCACTGAGGACGAATTTGTCACATGTAAAGGGTGTATCAAGTTAATAGGTCAGGTTGAACTACTAGGAAAATGGTTACAAGGAAAATATCAAGCCTGTGCAGCTTTGCAAGAAGAACTAGATGGGGCTAAGCAATACTGGAGGTTATATTTTGATTTAGATAAGGAGAAATTTAAATTGCAGTGTGATTATGAGTGTGATTATGACTGTGCTAACGAGTGTCATGAGAAACTAGACAAAATGTATAAAGAATTGAAAGAAAGACACCAGAAGTACTCTCCAGTGACATCTAGTGCTAAAGATGTATCAGAGCAATAAAATATAGGGATAGGAGAGAGGGTGACAATACATGTAAATAAAGAAATCAGCCCACTAGAAAGACTGAAAAATACATCAAATAAACCAGATACACTGGTAGAAAATGGTAGATTAGAAGCTTTGCAAAATGAGCTATATGATAAGCAATTAAGGAAGCATTGTACCTGTTTGGAAAAGGAGCTTATTAAATTGGGAAAAGAAAATAGAGACTTAAAGGCCGGAATCACCAGGGCAAAAAATAAAAATCAAGTAAAACCAAAAGCATCTGAGGAATCAGGCACCGATGACTCATCCCCTGAAAAGGAATATCCCTGTTCAGAAGAGGAATCACATGATAAGCATAAAACGAGGCATAAAACTAAATAGAAAAGAAGTTCTGGCTCCAAAGATGAACCACCTAATAGGTCCAAAAAAAATAAAAAGGTATCTGAGAAGGAGTAGGGGTATTTAGAATCAAAGACTGTTACACAAGCCTTGTAGTTGGTAAGAGATAGGTACAATTCTAAAACTGCGAAAGAAGGCATTGAGCAGCATTTTTATAAATTGAAAGAATGCTTTGAATCATTGTCCACAACTGATGAGGGAGAACAGAGTTTTGTAATCAGGTGGTCTGTTGATGATCCTCAAGCTGAGTGGTCAAAAATGCCTAGAAAAGGTAGAAATAAACCAGATAGGCTGTACAAATTTCTAAAAAAGGAGTTTGGTAAATATCACACTAAGGAGGCAGCCAAGCATGCTGTCTACCAGATACAGTGTGCTATTGATCAAAGTCCAAGGGAATTTTATTGTAAGCTGAAGGATGTGTACTATGGAGCAAAGGATCACTCAGATAGTGACTTGGATGACTTCCAAGATGTATATTATCAAGGTTTACCCTCTTCTATTATGACACAATTGGCACTCAAGCTTAAAATAAGGCACAGAGATGTTCATTGGGTTGTAAGACAGGCAGAACACATGTGGGACTCTGGAAGAAGTGATGAATTCCCTCCACAGAAAAAGGTGGGGGGCCTGTTCTTAAGGTCCAAGTGTATGAAGTAACTACCTTGGGTACTTTGTCTATGGAAGGGGATGAGCTATCTTCTCCCAAAAACAGGAAGCAGAAAAAGAAAAAGGGCAACAAAACTCCACCAGAAAAAGCTGTGGAGCAGCCAAAGGCTGTATCTGACCCTGCAGTGGTGGCCAAACCCACCAATCCTGTTCAATCTTCCCCTGTTGTGGCTCCACAACCTGGTCCTGAGACACAGTTCTACCAAAGTCCTCATCAATTCCCACAGCCTCAGCTGTACCAAAACCAGGACCCCTCCTGTGGAGAGTATGACTCTGGCAGAGGGTGTGACTGAGGGTATGGAAGAGGATATTACAGAGGATACAACAATGACTATAGGGGTGGTAGAGGCGCCTGGGGGGGCGCCAGAATTATGACCATGATCAAAATAATTGCAGGCCCCAAGACAGGTCTAGATCCAGTTCCCCCAGCCTAGATAACAGGATTAAAAGGTCACAGGAAAAGATGAGGAAGGAAATACAGTGAGTGAAGAAACAAGTCAGAGATCTAAAGACACTTTTTCAGAACCACTTGTTCTAACAACCCCAGTTACCCTCTGCGCTTCATTCCCCCTGTGCCAAACCCTGCAACATCCGGCACAGTTGGGACTAGCACCAATCTTGGACCCAACTGACTAGTACCTTCTGTACTCTCTAATGCTGCCCAGGTAAATGAAATTGCAATTGCTGACAATGGTAATGAAACTGCTTTGAAATCTAAAAGTCAATGCATACCAAAGGAAAAAGAAAATGTTAACTCAGAATCTGACCTTGTCCTAGAGGTATCTGGAGTTACTGCTACAAACAATGTACTGTGTCACAGTGGGCCTGCCATGTTGCCAGGAGTGAAGAAAAACAAATTCTACCTTGGCAATTTAATCCCTAAGCGGGGGCAGATAGGTTTCACTTTGACATAAACATTGAAAACTGTCTGAATCCTGAAGCTTTAGTGGACTCAGGAGCAGAAGTAACCCTGATGTCCAGGAACATCTATGATAAGCTGCCTGAGGTGGTGGGTGACTCCAAGGTGCTGAAAACCCTCTCTGATGGCCTACAAGCTATAGGTTATGGTGGGGGGGGGGACTCAACAGACTGTAGGTAAAGTGTGGCTGAGGTTAAAGTTTGGCAAAATGGAAGTCACCCATCCAGTGTATATCACTGATAGAACTGGAGATTATTTCTAAATTGGAAATGACCTTCTAAAAAGGTTTCAGCTTGTCATTGACTACTTTCATGAAATCTTGTGGTCGCAGGTAAACAGGCCCATTCCATTTCGGAAGAGTCTTAAGGTTGCTAAACAATCAGAATCATGTTATCTGGAGAAAGATGATGCAATGATTAAACTGAATTTTATACATTCTGATGTACCTCATGTATCTGTACTGGGTAATTCAGAAAAATTGGCTCCATGGAGAAGTAGAGTTTACATGTTTTTTTTGTCAAAGCATGATGTGGTAAAGTCTGAGGTTAATGCAAGAGGCCTAACTTTCTTTACAAAGGAAGTGAACCCTGTTGTCTCAGAGACCCATCCTGCACCTGACACAGGGACATTGGATTCTGAGTACCCAACCTCCTCTGAGGATAGTGGAAAGGAATCGCTGCCACTGGATCACAGGTCCTTCCTCTGTAATATAAGGTCAGAGGAAAGCAGATTGAAGGTGCCCATCAAAGCAGAGAGTTTGCAGACTGCTAATTCTGTGTTATGCTTAGGCTATGAGCACTGTCTAATCAGTGAACTGTTTTACAAGGTGTTAAAAAAAGCAGAGGTCTAGTTTAACATATGTAAAGAAACAGGAGCGGTTGGAAAATGTTCCACACCAGAAAAACAGCTTGAAAAGCATAGACATCTGTGCTTTAAACCTCCAAATAGGGCAAAAGGAAATAAAACACCCTGTAAATGTAGTACAAGGCCTCATATACCTTGAATTAGACAACCTTGTACAACTGGGTGTGTATGTTGACCTAGCCACTTATGTTCTGTGGTCATGAATGGGGGGATCCTTATCCAATAAAAATGACACCACAGGCACTGAGGTCTGGACAAACTATTTCTCGAGTGTGCCAGGTGGTGAGTGGGTTCACTACAATAATTCTGGATAATGTAAAGGAGTTCTCTCTTAGGGTTAATGTAAAGAAAGGGCAAAAAGTGCCTGACCAATCTGCGCTATTTGTGCTTGACAAGCACCTTAGTGATACGGGTTTAAAAATCCATCCCGCACCTTGCTTGGACATGAGCAGCAGAGTAATGCACATAGATAGGAATACAGACCCACTCAGGAAAGCAAAGGTGCTCCAGTGACAGCAAATAATCAGTAGAAAAATACAGTCACGACACTCACTTTTAGTAAAGAAGGTTCACCAGTCACAATGAAGGGTGCAACCACCATTTATATGACTTTCATTCCATTGTTTAAAACATTCCAAAGTGGACACTTTGGAATGTTTTAGACAATGGAATATAAGTCATACAAATGGTGGTTGCACCCTACATTGTAACTGTTGAATCTTCTTTACTAAGGGTGAGTGCTGTGACTGTATTTTTCTAGAGTGCTGCACATTTTGGTACAGAACCCAACTTTCGAGCCTATCACTACAGAAGCTAGCTGTGAGTTAGGGGTGGCGATAGAGGAATCCTTCTATGATTTGGAACTAGTTGTTCCAGTTATTGGAGCACTATCAGAGGATATTTTTAGTTTTTGTGGGTCGCACTTATAAAGCGAATTCATCTTCCAGTGTGCTTACCCGTTAAGCGAATAAACAAGCAAACAAACATTATTCAGAAGAATGAGACATATGAAGAGATTAGGTCTATACCAAATGGTTTAATTGTTTTACAAGACATGTGTCCAGTAGACAAAAAATAAATACATGTACAGTATGTTAAGTTGAAAATAATTATCTTGTATTGTCCACTATGGTTAATGAAACAGAACAATTTAAAGAAGTACATGTGATCAATACTGAGAATGTTTCTGAGATAATACAAAATGAGACAGAAGCAGGTGAAAATTACCTTTTTTGGATTTTAAAGAACAAATTGAACAAGCTATACAAGCCTGTAATTGTGAAACTGATGAAGAAAAAGAAAAGGTTTGTGAAATGTTCCTTCAGTTCAAGGGCATGTTAGCAAAAGATGCTCATGATTGTGGAGTGACTGACCTTCAGGTTACCAGGGTGCCAACAGACCCTAGTAAAAGTCTAGTTTATGTACACTAGTACAAAATAATACTAGCATCTTATGAACATGTACGAGAGATACTGGATACCTTGATGGAGTGAGGAATTATAAAACACGTGAACTCTGTTTATAATTCCCCCATTTGACCTATGTTAAAACACACAGGAAAGTGGAGGTTCACTATTGACTATAGAAAGTTGAACCAACAGGTACCTTTATCTCATTGGCCCATGACATATTTGGACCAATGTTTGGCCAAAGTTGAGGGTGCAAAATATTTCACTACCCTAGACATTGCAAATGGATTCTGGACATTAAAAGTAAATCCAAAACATAAATTCAAATTGGCTTTTACCTTTGGGAGAAGACAATACACATGGAACAAGTGTCCTTTTGGGCACTTAAATTCACCTGCAGATTTTAATAACTTTCTGCATAAGGCCATGCCTGATGCTGAAAGCAGAGGAAATCTCATCTACCTGGATGACATACCAATCAAAAGCAATACTTTTGAGGAACACCTGGCAGAAGAAACCTGTATGTTAAACCAGCTACAAAATGCTGGTGCCAAATTGTCCCTAACAAAGGGGCAGTGCTTCAGAAATAAGGTAAACTATCTTGGGCATGACGTTGGGCCTGATGGGCTGTGCCCTCAGCACACCAAAGTAGAAGCAGTCAAAAAAATTGGTCCACCCAAAACTTTAAAGGAGTAATGCAGCTTCCTTGGAATTTGTAACTACTCAAGACAGTTAATCCAAGACTATGTGGAAATTGCTAAGCCCCTCACCAGTCTACTGAAAAAGAGCCCTGGGTGTGTGTGTGGGGGGGGGGCAGAACAAGAGAAAGCCATGCAAGCTTTAAAGGACAGTCTGAGTCAAGCACCATGTCTTGCTTACTCACGAATGAATAAGGATTTTTATCTAGAAACAGGGCTCACTGATAGCAGCAACAGTGCAGTGTTATATCAGAGACATGATTCAGACAACCGTATTGTTGTCTATGCGAGCAAAACTTTGAGTGATGTTGAGAAATGTTTTCAGAGTGTGAAAAGGCATTATTTTCCACTGTATGGGCAGTACAATGGTTCAAAAACTACATTTGTGGTAAGAAAGGTGTTGTAGAGACCTGTCACCAACCTATTACATTTCTGGTGAGCCAAAAACTTAAGCATGGTTACAGATCTAGCAGCAGAATTGTGGCTTGGACCTTAGCACTCCAGGGCCTACCTTTAAAGATCAAATATGTTAGCCAGCCCTGTGGCACTGAGGGGTTGAGGCACTGGATGCCACACCTCGCACCATGCCGGCAACTCGGTTTCGGGAATGGACTCGGGGCACCAGGGGCTGGCAGGGGAGAGGAAGGATTGAGTGTCCCATAACTGCTCTCCTTCCTATGTGGTGGGTACGGGGTATGTGGCGCACTGCAGTGGGGCCTAGCGGAGGCTAGGCCGCACTGTCAGTAGCATGCATTCCAAGGGTGAGGGAGCATGGCGGACGTCTGCACATAGGTGCATCAGACATCACTGCACATCCAGCTCCCTGTGGCCAGTAATGGCAGAAAAATTGTGGGGCGACCGCAGCGGCTCACGGCCAAGCCCCCAGACATTGAGAGGCATGGCTACCAGGTTCCCAGTCATGGGTCCCCAGAGGGGGGGTGTCCCATTAACTTCGCTGGTGCCTGTGTGAGTCAGGCGCACCCAGCATATGTCAGACCTGGTCTGGGGGTTCAGGAGCCGGTGGCTGGCAGCCGTTGTGGCCCGCTCTGCAATGGAGGAGGAGCAAAAGTGTTACATGATAAAAAAAAAGATCAAATATGATAAGAATAAAAAAAAATACAGTAGCTCAAAGGTTGACAGATCTGGAGACTCATGATTTTAATGTAGATGAACTTCCAGTATAAGATCCTGACCATTCTCCTAAATTGAAAATGGTACAGAAACATAACAGGCATCACCACTATGATGAGAATGTGTGTGGGAATTTTCCTAGCACATATGTTGATGGTTGTTCATTCCAGCAAGGGGAAGACTGGTATTCTGGTTTAGGAGTGGTATGGCATGAAAATATACCATGTCCTCCTATCAAATACAACATCGGTCCCAAGTCTAACCAATATGCAAAATTGGCAGCCACCTATATAGCGATACAGACTGCAGTACAACATAAGTTACAAGACATTGTAATTTGTACTGATTCTGATTATGTCAGGCACAACTTCCTTATACATCTACCAGGGTGGAAGGTGTAGGGTATGATCAATTCAAGAGGCAGTAAGGTGATGCATGCATACCTTATCTTAGCTACAGATCAGTTAGTTCAGGAACATAACTTGGTTGTTTTTTGAAAAAAGGTAAAAGGGCATTCAAAAATTCAGGGACCTGACAAAAGTGGAAATGACCTAGCAGATTCTCTGGTTAGGAAAGGTGCTTTAAATGGAGAAGAATGAAACTTTGTTCCTCCTGTCCAATGTGGTTACCCGCAGACAAAAGCAACAGGAACAGGAAAAGAAGGTCTTACACTTGTATAGTGATAAGCCTGATTTTGATTTGGTAACAATGCAACAAGATGAAGAAGTAGTAGGAAAGTTTTATCATTTCATCAAGGATCACATGGTAAACATGATTTCTGAAATTGAACTACAAAATAATCGTGAGCTGAAAGTAATGTATGACCAACAGGGTAAATTCCAATTAAGGGATGATCTCTTGGTAAGAGCTGGTGTGACAGTATAGCTTAACTCCCTGCACACTGGACATTCATCTCCTCTTGGTTGTCCCTATTTCTAAAACTACTGCAGTAGTAATATCTTCCTATTCTATGGTCTCTCTTGACTTTTTTCACTTTTCTACCAGAATGGGGTGGCCTCCTATCGTGGTATCTTCTCTCTTGCTAATCCCTCTAATTTTCCCTATAGTACATGTGGTGAACAAATTATATTAATGCTGAGACACCATAATGTGACCGAGTTTAGTGGCTTTAATACATTCCTTGGTGTTCTTGGACTCAGCAATGAAGCACACGCATGATGAAGAGAGTTTAATTTGGACAAAAGCATATTTAGAGTTCTTAGGAAAAACAATTTGTGTTGCCTCTTTATTTTTTCCATTTCATTCCCCTCTGTTAATGCACTTTATACCATTTTGTGACTTCCTTTCCCGCTAGCTAGCTACCAAAGAGGCATAGGTTTTGTGGCTTACCAGGTTGTGTTTCGGCTACAGAGTTGGGAGCTGTACAATTTGGAGTTTTCTGCCACGGTCGCTGTAACGCTGTTCAAGGCTCTCAGGTGGCAGTTTTGACCCAATTGGTGAACATGTTCAGTGCAAGTTGGAAATTACATGCGCTAATGGAAATTACAAAGCCTACAAAGGAAAAGATATTCCGACTTTGGGGCTCTGGAGGTACAATTTGTATGCATTCTGGCACTTTCAAAGCCAGGAATGCAAAAGACAGACCGCCGAGAACTTTTCTGCAGGGCGGCATGTTTGAGAGTGCTCAGCTCAGGAGTAAAAAGGCACAGAAGTGCCGAGCACTCCGGACAGCCCCATAATATGAGAAATGCACAAGAAAACTGTGTGTTAGGTCGAGTAACCAAGTAAAAACAGTAGGAAAGTTTTATGTTTCTCTTCACAAACAGTTCAGTGTTATTAGCAGCCCATAATAATACCATATAGCCCATAATTTCTTAAAACAACACCAGGATTCATAACCAGGATAGCCAATTACAAGGTTTTACAGCTGTAGTTGGGGAGAAAAAGAAAGAAGCCAGTTGGAAGGAACTTTTTGTTAAATAAACTAATATTCGTACAGAACATAAGCAAAGTCTAGACATACCAGTTGACTCTTTCAACTTCAGGATTAGAATGCAGCAGAACCCCCTATAGGGTCAGCGGCCCCCTGGTGGGCTAGTTTTATAGTCCAGGTATGTTGTGAGGTCGCATTCTATAGGTGGGGCTAGAGCCTTAAGTGACCCTTACTTATGCACACTTGTGTGTGTGTTATATATATATATATATATATATATATATATATATATATGAATACATGATGTTTTTCCTTTATAAAAGTGATGTGTTGCATTAATACAATAAAGATGATTGCTTTGGTCTCTGCTGATGCCCACTATCTGTATTGGCATCGTTTATTTTTTGTATTAGAGTTGGGGGTGGATCAGATGACCTGTGATGTCACTATTCTAGTATTATAAAAGGCTTGCAAGTTTGATACTAGCCAGAGAGGTGTTCAGCACAGAAGATAGATGACACGCTGTATATAGCAAGAACTATTCTGTGGCAGTACTCCAGGTTAGAGTACTGAAGTTCAGTAAAAGAACTTAGGATTTTGTTTCTTTATTGTTTCTGAGTTAAAAAGTATTATTTCTGAATTTGTTTTTATTTGCTTTGAAAATAAATTTTCAACCACACAAAGTTTGTGTGTGAGAAATCTCCAAGAACTGTGTTCATGTTGTCACTACCTACTGGCCCTATCACACTCACACAAGGCCAAATGGGTGGTTCCTTCAGGCCACAGGGGAATTATGTTACAGCATGCTCGTGGGGAACCATCGGGAGCACCTATGGGGGATATAAGGACTTATGAAACCTTAAAAGTGGTAGCCTACTGGCCCTACATGTACAGTGATGTTGCAAGATAAGTGCAAGGGTATATAACATGTTACAAATTTCAGCCAGCTTCCCCAAGACATAGAGCTCCACTACAGTCACAAGAGATCACCATGCCTTAGTTGGACATCCAGATTGAGTGGATTTGCCCTGTTGCAAGATCTTCAAGGGGTAATCACTACCTTTTGATGGTTACTTGTCTGTTCACAAGATGGGTTGAGTGTCTACCTACTCCAAATAATACAGCCGAAACTACAGCTTTCTTGTTAATAAATCATGGGGTCGATTCTCAAAGGCATGGTGCAAGTCACCAAGGGGACTTTGCAATCACCGATGCACCAAGGACTCTGTGCCCGATCCTCTATCGGAAGTGTCCCGGTGCTGATCTAATGGTTTGCGGCAACCCCAGACATGCGCCAAAAAGAGGGCGCACTTAAACAGGTTGCCGTGAAGCTCGCGCACGTTCTCCATGCAAGGAGCAAGCACCTTCCTGTCCCAACTCAAAGTTGAAAGGAGAGCCCTGGTGGGCTAGCAGACCCCCTCAGCCCGCATCCCTGATATACGTATTTAATTCAAACCCCCCCAGCCCTGATCTCTGATCTTGAAATATTTCTCTTATTATTCTTGTTTATCAACTCTTGAATGTCGATTTTCAATGTAGCCTGGGTGGTCTAGTGGACCCCCCCCCCAACCTGATAGTACCCTACCACCCTGCTTCCCACCCAATCCATACCCAACCAGTGACTGGCTCAGCTTACATTTCACCACCGCGACCAGCTGCCAACTGAGCTCTGCATGAGCACATACTGTAAATAATAAGGCTAAATATGAAGTCGGGCAAGCACAGTCTGCTTGACTGTATCCTAACCAATAACAGACACCATATCAAAGCAACAGAAACATTCCCCGATGCTCTAAGTGACCACTCCCCCACGTATTGTGTCTGGAAGAACAACCTCCCACACATACCCCCCCCCAAGAATAATAAAGTCACGAAACCTAATCACTTTCAACACAGCTGCTTTCTTGAGTAGCCTGAATTCCATGGATTGGAACCCTATCAACTCCCTCCCAGACATTAATGCAGCCCTTGACTTTTTGTTAGCACCTTCTCCTCTATCCTTGACTCTCATGCTCCATTTAAATTAAGAAGAGCCAAGGGCCTCCACTCCCCTTGGCTTTCCCAAGGCCTACGACACATGATGTGCTCCCGCGACAAACCCTGGAAATGTACATAAACTCTCAAATATTGAAAAGCTTAACTTTTTCCTTAATACAGATGATGTGACCTTAATATACTGTATCGCTAAGTTTTGTATTGCAGTATATAAATATTTCAAAATATGTTTTTAAACTTGTATGGATACATGTTTTTATGTGTGATGCTTTTGTAATACACACTTGTCAATAAAATTATTCTGATTCTGATTCTCCTGCGACAAAGCCTGGAAAGTCTTTAAAAAATCTGGCCTCAACTCCGAGTGGCAAACCTATCGCCAATTAAGGAACGCTTGTAAATCTGAAACCGCCAAGTCCAAACGTGACTACCTTCAAACCTTGCAAATCAACAATCTTAGTAACTCTAAAAACTTCTGAGCTCAAGTCAATACCATGCTCAAAGGCAAGGAGCGAACCCCCCATACAGTATTAACCACCCTCCTGGATATTGCATCTGGTATAAACCATTTCTTCACCAACCTAGACAAATATAAACAGGGCTTACCAGGTACATCCCTCCACCTTGACAACGTCATGCCAACCCCCCCCCCACTTCCTTCCACCTGAGACTCACCTCACATAAGGAAGTCCTCAAACTCCTAAACAAAATAAAATCCTGATAACTCACCGGAATTCGATTCCCTCCCTTCCAGATTCCTCAAGACTGGCACCTCAGCTATCGCCTACCCTGTGGCATTGTTACTCAATAGGTCCTTCCTCTCATATACCATACCTGATAAATGGAAAACAGCAATAGTGGTGACTATATGCGAGAGTGGTCCACCCAACCTTGTAGAAAACTACAGACTGATATCTATACTGTGTCCCCTGGCCAAGATTCAAGAAAGAATACTTTACAATCGGTTATACTCCTACTTGGAATCAACAAATACCCTTACCATCTCACAACATGGATTCAGGAAACGGCATGGGACAGAATCTGCTCTCATCAGGGTCACCACGGATATCTAGCATGCTATGGATCAGAGGTGTGTGACAGGGGCCATCTTTGTCGATCTAACAAAAGCATTTGACCTTGTAAATCATTGACTACGCATGTCAAAACTTGAGAAACTTGGTCTCAACTTGTATTCCCTGTCTTGGTTTTCCAACTACTTGTTCAATTGGCTACAATTTGTCAAGTGGGCTGGTATTTCCTCTCCTCTGGCCCACATCATGGACGGTGCCCCCCAGGGATCAATCCTGGGTCCTCTGTTATTCTCCATTTTCATTAAAGAGCTACCTAGCAATTGCAGTGGTGTGCTGGTACAACTATACGCAGATGATGCTATACTATATCGATCAGATAAATGTATCTCCTCCATCAGTTCGGCCCTTGTAAATGATTTCCAGCTCCCTGAAGCCTGGTTCAAATGAAACCTACTGGTTCCTAACACCAAAAAAACAAAAAACATGCTGTTCCATCACACATTGTATGACCTGTCTACCCAACAACCCATGGTAATCCACATCTCTACAGGCACAGCACTAGAAGGAGTGGACACCTTTAAATATTTAGAAGTAACCCTAGATGAAAACTTACACCTCGAAGCCCATGCTCTTAGAGCTATCAAATCCACACACCCAAAATGAGGCCTTCTATACTGTATTGCCCCTTACCAGACCCCCAATCCCAGAGAACCCTGGCAACTGCAACACTGCTCCCGTGTCTCTTCTATGGAGCCCCCTTTCTTCATTCGGCCAAGTTGTCTTCTCTGACCAAATTGAAGCAAACCTACCATAGACTAGCTCGCTTCACCGCTGTAACACCTACTCGAACACACCATTGCGATTATCCTTAAAGCCTTAGGATGGCCATCCTTTGAGGCTAAGCTTGACCTCCCCTTCCATTGTACTACATTCAAACTCATACACCTTCCTTCACCACTTATCCTTACTAACATACTCACCCCAAAGCCTATCTCTAAAAACCCTTTGTTTCTCCCACCTCCCTTTGCTAAGCCTACCCAGGACTAGCCTAACTGTAGGCAGAAGATCATTTGCCTTTCTAGCACCCCAAAAATGGAACAACCTCCCACATGGACTACTTTCCTGCACATCCCTTCCCCAGTTCAAAAAATGTTACAAATAACTTTTCTTTCCCCTGCCAATCTGAACCTGTTACTAAGTTTCTTGTCCCCACCTTTGAATTTGAATTTCCTCACTCCTGTTACCTTCCATATATCACCCTCCCTCAATTTCTACTCTACTATTCTTCCCATATTTCTGTACCCCATACTCTTGCTATGTCTGCAAATGATTAAGCACAGCACTTATGATTTGTTTGATAGCAGTCATCTTAAATTATCTGTAACCATGGCACTTGAGGACTAATATATTACAAACACAAGTCTATAGATTTACTCTCTGTAATTACTCTTCTTTTTGTTAGTTACAACTGTGAGCAAATATTACCCTGTACATTATTCTGTGTAACTGCTTATCAGTTTCTTTTGTAAATTGTCTTTTCTCCTATTGAAACTGTATTTCCCCAGGTCGCCTCTGAAAAAGGGATATATCTATCTCAAAATTCAAATAAATAAATAAATAGTACATGCTCAGTGAATGACACCTGCTGTCATTCACTGAGCACTTACTATTTACAGTACATGCTCATGCACAGCTCAGTCGGTGGCTGGCCGTGGTGGCGAGAGGTGAGCTGTGCCACTTGCCGATGGGGTATGGGTTGGGGGGGGCGGCATGGTAGGGAGCTGTCAGGTGGGGGTCCACTAGACCACCAGGGCTACACTGCAAAACAGACATACAACTAAGAGAAATGTTTCTAAGATCGGGGAACAAGGCTGGGGGGCTTAATAAAATACTTATATCAGGGATCAGGGCTGAGGGTCTGCATTAAATACTTTTATCAGAGATCAGGGTTAGGTGGGGTCCAATAGCCAACCAGGCCTTATACATGAATTATTCCAGAATCAGGGCTGGGGGGTACTAGCCCACCAGGGCAATATAGGTTTTATTATTGGAGATGGGGGGCTGCCTATACTTTAGGGGATGGGCTGGCAACACATTGGCACAACCCCACCAGTGGACGACCAGGTACTCTTACACCAGTCCCTAGCTGGCGTAAATGTTCTTTGTCGGATGTCCTCCGGAGGTTTTTGGAAAATTACAAATCAGGGGATGTGGCAGCTGCCCATTGAGAACAGGATGCTGCGGCTACTGCAAACCACCTTGCGCCATGTCGCAGTCCAGTATTTGGCTCAGGGATGGCGTAAATTCGCTTTGGTGCAAGCAGTCTGCATGTTGTCGCAGGCTACTTTTGAGAATCCCGCATGGCTACATGTATGAATCCCGCATGGATACATGTATGAATAACTCTGAGCAGTGCAGGAGAGCAGCTAGCAAGGCAAACAGGATGTTGGGATGCATCGTAAGGGGGATCACCTCTAGGAGCAAGGAAGTGATTCTGCCGCTGTACAATGGACTGGTTAGACCACACCTTGAGTACTGTGTACAGTACTGAGACCACACTTGAAGAGGGACATACAGCTCCTGGAGAGGGTACAGAGGAGGGCAACAAAGATGATACGAGGGCTAGGGATTTGACTTATGAGGACAGACTTGAGGAGCTCTGCCTGTTTTCATTGGAGGAGAGGAGAGACAGGGGGACATGATTGAGGTCTTCAAGTACCTCAAGGGAATAAATAGGGTAAACATGGAGGATCTTTAGACTAAAGCAGGAGGTATCACCAGAGGCATGGTTTGAAGTTGGAAGGTGGAAGGGTGAGGGGGGAAAAGAGGAGGAGGTTTTTCACCGAGAGGGTGGTGGACCCTTGGAATGCACTGCCTGGTGAGCTGGTTCAGAGATCCACAGTGGAGGGCTTCAAGAGAGGGTGGGACAGAGACAGAAAGTGGATGTATCAGATGATGGCCTGTCCCGGGGGGGTGGGGATGGATGATAGGGGTTTCTGGAGATCAAGGGATGGAAGGGTCTCGGCATCCAACTAAGGATCTAGGTTCGAGCAGACTCGATAGACCGTAAGGCCTAATCTGCTGGCAAATAGTATGTTAGTATGGTGCAATTATTGGTGCAAGGTACTACTTGCGTCATTCATGTTGGACACAAGTCACCTTGTGCCACTCACAAGCTTTTAAGAATAGCCCCCCCATGTGTTTAGTCACTGAGATCTACCATTGAGAGTAGAATCTAATAGAGGTCCTCATTTTGAAGGGGAGGTTATAGAAAACCTGTGGAAAATACTTGGGCTACAGAGAAAACTGCATGTGTTGCACCATCCACAATCATCCGGACAGATGAAACATGCTAATCAAATAATCGTGCATATACTGAAGAAATATCTTAGTTCTTAAGGGAAAGATTGGGATGTAAAACTGCCACTGGTATTAATGGCCATATGGGCTACACCTAGTAAGTCCACAGATGTATCTCCTTTTAAAATGATGACAGGAAGACAAATGGTGTTGCCCTTACATCTCATGTATACTATATGAAATGTAAATTCAGCACGTGCTACTACAGTGCATGAATATGTAACCCATTTAAAGCAGCACTTGCAAGAAACCTTTGCATTTGCTCAAAGGAACTTAGAGAAACGCGTTCAGGCTTCTAAGTCATATCATGACCAAAAAACTAATCCAAAAGAGTATCAAATTAGAGAGAATGTGTTTTACTTTAACTACAGTAGGGATAAAACTGTAGTCAGAAAGTTCCTTTAATGCTGGCAAGGACCCTTGTTGGTCACAGGTAAAGTCTCACCTGTAGTGTACCAAACTGAACTCAAAAAGAAAAACACTGGAGAAGTGATGCCTAAATGGGCTCATATTAACCAGCTGAGGCAATATCGTGAGCGCAAAAAACAGTGCAAAATATTTGAAGTAAAACTAAAAGTGATGATCAGGAACAAGAGTCAAGCTAAAATGTTAGTTGCGATACTGATCTTTGAAAATAATAAACAAAGAGTTAATGTGTTGTATTTATAAATGTTTAAAACAATGTAAAAGGAAAATGTTAAAGCAGTTAAAGGAAAAGTGTACATAGTTGTAATCGTGTTTATTCATGTAGTACTGTACATATTTCTATGCCTAAAGGTATATCTCATCTAGTGAAGTCACATCTAATGATGTCACATCTGATGATGTCACATATGATGAAGTCATGTGCTGATGATGCCATAAGTTACCACATGATGATGCAGCTTTGTGTTCTGTGTTTTGTTTTCCCTATAATGCTTCAACTATATACCCATATAGTAGGATAACAACTTTAAATTAGAAAATGCATTATTGGGTGCATTTTTTTATTCAAAAGGGGGAAAATATGGGAACAAAACCTTAATCATAAAAATGTTTTATTATTTCATTATTTTGCATTATATTATAATTACTATTTTATATTCTTGATAAATGCTTAATTATTAATTAAGGTAATTGGGAGGTCATACTATAACATCTGGTCATCATCCTTGTCTACATGAGCTATAAGCAAGGAGAAAACTGCTTAGATGAGACTTTGAAAAAAAAAATGGTCTAGTTTTAAAACTCTCCATTTGAACTAAGGGCTATCCTTTTTCTGGCCTCTGTAGGCCACAATATTATCTGCACTCTAAGGTCTCTGGCCTGAAAGACTAGGACACAGTCTGATGGTGGTCATAGTAACCAGATCCTTCAGTGACATCAACATTTATGACTTAGTTGCCTTATACAGAGGAACTGTCTTCAAAGGAAAAAAAAGTCTAGAGACTGTTTGAATTTACATTAGCTTCTATGGAAGTAGGTTGATACCAAAATGAGTGTGCACTGGGATGTGGTACTCAGAAACAACTGGTAAGTAGAAACAAAAAAGTTTCGGCACACACAACTTCATTGATGGGACACCACTAGGAAAGTATTCTTCATATCCTTAGTTTATTTTGGTAAAAAAAAGACAGACACAGGAGTCCTGCCTGAAATGTTTCAGATGAATCAGGTCCTTTATCAAAGGCTAAGGACTCTTCACATACAACACATTTAAATAGTAAAATTGCACCATGTGATATATGATGTCAGATATGTAGTTCCACCGCATTGGTTAAAAAGCCAGTTTAAATAATTGATTATCACTTGGCTATCAATTCAAATTTATATTCATGAAAAAACATCTACAAAACACTCCATAACACATATAAATAAATACCTTTAGAACCATATTCAAATACTACACAATAAATGAGGGGAAGAGGAAGGGTTGTTTGGTAAGGGGTTTGGGGTTGAAATAGTGAAGGAAGAAGTAGTATTATAGACAAACGTGAAAAAGAAAAGATGAACAAAGGGGAGGGAGGAGGAAAAAGAAAAAAGAAATAGAGGAAAAATACTCATGGCATTATTTTAAAAAAACCTTATTTGGTGTCTCTTATGATCAGCTCATGACATATCCCTCACAGTTAGCTCATTACATTCATCATAACACATGGCAGTAATTCATTAATAACATTATTCATTCCCAATAACCTGAATTTTTGATGATATTCTATTGATGCTGCTAGATAGTGAGAGATGGGGGGAGAATAAAAAAGTTAAAGAAGGTACAAACATGAAGCGCAAACAGGCTGCATGCCCTAAAATAAAGGAGCAAGTCTGAAGGCTTAGCTCTTATTTTTCAGAAAGGGGCGTAAAACTAGTTGGCTATTTAAACCTGGTTTTTGATGGGCTTTCAGGGATAGGATCCAGTAGTTCTCTCTCTGAAGAACCAAGCTGTCAAAATCTTCCCCTCAGGTGTTCTGACTGACTTTATTAATTGCTATGAATTGAAAGTCATGTTGTTCTCTATCTGTCACTTGCATCAAGTGTGCTGCAACTGCATACAAAGGGTAATTTCTAACCATAGCATGTACGTACTCCCCAACCCTCACTTCGAAGCTTCTCATAGTTTTACAGATATTGAAGGCTTCACATGTACATTTTGCCAAATAAATGATGCCCGTAGTGTAACAATATGTAAATTGTCAGATATAGTAATCTTTCTCAACATTGCAGATAGAACAAGTTTTTGTCTGGGTCACTTTGTCACAGTAAATACAATTTCTGCATCTATAACAACCTTTAGGTTGCTGTAACCAGGTGCTCTTTTTCTTATCCTGAAAATGACTATGTACCAAAGAATCCTTCAAAGTGGGTGCTTTCTTAAAGCACATGTGAACAGGAGTCTGACTGATGATTAGTAAGCCCGGCTCTGCAGCTAAAATATGCCAATGTTTTTTAATTATTACTTCTAGCTGGTTGGACTGAGCTGAAAAACCAGTGACAAAACTGAACCTCTCACAGCATGTAGGTTCTCTATTCTGTTCTCCTAATAAGTTCCGCCTTTTCTGATTTCAAGCTTCTTCCCATGCTGATAAAACTCTTCTATGACTGTACCCTCTTTCCAATAGCCTGTTCACCAAGTCTTGAGCCCCTTTCTCAAAGGACAGTTCTGTCGAACAATGTCTGTGGTATCTCAGAAACTGCCCTTTTGGAATGTTAGCTGTTACATGCGGGGAGCGGGGTGATAGCTGCTGGCTTCCAAAACTATACTGACATCAATTTTTCTATAACTCTCACTTTCCACTTGTTGATCAACATTTTTGATGATGCTGAGATCTAAATAATTCACTTTTTCTTGACTGACTGTATATGTGAATCTCAGATGTGGATTAGTGCTCTGTAAGAAAGTTATAAATTGTTCAAACTTTGATATATCTCCCTCCCAGATGACTAGGATGTCATCTATATAACATTTCCACAGTTTAAGATTGGTGGGGTACTCATTTACAGAGGGGTCCCAAATCACTGCCTCCTCCCACATACCAACATACAAATTAGCGATGGAAGGGGTGCAAGTTGCCCCCATCGCTATCCTCTTCATTTGTAAGAATAAATCACCATTAAAAATGAAGACATTACATTTCAAAACATTCTATAAAAGTTTCAAAATAAAGGGGATAGGTGGACCTTCCAAGTTGGTAACCTTATTTAGAAAGTGGGCCACTGCATCCAATGCTCCTTCATGCGGAACATTGGTATACAGGGCCTCGATGACCGTAGTTAAAAGAAGGCTCTCAGGTCCCAACTGGATATTTGGTAGTATGTTCAACACCTTCTTAGTATCTTTGAGGTATGCCAGAAGGGATGTTACCAATGGTTTCAGAAAAGAATCACAATATTCTGAGAGTTGTTCAGTGAGGGACCCAATCCCACTTATGGTTGGGCACCCAGGGGGATCCAGCAATGTTTTGTGCACTTTTGGAAGCACATAAAAAGTTACTTTAATAGGTTCTTGTGTGATTAAAAATCCCTCAGATGTTTGTCAATCCATTTATTACTATATGCCTCACTAATCGGTTCATCTATCCCAGATTTGTATTCCCAGGTTGGATCTTGTGTAAGCTTCTGATAAAACTTCTGGTCATTCAGCTGTCTCAAACTTTTGTTCACATATTTCTCCTTATCCATCAAAACAATGGCTTCCCCCTTGTCAGCCTGTTTAATAATAAGATCGGTGTCTTCTTTCAAAGTTTGCAGGGCATGTCTCTCTTTTTTACTCAGGTTGTTGAAATGAACTTCTAAAGGATCTTGGAACAAAATTATAGAAACATAGAATTTGATGGCAGATAAGGACCACTTGGCCCACCTAATCTGCCCATTTTCCTACCTAATAGATAAGCTGCAGATCTTAGTTAACCAACAGCTTACTTCCTTATACCCCCCCCCACTAGGACTGCCTTATATCTGTCCCATGCATTCTTGAATTCCCCTACTGTTCTTGACTTCACAACCTCCTCAGGGAGGCTGTTCCATGCATCCACAACCCTCTCCATGAAAAAATACTTTGTCACATTGCCTCTGAGCCATCCCCCCTCTGTCTTCAAATTGTGCCCCCTTGTTCTTGCACATCTCTTTTTCTGAAAGATGCTACCCTGTTGGACTTTGTTGATTCCCTTGAGGTACTTGAAAGTTTCTATAATGTCCCCTGTCTCCCTTCTTTCCTCAAGGGTATACATATTAAGCTCCTTTAATCTTTCTTCGTATGTCTTCTGGTGCAGACCCTGCACCATTTTAGTTGCCCTCCTCTGGACAGCCTCCACTCTGTCTATGTCTTTGCAGAGATGGGGTTTCCAGAACTGCACACAGTACTCCAGATGGGGTCTCACCAACTGTCTGTACAGAGGGATAACAACTTCCTGTTTTCTACTATTAATGCTTCTCCCTATGCATCCCAGTATCCCCCCCAGCCTTCCTTACTGCCTTCTCACATTGCTTGCCCACCTTTAGGTCATCTGATATAATTACCCCCAGGTCTCTTTCCATTTTTACTGTTGTCAGTATCTCACCCCCCCATTGTGTACTCTTCCACTGGGTTTTTGTTTATCAGGTGCAATACCTTGCACTTCTTAGCATTGAATCTGAGCTGCCATACATTTGACTATTCCTCCAACCTTGCCAAGTCCCTTCTCATCCTTTCCACTCCATCTTGTGTATCAACCCTGTTACAGATCTTTGTGTCATCTGCAAAGAGACATACTTTTCCTTCCAGTTCCTCTGCAATGTCACTTATAAAGACATTAAAAATGACTGGTCCCAGTACTGAACCCTGTGGTACCCCACTAGTAACCCCCCTTTCTTCACTGTGGACTCCGTTTACTACTACTGTTTGTGTCCTGTTGTCGAGCCAATTTTTTATCCAGGATACCACCTTGGGACCCACTGCAAGGCTGGCTAACTTGTGTATTAATCTTTTGTGTGGGACTGTATCAAATGCCTTGATAAAATCTAGGTAGGCCATGTCCACAGCCCCTCCCTGGTCTACTACTTTGGTCACCCAGTCAAAGAAATCTATTAGATTCATTTGACATGACCTTCCCATTGTGAATCCATGCTGCCTTGGGTCCTGTGCTCCACTGGCCTCTAGCTACTCAACAATTCTTTCCTTCAGAAGTGATTCCATCATTTTCCCTACCAATGAGGTCAAACTAACTGGTCTACAGTTTCCTGCCTCTGTCCTGTGCCCACTTTTGTGAAGAGGAATCACATCTGCCCTCCTCCAGTCCTCAGGTACCACCCCAACCTCCCATGATTTGTTAAAGAGAGTAGTCAGCTGTGTCACTAGTTCTACCCTTAGTTCTTTTAGAATTCTTGGGTGAATCCCATCAGGCCCCATTGCTTTGTCCACCTTCAATTTTATTTGTTCTTTCAGAACCCTTTCTTCTGTAAATGGACTGGTATTGACCCCCGTCTTCATAGTTTTTCTCTTGCTTGGTTTAGGTACCTCCCCCTCCTCTTCCTTTGTGAATACTGAGCAGAAATATTCATTCAGTATCCCTGCTTTTTCACTGTCACCCTCTGCCCACATTCCCTCCCCTTTATTAAGCCTCAGTATCCCTCCTTTGGTCTTTCTTCACTCCCTAATGTACCTATAAAAGGTCTTATCCCCCTTCTTAACAGAGTTGGGTATCCTTTCCTCAGTTTGGGCCTTTGCTATTCTGACTGCCTTCCCAGCCTCTTTCTGCTTTAACTGATAAAGTTCTCTGTCCTGCTCCATCTGTGTTTTCTTATATTTCCTGAATGCTATCCTTTTCTCCTTAACCTTCCCTGCCACCTCTTTTGAGAACCATAATAGTTTTTTCCTTCATTGTGTTTTGTTGATTTGCTTTATACAAAGACTTGTTGCCTCTGCGATGGCTGTTTTGATTACTCCCCATTGTTCCTCCACCCCTCCTTCTTGCCTGTTTGCTAGTGCTTTTCTGAGGCACTCTCTCATTTTCCCAAAGTCAGCCCTCCTAAAGTCCAATACTCTTGCTTTTGTATGGCTTGATTGTATGGCGGTGTTTATCGTGAACCACACTGTTTGGTGATCGCTTGTTCCCAGATGGCTACCCACTTCTAAATCTGAGATGCATTCTCGGCCCCCATTTGAGAGTACCAGATCTAAGATTGCTCCCTCCCGAGTGGGTTCCAATACTAGTTGTCTGAGGCATGCCCCTTGTAGGGCATCAAGAATTGCTCTGCTCTTGGATGTGCCTGCAGCAAAGGTGTTCCAGTTAACATCTGGCATATTCGGGGCCCCCATCAACAATCTCTCCCCTTTTTCTGCCATTCTAAGGATGCCTTCTATCATTTCCCTGTCCATTCCCTTCCCCTGAGATGGGGGTCTGTATACAACCCCCATGTGGATTGTGGTGCCATTTCCTGTCTCCAGTGTGACCCAGACTGCCTCATCTGCTCCCTGTTTACTCTTTAGTTCTGTTGCTTTGATCCCTTCCTTTACATAGAGAGCTACTCCTCCTCCTCTTTTACCCTCCCTGTCCCTCCTGTAGATTGTGTATCCTGGTATGTTGACATCCCAGTCATGGATCTCTGTGTACCATGTTTCTGTGCCTGCCACAATATCCAAGCAACCCTCTTCCATCAAGGCCACTAATTCAGGGAGCTTGTTACACAGACTATGGACATTGGTACTCATCACCCTCCACTTTTTGATGGCCTTACCCCTTTTAGTCCCATCCCTGTCCTTACTGCCTTTGCCTTTTTTTACATTTACCTCTGTCCTGCTCCATAATGACTTCTCTACCTTGGTGTTTACCTCACTAATTACCATGTTTTGTGGGGAGGCTAGGATTTCCTGCTCCTTTTCAGTGCCTCCCTCTTGGCTGGTTTAAATGCTCACCAATGAAGCATTTAAACCTCTCACCTAGGATCCTGGCCCCTGGACAGATGCAGACCATCATGCCAGTATAGGTCTGCATCCTCCAGATGGCTCCCCAGTCCCCAATAAAGCCAAAACCCTGAGCTCCACACCAGTCTTTCAACCATTCATTGAATTCCCTGGTGAGGAGTACCCTAGCATCACCCTTGCCATAGACAGGCAGCAGCTCCGAGAAGGTTACCTTATGCACTACTTGTCTAAGGCCCCTCCCCAACTCAACAAACTCCTCTTGCACTGCTCTGATCCCATTCCTAGCCAGGTCATTTGTCCCCAGGTGGACAATGACATCCAGCTCCCTCCCTCGTGTAGCTGCTCCTACAATCCTGAAACTTCGCTTCCTGTCCCTCCAAGCCATGGGGCCAGGCAGGCACCTTACCTCCCTCTCCCCTTCCTCCCCTACTTCTACCCCCCTAATCATTGAGTCCCCCAACAAGAGTTGTTTCCTTCCCCTGTGGGGTCCCATGCCACCCTCCTGTGGGTCTCCTTTGTGAAGGTTCCCAGCATCCTCCTTGGTCTCCACTGCAGGTGCCTTCATAGAGGAACCACTATCCACCAGAAGAGTGTATGAATTGTGGAGAGCTACAGCTGGAGGGATGAAACTCTGTTCCACCACCCTCTCCCTCCCTGAGCCCACCCTGGTCCAGCCTCTCCTCTTTATTGGCAACCTCTGAGGCAGTGGCAGTGGCCCTGGTGGTCCCTGGGTGGGGGAGGAGGTTTTATGAACCCTAGCCAGGTCAGCCTGGAGACAGGCAACCTCCTCCCTCAGACCAGAGAGGGGCCTGCAAATAGGGCAGCATCGCAGCCTCCAGAATGTCTCCCAGAACACTGCCGCCCCACAGCCATTGCACTGTACCACTCCTATCATGTCTTATTTTGTGTCCCCTCTCCTGTTTCTCTGTATGCTTACTCTCTCCCCTCCTTACAACTCTCACCCTTCCTGTTCTGGGACAACAACTTCCTATATTCTTCAGTAGCCTCCTTCTTCCTTGCTCAGTGTCAGACTACCAGCAGCTGGGGGGGAGTGAGCTACTTTTTTCCTTTAGGGTTGACAAAACTAATGTTTCTCTATGATCCTTCACGTCCTACTGCCAAACAGGAAGTTCCTGTTGTCAGTCAAATCCAGTGGCTATAAAAGTAGAACTGGCTTAGGGTGGGATGGAGGGCAATTAGTAAGAAAAAAGGCTAGCAACAGGAAGTTGTAATTGGAGTCACTTGCTTTTATATTGTCTAAGCCATGCCCTCAATTAAGCTCTCTCTCCTCCTATTGGTTTAGCAAAGTTAGTTGATACAGTACCCTTCCCAGCACAGAATACACACTGACTTTCTTTTTTTTCTTTTTTCAACCCTAAATAAGACCCCTTCTACTTCTAATAAAGTATCTGTCAGTTTAATCTCAACAGACATTGACTCCTGTTGAGATAGAAGTGTTAAATTAGAAAGAAAATGGTAGCTTCTTTTAGTTAGCTGCTTTCTGCTCTACAAGCAAGATTTCTATCTTCCAAAGGCTAGCAACAGGAAGTTGTAATTGGAGTCACCTGCTTTTATATTGTCTAAGCCACACCCCCAATTAAACTCTCTCTTCTCCTATTGGTTTAGCAAAGTAAGTTGGTACAGTACCCTTCCCAGCACAGAACACACACTGACTTTCTTTCTTTTCTTTTTTTTAACCCTAAATAAGACCCCTTTGACTTCTAATAAAGTATCTGTCAGCTTAATCTCAACAGACACTGACTCCTGTTGAGACAGAAGTGTTAAATTAGTAAGAAAATGGTAACTTATTTTAGTTAGCTGCTTTCTGCTCTACAAGCAAGATTTCCAAATAATTTTCGACCAACTCCTTAAACACTGATATAGCAGCACAATAGGAAGGTCAAAAATTAGGGCAGGGAGAGGGCATCCTCTGCCAAGGCCTCCGCCAGCATGGCTGTCAAAGAGTTTTTTAGCTGCTCTCAAAGCAGTTGTAAAATTCCTTTGGGAATCTGTCCAGGCCTGGACCTTTGCCACCATGCATTGATTTGAATGCCCTGCCCACCTGTTCCTCTGTGATGTCCTGCTTTAAAGTGATCTTTCTTTCCCTGCATGATGGTGGGAAAGGGAGGGGTTCCAGAAAGGTTTCTGGAGATGGTGTGTCCACAGTCACCTCAGAGGTGTATATGGTGTCAAAAGAGTCAGTAAAGGCCCCAGCAATTTCTTTCTCTACTCACTCTTGCAGCTGTTCCTGATACTGAGGTGGAATTCTGTCACCAACCTTCTTCCCTACAATGTCACTAGCTTATCCCCTCTCCCCAGTTAATCAGTCACTACTCCACACTCCTCATATTATTGTTTTTCTGCTTACAGTTTAATGTTCTTTTGCCTGTTTTGAAATTTATCTTTTGGTAATTTACTGTATGGCAATTTTTTATTCTGAAGTGTTTTCTTGTAATTTGTATATGTTGTTTTATTTCAATATTGCTGTTTTATTTTTGTGCATTGTACCTTAGACCTGTTCTGATCGCTTCTCTTCCCCCTCCACCCCAGGAGGTATGCAGAAATGAGCTGAACCACCTCAGTATGACTTTCCTGGTAAAAGCTTTTGAAATAAATTAATAATATGAGCCCTTGGTGCTGCTGCCACTGTCATGCTGCTGCCACACTATGCTGCTGACCCTGACTCCCAGCTACTTCACAGCACAACGCCACACTGCTCCTGACCCCAACATCCATGACCCCCAGCCATTTCACAATACAATGCCACACTGCTCCTGACCCCAAAATCCATGACCCCCAGTCATTTCACAACACAATGCCACACTGCTCCTGACCCCAAAATCCATGACCCCCAGTCATTTCACAACACAATGCCACACTGCTCCTGACCCCAAAATCCATGACTCCCAGCCATTTCACAGCATGCCACACTGCTCCTGACCCCAAAATCCATGACCCCCAGTCATTTCACAGCACAACGCCACACTGCTCCTGACCCCAAAATCCATGACTCCCAGACATTTAACAGCACAACACCACACTGCTCCTGACCCCAATATCCATGACTCCCAGTCATTTCACAGCACACCACACTGCTCCTGACCCCAAAATCCATGACCCCCAGTCATTTCACAACACAACGCCACACTGCTCCTGGCCACAAAATCCATCACCCCAGCCATTTCACAGCACAACGCCACACTGCTCCTCACCCCAATATCCATGACTCCCAGTCATTTCACAGCACAATGCCACACTGCTCCTGACCCCAATATCCATGACCCCCAGTCATTTCACAACACAACGCCACACTGCTCCTGACCCCAAAATCCATGACCCCCAGTCATTTCACAGCACAATGCCACACTGCTTCTGACCCCAAAATCCATGACTCCCAGTCATTTCACATACATACACTGCTCCTGACCCCAAATCCATGACTCCCATCATTTCCACAATGCCACACTGCTCCTACTAATCCTGACTCCCAGTCATTTCACAGCACAATGCCACACTGCTCCTGACCCCAATATCCGTGACTCCCAGTCATTTCACAACACAACGCCACACTGCTCCTGACCCCAATATCCGTGACTCCCAGTCATTTCACAGCACAATGCCACACTGCTCCTGACCCCAAAATCCGTGACTCCCAGTCATTTCACAACACAACGCCACACTGCTCCTGACCCCAAAATCCATGACCCCCATTCATTTCACAGCACAACGCCACACTGCTTCTGACCCCAAAATCCATGACTCCCAGTCATTTCACAGCATGCCACACTGCTCCTGACCCCAAAATCCATGACCCACAGTCATTTCACAGCACAACGCCACACTGCTCCTGACCCCAAAATCCATGACCCACAGCCATTTCACAACACAACGCCACACTGCTCCTGACCCCAATATCCATGATTCCCAGTCATTTCACAGCACAACACCACACTGCTCCTGACCCCAAAATCCATGACTCCCAATCATTTCACAGCACAATGACACACTGCTCCTGACCCCAAAATCCGACTCCCAGTCATTTCACAGCACAATGACACACTGCTCCTGACCCCAAAATCCGTGACTCCCAGTCATTTCACAGCACAACGCCACACTGCTCCTGACCCCAAAATCTGTGACTCCCAGTCATTTCATAGCACAATGCCACACTGCTCCTGACCCAAAATCCATGACTCCCAGTCATTTCACAGCACAACACACTGCTCCTGACCCCAAAATCCATGACCCCCAGTCATTTCACAGCACAACGCCACACTGCTCCTGACCCCAATATCCATGACCCACAGCCATTTCACAACACAACGCCACACTGCTCCTGACCCCAATATCCATGACTCCCAGTCATTTCACAGCACAACGCCACACTGCTCCTGACCCCAATATCCGTGACTCCCAGTCATTTCACAGCACAAAGACACACTGCTCCTGACCCCAAAATCCATGACTCCCAGTCATTTCACAGCACAATGACACAGTGCTCCTGACCCCAAAATCCGTGACTCCCAGTCATTTCACAGCACAACGCCACACTGCTCCTGACCCCAAAATCTGTGACTCCCAGTCATTTCACAGCACAATGCCACACTGCTCCTGACCCAAAATCCATGACTCCCAGTCATTTCACAGCACAACGCCACACTGCTCCTGACCCCAAAATCCATGACCCCAGTCATTTCACAGCACAACGCCACACTGCTCCTGACCCCAAAATCCATGACTCCCAGTCATTTCACAACACAATGCCACAGTGCTTCTGACCCCAATATCCATGACCCACAGCCATTTCACAACACAACGCCACACTGCTCCTGACCCCAATATCCATGACTCCCAGTCATTTCACAGCACAACGCCACACTGCTCCTGACCCCAATATCCGTGACTCCCAGTCATTTCACAGCACAACGCCACACTGCTCCTGACCCCAATATCTGTGACTCCCTGCCATTTCACAATACAATGCCACACTGCTCCTGACCCCAAAATCCGTGACTCCCAGTCATTTCACAACACAACGCCACACTGCTCCTGACCCCAAAATCCATGACTTCCAGTCATTTCACAACACAATGCTACACTGCTCCTGACCCCAAAATCCATGACTCCCAGACATTTCACAGCACAACGCCACACTGTTCCTGACCCCAAAATCCATGACTCCCAGACATTTCACAACACAACGCCACACTGTTCCTAACCCCAAAATCCATGACTCCCAGTCATTTCACAACACAACGCCACACTGTTCCTGACCCCAAAATCCATGACCCCCAGTCATTTCACAGCACAATGCCACACTGTTCCTGACCCCAAAATCCATGACTCCCAGTCATTTCACAGCACAATGCCACACTGCTCCTGACCCCAAAACTGATGACCCCCAGCTATTTCACAGCACAACGCCACACTGCTCCTGACCCCAATATCCATGACCCCCAGTCATTTCACAGCACAATACCACACTGCTCCTGACTCCAATATCCATGACCCCCAGCCATTTCACAGCACAACATCACACTGCTCCTGACCCCAAAATCCATGACTCCCAGTCATTTCACAACACAACGCCACACTGCTCCTGACCCCAAAATCCATGACTCCCAGTCATTTCACAGCACAATGCCACACTGCTCCTGACCCCAAAATCCATGCTGCTTACAACCAAAGCTCCAGACTGCACATTCCATGCCAGTGTATACCACAGATGCCACACTACTCCCCAGCACAATCTTGAATGGCAAACTATTAAATGTACCACCACAGCCATGTGCCCTTTTCTAGAATTATTCTACACTGCAGAAACACTATGGGGACAAACAGACATGGCACAAAATGGCACTTCACTATGGACAACATACTAGCACAATAAACGCAAAGGCAAAACATGAATGTGGTCACAAAAAGTCATTTAAACTTAAAACACTACCATCCTTGTGTAATAATATAAACTATATGATGGCAAACTCCCATATACTTGGAAAATATTATGTAAGCCCCCTGTGGGGCTTACTGGAGTTGAAAGGGTTAACATCTGACATCACCTGGGTCTGCCTGCAAGCGGGTGGCCAGGGATGGTGCGGAAGCCTTTAAGAGGGGAGTTTTTGGTGCAAAAGGGAGGAGTCCAGTCTGGGATAAGGACCAAGGAAGCAGAGCTGGGGTGGGGTGATTGCCACCCAGGCGGTCAACTATGACGGCATCAGTGTGTAGAAGTGGCAGCATTCTGGAGCTTCCAGAAAATGGCTGCGGGTGTTGCAGGCCTCCTTCTGAAGTTTATTCCAAAAGGCAGATTGCACTGCATGACATTGAAAAAGGGCACAAACACTCGAAGATAATTTCAAAGCTTTATTGCTTCAATAAAGTGCTGTGCCATATGCGGCTACAAACACCACTCAGCTCGGTGCTTTGGAAACTAACCCTTCATCAAGGGGTGCCCCCGATGAAGGGTTAGTTCCCAAAGTGCCAGAGACAAAATGGTGATTGTAACAGCACATGGCACAACACTTCATTGAAGCAATAAAGCTTTGAAATTATCTTTGAGTGTCTGTGCCCTTTTTTGATGTCATGGAGTGCAATGTGCCTTTTGTTGTGCTGATTATTCTGGGCTGGCTGCCCTTCTGACTGCACCCACCATGAGAAGTTGAGTGGTGAGGAGTATTGTAGCACTTTTCTTGGATTTTGCTTGAAGTTTATTCCAGCTGTGGAGGGGGCAGGGTCTGTGGATAGTAGTGAGAGCCTGCCCCAGTCCCCTCGGGCAGAGGTGAGAGCCTGCCTTGCCCCTCCTGGGAGTAGGCTACTGTCTAGTCATTGGTGGAGCATGTGGTAATAGACAGATAGTGTGTGGTGCCCGGGCATAAATTTCTTTGAGCAGCCAAGTGCTAGGGGTACATCTCTACAATGTGTTCTGGCGTTCACATTACAGCGTCTGTCTTAGGTCTTAGCAGCATTGAGAGATAGCCTGTAGAAGTGGTATGGAGGTCTGGCTTTAGTTCTGTCAGCAGGAGTGCAGCAGTCGTAGGTTTGAACCCCGGTAGTGCCATCCAGTGTTCAAGGGGGCATAGGAGT
Organism: Neoceratodus forsteri; assembly: GCA_016271365.2. Lineage (NCBI taxonomy): Eukaryota > Metazoa > Chordata > Ceratodontiformes > Ceratodontidae > Neoceratodus > Neoceratodus forsteri. Next base: position 963,751,460 of record CM028136.1, read on the forward strand.
GGGTAGGTATCCATAAACTTGAGTTTTGGGGACCTGTGTTTCTTTGGAACCAAAGGAGTGCAGGAGGAGGAGGATAGAGAAGAGTTGGAGCCACCTTGTGTAATGTAGCAGACCTGATTTGGCTGTGTCTGACATGTTGCTGCCACCAACCCATTTTGAGGCCTAATTCAGCTGTGGGACATTTCCATTGGAGGGCTTCATGATCATAGTTAGCCACTGGTTGAGGTACTTGTGTGCCTGAGATTAACTACCAGTTGTAACCCCCATGTTCCATGGAGTGGCTGTTGTTTTTTCAAGTTTCCAATTAAAAGGAGTTTTATGAACTTTTAGCACCATTTGGACAATGGACATATCTATTCAACTAATTTAAATGCGATTAACCCTCATTCACTCCACAGCTGTAGTGGTCCCATCCTGGGCACCCTCTTTCCAAGAGCAAGAACCAAATAACACAACCAGCTGGTAGTTTCCGTGTTTGTGCCCTCCCCACAGACTTCATCATGTTCCTAGACACCGGGAAGGGGGGGTCTATAATTACTTGGGTCTAATGAGCTCATAAAGGCCACTTGTCCTTCAGATTTCTGGCTTTATGATCTTGCTAGTTCTATGGTAATATTTCCTATATAAATAGAATACCACATGGCTCCCTATCTGTTATGGTGCTGTAACTCCATTTACACATTAATGACTGTCTAGTGCAGTGTGCCCTGCAAGCCCATTGGTCCACAGTGTGGACCAATGGAGCTGCTAATGCTTGCCATTTAGCGGGCAGCCAGGCGGTATGTGGTAGGGTTGTAGCCACCCACCGCTGATGGGGGACGGGTGGGCAAGGGTCCTGTGGGTGGGAGGGTGGGGGTGCCACTGACCACCAGGGAATGTTCTCATGCCATTTTAGTGGTGATCAGGGCTAAGGGTGGGGGGAGACCCACTAGACCACCAGGGACTGTATTAATGTCATTTTACCAGCGATCAGGGCTAGCAGTGGGGAGGAATGACTGGACCACCAGGGAATGTAGTTATTACACTTTACCAGTGATCACAGTTACAGGAGGGAGAGGGGGTACCACTAGACTACCAGGGAATGTAGTTATTACATTGTACCAGTGATCGTGGCAGGGGACCAGGGTTTGTTTTTACATAACTACTACCCGTGATCATGGCTACGGGGTGGGAGATGCCCTGGGACCCCCTCAGTCCTCACGTCATTCTGTGCATGGCGCCTGGCACATTTTACCGGGTTGCCCTGCGCAATGCATGCAAATGGGGCCATAATTACATGCAAATGGCCACATTTGCACCTTTCATATTTTATGGCCTCATTTGCATGCCTTCTTCTGAATGTCACAGGTGCTGCACCCAGCCCAACTGCGTTTGCGCTGGTGCATCCCCATGCTCCCTATCTGTGGCTTGCACCGGCACAGTGCCACTTCGCTGTGTGCAGTCTGTGTCATATTCAATGGTGCTTCGTCATGGTGCATCACCGTTGAATATCACCTGGTCCTGGCCCTGGCACATCCCAGATGTGCTATGCCCACACTTGCACCATTGCCAGGCGCTGCCTGAATATCCGGGCCTCTGAGTTTAAAAAGAAACAATTTTCAACCAAGTAACCCTCATCTTTATTGCAACCTTTCAAGGTACAGAATTTTTTGTTCTACAAATCATCATAAAGTATTCGCAAGAACAGTAGCAACAACAAAACAAAAATATTATATATACATCAGTGTGACTATATCAGTTAAAAATAATGAATTGTTTTGAGCTTCTTCGGAACAATATACCAGTATCTGAGTCAATTTCATGTAGAATGAATGACAAGATGGATGTAAGATTATTAAAAAGGAGTTGTTCACAGAACCCTGGTTCTTACCTTAATAAATCAATACAAACCAAGTTGTACAGCCTTTGCCATCAACAAGAGACACATTTGCGTATCTCATTAGGCTGTGGCTCAGAATTTGGCAGCAGCTGAGGCCAGTTTTAATATCAGTTTCTTCAAAGTAAATACTGCAATAAACCACATGCCCTGATTTATTTGTTGGACCTCGCACTGAAATAACAGTTTGCTGGTAAACAGGAAACAAGAAGGGTGATGATGCTGGTTGCCCTTGTTAGTGGCTACTAATGGCCTAATTTATCTGCTAATTGACCAGAGCCGTTGTTGGGGTGTTGCATCGCGTGTTGGGGCACAGTGTAAACAAGGCCACAGTACTGCTACCTCAGAGAGTGGCTTCAGAAAATGGAGATACTTATTGCTATAAATTTTCCCTTCACAGATGAGCAGATTAATTGGCATGTCAATTAGGCGGACATTAAGAGAAAGTGCTGCTAAGATGCAGAGGCAGTTTTGGAATGGGAACTGAGCTGCAGGTCAAAGATGTGATCCCAAAGCAGCTGGGTGAGCCAGTCGATTAGCAAGCCTCCTGTCTATCCATCTCCTCATACAAACAGCCAGCGAGGTCAGTCTAATTCACTATGTAGAGACACAGCTCTTTTTTCAGCTTTGATGCCATCACTGGCTGTGTTAACCTGTCACTGCTCTCTATCTCATTGTGATGTCATCATTAGCGAGGTCCCAAAGCAGTGACAAAAAAACAGAACTTTATAAACTGATTACCACTTATTTGAGTAGCAGAGATATTGTGCATAAATATTGCAATACACAAGCATTCACGGCCACCCAAATCTATTAGCACAGTGGTTAAGAATACTAAGCTGCAAACCTGGAGAACTGGGTTTGAATCCCACAGTCACCACTTGCATACTGTGTGACCATGAGCAAGTCACTTAACTTCCCTGTGCTCCCATGATGCACCTGGAAACAAGCCTTGGCTTTGTGTGTCTTTCCTGGCCAAATATTGTAACTAAAAAAAATTTGCTGACAGCCCAACAATAGGAAAGGGCTCTTGGCAGTCGAAGACTTCATTTTATGAAGGTTTTTGATTGTTACATGGAGGTTAGTGCCTTCCCACATGCCCTATGTCACTGCATAGAGATGCTACAGCTCTGCAAGCCCTTGATGCCACCCTGTGGCATTGCACTCCAACAAACTGGAACTCTATGGCGGAAGTCATTAGGGGTGCGTGAATACCTTATCAGGAATATTCGGCCAAATATTCTGTTTGGGCCTCTAAATAGTCTGGTATTTGGTACTTATTATTTGTGTTATCTTAATTAAAAAAATAAAAGAAACCCATCCTCCTCCCTCGCCCAGGTCCTTTAAAATGTATAAACCCCCATCTCCCTACCCTCAGAGCCCCAGTCCCACCTCCCTTCCCGTCACCAACATTTTGATAATAAAGAAAAATGCTTTCATTGACAGTCCGACAACAGGTGACCAGCGCAATCCACCCACCTCCACAGCAGGCCACTGAGTTTCAGTGCTTACAACCACTACAAGTGCACCCCCCCCCCACTTTGGCAGCAGTACCCTTCCCCTACACACCCAGCACTCACTTCTGATCACAAGAGGGAAAAAAGATGACCAACATAGTCCACCCTCCGCAATGCATGACTGCTTTCTTCTGAATGAAAATGCTTATGCTTCCTCATACAGTGAAATCAGCAGATCATGTGTTGACTGGGGAGGTGGGCATATTGTGCCTGTAACCCATTGTTTTTATTAAAATGTGGGTGCTGGGGGGTAGGGGGGATTAGGGCTCTAAATGGGGGGGACAGGGGGCTTATATATTTTAAAGAATCAGGGCTAGAGAGAGTTGGTGAGAATTTTTTTTTTAGATAGTATTTCCCTAATAGGGGACGAATAGTGTTACTGTTCATTATTCAGATCCAAAAAACTAATACTGCATTATTCATTTTATTTGGGAAATACTATTTACTACCTGCAGACCCCTAGAAACTATAGAACCACCATAAGGTTGCCATTTCTGGGTCATACGTTAACTAAAGGGCGGTACCAGGTACCATGGCAAGTGGTCAAAATAGAACGAAGGGAGAAACTCCGAGATATAACATTAGATTTGGACAGCGGGACTAACAAACAAATCATCAGGGCTTATAAAAGCTCTAACGTACACTGCAGGCTATCAAATCTCCCACTGCAGCAGCTCTCCTCTGATGTCAGCTGCAGGGGGATTCTGGGATTTGTAGTTACAGAAAATGTCAGTTTGCAAGTCAGCAGAATCAGTCTGATACAATTTACTATACTGCAGTAAACAGTAAGTTAAAAAATGTTTTTGGCACAGAAAGTGCAAATTGGAAGCAGCCCCATGTTTGGGTGAGGGGCTTTTAGCACTGTTCCCCTTTAGAAGTTTTCCACTTCTTTGTCCCAAACAAGAAGCAGGAGATGACAAGCACAAGTAGGAATCTAGAATGGGGCTGGGGCAAGAAGGAGCGTTTTCTTTCTTCTACACTAAAATACACACATGAGACAATGTGTGGGCTCTTGTTTCAGATCCACCGCCCCCCCCCCCCAGCAGAAGTGATGGAGCAGAGATAACAAGCTGTTTTAATAGGACTTATATAACCAGACATCACACGGGCTTGTAAGGACATGTACCGCTGAACCAAGTGATCAACATGGTTTTGAAGTGCATTTTTTCAACTTGATATATCTGTTCCAGCGAAGCTCCTTGTCCAGGTCACTAGGATTTAGTTTGAGGCATGGTATCTACTTCTGTTCATATAACTTGGGAAGTATATAATTACAGGTTTAGCGTTTAGCAGAGAATGCAAAAGGAAAAAAGCAATATAAAAGAACACTTACTTTCACACCACGAAGCACAGATACCTTAGTTTGAGGATTAGAACCTGCTGACTATAAGTATTAAAAAAGCTAATTCAGGCCCCTCAGTGGGTTCTAATCTGCTGCAAGGACAGTAAAGGTTTCTTAGGGAACTATGGGCAGACTGGATGGATTGGTCTTTTTCTGCCATCATTGTCCATGCTGTATGAGGATTACTACTGTACCATTTCCTCATTAATGTCCCACCATTTCCAGGAAGAACTCCCCCTACCTCCCGACCCTGTCCTGCTCAAACAGCAAATGTGACACTTTCATCTTCACAGCCAGCTAGACCTTCCTAGCCCGTCTAGGGTTACCACCTTTTAAAAAGCCCAAAGTGGGACATTTCTTACTGAAACATGATTTTTCGCAGGACAATATGTAGTCTTGACCAATGCAACAGACTTTTTATTGTTTAAATAATCAGAATAAAGACTAAGGGCCAGATATTCAAAACTTTGCCCAGGGGCTAAATTAGCACTGCCTGGCGGGCAAACTTAGCCCGGAGCACAGAGCAAACTATATTGAAATGGAAATAGCCCCGTGCTAATCCTGCTGAATATTGCAGGCTAAGGAAGCCGGGCAAACTGGTCTGGGAGTGCAGGCCAAAAATAGCCCAGAAATAAGACAGCACTGAATAAAGCAACCAGGAAGTGCAACCCACAACAACAACACAGTGCACAGCAATGTAAGGGCAGGTACAGACAAACTACATGGCCAATGTGTGTGCCAGCAAATGCATGGACTCAGTACAGCTGCAGGAAGCAGCAGATGTGAAAGAACAGTGATCAAAACTGTATATTATTCCCCATACCGGTAGCACCGCGTAAATCGCGGAGCTAAGCAGTTAGCCCGGGGCAAACACGTTTGCCCGGAGCTAAAATGTGCCATATTCAAAAGTGCCATGCAAATGAGCCTACTTAGGTAGTCACTGGGCAAACAACCAGATTAGTATCTCATTATACCCTGATTTGCATGCAGTTTGCCCAGCATTACTGCAGGGTCCCACAGAGCCACCTGTAGGTCAGTCTGGAAGTACAGGGGCTGACCAGGTCCAACCGCAGCTCCACCTGTAGGTCAGTCTGGCAGTGCACGATGATAGCTGCAGGCTACATGTAAACAGTACAGCATAGCATAGCATATTGTACCCCAGGAGACAAGACAGCATAGGCACAGGTGGTGGTGGTGCTGCATGCAACTGTCACACTGTAGGGAATGCTACAGTGCACAGCAGACACTACAGTTAGCAAGGGGGCCAGTAGTGTGAGGGACACAGCACTGCCTATGGTGTAGGGCAGTGATGATGACTGCACTGCACTGTACACAGTGACAGGCCCAACCTGCAGGTGTTTACTGACAGTGGACATTACTGTTACACTGTTGTGTGACCCACAGATGCCGTACCTGTGGCATGGGATGCTCACAGTGACATGTACATTTCTGGCTTTGTGTGCTGTGGCAGTTGTACAACTGTGCGATATGTGTCCGGGGGGGGGCATATATTATCCGAAAGGCACACTAGTGTTGGGGGTATTCCCAATACTGGCCCATGTGCACTGCATGATGTGTCCCAGCCTCGTGGCCACACCTGGTCTGTGGCACAGCCTTGCCACCCATACACGCTCCCCTCAACATCCTCCATGCCCCCAGTGCTGCATGTGTGTGCTGGCATCTGTTTGTGTCCACAGATGTGTGGTCCGCAGGTGTGTGATGTATGGCCACACTGCCATGCTGTCCGCTGGCGGCAGGGTCACCACTTACTGCCTGGCATGGCTGGGACTGGTGGCAGATGATGGCATCATTGTGATGCCATCAGTTAGCAGCATGCTTCCTCTATGTTTAACTTTATCTATGTGTCATATTTATTTGTTAGATTGGGCGCAAAAACCGGTGCTAAGCCAGCACAACACCGCCAGCCAGCGGCCACGCAGCTGATTGCCCAGGGTTAAGACAAGCTTTTCCCATGTAATTTGAATGCGCTAAGTTACGCAAAACCACTTAGCGCGCGCCAGTCGCTGAATATAGCATTGCGCCTGTATTCATGTCAGTTTGCCCTTGCATATTATTATAATCTTGCCCGCGCCAATGCATTTTGCCCATGCCATTTGGCCTTGAATATAGCAGACCCGTGCTAATCCCGCTCTAAACCTGCGCAAATGGTTTTTGCCCGGCGCAAAGTTTTGAATATCTGGCCCTAAGTGTTGTATTTTTTTAGCTGTTTTAGTGTTTCATGCCATTTTAAGGTATTTTAGTTAAGGTATTATGTTGTTTTGTAGCATTTAGAGGAAAGTCAGAAAATATATTTTTCTGCTATAATGTCAGGACATGTAGTATTTTTCATGTTTTTCTGCAGGACACAGCTGCCCAAATCAGGACTGTCCTGCGAAAATAGGGACAGGTGGTAACCCTAAGCCCGTCCCATTTGTTTCTTTTACTTGCGCAATGACATACATTTTTGCCACATGAACACAGGAGAAATAACTCAGTATCACGAACAATAAGGAAATCCGTATGTCATTTCAAGAGATTCTGGCCCCACAGAAAACTGGATCAAATGTGTAAGGGTCTTCGTCGAGGAGAGTTAGGTCTCAGCTGCTGGAGTCTCCTTGCCAGGGTGTTTGGGGCTTTTCTTAGACTCAATCAGAATTTATGGGACCAAAGACCCTTGAAATAACTTCTGGATTCATTTATTTATCTATTTATTTATTTAAAGACATCTATTACAGGATGGCCTATCTGTCCAGTGTGTAATCCTCTATAAGTATTACCTATGTATAATTGTTAAATGTCATTCCGCTATCCATCTGTGGAATGTATTTGTAACTTCACTTGCAAAATCTAATATACATACTAACAAAAAAAAAAATAAGAGTTACATAGACACTGGCTTGCTAAAATGTGTGGGATGTGGGTGGGAGGTGGGGGGATGGAGTGCTGTGCTGAATTAAACCGAAAGAGGACGATTGTTTTTTTGTTTCAAACTTTTCAAAAGACAAATTTTTTAATCTTTAATGCAGCTTTTTCAGACGGCCAGTCAGCGCAGTAGCAGGGCTACAACTCACAACACTAGTGATGCAAGTTCAGGGACAAGCCTGAGTTGCCAGGGACTGGTCGGGGGGGGGGATGAGGACTGAGGGTCCCACAGGACACACTCCTCTGGCAGGGAGAGTTGCTGTCCTCGCTGTGATACTGCCAGCTGGGTGACCAAAGGTGGCACTGCAGTTGAGAGCACCGTGGGAGGGGAGAGACATCGGTCAGGGGACCCGCACAAGGTACACATTTGCATGCTCATGCCCGTTGGTCCTCCCTTGCCTGCCATTGTTTCCAAGGGGTTGGCAAAGGGAAAAAAGTTTGGCCAGTTGGTGGCTCCTCCAAAATGGGACCGCTGTATATCTGGGATGGTCCCTGTCACCATCACCCTCACATGATTAGATGCCCGATTGTGTGTATATTACCCCACCACTGCACCCTACCTGGGAAGTAATCCCTTACATGGGGGTGAACAGCAGACAGATAAGGTGAGGACCAGGAGGAGGTATTGGGGGAAGCCTGGAGGGGCTGGCCTGGAGGTACATGGGCATAAAATATGAATTATAAAAAAAAAGGTTGGTTCTAGCTCTATTTAATAAATACTGTCAACTACCAAGGGCTGTGTGTGTATGTGGGGGGGGGGGTAACATATTTTTTACTCTTTGTATATACATTCATTACTTTTTCGTTGTATGTTTTTCCCTTTATACCCTCCCCAAGACACCTCTGGAAATGAGCTATTACAGCAAAAGTAGAACTTTCCTGATGAAACTCTTTCAATAAATAAGTATATAAATAAATATAGTAAATACGTGAAAAACATAATTGTGTGTTTAGAACCTTAAAACCTGCTCTGTCTTTGTCAAGGAACCGAAGACATTGGGTGACCTTTTCCACCATATCATTGTGTAAGAAAGGTATTTGCTGTGGCACAACAGAACTACACTGTGTTGCCAGCATTGCTTGTTACAGCACATATCGGTGATGCTCTCCAATAGTGACTGTGGCATCTGTGTGTTATCCACACCAATGTAGTGCCCGCCTTTTCTAAAAACATTTTTTAAAACTTGACCTCACTGGCAGATAATAAACACAAACAACATTCCAAATGCAGGGTTTTAAATAATTGATTAGCACTTTTTTCTTGGGACAATACTAACTGTACAGAAAGCATTTATATGGGTTTTCTAGAAGTGTTATGTTTGTTAGACACAGTGAGGCAAGTGCTATGCATTTTTACAATGTTTTAGAACTTTTATGAGCAAAACACTAATCAATTTTTAGAGTTAAATAAAACAGTGTGACAAGGCATCAGGTAAAGCAAATAGGATGCTGGGATGTATAGGCAGGGGCATCACCAGCAGGAAAAGGGAGGTCATAATTCCGCTATACAAGACACTAGTGAGGCCCCACCTGGAGTACAGTGTACAGTTCTGGAGACCATACCTACGTAAGGACATAGACAGGGTAGAGAAGGTTCAGAGGAGGGCAACAAAGATGGTGCATGGGTTGCATCACAAATCCTATGAAGACAGGTTGAAGGAACTGAACATGTACTCCCTGGAGGAGAGGGAGGAAGAGGGATATGATGAGACATACAAGTATCTTACAGGGAGGAACAGGGTGCAGGAAAACACTATTTTAAGCGAAAAAGATGTTTCAGGACTAGAGGGCATGGGATGAAGTTGGAGGGAGGACGATTCAGAGGAAACATGAGAAAGAATTTCTTCACAGAGCAGGTGGTGGACAAGTGGAACACCCTGCCAGAGGAAGTGGTGGGGCTGAAACAATCACGGATTTAAGAATGCATGGGATAGACATAAAGGAATTCTAGAGGTCAGGGGTAAGGGGAATAGACTTCTAGGAAAACAAACTGAACTTACAAGCTCAAATGGGCAGACTAGGTGGGCCATAGGCCCTTATCTGCCGACACTGTCTATGTATCTATGTATCTATGTAACCCTGAAATGGAAAAGGCCAGTGTGAACACCTCTGTAGTCGGCGAACAAAAGAAAAAGATACACAAGAGTAACTGTACTATTTTACTTTGAGAGGGTTCTAGCAGTAGGTAATCACTTGTAGCATTGAGTCCCAAGCAGTAGAGTCCAAGGGACAAGAAAACATGGGAGGCTGGAACATAATCCTAGTAGAAAAAACCTGGAAGTTAGGACAGGAGTCCCTGGAGGACTGCTTGTTCAAAAACGGCCCTGCGCCTCGAGGCAATTTCCAAACTGCAATGTTTTGTGAAAGTGTGGACAGAACTCCACGTACCTGCCATGCAGATGTCTGCAGCAGATACATTTCTGAAACAGGTTGTGGAAGCAGCTATTCTCCTAGTAGAATGTCCTTTTACCTGATCCGGAAGGACCTTACCATACTTTTGGTAACAAAAGGTAATGCAGTTTGCCAGCCATTTACAAAGGCACTGTTTGGAAACTGCTGCACCCTCCCTTTTTGGTGCAAAAGAAATGAAAAGTTGGTCCATCTTGAGGATATCTTTAGTCCTGTTTGTATAATAATGTAAAATCCTGTGAACAGCTAACGTACGCAGGATGACTTCCCCTCAATTCAAATGCTCGGGGTAATAAACTGGCAATTCTAAAGACTGATTAAGGTTTTTTCCCGAAATAACCTTAGGTAGAAACTTAGGATATATATGCAGAGCCACCCTGTCTCTGTGAAAAACCAAATAAGGCACCTTGCACATCAGGGCCTGAAGCTCAGAAATTCTATAAGCTGAAGTAACTGCAACTAAAAAGAGTGCTTTTCAGGACAAAAAACGCATATCACAAGAATCTGCCATTTCGAAGGGAGGCAAAGCCAGGTTTTCAAAAGAAAATTAAGGTCCCACGGTGGAGCAGGGTTGCACACTGGGGGGTTCAGATGCAGGATACCTTTCAAAAAGGTTTTGGAGACCTCTAACCGAGCCATAGTCTTGTCTCCTACTGGATCATGGTAGGCAGAGATAGCTGCTAGATGCACCTTCAGGGACGAATAACTCAAACCCAGGTCCAACAGATGAAGGAGATACTCCATAACCTGGGGAGTGGGACATGTGAAGAAATCCAGATCTTTTGCAGTAGCCCAAATAGAGAAACGCTTCCACTTCATGGCATAGGTAGTTCTGGTGGATGGCTTTCGTGCCTCCACCAAAATCTGAGCTACACTGGGGGAAACCCCATACCGAGAAGCAGCTATGTCCTGAGGTGCCACGCATGAAGATGAAGGGACTTTAGCCCCAGATGCACCAGTGGGCCCCCTTTCTGGGTGAGTAGATCGTAAGATAGATGTAGAGGTATGGGAGGCTCCACTACTAGCTTTTGAAGCAGTGGAAACCATATTTGTCGAGGCCAAAAAGGAGCTATCAAAATCATTTGTGCTCCTTCTGACTGGAGCTTGGTCAACACTCTCTGAAATATTGGAAAAGGAGGGAATGCATACAGAAATCTCCCTGTCCAGGATACTGACAGTGCATCCTGCCAGAAAGCACCATGCCTGGGATCGAGCGAGCAAAACCTGGGAAGTTTTGCGTTTGATGGGACAACAAACACATTCACCTCCGGATGACCACAAAGGTCAAAGATGTGATCTATTACCTTTTGCTTTAGCCCCCATTCGTGAGCCCTTACCTTGGTGCGACTGAGACTGTCTGCGAGAATGTTCTGCATCCCTGGGATGTGAACCCCCTGGAGAAGGATATTGTGCAGAACTGCCCAGTTCCAAACCCGCATTGCTTCTCAGCAAAGAGGGTATGAGTAGGTGCACCCCCTGTTTGTTGATGTACCACACTATGCACATGTCCTCCATCTGGATCAAGAGGACTTCCTGAAGAAGGATGTGCTGAAAAGCCTGAGCAGCATAAAGCACTGCTCTCATCTCTAGCACATTTATGTGCAGGTGTGTTTCTACAGAGGTCCACAGGCTCTGGGTCCTGTGGGATCCCAGATGGGCACCCCATCCCTGTCCCAACACAGCTGTAGTCAGTATTTGGGAGTGTGGAGGGGTCTGGAAAGAGACTCCTAGCAACAGATTGCTGGAGTCCTGCCACAACAACAGGTCCTGTTGCATTGGGGTGGAGATGAGGATTGAACAATCTAAGTTGTCTTCTCTCTGATCCTACTGAGATCTTAATGTACACTACAAAATATGCATGTGAAGTCTGGCCAATGGTGCCATGGGAATAGCAGCTGCCATGAGGCCAAAAAGACAAAGAACCACTCTGGCCGAGATATGTCGATTGGAAGATACCAGCTTGGCCTGACTCTCCAGGGTGTCTATCCTGTCCAGGGGGAGAGAAGCCATACCTTGCACCATGTCCAGCACCGCCCCAATAAACTGAAGGCATTGGGAAAGAGCAAGCTGGGACTTGGGTTAATTGACCGTGATACCCAGGCGCTTGAATAGGTGCAGAGCAGCCGATAGGGAGGCTTTCAACTTCTCCCTTGATGGAGCTGTGAGGAGCCAATCATCGAGGTAGGGAAAAACAGCGTGCCCCTGATACCTACCTCAAGGACCCTACCACTACCGCTAGGCACTTGGTAAAACCCCATGGGGCAGAGGACAGGCCAAAAGGGAAAGCCCTGAACTGGTAATGCTCCTCTTGGAAATAAAACCTGAGGAATTTGTGGTGAGGACTGAAGATTGAGATGTGAAAATATGCATCCTTCATGTCCAGGGCAAAAAGCCATTGACTCTTAGATAGGAGCGGCAGAAGGCTTTGCAATGTCAGCAACCAAAACCTCTTGTATTCTATGAAAAGGTTCAGGGTACTGAGATCCAATATTAGACAAAAATCCCGTTTTTTTGGGTACCAGAAAGAAGTGGAGTAGAATCCCTTCCCGATCTGGTTTGCCGGCACTGGCTCTATTGCTTCTTTGTGAAGAAGAGCTGCGATCTCCTCCCTTAGAAGGGGGATATACGCCCTTAGGTAATGAGAAGACCTCAGTGGATTGTCTAGAGGTTTTTCTCGAAATTCTAGAATGTGACCAAGCTTTATTAACTGAAGCACCCAGGGGTCTGTCGTGATGGACTCCCAGTTGCCCAGATGCCTCGTGAATCTTCCACCCACCTGTTCCTCCAATAGATGAGGAGGGGTGGTCACCAAATCAGAAGTGGGAGGAAGGGTTAGGGAAGGTCATTCCCGCAGCTCTTTGGGTTTTGGCTTGGGGGACAGTGGCAGCATTGGGAGCCTTACACTTAAGCTGACGCTTGGGTGCTTGGTTTTTCATTTAGCATCTGTTTTGCCAATGAAAAGGATGCTGTTATTGCTGCTGTTTCAGCCGATACATGGTATGAACTGACTGAAGTGCTGTGCCTTTATCCTGCAGGCTAGTTATGATGTCCTGGGTGTCGCCGCCAAACAGGACAGAGCCCCTGAAAGGGGCATCCTGGATAGCTGACTGAACATCAGGGGCTAGGCCCGATACTCTTAGCCAAGAGTACTGGTGAAGGCTCACAGCAGTGGCTGTACCTCTAGTGGAGGAATCCACTGCATCGTAGGTGGCCCGTAAAGAATGGTGTCCAGCCACCTTGGCCATTTTCAGAGAGGATGCCAAGGATAACTTTGAACTGGAGTCCGGTAAGGCCTCGACGACAGGTTTGAGCTGGCGGAACAAGGTCTTCTGGTACCCTAGCATGTGCGAGACATAGTTCAGAGCCCATATAGCTAGAGTAGAAGAGGTGTAAAATATTTTCCCGAACTGGTCCATTTGTCTGGACTCCTTGTCAGGACGGGAGGTACTGATGTGCTTTGGCTTAGCAGATCTATCATGGGCTGCTGTAATGACCACCAAGTCTTCTTTAGGGTGTATGCTCAGGTGATCCTTATCTTCAGGTGTCCTGTAGACCCGGTCAGCCTTTTTTGCCATGGCTGGGATAGAGGAAGGTCTCTACCATATAGCTGAGGATAAATCCTCATGGAGTTCCAGCCAGGGTGGGGTGAGTACTGGACTTGTATCAGGAAAGTTCAGGTGCTCTGCCAACCATCGTCTTTTTGGGTCCAGAGCCTCTGACTTCCACCACCCACTTGAGGAGGTCCACAAAGGAGGGATCTTATGGTGGTGACTTTGGGGATTTCTGAGGGACTGGTTCCTCATGGGGAGGGATTTCTAGGGCCGAACTGATGCCTGAATAATCTTAGTCCACGTCGGAATCTTCTGAATCCTCTGGATTCTCAATAATTGGAGGATCTGACTCCCTGGTGATAACTTCGGACATCAGGGGTTTTGCAGGTTCTGACATCGAAGGACAAGTACATACTGGCAAAGGTGCCCTAGGTGTAGGAGCTGGGTGGCCAACATCTGGAGGAATAGAATGCCTACTGTCTAGTTTGGAGACTAACTGACTTTTGGTCACTGTCCACCATGAATTCAGAATTTCCCTAAAGTCCACCTGATGTTCTGGAGGAGGTGGAGTGGGAGGAGGAGGTGGTTGAGTAAACCCAGATCCAGGCCCATGTCCCCCAAAACTAGGAGAGGGGTAATGTGAGTAGCCTGATGAAGGGTAAAAACCAGGGTAGCCTGGATAGTAATAGGCTGACAAAAAAGGATCTGGCATCGGGGCTGATGGTGGGTAACCTGACGGAGGATAAAATGTCAGAAAGCCTGACGTCAGACCATAGTGAGGGTAACCTGCCGATAGGTCTGATGGAGGGTATCCAGATGGCTGCCCTGATGGAGGGCATGTTGAAGGCCCTGATGGAGGGTAGACAGAAGGGGGCCCAGCTGGGGGATAGCTGGGAGCTGCTGTAGCTGAGAGAGAGAGAGAGAAAGAGAGAGAGCAGCCACTAGCTTCCTTAAAGCAAGGAGGTAATCTAATAGTACGCTGAACTGGGGCCTGTGTAAGTAAGTAGAAGTCAGTGTTTTGGTTCACTGTTTTTGGGGTTGACTTTTCTTAGTGTAACTTTTATTTGCTGGGGGGAGGAATCTAGCTAAGAGAATATTTGCAGTCATTTGTGACTAGACCTGTTACTTAAACTCTGTGAAATAGGTGTCTGATAAGGGGAGGAGCTGAAAGGGGCCTGAGAAACTGTGGCTTCAAAACAGGAGTTGTTTGTGGACTCTGTCTGCTGTAGCTGAGAGAGAGAGAGAGAGAGTAGCCATCAGCTTCCTTAAAGCAAGGAGGTAATTTAATAGTTACACTGAATTGCATTCTTAATTTTGGGGCCTGTGTAAGTAAGTAGAAGTCAGTGTTTTGATTCTGTTTTTTGGGTTGACTTTACTTAGTGTTAACTGGAGCACCTTTACTGCGGCAACATCCAACAGCGGTGCTATTCTCGATGTCCTACAGGGGGCATGCCTCTGACAGACAGTGTTAAGAGTCCACTTGAGAGGGAGCAGTCTTAGACCTGGTACTCTCAAATGGGGATGGAGAGAGGATCTCAGATTCAGAAGTGGGTAGCCATCTGGGAACAAGCGACCACCAAACAGTGTGGTTCACAATAAACATAGCAGTAGAGTCAAGCCATACAAAAGTAAGGATGTTAGACTTTAGGAGGGCTGACTTTGGCAAAATGGGAGAGTGCCTCAGAAAAGCACTAGTAAACAGCCAAGAAGGAGGGGTGGAGGAATAATGTGGAACAATCAAAACTGCCATCACAGAGGCAACAAGCCTTTGTATAAACCAAATCAACAAAATAAAATGAAGGACAAAGCCACTATGGTTCTCAAAAGAGGTGGCAGGGAAGGTTAAGGAGAAAAGGATAGCATTCAGGAAATAAAATGAAACGTAGAAGGAGCAGGACAGAGAAATATATCAGTTAAAGCAGAAGGAAGCAGGGAAGGCAGTCAGAACAGCAAAGGCCCAAACTGAGAAAAGATAGCCAACTCTGTTAAGAAGGGGGCTAAAACCTTTTATATGTACATTAGGGAAGTGAAGAAAGACCAAGGGAGGAATACTGAGGCTTAATAAAGGAGAGGAAATGTGGGCAGAGGGTGACAGTGAAAAGGCAGGGATACTGAATAAATACATCTGCTCAGTATTCACAAACGAAGAGGAGAGGGAGGTACCTAAATCAAACAATAGAAACACTCTGGAGAGGGGGGTTGATACCAGTCCATTCACAGAAGAAAGGGTTCTGAAAGAACTCTTAAAACTGAAGGTGGGCAAAGCAATGGGGCCTGATGGGATTCACCCCTGAATTCTAAAAGAACTAAGGGGAGAACTAACTACCCTCTTTAACAAATCATGGGAGGATGGGATGGTACCTGAGGACTGAAGGAGGGTGAATGTGATTCCACTTCACAAAAGTGGGAGCAGGGCAGAGACAGGAAACCACAGACCTGTTAGTTTGACCTCAGTGGTAGGGAAAATAATGGAATCACTTCTGAAGGAAAGAATTGTTGAGTACCTAGAGGCTGGCGGGGCACAGGACCCAAGGCAGCATGGATTCACAGCAGGAAGGTCATGTCAGACAAATCTAATAGATTTCTTTGACTGGGTGACCAAAGTAGTAGACCAAGGAGGGGCTGTGGACATGGCCTACCTAGACTTTAGCAAGGCATTTGACTCAGTACCACACAGAAGAATAATATACAAGTTAGCCAGCCTTGGAATGGGTCCCAGGGTGGTAGCCTGGGTAAAGAATTGGCTGGACAACAAGACACAAAAGGTAATAGTAAACAGAGTTCACCGTGAAGAAAGGGGGGTTACTAGTAGGGTACCACAGGGTTCAGTACTGGGTCCAGTACTCTTTAAAGTCTTTATAAGTGACATTGCAGAGGGACTGGAAGGAAAAGTATGCCTTTTTGCAGACGACACAAAGATCTGCAACAGGGCTGATACACAAGGTGCGGTGGGAAGGATGAGAAGGGACTTGGCAAGGTTGGAGGAATGGTCCAATGTATGGCAGCTTAGATTCAACATAAAGAAGTGCAAAGAAATGCACCTGGGAAACAAAAACCCAAGGGAAGAGTACACAATGTGGGTGAGATACTAACAACAAAAATGGAAAGGGACCTGGGGGTAGTCATATCATATGACCTAACGGTGGGCAAACAATGTGAGAAGCAGTAAGGAGGGCTGGGGGGGAGTACTGGGATGCAAAGGGAGAGGCATCACCAGTAGAAAATAAAAAGTTGTTATCCCTCTGTACAGACAGTTGGTGAGACCCCATCTGGAGTACTGCATGCAGTTCTGGAGACCCCATCTCCACAAGGACATAGACAGAATGGAGGCTGTCCACAGGAGGGCAACTAAAATGGTGCAGGGTCTGCACCAGAAGCCATATGAAGAAAGACTAAAGGAGCTTAATATGTTTACCCTTGAGGAAAGGAGGGGGGGCCATGATAGAAAGTTTTAAGTACCTCAAGAGAATCAACAAAGTCCAAGAGGGTAGCATCTTTCAGAAAAAGAGATGTGCAAGAACAAGGAGGCACAATTTGAAGATAGAGGGGGCACGGCTCAGAAGTAATGTGAGGAAGCATTTTCTCATGGAGAGGTTTGTGGATGCATGGAATGGACCTCCTTCCTGAGGAGGCTGTGGAGTCAAAAACAGTGGGGGAATTCAAGAATGCATGGGACAAACATAAGACGATTCTAGTGGGGGGTAGGAGGAAGTAGGCTGTTGGTTAACTAGGATCTGCAGCTTATCCATTAGGTCGGGAAACGGGCAGACTAAGTGGGCCAAGTGGTCCTTATCTTCCATCAAATTCTATGTTTCTATGTTTCTAGCTTGACGGCGGCCCTGATGGCGGCCTCGACAGAGGGAAGCCTAACAGTCCTGCAGGAATTCCCAAAGGGCCTACGAGCCCAGAAAGGCGAGGTCCTGAAGGGTGCCCCAAGGGAAGACTACTAGTAGGAAGTCCTGATGGGGCAAGGCCCAATGGCGGTTCCAGTGGAGGTAAGGGAACCTGCGGGCATTGAGGAACAGGATCCGACGTCACACTAGGTGACGTTGGAGCCACTGTAAGACCTGTCGGCACTCTGTCGTTGGGTAAAGCCAGCAAAGGGTAGTCGTCTGTTGGGGCCTGCAGGTCCGGTGACAGCGGAGGAAGCTCCAATGGGTCAGGTGACAGGGGTTTGCCATGAAGGGAACCTTGAGGAGACCCCTGTCCTCCAGCCTGGATGGTGTTGAGTCCGGCAGCCCCGTGTCAGAGTCTGACGGGCGCAAAGAGGTTGTGCAATCTTCCGAGGGTCCGACGATCGACTGATCAACCTGTGTCATGCAGGAGTCAGAGGCCCCATCTCCTGAGTTACCAACCCTGGCCAGGCACTCACCAGATGATCTGATGAGCGGCTTGTCATCCGCGCCTGCCGCCTTAGAGCCCTGGGTAGAAATGGGCCTAAGAGTGGCAGTGGCCTCGGGCAAATCCGAGGATCCTGCCACCACTGTGACCAGTGGCAGCGGGGGTACCAAGGCCTGTTCTGTAGGTAGGAGCATAGGCTTGGTCACAGCGCTTACCTTCTCGGAAGAAGAAGGCCAGTCCTCCATTGAAGGGCCCGCACGTGGTTTCGTTGGAGGGAGGGACTGCTCCTGTTCCCTATGTTTCTCCTTATCCCTTTTCTTCTTCTTCTTCTTGTGAGGGTCCCTGGGCAAGAAAGAAGCGCTTTTAAACTTTTTCAACTCTTGTTCCATAGAAGCCATTTTTTCCTTCAGGATATGGACCTCGAGGGACTGTTGGTGTCGTTTCCGCATGGCCTGGGTAAACCGGGTACAGAACTCGCACTCCTCGACTATGTGGATAGGCCCTAGGCATAAGAGGCAAAGGGAATGTTGATCTTTGAGCGGTAGTTGGACGCCGCACGAACCGCACTTGTTTTTATGTGGCTCCGTTGGAGAGGAGGACAACATACAAAAGCTTTTTGAGAAAAATAAGTAGATGAATACTCATCTGGAACGTGCGTTCAAATTGCTGCAACAAGCTGCAGTCGGTCCAATGTGTGCAGGTCGACGGCGGGAAAGAACTGGAGGGCAGGCATGGGGACGCCCACTATATAGTGTCACACTGACATCAGTCATGTGATGTCCGGTGGGTGTTTCCCCGTCAGACAATGCTAGCAAAAGTTTTCCGTGTGGTGCTGACACCAGGGGGGCGCAGTCCTACAAGTGATTACCTACTGCAAGAGCCCTCTTGATGTAAGATCTGTCTTTTCAGGCATACCTGCTACTCTCTATTTTCTCCAGTTTTCCCTGTTTCTTTTCCCTGTCTCCCTCCCCCACCCCCTTGCTCAGGTTACAAACAGACTGCCCTCCTGCTCCATGCCTGCTCATCTTACCTTTTAACTTCTCTCTCCCCCAGCAGCTCCAGAGAGCCACACTGTGCTGACTGGACTTCCTTTGGGTCACAAGGGCAGGTGATCTCAGGAGCCCTCCTGGACTACACCGCCTCTGCTTTCAGCCATCTCCCTGAATCCCAGGCACTGAGAACACTTCTCTGTGTTGTGCAGCGCCATGCTACGCGAGGCACCACTGAGCGCTTGCATCCACCTTCCCCAACCACCCTCTCACCCATAGGATGTGTTCATTACATGGGTATTCCATCTGTGCATTAACCAGTCAGAACAGTTTTCTCCCCCTCTACTGTTAATGACATGGTATGTCCCTCTCCCCCTGCCAGAAGCCTAATAGTGGACTGACCTTCCCTCCTCAGCTCCACCACCCTTTCCCCAGTTCCCATTCCTAGTTGTTCTTTCTCTGCCTACCTTCTTTCTCTCTCGACCTAGTGTTGTTTGCCTCATGCTCACTCTCTCACCTATCCACCTTTTTTCCATGGCCTCCTCTTATTACTTTCTGCCCCCCCCAGTCCTTCTATCCCTAATTCCCATCTCCACCCCCCACTCCACCTCTGGCCCCCTCCATCCCTCCTCAAACATTTGCCTTCCTCCTGTGTGGCTTTTCTATGCTACTCTCTGCACATCCCCACCCCTCAGGTGGCACCCCTCTACTCATTAATAGAAAATCACCCAGGATTGCTTGGTTCCTCTTTTACAAAGATAGAAGCCATTCGGTGTCTTGTGTCTTCTGCCCCCCCATTGTCCCACTCACCAGATATGACTTACAAAGCACAAAGGCTACCCCTCCACCACCCCCTCCTCTTTCTGCTCCTGCTCCTGGCAGGTGATGTTGAACTAAATTCTGGCCCTTCCCACCTCCTCACTCCCCCATCACTATCTAAAGGTTTGAGGCTTTTCCACATTAATCCAGAAACCTCCTTTCAAAATTGGATGAACTTAAAGTCTGGGTCACCCAGCACTCTCCAGACATTCTGTGCATTACTGAAACATAGCTTTCCTCATGCATCCCAGATGACCAGCTTGCTCTTTTTGATTTTAATCTCCTCTGCAAGGATCTTGGCAAATGGCAAGGTGGGGTCACCCTCTACTCTCATAAATCCCTGTCTTGCAATGTCACCTTCCCTGAAGCTGTCCCCTCATCCCATGAAATCCTTGTGGCCAATATTTCCCTCCCTTCCTCTACCCCAATATTTGTGGGGGTTCTGTATGCTTCTACTAAACTTCACCCCTCCTCCCTTGTCTCCTATATAACCTCTATTGCCATGCATGCTTCCACAGGAGAGCTTATCTTGCTCAGCGATTTTAATCAGGACTGGTTTTACCCAACTTCACGCAACTCCCTTCAAATCACTGAATTGCTTAACCTATCCCAATTGGTTGCTGAGCCAGCTAGTCTCAACCTTCACCCTCAATCCCACTCACTGCTCGATTGGGTGCTCTCATCCCATCCACACCGAATAATTGCCGCAGGTGCACTTCCCAATGTGCTCAGCAATCACTACCCCACTTACTGCGTCAGAAAGATGCACCCCCACTCATACCTCCTAAATATATCCAGGACGCTTAATATTATCAACCTATTTTACAACTCTGGCCATGGATGACTGGCTGCCAGTTTTCTCTACCACCTTTTTTAAAATTTGGAATGATCATGCCCCCTTAAAAAATGTAACTTTCAAACATCACCACCATCAGAGCTGATCCATTCTCAGTATCGGCAGTACTAAATAAATTCTTCACTACTTG
The DNA here is from genome assembly GCA_016271365.2 of Neoceratodus forsteri. Lineage (NCBI taxonomy): Eukaryota > Metazoa > Chordata > Ceratodontiformes > Ceratodontidae > Neoceratodus > Neoceratodus forsteri. The sequence continues at coordinate 963,772,212 of CM028136.1, forward strand.
TACCCTCCCAGACAATCCCCCTACTACCCAACTCAATCCCCCTCCCCCGCCTGATGGTTTCCATCTGTCTCCTGTCTCCACCCGAGAAGTCCTTAGGTCAATTATGTCCCTAAACCCATCCAAATTTGGCCCCGATGGCTTAGACTCGAGACTCCTCAGAATCTCTGCCCCTTCTATTGTACTCCCTTTAACACATCTCCTCAACCTTTCTTTCTCCTCCTCCTCCTGTACTGTTCCTTCAGCCTGGAAGCTTGCCAAAGTCCTCCCCTTGCATAAAGGTGGGGACCCGACCACCCTGGGAACTACTGTCCCATCTTCCTCCTCCCCGTCTAGTTAAGACCCAAGAATCCCTTGTCCTTACAAGGCTAAATGACTTTCTCTCTTCTTCAAATATCCTCTCCCCAGTCCAGTCAGGTTCAGGAAATCCCATTCCACTACTTCCTCCCTTCTCCACTTCATGGATGCTATTTTCTCTGCTATGGATCATGGTCATATAACCTCGGCAATTTTCACTGATCTTGTGAAAGCCTTTGACTATGTCTCCCATTCACTCCTTTTAAATAAGCTCTGTACAGCTGGACTTTGCGTCAGCAATCACGTGGTTTAATTCCTATCTCACCAGTAGGCACCAGTCAGTGCAAGTTAATAACATCCTTTCGTCCCCTCTCTCAATCCTCTATGGCATCCCCCAGGGTTCCATCCTTGGCCCAATCCTCTTTTCCCTTTTTATCAATGATCTCCCCTCTGTCTGCACCTCCACACACATTCACATGTACATGGATGACACTATCTTATACCTATCTGGCCCTCTGCTCTAGATGTCCAAACTCCCCCTACAACATGATTTCCATGCTGTTATTAACTGGTTCCAAGACCATTGCTTAAAAATGAACACTAAAAAACTGTCGCCATGACTTTTGGTTCTAAGCAAAAACTTGCCAGGTTGCCCTCCCTACCAGAGATCTCTGCTCTTGCCAGTACCCCTCTAGACTTGGTCCCTGCCTACAAATACCTTGGGGTTTGACCCTTCACTTGATTTCTCATCTCACTTTAATGCCTTGCATTCAAACCTTCACCCTAAGCTGGGTTTGCTCTACAGGCACAAGAGTAGTTTCTCTCTCGCAGTCCGATGAGACTTACTCACCAAATGGATCCTCCCAGCATTTGACTATGCTGACCTCATCTATGCCTCTGCACCTGCCTCCTCCCTTGTCAGACTTCATGTACTTTTTAACGCTTTCTGTGGTTTTGCCTGCAACTCCCTTCCCCTGACTCACCACTGTGACCTTTACATCTCCCTCTCTGTCCCTTCCCTTCAACAGAGACGCTTGGCCCACAGCTGTACTTTCATTTCCAAGTATTGGTTTGGATCCCTCCCATCTTATCTCTCCTCTCTACTAGCTTGGCTACCCCTTCCCCCTACCCTACCACATGCACACTTCCCTCTCCCGCATCTTCACCCTTCTATGAGCCCACACCTCTGCTGGTCAACTTGCTTTCTCCTTCCGTCTTCCTTCAGTCTGGAACAAACTCTCCCCCTCACTTCATCTCACCCCATCATTTCCTGTGCTAAAGCATCTGCTCAGGCCATCTCCTGTAACCTCCTGCTGTTGCTCCTAACGATGCATACAGTCTAACCTCAGTCACCTGACCCTCCCTTCCCACCAGCTCCCAATAGTTTCCTTACTGTGGGTGTCTCCTGCCCTAAGACTTGTGCTCCCATATCCATGCCATGCAACATTATCCATACTTGACAACTGTGTCTTGTGCTCATCTTACTGCTCCTTATTGTTTAATGTATTGTGTGATCTTTATTTTGTTGTCTTCTATGTACCTATATTCCCTTGTAAATGTATGTTCCCGGGTCGCACCTGGAAATGAGTCTAGGCTCAGTGTGCCTTTCCCAGTTACCAATCTATAAATAAATATATATGTATATATATCTATATATACATATATATATATATAGTTCCAAAAAACATCATTATACAATGGCAAGAAAGAATCCTGGACTCTAATTGGTCAGTCTTGGGATAGACCTGTGATATTATCCCAGTACAACATCACAGATCTAGTCTCAATCTCACTGTGAACCACTTGCGGATTCCTTGCTACCTGATGATTGTTTACATGCTTGTTGGCTTCTTCTCTTAAGAAACAAAAATATTTTCCCACACTAATAAAAACATTCTTTAAAATTATTTTTTTATTCTGTATAAGAATGAGCCATTGAATAAAAGCAATAATTCCTTCCAGGGTGTGTACTGAGGTGGGATAACGTCACGCCTCAGGTATTGGATGCACTCAGCCTGCGGTCTCGTGCCCAACCACCTGAGGCGTGACATTATACCAGCACAACACACACCCTCTCAGGCATGATTGCTAGTCATGCACTAGATTAGGGTTAAAGACAAAAATAGGAATGTGGTGTTAGGCTCCAACCCTAACACCCCACTCCCAACCCCTGCAGGCAGCAACAGGTGGGGTGTGCCTTGAGGTGTTGCAGTAGCGGTCACGCCAGTCTATGGGTAAATAAGCTGAGATGGGTCCAGTATATGAGAATGGAGTGAGCATTATGGCTGACAACCCCAAGGCACACCCCACACCTGTTGTTGCCTGCAGGATAGGGGGTGGAGTGTTAGGGTTGGAAACCTTAACAGCACATTTCCCGACTTTTGTCACTCTAACCCTAACTAGTGCATTAACAAAGTTTTTGCAATGAATCTCCTTACATTTTGAGATGGTGTAATTGTATCCTTATTTGACAGTGTGAGCCATGCGCTCCCATCCCTCCATAGATGCATATATGTATGTTGCTGTGGAAGTGAAGGGCATTAGCAAAACCACAACCAAATTGTCACCATAGCCTTCTTATTACCCCACCTCATGAACCTGGTACTGAACATTTCCAAATCCCCACCGAAATGTGATTCTGCAGCACCGTGGCATCATTCCATGCCACAGGTGTGAAAACACAGTTTGAACAGGATTTGAAAAATGACAGCTGTCATGTCCATGAGGTGTTGTAAAAATATGACTATGTTGGAAATTTGGGGTCAAAATACTTACAATTACCAGAGTAACAAGGGAGCATAGCAAAATTTCAATGCCAAGACACACCCTATGCCTGATTTGTGAAGACGCGAGAAAGGTTAAACTGTAACGTTTTTTCCTGTTGCTGCCTCCAGGGTGGCAGTGGTGTGTTAGAGTTGGAAATCCTAATGCCACATTTCCCTACTTTTGTTGCTTTAATCCTAACTAGTGCATTAACAAAGTTGTTTGCAATGAATTTCCTTACTTTTGAAGTAGTATAATCGTATCCTATAATCGTATAATCTACGTCCTGACATTCAGTGGTGTGATCTGAATCTGTAAGTCTGTACAAAGCCTCTACTACCCTACCCAAAATGGTTTCCATCTCCCTCCTATTCACACCCTTCCTGGTTCTTACCCTTATCCCAGTCTCCCCCTCTACACCTATTGCCACTTCTCTCTCTCCGCTTCCCTTCCAGATACCTCCTTCATCCTGTCAATCACCCCCACAGCTCCCCTTGAAAACAGACCCCACTTTCCCTACTACCCTCCAGCCTCTCTGTTTTCCCTTCCTAGTCACTCTGCCTTTCTTTGCTTCCTTATCTCCTTCTCTCCACCCCTCCCTTCCTCCCTCTTCCCCTCCCTCCCGTATTTCCTACTCTAATTACAAAAGTCCTAAACTTCAGTATTTCATCCTTTCCCTCCTCCTTCTTTTATCAAGGAACATCCACCCCAACCCTGGCCCTATTTCTTCTCCTACCCTGACTCCTTACCCAAACAACATGTCTCCAAACTCCACTTCCACTACAACCCTTCCTAACGGGTTGAAGCTCCTCCACCTGAACATCTGCAGCCTGCTACCTAAAATTGACCTCCTACAAACTCTTATGATTTCACACACCCCTGACATCCTAATTATTACCGAGACATGTCTCAAAAAAAGCACCCCTGACACTGCCATTGCTATCCCTGAGTATTCCCTCTCCAGACAAGATCGATCGGGTCATGGAGGGGGAGTGGCCATGTATATTCTGTCTTCACTGCAGTTTACTACCACCCTATCTACCTCCATCCTAGCTACCTAGGAAGCCCTTGTCACCCACATTACCCTTCCTTTCTCAGTCCCAATCTTTGTAACTGGCATCTATCGTCACCCAAGCAGTCAACCCTCGATCACGACTGAACTCTTAGCCAACATCACCTCCCTCTCGCAATCTGGTGACTTGTTCATAATGGGTGATGTGAATCTAAATTGGTTGTCTCCCAAGTTAAACAAGCTATGCAATGACGTCACTGCTCTGTACCTCACTCAACTTATACTTGAGCCCACACACCATAATCCCAAAACACAAAACCACACCCTGCTTGACTGGGCACTTAAAACCCACCCGCACCACGTCATTAAAAGGGATAAAAGGGGGAAATAATGTGCAGGAGGAAGAAGAGGAGCTGGAAATGAGAGAGGGAGATGAATGGAAGCAAGCAGGGAGTAAGAGGGGTGGAATCTTAGTGCTGGGGGACTCAATACTAAGAGAAGTTAGGTGGGGTAGCAAGGGGGAGAGGCATAGTCGCATTTGGGTGGAGGCCATGCCAGGAATGACAGCGGAAAGGGTGGGACAGTCTGTTCTGAAATATGCTAGAAGGGGTAGGGACAAGCCTCATTTAATTATACATCTTGGGACAAATGACCTGGCTGACAAGACAGTAGATACAGTCCAGAGGAGGTTTGAGGAACTAGCACAATTATGTGAGGGATCAGGAAGATCAGTAACTTTTTCAGAGATACTTCCTGTGCCAAAGGCAAGCACTACAAGAAAGCTGAGAATAGAGGAATTTAACGGATGGCTAAGAACCTGGTGTTGTGCTAAATGGTATGGGCTGTTGGGGGGTGGAGAGGGACCTGGGAGGACAGTAGTCTCTATGCCAAGGACAGACTACACTTGAGTGAGGAGGGAAAGAAAGTGTTGAAACAGAGGATGGAGGAGTACATAGAGGAAGTTGGGAATTTAAACTAGGAGTGGGGGTGGCAGTTGGGGAAGAGATATGCAGAGACCACAGGTTGGGAAACCATATGAGCTTACCCCCATAACAGTGACAAAGGACAAATGGCAAGTACTGTTGGTGATGCTAGGAAAGGAGGGCAGGATGGGAGGGGGGGAAAGGGTGGAAGATGGTTACCCTTAATGCTAGGAGCCTTGGGAGGAAAACTGCAGAGTTACAGGTTCTCCTGGCAGAGGGAGAGGTGGACATTGCAGTCATCACAGAAACATGGGCCACCCAATACAGTGACTGGGACCTGTCTGTACCAGGGTACAGATTATTTTGTAGGGACAGAGTGATTGGGAAAGGAGGGGGGTGGCACTATATGTGAAGGAAGGACTGAAGTGTGTAAGGGAGGAAGGGGAGGAGGGTAGTACGGAGTCACTTTGGATGCAAATCCAGGATTCCAAGAATAGGATTCCTAGAATGGGAGTGGTGTACAGGCCACCATCTCAGACAGAGGAGTTAGACAGGGAACTAGTGGGACAGATCAGGAGGACCTGCGAGAAGGGTAGTGTGGTGATTGTGGGGGACTTCAACATGCCAGGAGTGGACTGGAGCACCCCAACAACCAGGAACAGAAGGGAGCAGGTACTGCTGAATGCCTTCCAGGACAGCTTCCTGCTGCAAATGGTCAGTGAACCAACCAGGTTAGGAAATACCCTTGACCTTGTGCTGGCAAATGGGGACTTTGTGAGAGAACTTACAATGGAGGAACCGCTGTCAGGGAGTGACCACCGCTCAGTATGGCTCACATTGGATATGGGCAAGGAAGGAGTGGAATCTGGCACAATAGTGCTAGACTTCAGGAGGGCCAACTTTGGGAGGAGGATGGGGAAGTGGTAAAAGGGTACCTGGCCAGAATTCAGTCTAGTATGGACACTAACCAGAGGTGGGAGCTCATAAAGCTGGGGATAGTGGAGGCAACCAAAACCTGCTGCAAAGCCCAGAGCAAGAAGGCTAGGGATAAGAAACTGATCTGGTTCAGCAAGGAGGTCATGGAAAAGGTAAGGAGGAAAAGAGCTGCCTTTAGGAAGTACAAGAAAACAGGGAGAGGGGAGGACAGGGAGGAGTACTTGACAGAATTGAAGGAGGTGACAAGGGCAGTAAGGGGAACCAAAGCATCTACAGAACTCAGGCTGGCACAAGGCATTAAGAAGGGGGAGAAGGACTTCTTTAAGTACATCAGGGAGAAAAGGAGCTGTAAGGACCACATAGTAAGGATTAGGAAGGAGGGGGGTTGGGTGGAAGCAGGGTGCGATAAGGCGGAAGTACTAAATGAGTACTTCTGCTCAGTATTTACTAAAGAGAAGAGGGGGGTGACACCCAAGGTGGGAGAAATGGCAGAAGCAGGGGAAAGTGGTGACAGATGGGGAAATCATGGAGAGCAGAGTTCAAGAGGGTTTGAAGGCATTGAGGGTGGACAAGGCGCCAGGCCCTGATGGCATCCACCCCAGGGTACTGAAGGAGCTGGCAGAGGTCCTGGCAGGACCTTTGGCAGACCTATTTAATGCCTCACTACATTCGGGGTGTGTACCTCAGGACTGGAGGATGGTTCATGTGGTGCTCCTCCACAAGAGTGGCCCCAAGGATGAACCAGGAAACTACAGACCAGTGAGCCTCACATCCATCGTGGGTAAGCTAATGGAGACTATCCTGAAGGAGAGCTGGTGGCCCTCCTAGAGGCCAAGGACTACAGGACAGCAGACAGCATGGCTTCATACATGGCAGATCCTGCCAAATCAACCTGGTTGAGTTCTATGACTGGGTAACTAGGCAACTGGACAGGGGCCATGCAGTGGCTGTCCTGTATCTAGACTTCAGTAAGGCATTTGACTCAGTGTCACATGGAAGGCTGGGAAGGAAGTTAGTAGGCACAGGGGCGGGGGCAAAGCTGGTGAGATGGGTAGGAACCTGGCTGCAGGGAAGGCAACAGAGGGTGGTGGTGGGTGGGAGCTCTCACACCCAAGGGCAGTGTGGCCCTACAGGGCTCAGTGTTGGGACTGGTGTTGTTTGGGATATTCATTGCAGACATATCATGGGACATCAAGAGCAAGATCAGTCTGTTTGCTGATAATACCAAGGTAGGTGCGGTGGTGGATGACCTAGGGGGATGGCAGGGGTTGCAGGATGATCTGGCAAAGCTTGAAACCTGGTCAGACACAAAAGTGCAAGGTGCTGCATTTTGGGATGAAGAACCCAAGGAGGAGTTACCAGCTAGGGGGAGTGCAGCTAGCCCAGACAGATGAGGAGAAGGATCTGGGTGTGCTCATTACAGGGTCAATGAACAACTCGGCACAATGTAGGAAGGCAGCTGCAAAGGCCAACAAAATGCTGGGTTGTATTGCAAGGGTATATTCTCGAGGAGGAGGAGGTGATTCTGCCACTGTATAGGTCATTAGTTAGACCACACCTGGAGTACTGCGAGTACTTGCGTCCGTGATCTGAAGAGGGACATTAAGTTACTGGAGGGGTGCAGCGCAGAGCGACAAAGATGATCAAGGGGCTGGGGGACTTATTATATGAGAGGAGGTTGAAGGAGTTGAACATGTACTCACTGGAGGAGAGGAGAGGAGAGACAGGGGTGGCATGATTGAAACCTTTAAATACATGAAAGGAAGAAACAAGACGGGTACAGAGGGGCTGTTCAAAGTAAGGCAGGGAAGGGCCACCAGGGGCCATGATATGAGACTGGAGCAAGGAAGGTTCAGGAGGGAGATGAGGAGACTTTTTTTACAGAGAGGGTGGTGGCTGGGTGGAATGCATTACCTGCAGAAGTGGTATGCAGTAGAACAGTGGACTGCTTCAAACGAGGATGAGACAGGACAAGGGGGAGGGTTAATGAAGGGGAAGGGTGGAAGAGAGGGGCAGCTGCAGAATAAGGGGTGCTAGCTGCACATTTGAGCAGACTTGATAGACCTCTAGGCCTTTATCTGCTAGCAAATTTCATATGTTTGTATTAAATCTGGTCTCCTCCCTGATGCCTTTAGTGATCACAACCCCATTTTCATTGTACATGAGGTCCATCACCCCAAACCTCCCCCTAAAATCATACAGCTCTGGTCCTTTAAATCTTTAGACCTTACCCCACTGAGCTCTGCACTTACTTCCACCAACTGGGCCCTCCTCACCACTGCCATGTCTGTCGTCCAAGCCCTTGACTATTTTAAGGATAAATTCATTGCCACCTGGAATGCCTTTGCTCCTTTCAGAAGGACCAGACTCTGTTGGCTTCACCTCCTTTGGATCACCTCTGAACTACTGGCCTGCTTCAGGGAGCATGACTGGGCCAGGAGAAAACACAAATCTACTAAACATCCAAACGGCTATGCCAAGTACAGAATGATACACAATTCATGTACTAAAGTTACTAGACTAGCTAAGTCTGATTATTTCAACTCCTCATTCCTGACTAACATTAACTCTACATCTAAATTCTGGAGGGTAGTTCATGCCCTATTCTCTCCCCCCCTCCCCCTCCAGTTCTGAAAATAAATAACTCCCTAGTTTCCGACCCTGGCTCCGTGGTCAATGAATTTAATGCCTACTACACCTTGTGTGCCATGTCTCTTCTAAATTCCCTCTCTCCCTTGCCACCTACTAACTTCAGCACTTTGCCTCAGCCAGTGCCTACCCTGCCCTTTTTCCTTTTCTACTATCTCCTCTGGCAAAGCTCTTAGTACCCTCCTATCCCTCAACCCCTCTAAAGGCTCCTCACCAGATGAGCTCAATCCTAAACTCCTCTAGCTTTCTGCTCCAGTAATTGCTTATCCTATCTCCCTAATCCTTAACCTCTCCTTTATTTCTGTCCAAGTACCCTCCTCCTGGAAACATGCTGTAGTTCTTCCTCTCCCCAAGGGTGGTGACACATCCACTCCTGGCAACTATCACCCCATTTCCCTCCTCCCCACCCTTGCCAAACTTCAAGAACATTTAGTTCTCTCTCAACTATCACCCTTCCTCTTTGATTCCTCCTTCTTGACCCCCTTCCAATCTGGTTTTTGGAAGAACCACTCAACATCCACCTCCCTCCTCAGGCTTACTGACTTCATCCTTTCAGGGATGGATGATGGCCTGATCACCTTGGTCATCTTTGTCAACCTAGTCAAAGCTTTCGACACCATGTCCCATCCCCTGCTTCTTGATTCCCTCTCCTCAGCTGGCCTTGCTCCGTCAGCCACCAACTTGTTTAAATCCTACCTCATTGGAAGGACCCAATTGGTAAGAATCCTTGATTCCATCTCCCCTCCACTCCCCATCAACACTGGTGTTCCTCAGGGCTCAGTGCTTGGTCCCCTACTCTTCTCCATTTTCCTTAATGATCTTCCCACAGCCTGCTCATCCTCATCTAGCCACATGTATGATGACGATACTGTTTTATACAGTTCCGCCAAAAACCCTGCTGCTGTGGAAACCAGCTTACAGCATGACTTCAACCAAGTTCAGCTCTGGTTTGCTTCTCACCAGATTTTTCTAAATGCCAAGAAAACAGTCTTGATGACCTTTGGCATCAGACAGAGACTCTCTAGGCTCCCGGCCCTACCCACTTTCCACACCCTTGATGGGACCATCCTGTAGGACATCTCCTCATTTAGATATCTGGGGGTTTGGCTGGACCAGCACCTCAACTTCTCTGTGCATATCGATGCTATCCTGAAGAAACTGTGCCCCAAGCTTGGTGCTCTGTACAGGAATCATAGTTGCATCCTGCTGACTGTGAGGTGCGAAATTGTCCAGAAGATGATACTCCCCATCTTTGACTACTGTGACATAGTCTATGGTGCTGCTCCCAAATCTTCCCTGACAAAGCGGGACACCTCTTTAATTCCTTCTGCCACTTTGCTCAACCCCCCTTCCGCCTCCCACCACTGTGAACTCTATCGTTCTCTAACCTTCCTTCCACTGTCTCACAGATGCACCTCACACTGTGCCAAACTAACCTCCAAATTCTGGTTCGGAGTGCTCCCCTCCTATCTCTCATCCTCTCTCTCCACTCCACCTCCCCCCACCCACTCTCTCAAATCTAATGACTCCTGCACCTTGACAGTTCCTCGCTGCTCAACTCCTCATCGGTCAGACTGGTTTCACCCATCGCTTCCCTAAAATCTGGAATTCCCCACCCCCGAAATATGACACCCTCCTCCAACTACTCCTTACCTCTGCCCACACAATTACCTCTCCCTCAGCTATTCCTGCTTTAACCATCTCAATACCTATCCCCAGCTTCTGCCTTCCTACCCTGAACCCCCAGCATGGTTCTTAACATCCTGAAGGGGGAAATCAGGAAATGGCTACCCCTTCTCCTCATATTCAGTTCTTGCCTCTCCCCCCTCTCTTCTCCACTTGCCCTTCTGGGTCACCAGCGTGCACAACCTAACTCCATCCTTTTTACTCCAACAGCACTTGCGTACTACCTTGAGCCTGCTCCTGGTACACTCATGCACTATATTGGTTCTGTTGCATTATTGCTGTTTTGTATGTTTATATGTTCTTTTGCACAATTTTGGACACGTATTGTAATTTACCCAATGTTCCACTACTGTTTATTGTACAATACCTTGTGTTCCAACTGTTGCAGAATCTTATAATGTTGTATTGTTTGTACTACCCACATACTATTGTAACTTATCATCCTTCACAACCCTATGTAAGTGAGACGAGCAACTTGTTGTTCGGTGTGCCCTCCTATTGAAACATTTCAATAAATAAATAAATAAATAAAATATCCTCATTTGCTTGTGTAAAAGGGCCCTGCACTTCCATTTCTGCCAAAACAGCAATTTCTTTCCTTTGTTGTATGGCTTGTTAAAGTTCCAATGTTATCTTATGGGAATTTGTATTTTTTAATTTTTATGTTTTTTTATGTTGGCCATATATTTTTTTTTTTTGGGGGGGGGTATGTTTTATTCTTGTAGTACTCATCAAGACCTTTCTTTTGGTACTGCATGTAAATTGTCCCTTAAGTCCAAATATTGAGGGAGTTATGGTTTCTTAACATAGAAACATAAAAATATAGAAGTTGTCAGCAGATAAGGGCCTCTTGGGCTACCTAGTCTGCCCTATTTTTTCTACCTACAGTGCCACTGCAGACCCTAGTGAATCTCTGGTCCCTTCCTTGCCTTATTTCTACAGTTCCATTGTGTTTATCCCATGCATGTTTGAATCCTGTTACCATTTTGGAATCCACCACCTCTGCTGGGAGGCAGTTCCAGGTGTCCACCAACATTTCTGTGAAGAAATACTTCCTCGCATCTCTTCTGAGTCTCCTTCCCCCTGCTTCATAGCATGACCCCTCGTCCTCAAGCATTTTTTCCTTTGTAAAATGCTACCCTCATGTACCTTATAATACCTGCGAGGTATCTGAACATTTCTATCATGTCCCCCTTTCCCTTCTTTCGTCTAGAGAGTACATATTTAATTCCTTGAGTCTTTCCTTGTAGGAATTCTGATTCAGGCCCTGCACCATTTTGGTTGCCCTCTTCTGTATTGCCTCCACCCTATCTATGTCCTTCTGGAGATGGGGCCTCCAGAACTGGACACAGTACTTGAGGTGAGGCCTCACCATCAATCTATACAGGGGTAACACTGCCTCCCTCTTTCTGTTGGGGTTATACCCCTGCCTATGCACCCCAGCATCCTGCTGTCTTTCCCCACTGTCTTATCGCACTGCTTTGCTACCTTCAGCTAATCAGAAATGATTACCCCAGGTCACTTAACTGTTTTATGGTTGCCAATACCTCCCAGCCCAATTGGTATGTTGCTCCTGGGTTTCTGTGCCCCAAGTGCATGATTTTGCACATTTTTGTATTGAAATCCAGTTGCCAGCTCCCTGAACAGTTTTCCAGCTTTTTCAGATCATCCTTCATTTTTTCCACCCCCCTGGTGTGTCCACTCTGTTGCAGATTTTGTGACACTGAAGTTCAAATGTGGGAATAAAACTAAGTCCAAAATCTTTTTTTTTTGTATGAAGGAATCCTTTTTCCATATGAAACAAAAAACCCATATGAAAAAGGATGCCTTCATAAGGAAAAGGAATCAGGAAAAAAATTAAGTCCAAATTCTTTTTCCATATGAGGACATTCTTTTTTTGTATGCACAAAAAAAGCATACAAAAAAGGATTCCTTCATATGAAAAAAGAATGTAGAAAAAAACTAAGTCCAAATTATTTTTTCATATGAGGGCATTCTTTTTTGTATGAACAAATAAAGCATATGAAAAAAGATGCTTTCATATGAGAAAGGAAGTTGGACTTAGTTTTTTTCCCTTCTTTTTTTTGTATGAAGGCATCCTCTTTTGCATGCTTTAGTTGGGGGGGGGGGTCTTTGTGATTTACTCTGATGAAGTTTTTTTTTTTTGTCTGTGAATATTGGTTCTTTTTCAGTTGGTCTGGGGTAAATCTTTGCTTTCATGACATTGTACTTCTGTGTGTAATTTGGCCCTTGCTTTTACTAGGAGGTATTAGCTAGTTTTCTTCCTCTTGTTCATGTGTGTGTGTGTGTGTGTGTGTGTGTACTGTCATGTAGTTGTGTTTGATTTGCATAAAGTTTATTTTGTAACACGATTGTGGTAATTTGCCAATGAACCATGCTTACAGAAATTAGTGGAAACTTATTTATTTAGCCTGAAAGAGAAGAGCAAATCTGAAAATTTTGAAAATGCCTGACCCTGTGCCATTTGGAGACAGGCACGTGGCAAAAGGTCACTACTGAGTCCCTCCCCCCCAGCCACAGTCACAGTAAGGAGCTATTCACTAGTCTTGCAGAATAGAAACATAGAATTTGTCAGCAGAAAAGGACTGCTTGGCCCACCCAGTCAGTTCCTGCATTATCTGCTTCTACAGACCCTATCTTGTCTCTGGCGACCCTCCCACCTCCCTGCCTCTTTTTTAATATACCCCTACGTTCATCCCATGCATGCTTGAAGTTCCCCAGTGTTCCAGCCTCCACTATCTCAGCTGGCAGACTGTTCCAGGCATCTACCACCCTTTTGGTGAAGAAATATTTTCTCATGTCTCTCTTGAACCTTCATGACCCAGTTTTGTTGCATGCCCCCTGCTCCTGGTGCTTTTCCTCATTTGAAAGAATCTCCTCTCCTACACCCTGTTAACCCTGTGAGGTACTTGCAGGTCTCTATCAAGTCTCTCTCTCACTCTCCTGTCTTCCAGGGTGTACATGTTGAGATCCCTCAGCCTTTCCTTATAGGGCTTCTCGGGCAAACCCTGCACCATTTTAGTTTCCCTCCTCAGAGCCACCTACACCCTGTCTATGTCCTTTCTGAGGTGTGGCCTCCAGAACTGGACACAATACTCCAGGTGGGGTTGCACCTGCAAGCGATACAGCAGCAATACCACCCCTCTCCTTATGCACCCCAGCATCCTACTAGCCCTGCCCACTGTGTTGTCACACTGTCCTGCTGATTTGAGGTCCTCAGTTACCATAACCCTAAAGCCCCTTTCCTGTTTAGTTGTTGTCAGTATGCCCCCAATCCTGGGTTCCTATGTCCTAGGTGTATGATTTTGCGTTTTTTGATATTGAACCCCAGCTGCTATGTTTCTGACCATTATTCAAGTTTCCCAAGATCCTTGCGCATTCTCTCAACCCCCTCCTGAGTGCCCAACCTATTACAGATTTTGGTGCTATCTGCAAAGAGGCATATCTGACCTTCCAGTTCTTCTGAAATGACCCCTATGAAGACACTGAAGAGGACTGGTCCCAATACTGAGCCCTGTTGTACCCTGATGGTCACTGTCTCATCATTACAGTGTTGTTGTTGACCACTACCCTCCGTCTCCTATCCATTAACTTGGTTCTAACTGAATTCACCACTTCTGATCCCTCTTCTAGGCTGCTCAACTTTTTTATCATCCTCCTGTTGGCACAGTGTCAAAGGCCTTGCTAAAGTCCAGACAGACCATATCCACTTCCCTTCCCTGATCTATTTCCCTGGTCATTCAGTTGCAGAAATATATCAGATCCTTCTGGCATGACCTCCCATCATGAATCTGTGCTGCCTGTGGTCTAGAAGCCCACTGGATTCAAGAAATGCTACTAGACTTTCAGTAGATTTTCCATTAATTTCTCCACCACTGAAGTAAAACTGACCAGCCCATAGTTGCTAGGCTCTTTCTTGCTGATGCTCATATGTAGAAGGACTACATCAGCCCTTCTCCAATCCTCTGGAACCACACCTGTTTCCAGTCAGCCTGCTCCCTCTCTACACACCGAAAAGCATCATCCTTAAGACAAACTTCTAAGCTAGCCCAGTGGTGTGGAGGGCTGAAGTGCTGGCACCTTACCATGCCAGCGACCCGTGTTCAGTGGTGAGAGCTGGTTGCTGGTGGTTGGCCAGGAAGGGAAAGGATTGAGAACCCAATGGCTGCTCTCCTTTCCTGTGGGGGACAATGGAAATATTGAGTGTATTTTTTCCTCCGTGTTAGTCACATTTTGTTTTTAGAAACACTTTTTAAGTGATGAGCACGATTTCTTTCACACATGTTAAGATGTAACAGGTGCACTTGCTATTGTATATACAGTAGCAGCTACAGACACTGCCAGATATTTCCAGAAATTTCTGTGATATTTCCGGAAGTATCTCCTGCTTTCTGCATTTCCACAGTAGGGGCAGCAGAGAGAAACTCTTCAGAAATTTTGCGAAATATCTGGAAATAGCTGGTAATATCTCTGGCTACTACTGTAAATGGTGACGCTGTCCCTGCAAAGCCACGCCTCCTGTGGAAGGGTGTGTAACCCGAAGCATCAAGGCAGGGCTTTTTGTTAATGCTGTCTTGTTTAAACCATGAATAAATATCTCCTTGTTGCAAGTACTCCATGGATTGCGCCTTCTTTCGAATGTGTGTGAGCTGCGTGAACACATTGGATTATTCAGGTGGTTTACTTTGAGTAAGAAGGAAATGAAGTACACTGTTGTGCGCAGCATGTCTGTGTTTGTAGTTTCATTCTGGGGTTGCTCCCCCATTGCTGCGCATGCCTGAACTGTTTGCTGCTGGTTCGCCGAGCAATTTTTTGGACCTTATGTCGGTCCCATGCATTCTTGAGTTCCCCCACTGTTTTTGACCCCACAGTCTCCTCAGGAAGGCACTTCCATGCATCCACCACCCTCTCCATGAAAAAATACTTCCGCACATTGCCCCTGAGCTGTCCCGCCTCTATCCTCAAATTGTGCCCCCTTGTTCTTGCACATCACTTTTTCTGAAATTTGCTACCCTCCTGGACTTTGTTGATTCCCTTGAGGTACTTGAAAGTTTCTATCATGTCCCCCCTCTCCCTCCTTTCCTCAAGGGTATACATATTAAGCTCTTTAAGTCTCGCTTCGTATGGCTTCTGGTGAAGACCCTGCACCATTTTGGTTGCCCTCCTCTGGACTGCCTCTATCCTGTCTATGTCCTTGCAGAGATGGGGTCTCCAGAACTGCATGCAGTACTCCAGATGGGGTCTCACCAGCTGTCTGTACAGAGGAATAACAACTTCCTGTTTTCTATTGGTGATGCCTCTCCCTATGCATCCCAGAATCCCCCAGCCTTCCTTACTGCCTTCTCGCATTGCTTGCCTACCTTAAGGTTATCTGATATGAGTACACCCAAGACCCTTTCCATTTTTGTTGTTGTTAATACCTCCCCCTCATTGTGTACTCTTCCCCTGGGTTTTTGTTTCCCAGGTGCACTACTTTGCACTTTTTTGCACTGAATCTAAGCTGCCATACTCTTGACCATTGCTCCAACCTTGCCAAGTCCCTTCTCATCCTTTCCACCCCTCCTTGTGTAGCAACCCTGTTGCAGACCATTGTGTCATCTGCAAAGATGCATACTTTTCCTTCCAGCCCCTCTGCAATGTCACCTATAAAGACATTAAAGAGTCCCAATCTCAGTATTGAACACTGTGGTACCCCTCTAGTAACTCCCCTTTCCCCACAGTGTGCTCTGTTTACTATTGCTCTCTGCGTCCTGTTGTCCAGCCAATTTGTTACCCAGACTATCACCCTGGGCCCCACTCCCAGGCTGGCTAACTTGTTTATTAATCTTTTGTGTGCTACTGTGTCAAATGCCTTGCTAAAGTCTAAGTAGGTCATATCTACAGCCCCTTCTTAGTCTACTGCTTTGATCACTCAATCAAAGAAATCTATTAAATTTGTCTGACGACCTTCCCACTGTGAATCCATGCTGCCTTGGGTCCTGTACCCCACTGGCCTCTAGGTACTTGACAATTCTTTCTTTTAGAAGTGATTCTATCATTTTCCCTACCACTGAAGTCAAACTAACAGGTCCGTTTATGAACTGCTTATCAGGTTTATGCCATGGTACAAATGGACAAGTAAGTTTGCTTTTCTGTATTTAATTCACTTCCATTAAAGCAAAGATGCTCTGATCCAGACAGAGGTCTGGGATCTGATGGGAGAGGAGTATAAAAGTTTGTGACTTTACAGTACTCCTCAAGTCATGTCAAAGGCTTCTTTAAAGATCAGCTGGCTGGAATTATGCTTTATTTTTTGCAAGGTGACTGTAACCCAGAATACCACACACACACACAAAAACTTTTAGTTCTTCATTCCCAGTGAAAGAGCTTAAACTGGCAAATTTGCTCCATTCTTGGTAACTAGGTTAGACTCTCCTTGGGATTCAGTCCCAGGACACATTAAATGGAAGGAGACAGCCTTAACCACTTTGACTGAAAGGTCAATTATCATTTAGTTGATCAGGTTTCAGCATTAGAACTCCATAAGGAACAGTGGAGAATACCTATTATCTACCGCTCAGTATCCACTCCCCTACAGTGACCAGCTTCCCTGTCCCAATTACTTTTTGTAATTGCAAATGAAATCACCAAAGTAATCAAGAGTTGGCTAGAGCCAACAATGGCTGACTTTGATTCATCTTGCTGTATAGAGTTGTAATTGATAAGACATGTAGATAAGATATGAACAGCATCCATATAGAGTAGCTGTATATTCTGTAACACATAGGCCATCATCAGCCCTCAGAGGAGGAGCCCCCCCCCACACACACACACCTTCAAGACTGGTGCAATCCAAGAAGTGGAGGTTTGCTCCTGAAGAAATGCTGGGTAACATTCAGGCACTCTCAGTTCCCAATCTCCCAATGCAAATAAAGCCCTACAGACCACCGTGAGTGGAAACAACATGTTCATCCACAGCAGAGACTCACGAATCCTGGTCTTCACCACACACAGCCACTGGGGAACATCGAGGAGATCAGCTGAGTGTCAGCATTGTCCTCATTGGTGGGTCACCTTGTAGGCTGGGGATTCAATTGCTCACTCCACTTGTAGTTGACCCTGCAGGGATTGTGTTGTGGTTACCACAATGGAAGGTGTGCTTGGGAGGGAAAAACACACTGAACGATATATTTTGGGTTGAGAGGAGGTGGAGTATTGACCAGATGTTGCAAAAAGCATAAAGAAATGGAATCTAAATTAAAATAAATTAGTGAGATGGATGCAGCCAAAGCCACATGCCTATTTTTTGCTCCATTGGCAGAGGTTGCATAATCAATTAATCCAGTTGATAAAGGAGGTCAAAAATTCAGAGGTTTTTTTTTTTTTTTATAAAATACAGTGCACAAAACTAGAATCTCCTTCCTTCTGAGCGTTACTGGTTTAAGGATGCTAAAACCTGCACGTTAAATGACAACCCAAATAAAATGTTATGCTTGTTGCATTTTACAGTTAAACAAAATACAGGGCCACCTGATGGTCTAGTGTGTAGCATTACATGCTTCTATGCTATCAATCCACATTCAGGAGCAGACTTGGAAGTTGACCAGCTAGGTGGCCCAGAAAGGCTCATAAAATGCTGCCTCATGGCAGCATTCCCAGCTGGGAGGGATGGGTGCCCAGGTTCCACCACACCAGCGACTTCAACGGTAGTCTGGTGAGTTTGCTCCTCTGTAGGGGGCATGCTGCCTGCATGCAGTGTCTGGACAGACACTGCCTTATGCTCAGGGTGGGGCTATAGAGGATAGGGAAAAACAGGGAAAAATGGTGATCACTTTAATGATGACCCTGACACTCTTGGACCTTGCCCCATGTGAATCGCTGCTGACTCAACAGTGGGGGGAGTGGTGGTCGTGGGTGGGGCAGCTGAAAGATTGCCTGAGGCAGGCAGATAGTAGTGGCTGGGAAGCCAAATAGCTATACAAAAAACCAAAAAAATAAAACTATATGAAAAAAACACCAAGAAATGAATGCAGTCCCTTTAAAATAAAAACTTCAAAGTGTATCTGATATATTGCATGTGTATGTGTAAAACATCATTATCAAATAAAAATGAAAACAGTTCTGGATAGTCTAAAGCCTGGTTTCTCAGCAAGTGTGCAAAGTAAAAGTCCTCATTTTTAGTGTGCAGGATTTATGGTGTTGGACCTATTATTACTAAAAAACAGAATAATAGCCAAGAAATCATCATCATAAACCATCACAACATAGCTCAAGCAGAGAAGCCTGGGATGGAATGACAAGCCTAGTTACTACTTGTTTCCTGTTTTGTTTTTTTGTTTTTGTTTTGTAATATATGGAATAGTACTCGAAACATTCCATCTCATAATACTATTGATCTGATGTTGGTATGTCAGGATGTTGTTGTGCTGCACCGAGTACATCACTAGTGCAGCACAACAACATCGAACGTGGGCACGCATGTGCAGTTGAGCAGCCGTGGTGGTGAGGAAGTAAGCGGCGCAATGGAACTGCTGCCTAAGTAAGGCTTTTTTTTTATTGGAGACCTGTTTGGGGGATAAAGGAGTGTCGCCCATGGTTGCCCAGACACTATAAAAGATTGTTTATGAGCAACCATACACAGAAAAGGCAGTTGAACAATCTCAAGGTTTCTGTGGTAACGGACCTCTCGAGCTTCGCCCTTGAGGTCTCCAGTTACCACGGAAACCTCTCGATCGTACGACTGCTTTGTTGTGTATGATTGCTCATACACAGTCCTCTATCTGGTGTATAGTGGAATGCTGTTATGCATGGAATTCCATGCCTGGAATATGCTTGTTCTGCTCCAGTAGTGACATCATTATGTTGTTCTGCTGCAGTAGTGATGTCACTACTGCAGCAGAACAACTTGGAATGCTGACACACAGTTGATTTCCTCTATCCAGTTCTGTGGTAGAACAGCATTCTAGAATCTCTAGAGACTTCACAAGTCAGTTTCATTGTGAAAGAGAAAAAAACCCACAATGCACACATTTCACATAATACTATACACTATAAAAAAATACAGGATGAGCAACTTTATGCATAACCAGTGTGTTCTGCCACCTCGGGGTTCTGATTCCCATGGACCTCTTGAGCTTCACTCTCAATGTCAGAGGGAATCACAACCCCTCTGTGGCAGATCACACTGGTTTTGCACAGTTGCCCATCCAGTATTCTCTAACATACTAACATACTAAATGCCAGCAGATTAGGTCTTATGGTCTATCAAGTCTGCTCAAACCTCAGATCCCCTATCGGGAACCGAGGCTCTCTCTCCCCTAGTGTTCCGATACCCCTTTCTGTATCTGTCCCACCCGCTCTTGAAGCCCTCCACATTTGAAATCTGGACCAGCTCACCAGGCAGCGTTTTCCAAGGATCCACCACCCTGTCTGTGAAAAACCTCCTCCTCTTTCCCCCCTCATCCTTCCTCCTTCCAACTTCAAACCTATATAATGACATTCTAATGTCAGAGTGATGATGTGATAGTTTCTCGTGTCACTGAATCCCTATGGGAAAATATGGCACCCATATATTACTTATAGAATAATGCATGGGGAAGTGTGTATAATGAGAAGTTTATGCACACCCAAGGTGTGCGATGCCCCGTAAGGCATCCCAAACCGAGGGTGTACATAAAATCCAAGTTTGAACACTTCTTCATGTTTTATTTTTTATATTTATTGGTTCATTTGTTTATGGATTTGTTAGGGTCTGAACAGCCACCAGGATTACCCCTCATAAGAGAATTGAACCCAATACAGGTCCAAGGACATTCCTTATTGTGTTAAGGGGCATGACCGAAAGAGATGGGGTTATGGGTGCTGCAATGTGACTGGGTCCCCTGGAGACTGATATGGGAGAGAAACTATCCATCTACCCAGATAACAGTTTTGCAATGCTGGAGAGGAGGAAATTGTTAGATGCTATTAGAGTGCAGCTTTGGACTTACAGTGTGACTCACTCAATGCAGTTCCTGGCCAAACTCCATGTGGTGAATGCAGGAAAAGAGAACGTCTTTGGCAACACATCCAATGCTAAAAAGTTGCAGGACAAAATCCATTCAGTCTTTGGATTCCAGGAACCAGCCAAATCGTAATGAGGCTGTCATTTTTAAAGGGTGTTCTGATAGGAATTTAGTTTGAAAACTATGCCCTGTTTTTTGTTTCTTTTACTTGACAAGATTTCTGTCAGTCATGCTAGTGGTTTTCCTCAGTCAGTGCGAGTGACTTGCCAGCATGAGGACACAGCATGGTGCGGGTGTTCAGCTGGCATGAGAGCTATTTAAAGAATTTTTGTAAAATGTGGTTAACCAAACTCAATTATACACAGTTCATCATTCACACGTGTATAACAGAGTTTGTGAAGTTCTGCCAGCAGTTGATAACAGACACTAATCAGTAAACATAATATATAACTGTACAAAGAGTCAGACAGGAACATGAGACACTAGTATTAGTATGGGGCACCTCCAGACTGCTGACCACTCTATGTGTATAAAGAGAAGAGGCATTACAGAAAGGACATGGCTGTCCTTTCAAAAAGACTATTTTCAGCTCTCTAGATACCAATGGAAGCCACTGATACTAGACCATTTTACACACAGAGCTGGAGGAGATGGAGCAAGAAAGGGACCTAGGCATCATTATATCTGGGGACCTGAAGGTGGAAGGGCAGTGCAGGAGGGCAGTGGCCAGGGGTAGTGGAATGCTGGGATGCATCGGAAGGGGGATCACCAGCAGGAATAGGGAGGTCATAGTACCCTTGTACACCCATTTGGTTAGGCCACACTTGGAGTACAGAGTCCAGTTCTGGAGGCCATACGTCAGAAAGGATGTGGGGAGGATAGAGAGGGTTCAGAGGACAGTGACAAAAATGGTAAAAGGGTTAAGCCACCTATCCTATGAAGAAAGGTTGAGAGATTTGAACATGTACTCCCTGGAGCAGAGAAGGGAGAGGGGGGACATGATCAAGACCTTCAAGTACCTTAAGAGTATAAACAGGGTGCCAGGGGGGAGCATCTTCAAGATGAAAGGAAGTCAGAGGACGTGGGGACACAGCCTGCAGGTGGAGGGAGGAGAGTTCAGGGGTAACATTAGAAAATACTGTTACTCAGAGAGAGTCATAGAAAAGTGGAACAGACTCCCAGAAGCAGTCGTTGGAGAGGAAACAGTGGAGGGATTCAAAAGGGCATGGGACAACCACATGGGAGTGTTGAAGGGGGGAGGCACAGGTCCAAGCAAATAACTGGGCAAATGGGCAGACTTGGTGGGCCTAGTTCGATCGTTTTCTGCCGTCACACTTCTATGAATGTATGAATCTATGACTCTATCACACACACACACACACACACACACCAGATTTGGGTTAGATTTGTCTCTAATACATATTCCCTATTCTGTTCTATTACATCTAATTACCTCTATTTATTGATTGATTGACTGATTAATTATTAACTTGGTAGGTGCACTAGGAAATAAAATGCCTCTTTTCAGGCACGACCTGGGAGATTACATGCAAAAGCAAAAGCAAAAAAAAATGCCATTAAAATAAAACAGTACAGTGTACAATGTAACAAATGGTACAGTATACAATGTAACAAACAGTACAGTGTACAATGTAACAAACAGTACAGCATACAATGTAACAAACAGTACAGTATACAATGTAACAAACAGTAGACATGATGTAGCAAAGTCAGTTAGCAAAATTAAGCTGAACAAAGCATAAAAAAGTCTGACTAAAAGATGACAGATTTTGATTGAAAAGTTATAATCATACAGCACAAATACATATAAGCAAACAGGATTATACAGTTAAGAAATCTTGACAAAGCAGTACAATTTAAGGGCAGCTTAACTGCTATGGCATAATGGCTATCTACGCTAGTTACGCTACTAGTCCGTGGTCCTCCACCAATGCAGAACGAGTTAGTGATTATCACAATAAATCACTTAATCTCAAGGTGCTCTAGGCATGAGAGTAGCACCTCTGAAAAGTAAGCATCCCAAAATCCACCTCAGCAACCATCTAGCGTCAGTCTTTGCCCCCCCAGCCCCCAGTCAGTGAGTTCCTTCCCTTAAGTAATGTAAGGCAGTCGGCAGGCCTCAAATAGATTTTTATTTATTTATTTAGTTTTTGTTGACCGGGTAAGTGCACTAGACAAATCCTACCTATTTTCAGGCACGACCCGGGGAAGGGGGATACAGATGAATGCCAACTGACTTTGAACCAGATTAAGCTATTGGTGAATTTTTTAAGTGAATGAGGGAAATTTGGCCAGGACACCAGGGAATTTTACCTAGGAAGAGAGGACAGAGAATAATCTCACTACTGCATCATTTGTTTTATTGATTAGCAACAACAATAAAAAACAGACATGACAGCTTGCACTCAGCCACTGCTTGATTCAGCCCACAACTGACAGCGTGCTGCTGATACCTCTCCAGCCACTACACAACCATTTTGTTTAAACCTGGTAGGTGAGCTGAGGTCTGTGTGTGGCTGTAACAGGTTGGTCTGTAAGTAAGAAGCGAGGCCAGAAGGCCAGCAACGACATCACTGCAGCCTAGGTTTCCGCAGATTAGATGCACAGCCAGTAAGAAACTAACGGTGTAAGTCGATGACTGGACACCTGCAGACTGCCAGATATATATTTACAGTATAAAACAAATTAAGTAATCTTCATTTGAATAAAATATAACAAGGTTAACCAATATACCTGATATCTAATTTTGTGACTGCTGATGATCAGACTGTATGACTACAGATTTGGACTGTCATTGATGAAGGATGGTTCTCTCACTTGTCACTTCGATACCGTCTCTCAGTCTTATTTGTGTGACCTAGCTCAGCTGAACTTCTTGTATGAGTCACAGCATCTCTACCCACACACACTTAGGTCTCAAAAATAGACTTGTATCAGTGTCTTCAGGCCCACTGCTGCAGTGCCTAGATGTCCCAGGTCCCTGATCTATCGACTGTTCCCCTTGCCCTGCCAAATGCCCCACTGTCCACACCACACAGACAGAGCCACAACAACCTTCCCTGTTATGTCAAGTGCCACTAACGCTGTGACCCTCAGGACTTGCTTTTGTAGTCTGGGCATCCCCCAAGGCCTGAGGCCTGCTGCCCATGAAATAAACAGCTGCTAATCAGATCGTTATGCCTGCCTCAGTTCCTTTTGCATGCAGCTGCTAGAAACATACAATGTTTCAGCAGAAAAGGGCACTTGGCCCACCCAGTCTGCCCAGATATTCCCTGCCTAATCTGTAGCCACAGACCCTAACTGATGACCAACAACCCCCCGCACCTATTTACTAATGTTCCCCTATGTCTATCCCATGCATGCATGAAGCCTCCCACTCTTTTTGCCTCCAGCACTCCTGCTGGCAGTCTGTGCCAGGTGTCTACCACCCTTTCAATGAAGTAGTACTTCCTCGCATCCCACTTAAAGGAATGTACTATTTAGCAACTACAGCTGATTGAGTGGGCAGTGTGACGACAGTAAACGGCCATGCCAGAAGAAACACCTTATACAGCATAAGCAAAGTACAGAAGCTTTTTTAAATGAAAGATTGAGAACCTGCCTGGTGCCTGCCCTCATCCAACCTAAAGGTGATATCCTTTCCAAAGTTATTACAAGAAACGAACAGATCCAGCGGTAATGGGACAGGCAGTTTACAAAAGCATAGTCTTAAATTTTAAATTTATACAGCTCCATTTATACAGCTCCTTGAAACCAGGCACCAACTTGCTAAAATTCTTTTTTAGAAAATATGTAAGTCTATCACAGTGGAAAAGGGATGGAACCGGCATCCAGGGACTCTAAGCAATATTATCTTTCAACATAGCAGGTGCTATGTCATACAAGTGGCAGTATACCATGCAACTGGTGCTGTGTCGTGAAACTGGTGCTGTGCCATAAAGCTGACATTATACCATGCAACTGGTGCTATGTCATGAAACTGGCAATAAAGCATGCAACAGGTGCTATGTCACGTAACTGGTGCTATGTCTTGAAATGAGCACTACACCAAGCAACAGGTGCTATGCCATGCAACTGGCAATATACCATGCAACTGAGGATATGTCATGAATCTGGCACTATACCATGCAACAGCTATTATGCCATGCAGCTGGCAGTATACCATGCAACTGGGGCAATGTCTTGAAACTGGCACTATACCAAGCAACAGGTGCTATGCCATGCAACTGGCGATATACCATGCAACAGTTACTAACGCCATGCAACTGGCAGTATACCATACAGCTGGGGCTATGTCCTGAAACTGGCACTATACCAAGCAACAGGTGCTACGCCATGCAACTGACAGTATATCATGCAACTGGGGAGATGTCCTGAAACTGGCAATATATCAAGAAACAGGTGCTATGCCATACAAGTGGCAGTATACCATGCAACTGAGGCTATGTCTTGAAACTGGCACTAAACCCAAGAAACAGGTGCTATGTCATACAACTGGCAGTATACCATGCAACTGGGGCTATGTCTTGCAACTGGCACTATACCAAGCAACAGGTGCTATGCCATGTAACTAGCAGTATACCAGGCAATGGGGGCTATGTCCTGAAATTGGCACTATATCAAGGGACAGGTGCTATGCCATGCAAGTGGCAGTATACCATGCAACTGGGGATATGTCTTGAAACTGGCACTATACCGAGCAACAGGTGCTATGCCATGTAAGTGGCAGTGAATATAAAAAATAAACAACAAAATAAAAACCAACTACCAACCTCTAGACAGAGAGAAGGGGCAAACTAGGTGGTAGAGGAAGGTAGATGGGTAAGGAGCCAGAGCTTCAATGCCACTAGCCAGACAGTAGAAGGGTAGTGATATTAATCCAGCAGTCCTGTAAACATGTGGTTCTGGCAAGTAAGTCAAGAGGAGTATGTCAAAGTTGGAACCTCCTTGCAATTAAGATGGCACAAATGTGCCAAATATCAGAAAAACAACAAATGACTCCTAACAGGCAACCATCAGAACACCAGAAGGTGAATTGACTGTAAAACAGTTAGGTTATGACCCCATTTCCCACAGGGGGAGTGGAATTGCTGGTCTGTACAGCCTAATGGTCTTGAGATGTGTCCATCTCCCAGTTATCCCCGAGCCTGTTCGACTTCACAGCCAAGCTGGCAAAGGGAGAAAAAGCATGCCTTTCAAGATAGAGGGAAAAACCTGGAATAGCCAAAAAAAAAAAAACCATCAGAGAGAAAGCTGGCCTGCCTCTCCTGCAGCAGCAGCAGCAGGGATGTACCCTGTGTGAAGCTTAGTATAGTTTGATCCAATCTAGTACACACCACCCATCCACAGACAGGGCTACTGTCACATGCAGTTAGATCTGGATAGTGCACAGTGGGCTCAAGTTGCATTTAGCAACTAATAGAGATATACCCAAGAAAGTGGGGATATATCCCCGGTAGGAAGAAGGAGAACAGGAAAAGAAGAAAGGAAGAAGCTACCTCCTTTTTTTTTTTTTTGGAAGGCATGGATCTCTAAAGACGGCCCTCGCCCTTGCTTTTTAATACTTTTGTTTTTTGAGGGATATAATGGGAACCTTATCATGGGTCCCAAACCATTTTTTTTTCAGCAGGAAAGGGACCTTAGGGTTATCATATCTGATGACCTCAGAGTGGCAGGGCAGTGTAATAAAGCAGTGGGGAGGGCCAGTAGGATGATGGGATGCATAGGGAGCGGTATCTCCAGAAAAAAGGAGGAGGGAGGTGGTGTTGCCACTGTATTGCTTGCTCCTGAGATGCCACCTGGAGTATTGCATTCAATTTTGGAGACCTCAAATCAAATCAGCTTTATTTGTAAAAAGCACAATTCCAGGGTCTGTTCAAAGTGCTTGTACAGCAGTAATATAAACATAAATAATTAAAACAATATAATCAAATTAAAACCAACAACACAATATCTACAAATTTCTGACTACTTATTTAAAAACACTTCCGAAAGGACATAGACAGTGTGGAAGCAGTCCAGAAGAGGGCAACTAAAATGTTGCAGGAGTTGCATCAAAACCCAACGAGGAGAGACTGAGGGATCTCAACATGTACACACTGGAAGAGAGGAGAGCAAGAGGGGACATGATAGAGACCTACAAGTACCTCACGGGGGTAAACAGGGTGCAGGAAAGGAGTCTCTTTCTAATGAGAAAGAGCATCAGAATCAGAGGACAAGCGATGAAGCTGGAGAGGGGAGTTTAAGTGGGATGTGAGGAAGCACTACTTCACTGAAAGAGTTGCGGATGTCTAGAACACACACCTAGCAGAAGTGGTGGAGGCAAAAGCAGTAGGGGGCTTCAAGCATGCATGGAGCAGACATAGGGGAATTTTAGTAAATCGGTAGGGAGGAGGGAGAGAGGGTCACAGGAGATGCTCCTGCAGCATAACGGTGATCTGTGAGAGGTGTGCCAGGGAAGCCACCACCACAGTCACTGCTATGGTGGGAGAGAATCGGTAGTTTGCAGGCCGAGTGAAAGCAGGCCATAGCTGCGTGGCAGCCGCAGTTTCACCTTCACTTTCACCATCAGGGTAAAGTGCTGTACTCAAAACAAAGTAACAAGCAGCTCAAAAACACTTGTGCCAGGAGCCAAAAGCAAAAAGAGCTGCTGCCAAAATGAAGAAGGAAGGCCTCAGCTAACTGAAGGACAAGCCAAAATTCAGCATGTTAGGAACCTTTAAACAAGTTTAATACAAAAAACAAAATGGACTACACAAAGCCCATCGAGGGGGTGCACTACTCTTTGTGTAGTCCATTTTGTTTTTTGTATTAAACTCGTCTAATGGTTCCTAACATGCTGGATTTTGGCTCATCCTTCAGTTAGCCGTAGCCTTCCTTCTTCATTTAGCAAAGTGCTGTACTGACTGAAATGGTTTTCTCCATGAGTCAGTCACTTAAGTGAAAAAAATAAAACATGCTGCCTGGAGCATAGAAGACAGGTTACAATTTGTATGCCTACAGAAGCTTGGTTGGACAATAGGACCAACGGATGACTGATGATTCTTTCGGAGCTCGGACTCACTGCAAAATTAGGTTGCCATCTTGATGGCACACAATCACGCCCCCTCGGTGCTTTAAATATTCAGTCCTTGAAGCTCTTGCACTAATGCTTAAAATACTTACAAATTGTTCGAACTTTAAATGGGTTATTCACTAAACCGGTCTAGATTGTCTCACTATTTGACCTCCAATTTGACCTCCCATACCAGTACATGGACGATTCAATGCTAGACTGCTTGAACCTTTAAACTTTAAACCACATATGCACTTACTCTCCCACACAACTGGAAAATGTATGGCATGTTGAACAGGGACCAAGATTGGGATTAATGTTGCCCTGTTTTTCGAGGCAATGAATATGTAACTTTGAACATTTGACGTCTAATTATCTTGTTGATTTCCTTTAAGTGACAGATTGCACTTATTTCTCTTATCACCTCACCTGCTGTTTTGGCGATCATTTTATTATTAGCTTCCAGATACTAATTGGTGGCTTTGAAGTGATTCATTTTTTTTTGTTCTTTTCCCTTTACTTACTTCACTCTCCTAGATGGGGACTGTAACAATTAGTAGCTCTTTATTTTTCACATTAGTTTGGAAATCTTTCTTGTAAAAAATGGCTTGATCTGCATAAGCTGTGTAATGAAAAATGAATCAAAATAAAGTTAAAAAAAGGAATGAATTATTTAAATGAAAAATATACTGGATAGCAGCCCAGGGGGAAAGAGCAATGCGGGGACATAAGAATAGATTTTGGCCCCCTCACCTGGGGGACAAAGACCCCAGAAAGTTTACCCAATCATGGGAAGGTAAAGAAAGAAAGACTGGTAAAAACTACCCATGGCAATAACCCTGATTAGACAACAGGTACTGGGGTAGGATAGGGTAAAACAGGGCAGACTAGAGGAACCAATGGTCTTTTCTGACGATATTTTCTATGTTTCTATAAGGGAAACTCAAAAAGGTGGTGTAGAGGGACTATGAATTAAAAGCCAACGATGTATGAAGCACTCCATAGAAATGGGGAGGCAGTATAGCACAGTGGTTAAGAGCACTGAGCCACAAACCTGGAGAACTGGGTTTGAATCCCACAGCCACCACTGGAATACTGTGTGGCCATGAGCAAGTCACTTAACTTCCTTGTGCTCCCAGAATGCACTGGGAAACAAGCTTTGGCTTAGTGTGTCTTTCCTGGCCAAAAATTGTAAAATAAAATAAAAAGATGAGATGTTGGAAAATGGAGTGAAGGACTGGATATAGAAAAAAATTACATATGTGCTTGACTCAGAACATACTGCGTGGACACTCCTATTCTTCCAAATGTTTGAAGTTAGGCTGGGTTTCCTGAATATAAAGAATAAGACTAAAAACCCAGGCCAGACACCTTATAGACCATCCCTGAGGGCTCCAGTGGGCCCACCAGATATGCAAATCACCCGTAGTGAAATCTGTATTGGATATTTACTATTTCAATTTTTGACTGGCACAAGGATACAGAACGTGGTGTTACTAAGAGAGCTTAACATGACTGAGGGTGCAGGAATGAAGCAAAACTGAATGTTGTAAGCACACTAGATGTGGTGACATTGTATGACAGCACGTGACTATATCTCTCTGCAACTCTGAAATGCCTTTTTCAAAGTCTGAAGATTATTTATTTATTTAGAAATTGGTGAGTGAGAAGACAAACAAAGCCAAGGCTTATTTCCAGGTGCGACCTGAAAAGGAAGGGAGGAGGAGTAACACAGGAGAACATACATAAGCAAGCAAGTGGTACAATTCAGTGTAGGCAGCTCAGTGTAGGCCATTAAATGTCCTTCAAGTTGCCTCCAAAATGGCCTCAGACCCTCCTAAGTTGGTATCTCCGTCACTTAAGAATAGAAATTTCAGACATGAAATAACGTGACATGTTAGTGTCAGAGTCTAGTACTCTATCACAAAATATTTTTCATATTAAGCCACGCACTGCAGGCAATGCAAGGCAGTTGATTAGGTGCCCATCGGAAGCTCTGGGCACCATAC
The DNA here is from genome assembly GCA_016271365.2 of Neoceratodus forsteri. NCBI lineage: Eukaryota > Metazoa > Chordata > Ceratodontiformes > Ceratodontidae > Neoceratodus > Neoceratodus forsteri. Next base: position 963,801,563 of record CM028136.1, read on the forward strand.
AGAACAACAATTTAAAATCTTAAAACACAACAACATTAAAACAAGTCATACTACATGATGCAATCCAAAGGAGAACACACAACCCAGAAACTTAGCTTTAAGTGGTCCAAAATGTCAGGTTAAACAAGTGTTTTTTTAGCAAACCCTTAAAGCATTCCAATGATGGGGTCCCTCTAATGATAGCAGGAAGTGAGTTCCACAGTACAGGTGCAGCAATGCAAAAGGGTCTATCTCCCAATGATTTCAGACAGGAATGTGGAACCACGAGGAGCTCCACCTCAGAGGAACGAACTGAGAGCAGATGGGGGTGTATTCAGTCAGAAGGTCTCTCAGGAGGCCTGCTTGTGCTGTTATTGCCAGTTTTTAACATTTGGCCCTTATGTTGGTCATTAGAACCTGATTTTTAAGCCACTTCTGTCATTTGCAAGGTAGGAGGTTGAAAGGCATGGCACAGGAAAATTGCCAAAGAACAAAGCATTGTATGAATTCTAATAATAATATTAATGATGCAATAGTTGCTCAAGAAATTACTTATTTATTCGATTTGTTTGTTTTTTGTTAACCACATAAGTACACTAGACAACGGAAAGCCTACTTTATGGTGCGACCTAGGAGGGTACAAAACAGAAGCCAAAAAACAAAACAAAACATAAAAATTCCACATGGCACACAGTATCAAAATATAAAGAGGAATTAGGAGTGAAAAACAAAAAAAAAATTGTGGTTCAACAAGTTAAGCAAAAAATATCAACAAGTATAAGCACAAACACAGGCTAACTCAGACTTTATGAGTTCGGTGCAGTTACAGGCCATGGATAAAGGAAGATATGCCTTCAGAGCACCTTTGATGGAAGGCAGGGTGGGAGACTTGCATGCCTTAAGGGAGAGAGAGTTCCATAGTCTAGGGGCGAATGAGAAGAAGATCTGGAGCTAGATTTCCAGACACTCTCCACTCTGAAATCACTGCAGATGCAGGGAAAAATGGCCACAGGTGGGGCGACTACCTGATTATGGCAGCTTGTGGACCTTTTTTTTTGGCACAGCTGCACCGAAATGTTACACCTGGTGTGAGCCATTGAACCATTGTAATTTTGCTATTTGGCCAGTGGATAGCAGATGCTGCATTTTTTTAACACACAGGTAAGTGAACTGAGGTGTACTGATACAGTTGTGCTTGCTTAATGTAAACAGGTCAGTGAGGTGACAGATCTTTTTCCATTCCAGTGCTGTTATGCTGTGATATCAGCACTGGGTTCCAAGCTCCTCAGTCAATCAGGCTTCAGGATTTTTCATACCCATTTCATAATCTATGCACAGTTGCTCCCTTACACCCTCATCAGAAAACAGTACTAGAAGGGGGTCACAGTGGGAACATCCATTCTAGCAAAAGAAAGGTATAGCAACACCAAAGACTGGAATGCAGCAGAATGGGTCTAGGGTAGGGGAATCTGCTGGATGGCAGGGACATGGAGTACTACCAGCAAGAACTATGGGCCCACTGGACAACCACAGAAGACCATCAGGGGACACCATAATTTCCTGATGATGTGCCCATCAAATGAGATGTAAGGTACAGGGTGATGGGGTGGTGGGGTGGTGGGATGCCTTTGGTGACAGCGCTATGTGGCCAGTGCATGCACCATGCATCTGGTGCTATACTATAGGCTGACCACTGAAGTAGTCACTATCCAGTATGTTAGTGATCGCACAGCCTATGTGCAATCACTAACACCTGGACCAGTGCTCTGCATAATTGTATGCAGCACCTCTGTCACAGGGGAAAATTTGCAACCTGCAGGCAGCAGTACCCTATTGTGCATCGCAAATTGCCTGGTGGAAGTACAGGGAGCCCGGTATGACTATTTGTAGAGCACCAGAAAACCTTTACAAATAAGACAGAGTAGGAACAGAGTTTGTTTCATCTTGTATATCTAATCCTGCCCCTCCTGACCAACCCCCTTCTGATGCCGAACCCAAGCCCCAGGCCATCACACACCATCCTGAGACTTACCCAATCCTCTTCTGATGACCATGGGTGGGTGGGTGGGTGACATGGGTGATGATGCAGAGCCTATGGGGTTGCCATCCTCAGTTGAGGTGTTTTTTTCTCCCTAGTTTCACTCATTCCCTGAGGTTGGCATGCATGTTATGATGCAGACGTGAGATGTGGAGATCCAAGCATCCAAAGCTGATGATGTTCAGGGGTCAGTGATCATGTTTCCTTGTTAAAGCAGCAGTGCAATGAAAATGGGCTAAAATTTGGCCCCGCCTTTTTCTATTCCTAATCAATGCCAGATGTCTTCCAGTTCATTTTGTTGGTGACATTTTTAGTTTTTGTTATCATTTAAGAATTTTATGACAATTTAAAAAAAAATTATTTCTCAAGAAAAAAAGATGGCCGCCTCATTTTTGCATAGAAATAATAGAAACATAGACGTTGACAGCAGAAGGAGACTGCTACATCCATCTAGTCTGCCCATTTGTTTTAGATGTATTTTGACACTGTAGTTGCCCTTCATAGTCAGGGCTCCCCTGTGTCTATCCCTTGCATTCCTGAATCCCCACAACCTCTTAGGACAGGCTGTTCCAGGTGTCCACCACTCTTTCTGTGAAGAAAAGCTTCCTGGTGTTGGTAGAGAACCTCCCTCCTTGCAGCCTGAGGTCATGTACCCTGGTCCTGGAGCTCTTCTGGAAGTGAAAAAGTTCCTGTGCCTGTACCTTGTTAATACCTTTTATGTACTTGAATGTTTCAATCATGTCCCCTCTCTCTTCTCTGCTCCAGGGAGTACATATTCAGTTCCCTATGTCTTTCCTCGTAGGACATGTACTGCAGACCCTGAATCATTATGGAAACATAATATTGAAGACCTAAAGAGGGTAAGAATCCAGACAAAAATGCCAAGTACAGTACACAGCATAGGAAGCATCCAGAAAACCCAAATCCACAGCTCTGCCAATATTTTTCATAACCATAGCAGAAAATTAGCTTTTTGGAATAACTTTTTGTTGCACTGCTTCTTTAATGTGCTTACAGTAGTTACAAAGGCAATGAAGGAAGAACATACAAAAAAAACCCCACTGTATATGAAGTATTAGCTGGGTTGTGTGTAAACACAATATAAATGTTTTTTTTTTGTTTTGTTGTTTTGTATTTTTTCAAAAATCACTCTGCTGAGTCAGAGGTTCTTTAAGTTATCAGCAGTGGCAATGCAAGACGCACAGAAGAAGTAGCAAACACCAAAGGATTAGCCACACCAGGAGCTGGGAGCACAGACTAGACATTGCAATGCAGAAAAGGAAAAAAATCTGGCACTCATCATTCCCGACCAGGACACTGCTCCTTCTGAAAAGGCCACTCAACCGCTAAGGAGTTAGTCCCGGGTTTGTGGGTTCCTGTGTCCTAACTTCAATGTCTGCAGTCGAGTGGCTGTTTCTCAAGAAGCAGTGTCCTGGCCGGGAGTGGTGACTGCCAGATTTTTCCTTTTTCTGCACAGAAGAAGTAGTGGTTTCTTGGGGCATTAGTCAGTAATTCCATAAAAAATAGTGCGCTCAGGATAGCAGTGCCAGTGCTGACCCCAGGCTGCTGAGTCCGATTCCAGTTAGGAAGCTAAGAATAGGGCAGCACTCCAGTTGAAATAATGCACGCTCACAAAAAGTTAAGAATAGGCGAGTTTATTCATATAACCCAACTTGGAGAAGCTGACAGACAATGCTCCAGCACTTTGACCATGTGGGTCTTCCTCAGGGGGCGTCTCAGGGCATCTATAATGTATGTTAGTACTGCCCACCAAGACCATGCTTACCATTGTAAGAGCTGTCTCATGCACATTCTTTGGGTATGAGAACCACACACCGAAGGTAAGTGACTCAGATATCCTAAGGATGTAAGTGAGACCACTCTTACAACTGTAAGAGTGGTCTTGATGGCAGTACTAATATATTATTAATCGAGACTGAACAGTAATATATTAAGATTTTAAAAAACATCTTCCCAGAACATGCCCGTTTCCAGGACAGCTGCCCATGTCTCATGCGCAGAAGAAAAGAGCTCTCTGATTGGTCAGGAGCACTCTCTTGATCTATAATGGACTTAGTATGGAAGCCTTATGCATTGTGGACTGGATTTTTCAGCCATGTCTGAGGGTTGGCGTCACAACTGTGCAGCAACCCAATGCTTCCACCAATAAGTTAGATTGCCCTAACAGGTAGTCTACCTATCACGTGCAGCTGCCATGACATGCGGCATCACAAGAGCCCGATAATAATGCATGCATGCATCTTTGATGCATGTGTTATTATTTTGGCATAAAGCAGCAGCAGCTGCCATGAATGCTGCATGACATTTGAAAATATCAACCAGCTGTTATGCTTCCTTTACCCTACCGCAGGCACACACCAAAATCAGAGGCAGGGCAGCTGAAAATTGGTATTTATTTATTTATTTATAATTTTTAACCAGGAAAGGCACACTGAGCTGTGACAGATTGTTTCCAGGTGTGTCTTTGGAGGGGGGGAGGAGGTACATGAATCTGGTTTATCAGCAGATGGAACATTGGCAATGACAGTGAGGAAAGTCCCTTGCTCTTATGTGCTGTGAAAGATTATGAAGGCAATGTTTTGCCCCAAGGAATTCTCAGTGAATTATGGAAAGACTTTGACTGGATTGGGTGAGAATCAGAAGGCAGAAGTATCCTGGTTATGTGGTGATGGGCCTGTTTTTTTTTTTTCTTCCTTTTTTCCTTTTTAAGTTGGCTCGCGCTTGCGTGGCCAACATATTGCATTAGTAGCAGATTTGGAGGCGCAGTCACTGTTGGGCAAATGCAGGGCACGCATCAGTAGGTGCGTCCCTCATTCCCCAATAAGACAGCATGCAGGCACCACACCAGGAATACATAATGTGGTGAGCACATCTAAGAAAAGGTCTGCTGCAGTGACAGCCAAGCTAGTCATGTAGCAGCACCAAAACACGCCCTCCATACGTGCCTTTCCTGGTGAAGCCCTTCAGTTAATATGGTGGCAATGACTGCCGCCACGCAAAGAGATGACTTCAGGGGTGCCCAGTCCCCCTGCAGGCATGCCCCAACCCACGTTATTTACTGATGGGGGAGCCCACTCCCCATCAGCATAATGCATCCCCCCATTTCAAGCATGTGCCGAGGGTGCCCAATCCACCTCAGCATCATGTCCCCCTTCCCAGTTTAATTTGCTGAAGGGAGCCCACTCCCATTGGCATAATGTCCCCCCATTTGTTGGGGGTGCCCAATCCCCATGGGCTACAGAACCCCCCAAAAAACACTCAAATGGCATGCTGGGAGCCCACCCCAGTGTGCCAAATGCCCCTGTAAGAGAAAAACCATCCCGTAATGTTTTTTTTTTAAACCTGCAAAGCAGAAAATGATCCCTCGTCAACTTTGGTGGCCCTCCCCCAACCCGCATCACCCTCTGTGCACCCTGCCTCCCCACACCCCCCACCCCATACTTACCTCCGGAGCATGGTGTGACGATCTTCGTTGGACCAGGTACATGTCTGCACTCTACAAAGCCAACCACAAATTGAAGAAATGCTGGTAAGCTGCATAATGGCATAAATAGGGCTTTTCAACTTTGGTGCATATCTTGGGCATTTTGGGGAATTTTGGCACCAATTTTCAACATGGGGTTATTGGGACTCCTCCTCATGAATTCAGTCACTGTCATGGCGTTAATCGGTCCCAAAAGGTGATTTCACAGTCACTGTGTGGAATCACCTTTTGGGACTGATTAACAAAACAACAGTGCTACCGTTTATCAGGGGGGCTCTCAAAAAGCCTATGTTGCAAATTTGGTGAACAAAATCAAACAAATGGCTGTTTTACGAGCGTGTGTTGCACAGTTTCCATGCACGCTCGTAACTTCGTGAATTTGTAATATTTTCACTCCAGATTTTCAAAATTAGCATTTTCCCACACCTCCTTATGAACAGTACAGCTGTCATTTTACATATCATGGCCGAAATGTGTTTTGGTACGTCTGGCGCAGAATAGTGCGATCGCTTTGCAAAACCAGTTTTTGGGACAGTTTGAGAAAATGATGGTGACACTGTTCATGAACAGAGGTCCTAAAATGCCTATGTTGAAAATTTGGTGATGAATGTCCATAAAATGACTGTGTTACAAGTGTGCGTTACGCATTTTCCACGCACCCTTGTAACTTCACAAATTTGCAATATTTTCATGCCAGATTTTCAACACTGGCAATTTTTCACACCTCTTTATGAATGGTATAGCTGTCATTTTTCACAGCCTGCCCAAAATGTGTTTCCACACCTGTGGCGCACAATGGCGTGGTCGCTGTGGGAAATCAACTTTTGGGACAGAGTAACAAAATTGCAGCACCACTATTCATGTGGGGAGGTCCCAAAATGCCTATGTTGAAAATGTAGCTTAAAAAATCCCAAAAATAATTGGGTTACGGATGTGTGTTGCACAGTTTCTATGCATGCTCATGACCACCAATTTTTCATATTTTCACTCCAGATTTTCAACGTTGCCATTTTTTTACACCGCCTATTGAACAATACAGTTGTCATTTTTCACATCCTGCCCAAAATGCGTTTTCACCCCTGTGTCGCCAAATGGCATAGCCGCTGTGCAAAACTACCTTTCAGCTAACAAACTGATTGTGCCGCTCTTCATGAGGCGGGGTCACAAAAAGCCTATGTTGAAAATTTGGAGTGAAAATACCAACAAATGCCTATGGCGTTAGGGTTTCCAACTGTAGCAGCCCACCCTGTGGAGACTGCCAGGCATCAGGGGTGTGACTTGGGAATCACTGGATGCAATGCTCACACCATTCCACCCCCACCTCCACCCTGCAGCCAGTGACAGGCATCAAGGTGTGCCTTGGAGTGTTCGGCCCTAAACTTTACCCCATTCTCCTATACTACACCCATCTCAGTGTATTTCCTTATGGAATGGGGTAAGTATAAGGCCAAAAGACCCCAAAGCATACCACGACACTTGTCAGTGTCTCCAGGGTAGGGTGAGGTAAAATAGCATGAGCGTTATAGCTGACGCCCCAAAGGCACACCCCAACACCTGTTAGTCTCTGCAGGGTGGGGGTGGGGTTGGCGTCAGTTCAGTACTTCACTGCCATTCCTATTATGCAACTCTAACTCCTGCACTACCAATGCCAATGCCAGTGAGACAACATTCGACATTGACAAATGCTTGTTTGCTTTTGGATTAAACATGTATTTTGACTACACTATTTGGGATATTACTTTGTATACTGAATTTGGTTTGAAATTCTATGATGATACATTGGACTGTACGTATACTTGCTGATATTTCTTTTAACTCCAAACTGCAGTGCCTGATATATTTATTAGGAGTGTGCGGTAACTGGAGCTGTGAGGACAACTGTTCTCATTTATGAGTGAGTTTTAGAATTTTACTCGGGTTTTTTTTTGGATCAGTGCAAGATGGGTGGAAGGTCACATGACTCGGAGGCCCTTCTGGGTCCACGGCTTTAAACTCATTGCCTCGAGCGAGCAGGGTGAGCTCGAGCGGGACACACGGTTGCTGCGTGCGAAGACACATGCAGAGACACGTGCGTCTGTGCACGTATCTTGCGTGTCTCGCGTGGACAGTGTGGACTAGGACCAAAACCTAGCATCTGGTAGGCATAAGGTAACAATGTGTCATTGTACTGTTCTAAATCATATATAATACTGTTAACCATGAATATTAGTGAGGCTTATGTAACGTTAAGCTCCGGAGACATTGCAATGACCTGTATGACTTGCAATAGTGTTACTATCTCAGATAACAGTGAACCAGATGGAATAAAATGTAAGCAATGTCAGGAAATAGAAAGACTAAAAGCAAGGATTATAGAACGAGAATGTAACCTAGAACATAGGATTATTACTATTTGTAAACTAACAAGGTCTGTTAGTATCCAAACTATTGACTCAGATCAATTTACACAACCTAATAATCCCACTGACACATCACTTAAGCGTAGCAGGGACGCTGAAAGTGAAGATGATTCTGATTGGTCCCCAGTGGTTAGGAAATGTTCCCTCAAAAAGGGGAGAAGGGCTATGAATTTTCAAATACCACAGTACAATACGTATGAAATTTTAGGTACTCTGGATCCAGATTCCAATTTACCTATACAAGGAACCCTAGATCAGGAACCCCAGGCAAGTACCTCAGGAGTGATAGGCCCAAACCCAACAGTAGTACAAACTGCAGATGAACCCAATATGCCTATGAACCTGACAGAGATAATGCAACATATAGTTGGGAGCAATGTGTCATTAGGCACTGAAATGACTAGTATACTAGGCCCTCACCTGATTACATCAACACAAGGTGAGATCACTCCAAATGAGAGTGCCCCGAATACAAACCACGCTCCACTGGTAAATATGGTAACTGATCCATCAGTGGCCAGGTGTCTCCTCTTGCTCCCTTCCTTGCTGTACGAACCTCACACCATACCTCCGCTCAAACAGCACCCCCCCCCCAAATATCCCCAGGGTATCTACCAACATGGGCGGCAGAGCCTTGTCTGTGACAGCCCCTACTCTGTGGAATGAACTGTCTGCCAAGCTCCGCTCCTTCAACACCCACTGCCAGTTCAAAACTCACCTCAAAGACTGGCTCCTGATGACTTTCTTTTGCCACTGCTTCCATGGGTAGTCCACTTTCCTGACTGCACCCCACCGGGGAATGTGTATGTATATTAGGTCAAGCGGAAATCAGTTAAGCTGGCCTGCTTGTGCGCTTGAGCTTTAGTACCTACGTTTGTTAATCCTGCCTCCCACCCTCCGCCCCACCCTTCCCCGCCCTATACTTTGCTATGCCTCATCCCTCTTTTTACTCATACTTAGACTCCCTTGTTTGTCTCCTATTGTAACTGCTGCTGCTAGAACTGTATGTTTATGCATACCCTTACTTAATATTGTAATGCCTAACTAATGTATGGTTTATGGAATCCTGTATTTTTTGTTGCTCTTCTATTTGCTATTCCCATGCACTATTGTAACCTTTATCTTGTTTTTTTTTTTTTTGTCAACTGTTGCATGCTTTGTTGTTTGTTACATTAGTTCTTGTGCCACAGTATGTGGCCCGGGTCATGCCTAAAAACTGTCCTTGGGATCAGTGCACCTACCCAGTTACCAAAGTAATAAATACATTAAATAAATAAGTAGACATTGCTCAAACGAGACAAGTGGTAGTTCTTGGAGATTCTATGGTAAAGTACCTTGATCAAATCATTTGTAATGGAGACAAAGCAAATCGCACTTGCTCCAGCTTCAGAGGAGCTAAAATTAAAGATATTGAACAAATGGCAAAAAACATCCTACCCAGTTCAGGACCTAACCCCCTAGTGATGATACACGTAGGAACAAATAATATAGGAAATACTACCTTGAATGAAATGAAGACTGATTTCCTCTCTTTTCTTAACACATTAAAACATATTGGTTGTGAAACATGCATATCTGAAATTTTACCAGTTCCCAGAGCAAGTCACGCAAGGACATCCAAAATCAAAACACTCAATGAGTGGTTAAGAAAATTTACGCTAAAGGAGTCTATTGCCTGTATAACCCACTGGGAAGAGTTTGTTGATAATCATGGCCTTTTTTTGTTGGGATGGGTTACATTTAAGTAAAACAGGCAATTCTCTCTTGGGAAAATCCATAAATATGCACATTAGTAAAAGTTTAAACTAAATGCTGGGGGCATGGGGCATTATCAATGGCAGACTGAGAAACTCTAACCGTAGTAAAGAATTAAAAATGATTTCTACTAATGCCAGGAGCTTAAATCTAATAAAAGCTCTGGAACTTCAGACAATGATTTACCAACATGATGTAGATATTGTGGCTATGACTGAAACATGGTGGAACAAAAGAAGTGACTGATCCAATTATATCCCGGGTTTTACATTACAGTATATTACAAGAATAGAGAAAATGGGGTGAGGTGCATGTATGTTTCAAATTGATTACAATCCACAGAATTGTCAGTGGATTCTGATATAGTAGAACATGTATGTATCTGCATTAAACTCCATAATGGTAGTAATTTAATACTTGGTAATTTCTATAGACCTCCTGCAGCTGATCTTTGTTATGACCAAGAACTGAGTACTATTATTAATGATCTGGCTTCACACAAGAACTTAATTATATTAGGAGATTTAAAGAGCCACTGACACCAAAAGTGCTACATTGCAGAATCCAAATAAGCATACTCCCAGTAACTCTCATACCAAACACTAGATTTTTACGTTAATTTGTTTTAAAGTTATTAGCCATTTTGTAACTTTGATTGCACTACCTGTGCAATAACAGCAGGTGTCAGTAAAGAGCTGCTGATGATGTCATGTAGGGAGCTCAGAGTCTAGTAATCCCTGTCAACAAGCTTATAGGACCCATTTTTCCAAAGTTGTAAAGATCATGTGCACTGGTTTTCACAAGTAAAATAGACAGCACCAGTCAGTAAACATTGCTTTAAATACTATATATGTTCCAGGTTTTGTAACAAAGTTGCTAAATTGTGTTTTTGTGTGGTCCATTTCTCTAGGGTTGCTGGATACTAAGTCAGCATGCCTCCAGGCTGCTGAAGCCAAATAGTGTGCTACTAATTTTACTGCTGTTTGTCATTGTCTGCTTTACAATATGGTTTAATAGGGGCCTTATATGTGTTAATTCCTACTGGGGTGGAAGTGTTAGCTCTAGTAAAATGATCATTGTAATTTACAGTAGAACATAGATGAATCTGCCTCACTCCCATTAACAAGGAGATGAGATAACTGTTTTAAGTTGCCATTCTTAGAAGTTGCCTCAGTTGACTGATAGGTATGAATGAGCTCAGCCTTTCATCAGAAACTTAGTCTGCAAACCTCACAGTGTGCTATGATCCAGCATTCAGCAACATGACCTCAATAAAAAGGCACCCAGACAAAATATTGTCAGTTTTATTACAAAGCCTGAAACACAAAGTTTTTAAAGTGATGTTTGCTAACACATGATGCCTATTTTACTTATGAAAACCATTGCACATGATCTTTACAACTTTAGAGAAACAGGTCCTATAAGCTTGCTGACAGGGACAACTAGACTGTAAGGTTCCTAGCTCAGAAATGAGTGCAAAAAAGCCATCGGGGCAGCAAAAAGTGACTACTGTAAATCTGCCCTGCTTAGCTCTGCTAAGGACCCATGTAGATTCTGGAGGAACATAAAAAACTTAGTCAGCGGCCCCTCCAACTCTGGAGTATCTGATAAGATCATTGGTGGGTTGAGTTGTAATAATCCACTTACGATTGCTAATGCTTTAAATTCCCACTTTTCTAACTTGTCGGCGCTCACCTCCCTTTTCTTTGCTGCCGAGAACATCAGTGGCCCCTCGGCCTCTGTCCCTCAGGAGGTTCACTCCTCTCGCCCATTATTTTATCTCAGGGCTGTGTTGTCATGGAGACACAGAGACTCCTCTCTGGTCTCTCCCCACACTCCAACGCAGGCCATGACAACATGGAGCCCAAGCTTCTGAACCTGGGTGCCCCCTACGTTGCCATCCCACTGGCCCATATCTTCAACCTGTCCCTTGCCACTGGAGTTGTTCCTGGCATTTGGAAAGTAGCGAGTACTGTCCCCATTCCGAAGCAAGGTAACCCCAAAGTCCTGGACAATTATCGTCCAATTGCCATCCTATCGGCCATTAGCAAACCCTTAGAGAAAGCAGTGGCTGAACAGCTCACAGAGTACATTCAGGCTCATTACTTACTGTCCCCTGTGCAGCATGGCTATCGAAAGGGGTATGGCACGTCCACGGCCCTGGTCTCTGTCTCTACTAGCATCAGGGCAGCCACGGACCAGGGCAAACTCACTGGGGCCATATTCATAGACTTATCTAAGGCCTTTGACCTTGTGGACAATGAATTACTTTGCTCACAGATGCAGTCCCTTGGCCTGTCCCCTCCAGCCTTGAATTGGCTTAGAAACTACCTCCAAGGCAGAATACAGCAGACCAAATTCAACAAGGTCCTCTCTGACCCCACTCCAGTGTCCTCTGGAGTCCCACAGGGATCAGTTTTGGTGCCTCTTCTCTGTAGTGCCACCCTTTATGCTGATGATCTTGTCATCTTTGCACACTCCCGGGACACTGGGGTTCTCAACCTTCAGCTGAGTGAGGCCTTTAAGAATATACAATCCTGAGTAACGACTCACAAGCTGGTCCTCAACCTAAAAAAAGCTCAGGCCATGCTTTTTGGGTCAGTAGCCAAGATCAATGCCTCCCCTGTCCCTCTGTGTGTCAGAGGTGTTGACGGCTCTCCCCTCTTAACCACGGTTTCAATAAAATACCTTTGGGTGACACTTGACCCCCAACTTGATATGGGGTGTCACATCCTAAATGTTTGCAGAGCCGTAAACTGCAAACTGGGTCTTGCCTTCAGGGCAAAGAAAAACTTAACGTCTGCAGCTCGCTTGGCATTGGTCAGAGGTGTGCTGCTCCCTTCACTTAGCTATAGCCTTCTCCTGTTCACTAGCACCTGCAAGGTCCACCTTGCTCGATGGAACATGACCTACAACAACATCTGTCGCTTTGCCCATGTCTCACCCATCATTGTAAACTATACGACAAACTGGACTGGCTTTCCCCGGCCAATCACTTGAAATATGGGTTGAGCTGCTTTGTAGGAAAGGTACTCAGAACCGGAACCCCTCCTGGGCTGGCACAGCTCCTCAAGCTTGCTGAATCCTCCTCCTACTCCCTCAGGTCTCAAGGTCCTGGGGTGCACAAAGTTCCTTATACTCGTACCCTAATGGGGGAAAGGGACTTTGCTATGTGCGTTCCGAGGCTAAGTCTCCAGAATTCTGTGTGGGGGCACTTGAAACTGTCCTCTGTGTGTGGGTGTCCTAAACCACCTTAACCAGGTCTCCAAATTGGTCTCATCCAACCCACTGCCCACTGTCCTTCTAACTCTGGGAAGTATGTGATTGCTTGCTATCTGCTTATGAATTATGTGGCCCTGGTAAAAGGGTCACTCATATAATGTAATTGCCATTGAATGTCTTAGACTATTTATTTTGTATGTATATGTATATTTTACCTATTGCTGTTTACTGTAGACTATCTATGTTCATCTTGCTTTCCTATAACCATGTACATTGCCCCTCTTGTTGTTATGTACCTTGTTTGAACCTGTATTTTCTCTGTACTCTCCCGGGTCGTACCTGAAAATAGGCATACAGCTTGTCTAGTGTATCTACTTGGTCAACAAAAGCTAAATAAATAAATAGATGACATCAGCAGCAGCTCTTCACTGGAACAGGCTTTCTTTGAACAGGTAGTGAAATCAGGGTTACAAAATGGCTAATAATTTTAAAATGAAGTAACATAGAAATCTACTTTTTGGTATGAGATTTACTGTGAATATACTTATTCTAATTCTGCAATGTAGCACTTTTGGCCAGATGGCGTCAGCAGCTCTTTAAATTTCCTAGGTATTGACTGGGTCTCCCTCAATGCTTCTACCAGTCAAGAATCCTCATTCTTGGACATAACACTTAAGTGTGGATTAGAGCAATTTGTACTAGAGCCAACTAGGAGACATAATATTTTGGACATATTTCTTACAAATATCCCAAACGAGATCTCTGATATCATCTCATTACCTCCATTAGGTAATAGCGAGCATAATAATTTCTTGTTTAGTGTAAACAAGCAATACCCAGCTATATACCCCACAATGGTTTGTTACTGCTATACTAAGGGGAAATATAAGAACATTCGAAGTGTACTAAACTCTATAGATTGAGCAGATATATTAGATACCAGTTCTGTTGAAAACAGCTGGGAAAATGTAGCGGGGATGGGATAGACAGGATAACAAAGTAAGCAGACCAATAAACTCAGTGCCTAAAAAGTTCCGGCAAGGCACTTATCATTTTATTTTTCTCAGGAAAAGTTGAAATCAGGTTTCACAGAAATCAGGAAAATAAGGTTAGTTCATTCACTTTCAAAATCTCAACAAAATAATAAACAGATGAAATACGCTCAGGAAGGGCCACTGCTCTGCCCAGCAGTGCCACCAGGCTATCTCCTCACCTGTTTCACACAAACGTGTGCACTTCAGAGGTCTACTACCTCTGGCAGTCAGTTCCACCTGACTCCCCTGTCTCTCTACAGCTTGCTAAGGTAGGCTTTCTATAACCACCTACCGAAGTCATGTGACCACAGCATCATCAACTTATAAACCTTTTTGTTTAGGCCCTCCTATTAAATTATACAATACCAGAGGGCCTTCTAAACATAATAAACTATAGAAACCTTTCAGATAACAAAAAGTTCTGCAAGAAAAGAATATAACAGTAAGAGGAAGTGGAAAACTTTCCACTGAGCTGTGATTGACAGCATCATTAGTATAAAAAGAGGATACTAGGGGCCGCTGTCACCCTATAGTGCACCTCGTTTGGCATACCATTCTTGGAGAGGGCAGACCTACAGGACTAAAGGCTTGATATCTAGTAATACAAGATATGGTAAGTTTATTTTTTTCTTTCTTTTATTTCAAAGACTATTCATACCATATTGTTCTTAAACCTCTCCCACCTTGCCAGGAAGACATGAGGATTGTCTGTTTTATCTGTTTTAAAAGAAACCACAGGCAGTCACCTAGTTTTCCTCCAGATAGATTTTTTCAACCCCCTTCACTTGTATACACTCATGCAGCAGGGCAGTGCTTAGAGAAACTGTGTGTGGGATTTTACAGAGACTTGGGGTGTCTTTTTATACATGTTAGCTTTACTTTTTTATTTCATTTGTGCATTTTCATTCTTAAGACTTGCAGCCCAATCTTATACTGAAGTCTGCCACCATTTTACACTTTGTGGTTTCACAGGGATATTCTTGTCCCTTGAAGTCCGTAGCTCCTCCAGGTTTGCATCAAAGTAAGCAGTCTTTCTAAAAATAAATTTAACTTGTTGCTCTGCTGTGGAGAACTGCAAACACTGGTAAGCCCCTTTTATATCTGGGTATTTCAGAAAAGACCTGGAGTTCTTTATCAACCCCTCCTTTCCTATGGAATCCGTGCATGTATGTAGCACAAGCAATTCAACTTGTGTTAATTCTTATTTAATTCTGATTTTATAACTAACATCTAGTACAAAATGTTACATGGCAAGCACTGCTACCTTTTGCTTTCTTTCAAGACAAAAAGTATGTTATTATTTAAAGGCACAAACATACTTCAGTTTAAATCCAGTAAACATTTGTAAATGTTTCTCATGCACTGTATTTAAACTTTCAAAGTACTTTATTTAAACCATAAGCACCTTGTTTTTCTTATAGGCACTTATTACACTTTATAGGCATTTTATATACTCTATTTAAGCAACCAGTACCTTAACTACCTCGGCCAGCTGGCGTGCTGGACCTACATTTATTAAACAAAATTCAAACTGGGTAATGGTTACCTTATTTTCACACCCCCTAATAGCCGAAGGTTTTAACTAGATAGATAACAAAAATACAATTATATGTAAGGGGTTGTCACTTAAACTTGAGAAAATAATCCAATACTGATACTTCTTTCACTTCTTTGCTTCACTTTTATTTGGACCTACATACCTGGTGCTTCATTTTAGGGGGGGGGCGTTAAGGGACCCTCATCTTTCTACCAGGGCACCCATCCTTGACAGGGTTCACCCTGTTACAGAAAAAATAAAATTAGTCTTTAAAAACCTAGAAGAAAAATTCTTCCTAGTAAATGATATACCACCTCCAGGGGTAAAATACCAACCATGGCTGACCTATAAAGTTCAAAATGTATAAAAAGAAAAAAGGGCAAAGGCAATATATCATATGAAACCAGATGAGAACAATAGAATTAAGTATAAAGGATTACTAAAATTAACCAAAACACAATTAAACAAGAAAAAAGCAAAGTAGCATTTAAATTATCAGTTAGGAAGAACTCTAAAGCTTTAGGAAAGGGAAAATTGTTTAACCAGGAAAGGCACACTACACCAGAGTTTGTTTACAGATGTGACCTGGGAGCACAAGGAAGTTAAGTGACTTGCTCAGGGTCACACAGTATGCAAGTGGAAGCTGTGGGATTCAAACCCAGGTCTGGTCTGCTGGATATCACCAGATTTGCAGCTGAGAGCCTTAGACCACTGTGCTATACTGCTATATTAATAAGAACACAAAATCCAAAGCTCAAGTAGGTCCCATCTATGATAGCAATCAAGAAATCAGTAATCCAATTGATATAGCTAATGCATTCAATTCTTTTTTTGGTTCAGTATTTTCTGTAGCAGATCAATGCTCATTATCTGAAATTAAACAAGATGAAATTTATAATCCAGTATTGGAAAATGAGGTATTTGAAATACTCAGGGAAGTCAAAGAGAACAGATCACCTGGACCAGACCATATAAATGCAAAATTTATAAGGAAGACAGCAAGTGAATTAACAATACCACTAACTATTCTATTTAATAAGTCCCTGTCTATTGGTGAAATCCCTTCTGATCAGAAAACTGCTACCGTTGTTCCTGTATATAAAAAGGGAAATAAGAGTATGACTAACATTTACAGACCAATTAGTCTAACCTCCATCATATGTAAGTATATGGAGAGGATACTAAAGGGTAGAATGGAGCAAGAGATATTAGTTAAAAACATGAGTGACCAAAATCAGCATGGTTTCCAAAGGGGAAAGTCGTATACCAGCAATTTAATCTCATTTTATGAACCAGTTAGCAGTAGTATTGATAACGGTCTTCCGGTTGTTGTCCTGCTGTTTGACTTTAAAAAGGCCTTTGATAAGGTCCCTCATACACAACTCTTAGCCAAATTAACTGAGTTGGGTTTTAGTTCTTATAATGTACGGTGGATATCAGAATGGTTAACTAACAGATCTCAGAAAGTTCGGGTCAGCAAACAGTTATCTGATGAAATCAATATTACTAGTGGCATCCCCCAGGGATCTGTATTGGGCCCAGTATTGTTTGGTATCTTTATAAGTGATATGAATTCTGACATCCAGTGTCAACTATCTAAATTTGCGGATGACACAAAATTAAGTTTTGAAGTTGAAACAACAGATAAAATTGATCAAATCCACTCGTATCTCATCCAATTTGAAAACTGAGCAACAAATTTCATATCTGAAAATAGGTAAATATCTTGTCTAGTGTACGTACCTGGTCAACAAAAGCTAAATAAATAAATAAATGGAATTTAACATCGATAAGTGCTCAGTCATCCACCTTGGGAGAAAAACCCAAAGACTATTTACTATCTGGCCGGGTCCAGTATTAAATCAGTTGATTCAGATAGGGATTTGGGAGTAATTGTTAATAAAGAGCTGGCATCCACAGATCAATGTAGACAAGTAGCAGTAAAAGCCAATAGAATACTTGCCAAAATTAGAAAATCTTTCATTAATAGAACTACAGCTTGCATATTGTACATTCATACCACATATGTAAGACCACATGTGGATTCTGCAGCATCCTTTTGGGCACCTTAACTTGAGAAAGACACTAAGATGATCAAGTCGGTTCAAAGGAGGGCCACAAAATTAATCACACCTATACATAATCTTTCATACCCAGAAAGCGTAAAAGCTTTTAATTTATATGATTTAAACTCTCACAGGAAAAGGGGTGATTTACTAATGCTCTTTAATATTTTGAAAGACCAACAAAGGATGAGTGAGTATAATCTCACATGAGCTACCAAGCCAGAAGCACTTAGATACCATAATAGGCAACTCTGTATTTTAAGAATAAACACTAAGAAAATAAATAATTACTTTACTGTTAGAGCTTGTAAACTCTGGAATTCACTACCTGAGTATTTGGTTAATATAAATACTCAGAATAGGTTCAAAAAGTCACTTGATAAAGTCTTTTTAAATAATATAAGGATGTAAATTTCCCCTGCAAGTGCAGGGAAGGTGGTCTCAATGGGCTTTGCCTTCTTCCACCTCTACTTACCAAGTAATACCAAGTAATAACAATTCTACTGCTCTTCATCAGTGAGTATCATGGCATGATTTACTTCCATCTGAACAGTGACCAGAGATGGGCGAAGGGACCTCGGTTTAATGTCTCATCTGAAGGAGGGCACTTCAACAGTCTAGCACCCCCTTCATACTACACTACAGTGTCAGTTATAGGTATTACTCCAAGTGCCTAGTGTGGGGCTAGAACCCATGACCATCCGATCTTTCAGCCCCAGAGGGAAGTGTGCTACCTACAGAGGCACTGACACTGATTAAATGTATGTATCAGAAGTGGGAAAATTCAGTCCTGTAGATAAAAGTCTGACCCCCGAAGACAGTTTTGCAACTACTGTACAGTGAAATCCATCTTATAACGCAATGTCCTCCTCCCTCAGTGCCGAACAAGATTACTGTTGGACTAGCAGCATAGGTTAGAGGAGAAAAGAATGGTCAGTTAGACCGTACATTGCTGTAAGTGTTATTCTAAACCTAAAATCCCCCATGAAAGCAATAAAATAAGTATAATGAAACATGACCACTGCTGTTCCAGTTATAGCAGTGGTGGGATCTATGTCACTGTTTAAGCTGCCTTGCCGATGACCCACTTAATTGACACCTGGTACTGCAACCTACTATCGTCCGATTTAGATACATAGACAGTGTCGGCAGATAAGGGCCTGTGGCCCACCCAGTCTGCCCATTTGAGCTTGTAAGTTCAGTTTATGTTTTCCTAGAAGTCTGTTGCCCCTTACCCCTGACCTCCAGAATTCCTTTATGTCTATCCCATGCATTCTTAAATCCCGTGATTGTTTCAGCCCCCACTTCCTCTGGCAGGGTGTTCCACTTGTCCACCACCCGTTCTGTGAAGAAATTCTTCCTCACGTTTCCTCTGAATCGTCCTCCTCAAACTTCATCCCATGCCCTCTAGTCCTGGAACATCTTTTTCGCTTAAAAATAGTGTATTCCTGCACCCTGTTCCTCCCTGTAAGATACTTGTATGTCTCTATTATATCCCCTCTCTCCCTCCTCTCCTCCAGGGAGTACATGTTCAGTTCCTTCAACCTGTTCTCATAGAACTTGTGATGCAATCCATGTACCATCTCTGTTGCCCCCCTCTGAACCTTCTCTACCCTGTATATGTCCTTACGTAGGTAAGGTCTCCAGAACTGTACACGGTACTCCAGGTGGGGCCTCACTAGTGTCTTGTATAGTGGATTTCAATGATTTTACTCAGAATTACATGCAAAATGAAGCCAAATTCAGAAAATGCTGTGCTGTGCCTTGCTGGGGTTCCTTGATGCTAAACTCAGATATGTTGCAACATGGCAGCCGACTCCAATAAACTTTTGCTTGTAACTTTCTGGACCCCCTAGTGTTCTGTGGCACTTTGTCCTGATTTATGTGGCAGGGCTCCTAGGTTTCTGTTGCAGCATTTTCTGATTTCTGTGGAATGATTTATTCATTTCTATGGCAGAATGTAGTCCTGTCATTGGCTAAAATATGATGCAATGTCATTGATGACATCACATGCAGAGCTTAGAGAAGGAGATTCAGAATAAATGAGATGGAGAAGGGAGCCAGGCACTATGGAAAAATTGTATATTTGAATGAAAATTCACCAAGAACAATGAATTCTGTGGAAGTATCTATATTCTGTAGCATGTTGCAAATTCTGCTGAAAATTCCGCAGCCGCAGAATTCCAGGGTCCTTCTGTTTAGTTAAGGGAAAGAGGCAATTTAAAAACTATCACACAGAGTAAGGATCTGTAACACATTTCATTGTCAAGTGCTCCTGTACCAGTTAAAATAGTGGAATCGCTACTATTGTACAACAGCTTGATAGTGCATAGTGGAGTGTTGTTCTGTATAGAATTCCATCCCTTTTAAAATGCTGTTCTACCACAGTTCCAATGTCATTGAATGCTGTTCTACCCTACGTGGTAGAACAGCATTCTAGAACCTCTAGAGACTGCATGAGTCAGTTTCATTTTGAAAGCAAAAGAACTCACAAAACACATTTTTCACACAGTACTATACACTGTATAAAATACAGGATGAGCAACTCTATGCACAACCAGTGTGTTTTGTCACCTCGGGATTCTGATTCCCATGGACCTCTCGAGCTTCGCTCTCGAGGTCAGAGGGAATCAGAATCCCTCTGTGGCAGAACACACTGGTTCTGCATAGTTGCCCATCCAGTATTCTCTATGTGATGTCAGAACTATGGTGCAGAGACTTTCTAGCCTGCATAGATATCCATACATAACAGGCTTCAACCATATGCATACTATATAGCGGTGACATGACACTCACCTTGGCACACAAAGGACGCGGGTGTTTCCCCAGGATGTACTCTGGCGCTAATGAACACAATCTTCTGCTCAGCTTCAGGCCTCAGATTCTCTGTAAAATAAACATGTGAATGAGAAGTTAAACCCCCAGCAAGAGACTCTCCAAGTTATTAACATTTAAACATGTTGTTTGTACTAAATCTGTTCATCATTTATTAATGACTATAATTACAGACGATAAGGGCTGTTTTATGAGGTTGGTTACATTAGGAAATACCAAGATAGCTGTTTTGTTCACATTTTGTTCTCTTCCCATTAGAGTCTCTTATTCTTACTGATGCCTATGGGGACTCCTGTGGTATATTTTTGCAATGGACACTCTGCACATCCAGGAAGTAATTTGCTGTTTCTGTATAGTTACCAGCAGCGTTATAATAGAATATCCACTGAATAGGAAGGGCTGTGCCACACGTAAGCAATAAGGCATGACGGTCTGCATTACTGAGAGTTATAAAATGCTGCAGGTAAGAAAATGAAAGCCACTTGATTGGCTAACAAGTCTTCAAAGATGCATAATTATCTCACCACAATTTCACACCATAGTACTGGGACGTGTTGGCATCACACACATCACAATTAGCAAATCAATTCTCCTACACCCAAGAACAGACTTTTAACACAGACACGGCTTCCCCTTAGTCACTAAAAACCTTCAACATGGCCCAAAAAATAAAATACACAATATCTTGTTTCACCTTATCATACCACCAATATGCACATACACAATTTAAAAAAAATTAACCTATAGTTTTAATTTGTAGTGTTCCTTTGCTGAACATGAATAATCACCACCTCTAATCCTTACCTTACCAGCTAAATCTCTCATCCTTGTCCTGCCACAGATAAAACCGAGGCCCTCCTGGCTCCATATGAGGATGTGTGTGTGTGTGTGTGTGTGTGGTGTTTTACAACCAGAAAGTCATGTTACAATTCTTTATTATACCAGAGTCTGTATAACAGAGCAACAAAGAGATGCAGCCTACTAAGGAAAATACATTTTTATTTTCTCCTGTACTGCACCGCTGTTCTGGTTTCCCTGACCAGGTGAAAGAGCAAAGCAGTACAACTTAATTTCCATCTACTTTTAAAACTAGCAATTATAAAAAAGAAACACATGGTGTTATGGCAAAATACTGGGCACATTCCCTCTCTCCATATCTAGCCTCAGAACTATCAGTCTCTACCCCCTCAGGTTATGCACTAAGAAACAATGACTCGCGTCTCCTGGCCGTCCCACTCAGGGCCACCACGGCAGGCCAGTCAGCTTTC
Source organism: Neoceratodus forsteri (assembly GCA_016271365.2). Classification (NCBI taxonomy): domain Eukaryota; kingdom Metazoa; phylum Chordata; order Ceratodontiformes; family Ceratodontidae; genus Neoceratodus; species Neoceratodus forsteri. The sequence continues at coordinate 963,823,201 of CM028136.1, forward strand.
ACTTACCGCATGCCCAAACTTTCGAACCCACTTCCCATGGCTATCCAGCAGACCCCCCCCCTTCCCCAAGCTGAACATCAGTTCTCTCCTCAAAGTCCATTTCTCCTCCACCTGCACCTGTACCTATGTCAGCTGTAGGCATTGACAGCAGCAATGTCCTTACAGATTGTTATGTGAATCGTTGCTCTTATTATGTACCTGAACCAATTCCCATTGCCACTTGCCTCTCTCTACGATTTATTGCTCTGCATTTAAAGGAAAATTACACCCAAAACTTGAAAATATATATGTTGTGCAGAGTGTTTTAATTTGTATGTGAATTCTAGTGTTTCCTTCCCTCTGACTGGTATTAGGAGTTTTTCCCAAATTAACCTGCTAGCTTTATGCTTGTTTTACGACCCCTGGGGATCTTCATCTCTGATAGCTTAATTGTATTTATTGTTCCCTCAGTGCATCATGTCTCATGTGACTGTGATGTAAGAACGACCCAACATTCAGCACACACATGCCAAACAAACTAAATATCTTGGAAGCTTTACAAGCTGCACAAAAATTACCAGCAACAAAGTTTTTCAGGACAGTAAAACCTTTAGGATGAGGGTGGTCACCAAGCTGAATTCTACAGATTTTAAAAATATAGCCATCTCTATTGTTGTGAACTGATTGTAATGCAATGCTTTCTGCTGGATTTATAGGCTCTGCTACATCACATCACATGAAACAAGGTGCATTGTAGGACAAAGAAATACAATAAAGCTATTTGATATGGAGATCTCCAGGGGTCATAAAACTACCCTAAAGCTAGCAGGCTAATTTAGGAAAAACTCCTAATACCAGTCAGAGGGAAGGAAACACTAGACCTTCACATACAAATTAAAACACTCTGCACAACATATATTTTTTCAAGTTTTGGGTGTAGTTTTCCTTTAATCCATGCTTGTTTCATAATGTCAGCTTAATAATGCAAAGTTACCCATTCGTGCTTGTACTGCCCTTAACCCTGTATGTTCGGTACTGCGATTGTTATGATGGTCTATTTGTCCATCATGAATGTATCCACTTGTCCCCTCCCCCAGGTCGCATCTGGAATCAAGCAGTTGTCTACTCAGCATGCCTTCCTGGTAAAACCTTTTAAATAAATAAATATGGTTACCCTCAGTATGGGATGCTTGTTTAAACCACTCCAGCTTTGCTCTCGTGGTTTAAGTGTCATCACACACCTGAGGTATATAAAACATAGAGGATTATGTATGAAAAGTCATACACAACAGGATTATTCTTGTATTGAGAGGTTCACCTGGTAACCGATTACTTGCGAGTGCAGCTTGAGAGGTGATCAGTTACCAGGGAAACCTCGAGATACAAGAAGATCCTTGTTTGTGTTTGACTACTCATACACAATCTTTTATAGTGTATGGGCATCCATGCCCATTTTGGACAGTGACTACACTTTGTTTCAGTGAACTGGTGGTTGGGGGGGCACTTGAGAGTTGGTGGTACGCTCAAATTACTGACACAGTGTGCTGCAGGTGTTTCTGCAAGTTCAAGTTAAAAAAAAAACAACTTCCAGCTTAATTGTATAGGGGAAATCAACTATGTAACAGCATTCCAAGTTGTTCTGTTGCAGTACTGACATCACTACTGCAGCAGAACAACATAATGATGTCACTACTGCAGCAGAACAAGCATATTCCAGGCATGCAATTCCATGCATAACAGCATTCCACCATACACTATAAATACTTGTTACACACTACTTTCCAGGTATTCTTGTGTTCCATGGTAAACATTCTGTAAGAGGAGGAGTAATTATGACCTCAGCCCCCTCTAACCTCTGGTCCCCATGCTTCCTGGTGTCTGGGGTGGAGGCCCCATTGCTACCCTTTTTGATGGCACTCCGTAGAGCTTCCAGCATGTTGAGTGGCCTGGAACCAGTGGAGACCAACTGGGTCCCCTGGTTTAGTGAGGTGGGAGCAGGTATAAGAAGGCACCCCCCCACTCATCTCCCTCTCTTTCTCGCTTGTGTTAGAAGGTGTTCGGGGACAGATAAGCAGCAGGAAGTGAGAATATATGAGGGGCATTAGGGCATTTGTGCAACGGCCATTCAGGAGAGCTGCAGAAGTGGCAGTGTGGAGTGGCTCTGCTAAAGTGCCACTGTCACTGAGAGCTGCCACAATTTTACTGCATCAGTGGTCAATTAAAAGTACCACACAGCCAACGCAAACATCTCAAAGGCAAGGGCATAGCAGAGTACCCTCCCTAGGACTGTGTTCCACTGCCCACGTATTCCAAGGAGACCTAGAGACCTGGCTCTGGAGGCAGTGTGGGTAAGTTACAGGGGCAGGGAAGGGAATCTGCTGGGTAGTAGATGGAGGGAATCCAATGAGGAGTAGTCTACTAGAGCTAGTGGAGTTACCATCAGCCCAGTTAGGCTGTCCCCCTTGGGTCAAAGCTAAGAAGGGAAGCTAAGCATATGGAGGCAGCCCTGAAAAGCATGCCTTCTGAAGCTTTGGGGCCAGCTTGTTTGACTGCAGAGGCCTAAGTCACCCCGAGATCCTATCTGCTGTTGCTGCAGTAAGTCAAGACCATTCAAAAGCTTCTTAGATCTTGATCTTTACTGATGATTAACCTGTGAAAGTTCATCGATAAACTTTTTCCTAATGCAAGGGTCACAGTCCATTTGCTGCACAGATATGAGCTCTACAAGCCATCCAAATTGCGATACACTTTCCCTGCACATATCAGAGCTGTTTATTGGTGTAGTTCTCTTGGGGGTCCCAGACTGCCTCTTGACACCACTACCAGGCTGCCAACAGTGCTTCACTGTACAGCCTCCTGGTGGGACATATGTTAACCCTATCTCTTCCCCACCATTTCCCATTTTGTCTGAATCTTTAATTAGAACCTTAAAGAGCTACTGACACTTCAAAGAAAACTTTGAAAAACATAATAATTAGATACAATTCAGCTTTCATTCCATACATGTTCTATGTCTTTCTCTTCCCCATTATTTATTACCGGGTAAATTTGCATGAATACATGATCTTTATCCTTTAGAGTTCCCTTACAGTTCATCTGCCTGTATAGCTTGCTCCCTACTTCAAGTCATAATCCTCTGTTGTGATATCACAATCTGTTAGAACAAGAGTAACCGTGATGTCACAAGCAGTGCATTATAACCTCAGGTAGGGAGAAAGCAACAGGAATAGCCAAACTATTCAGGAACAAAGATTTTGTTTCCATGCAAATGACCTCCATAGTAAATAACGTGGAGGACGAATATCGAACTAATGTGACATGCAAGCGGAACTGTGTCAAAATATGATGTTTTGTTAAAGTTGTCCTTAAGGTGTCAGCTGCTCTTTAACAGTCGCTCTCCTTTCTCTACATGTACTTCTCGTGGAAGGGCCTATCCATGCCTGCTGGAGTGCAGATCTGCCAGGAGAACCCTGTTTCCCCACTGTCCTTTCTGTGCTATGGGACTGGAATTGTTCCATCACTCTGAAGTTAGAAAACCCTTTGATCCTGCTGCTGTCAGAATTTCCCTTGTGAGCTCCATTTCCTTTACCCTGCAGAAGTCTCCCTGCTAAGCCTCATGTTATTGTTTGATATTAGCTGCACCAAGAGGGTGCACATCACACAGTCAAGCTCAGCACCTGCCAGGGGAGGCCACTGCGGGTCGCTGCCTTCATCTGCATGAAACTCACTGATTCTTCTCCTGTCCTAATCCAAGAGAGGACCCACTTGATTAGATCCACACACAGCTGTGTGTGCTGGTTGGCAAGCATCAACTTGCCCCCACAGATCCCTTCTCTTCTGGGGTCAGGCTGGCGGTGCCACTGCTGAGGAACTTTGCCTCCTTTATCCCTCATTATGTCCTAGAGATGAATCTCTCACCTTGTTTTGCTGCCTTAGGTTCTTCCACAACCTCGTCTGCCATCTTACGGTGCAACAGCACTGCATGTGCCAGTCTCTCTGGTCACCCCACCAGAATCTCCCTCAATGTCTTCAGGAGAACCAACCACAGGTCAGCGCACCATCAGGTTGTTTCTCTTAAGGGACCCACCTGGGGTTCCCGCACCCTCCCTGGGTTCCCCTATGTGCTTCTCATATATAGACAATATTTCCGAAGTAACTCATAGATCCTACATTCCTTGGATCTGTACTTAATGCCCCCCCCCAGCTCAGGGGCTCAATTGACACCATCTTCTTCTAAGCCCTCATATCTTTGCGGTATCTCAGGCCTTGGCCATCTACAGAGTTCCAAAGACACCTTGTACCATCCTTCTCCATTTCTCATTCCCTGCCCATGTCTCTCTGTCAGGAGCCCTGAATTTTATACCACCTGAGCCTCTGGCATGCCCATTTCACAGCTAACTCCCACCAAGGTCAAAACCAGGGCACCAACTCTCGCATGTACTAAGGTGTAAAAAAGTTGTCTGGGCAGTGACACAAAGCTAAGGCCACAGGCACCATGAGAGCACCCTGTTTATGCACTATATAACCCCCCCATCTTTGCCCTCAGGGGGATTCCAGAGCACCAGCCCTCACTGACTCACTCTGGTGAAGAACCACAGGTCTCTACTTAGAAAGCAAGTGGAGCACACAAACATGATATAAGAAATAGCAGGAAATGTTGATATTTGCCAATTTCCAACTTCATCACATGAAATGCAACAAAACATACAAAGCAAAAACAAACAAGAACAGAGTGCCTCAACATTTTACACTGCCATACTTTGTCAAGAGACATTATGTTACTTTAAGGAAGGTGTTGTTACGTATGATATCATGTCTCTCTTCTGTCAAATACCCATTAGTGCCTTTACAAGTCAAGCTAGCCCATCACAGGGAAGTGCTCTGAGGAAGCTAATCATATGGGTCTTACATGCTTTCCGCGATCAGTAGGCGTCATTGTACAGTAGTCAAAATGGGGGAAAATCATCAAATAAAAAAAAAAAATGTTCTCAGCATTTAAGGTGACTTTTTGAGATGGACCTGCAGCAAAGGACGCCCTGTGTCATTGCTATATACAATGTTCCAGTATCAAATGGATTTCACTTAGCTTTCTGCTGACCCTGGAAAATGCAATGTCAGATCTAACACTCGAGTGCTAATTTTTTAGTGCCCTCCTGTCTCCATAAAAATATAAACTTTGCAGCAATAAAAATAGATTCCCGTACTGCTATGGCAACCTTTATATGTGGGGAAATGATAAAGTGGTTTGTCATTTAGGACCATATTAAAGAACACACTATAATTAACTCTGGACTTAATAGTTGGCCATTTATTTGCCCTGCTTTTATGTGTTGTTTGCAAAATCCAATTAGCTAAATTTGCAACACTGAAGGCAGGAGTGACCAACCGCCTGGCATACTGGATTAATGGACTGACATTTGGCATCTGAGGCCTCTGTTGGTATCCTCTATGGAAACTGATCGTGCAACCTAAACTTATTCTGGTCTGATGTTTAAGGTCACAATAGGAATACCAATTACTTTGTGAGCCCATTCTCAAAGGTACCTTGCTATTACAAATGCTGCAGACATACATAATCACAACAGTAAGAAACAGAACTTAAGAACATGCAAAATTTGAGGAATGGGGGAAAAGTCCATTAGACCCAACAGACATAACCCTGTGTTGGTTGATATCAGTCCCACCTTTCCGCAGTCTCATCGTATTTCTCCATCTCCCTGTTCTCCAGAAAACTATCTGGTTTTCCCTTTTTTTTCTCAATTGGCCCTGCTTGTATTTGTAATGAAATGACCTGAAGTATGTTATAAAACTTCAATAAAGTTTGTTGCATTTAAAAAAAAAATCGGATTTGATTTAATCTAAAGAACAGCAAGTATTTAACCTTGTGGCCTAATGAGCGAAACTGCTGCATTTTCATGGGTGACCAGGACAGGAGACACATAATACAGAAATTACATTAACAATATACAAATATAAAACATATTGTAAAAAACGGTTACAGAAACTTTGTGATAATTAAAAACTGCTTTAATTCAGTTTCAGAACAAGTAAAGGATACACAATTAGTAAAGGGTTGAGGTACGGAATTATAACTACAAGTGAAACACCTGGGTCAATTTAAATCAAGTCTCCAAGAATTGCTACATAAATCACTTGCGAGCAAGTGTTATGTAAATATATTGTATTTGCTTTGCATTTGTTTTCATTATATGTTTACTGTTGTTTGTTATATGACACAAAAGCTTTAAAAATAGGCAATTTCTGCTCAATGGTGTTTCCTAATAAAATGAAATGAAATAATTACTGGTTTCTCTGTCTGATGTGTTCTGAAGTACATCAGGTCACGTAACACAGATTAGAAAACGCTGGCACAAAAAGTCTCAGTGGACCATCAAGGCTGCCCTTGCCTGCCTATCTATTGGAGTGAGTCACTGTCAGTCCATATGACCTCCCTTCCCCCGCTCCTCACAGTGTATACAATCGCACAACAGGCATACACCAGTCCCTTCCCCCGCTTGACCCTCCACCACGGTCTCAGCATGAATGACTTTGTCTGGAAGTCTGTTCCATTCTGCCACCATCCTTTCAATAAAACAGCACTTCCTGAAACCTTTAGCCTTCCCTCCTTCCTGCCAGTTTCATGGAACTACTTCTGGTGAAAGTATTACTACTTGAAGTGAACAAGTCTGTTCATAACCTAAAGGAACCTGAATGTCTCAGTCATGTCCCCTCAATTCCTCCTAGCCACCAGGGTATACATGTTCAGATTTTACAGACGTTCATCAGACAGTCTCCACTGCTGCCTCTGCATCATACTGGTAGCCCTCCTCTGCAGCACTTCCAGTCTACCCTGCCATAGCCGTCTCACAGTGCAGGTTCAACAACTGAACATAGTATTCTACTTAGATCAGACCATTGACCAGCTCAGGGGTATTATCACTTCTCTCCTTCTACTAGTAATCCTTCCTGACCTGTGCAACCCAGCATCCTAGTCACCTTTCCTACTACACCAGCTTATTGTACTTTGCTGTTGACATTAAAGTATCTATGATCATTAGAAGAAGAAGAATCAGCATTTATATAGCGCTTTTCATACCCAGTATCCCAAAGCACTTTACAAGCAATGCTAGACTGGTAGTGAAGTGACTGAATGTGTGGTGGCAGTAATATCACACATCATGACCCACACAGCCTGGATAATTGCATGAACCGGTTTATGGGAAGGGGAATGTTGGCCTGGACACCAGGAATGTTTCCTGCTCTTTGCAAAGAGTGCCCTGGGTTCTTTTACTTCCACCTAGACACCCACCAAGACAACACCAGGATGGGCAGAAGGGACCTCAGTTTTAACATCTCATCCAAAGGGCGGCACACCCCAGCAGTACAGCACCCCCAATACTGCACTCAGATGCCAGTGATTTTTAGGTGCAAGTCCAATCCCGGTGTGGGACGAGAACCCATAACCTTCTGGTCCAGAGGCGGATGTGCTACCAACTGAGCCACGCTGACACCTTCAGATCTTTCTTGTCCACTGTGCAGTCTACCAGCACACTCCTCCTCCATCCTGTATTCTGTTTTTGGGCTTTTGACGACTATGTGCAAAACTTCACACTTTGAGCTGCCACACTTTAGACCACACACACACACACACACTCTCACACTCACAGACAGAGTCACAGGACCATGCTACACAGAAAGCAAGTAGTGCTGCAGTATCAGGGTGGGCTGACTCCCAGCATGATACAAAAAAAAGCAACAGTTTCTGTGCACACAAAACGGAATGTCTTGCTTAAAACCATCACTGTCACAACATAAAGATAGCTCTGCAGCCAGTTTATTAGTGCAGTACTTAAACACTACTAGACATCCAAACAGGCAACCAGGCATTCATTTAAATAGCAGATTGCTATTAGTAGATCCAGGGTGCCTCTCACAGCAGCACACCCCAGTGCTTCATCTGTACCTGAGTCTTCCTCAAGGGGCTTTTAGACCACCCCATCAGTTTCTTCAGATCCCGTTTCATGGTCCTAGCCCCCTCCACTGAGTCCACTCTACTGCAGATCAGTAAACAGCTGGTTTCTGTTTACCTGCCTTATTGTAAAACTGTATGCAATTGATCGAGTCTGCTTTTTTTGTACTTATTTGGCCATTTTGTACTCATTTATAAACATTCTACAGAATTTGCTTTTTGTGTTTGTTATGTTACTCTGTAATCTTTGTCGCTGATGTGGAACCTTTGTAAAAGAGTACTTCTTCTCAAAGGTAGTCTCCAAAATTTTCAATCAATAAATAAACAAACGAACGGCACCCACTGGCAGTGTATTCCACATACATATTACCCTGTGAGTAAAAGCTGTTCTGCCTGAATCCCCTGTTTACTTCTAGTTTTCCTTTTTTTTAGAATATTCCCTTCAAGTTTTTAAAACCCTTCATTAGCACAAACAATTTTGCATGGATCAGAATACTAATCCTCTTCTATCAGGTCACCTCGAAGTCTTCCTCCCCTCAAGGAGCGTTAAGCTCCACTTAACTTTTACTCGTAACTAACCCTCTTGAGACCTAACCTTCTGAACAGAACGGCTTGTTCATATAATCATGTTCCAAGCAGATATAGCTGAGGGGCAGACACATTTCATGGAAATAGGTGGGAAACCTGCCACTCAGAGACACTTCTCCATACAGCTCAGAAATTAGTGTAACTAGTGCCCCACCCAGCTGTCTTTAGTCAGCAACATCCTAGCATTTCTTTCTTTTTTTCCCCCAGCTTACTTCCTTACTACTTGCCAGCAGAAACAGGCCACATGGTCTATCAAAGTCTGCTCAAGTGTGCAGCTAGTACCCCACTTGCAGCTGCCCTTCCCCCCTTGACATCCCCCCCCCCACACACACACAGATGAGTACCAACTGACCTTGATCCAGATTAGGCTGTTAGGTTATATTTCCAGTGAATGAGGGAAATTTGTCCAGGGCACTGAGGAAATTACCCTACTTGACGAGAGAGGGCACTGTTGGCCCAGGATGATGGAAAGCTCAGCGGAGTCTGAGCAGTGCAAGAAGAAGCAGGCTGGGTTTTGGGCCTTCAAACCAGCAGAGGATCAACAGGAAAATATGAACACAGCCCAGGAGGGCGTTATGGATTTAGAGTCGGATGACTCTTGAAGAGATTGAACAGAAACGTACGGATTGCAGCACTTTAGGGACTAACCTTGAGGATATAGCAACAGCAGGATCACAGCTGGAAAAAGAGCTGGATGCAGGATGCACTGTATTATTTCAGCTATTAGCTGAAGATGAAGAAAGATATACGGGAGAAAACTTCCAGAAAAGTACCTGGAGCAGCACGATGGTAGCATCAGTGAGGGATCCAAAGCAGGAGAAAGTAGCACTGATGACAGAAGGCGACCGAGTATCGCAGATGAACCAGTAAGGCTTTTACCTGCACAGGAAATTATTTGACAGGCTTCTGGAGTCAAGGCAGCACCGGACAGTGCACAGCAGTGGTCCCCGGAGAAAGCCCTGCAAGAGGCAGGGTGGCAGAAAGTACCTTCAGGTGGATGGATACCTGACACTGATACAATGTTTTTGGATGTGAGCAGAATGGCAGAAAACCACATGGGAGTAGAGAAGGACCCTGTCTGCCGATAGGAGTTCCAGGTACGGGACATAACAAATGAAATGAGTAATGGCCTTAGGCAGAAAGAGGTAGATCAGACCTAGGAGGGAGAGGAGGTAAACGGAGGTACAAGCAAGAGATTGGGGGGAAATGGGGCTACATGTACGACTCCAGCAAACAAACTGGCACAGGCTAACAAGGGGGGAGAGAGTCAGGAGGTGTTAAGAGAAAAAGGTGCGGCACAGGCAGCAAAGGGCATGAACCCTGAGAAGGTTCCTCAGTTTAGTGCCTCTGGGCAATAAGAGCAGGAGAAAAATAATAACCAAAATAGGCCCGAATTCCCCCAGAACTCAAAGGATCCCCCAGAAGAAACCTCAGAAGATTTACCAAGATTTTCCCAACCCCCCCGTAGGCCTCAAAGACCGAGGTTTGCGGATCTTTTCTCATCTGCAACACCAGCCCCTAGATGAAATGCAGTATGAATTAGGTACAGGGGAGGATTAGACTTTACCCCAGACAGGTTCTACATGGGTAAAAAATTACTAAAAGATTTGTTTTCTGGCTTCTGAGGTTTAGGCCTTAATTCACATATCAGGGGAGGAGACGTTTGATATAAGGTTCAGATCTCCCCATGCCTTGGATAGATTCTGGACAAAGTATAACCAGCTAAAATTTTCATCCCTTTGGACCCCCTTATGTGTATTCCACTGTCAAGACCCACAACAAAAATGTATTACGGTTATGCTCCGTAATGAAGGGGTACATGTGAGCAACATCATACACTGGTTACAGTACAGATGTGAGGTCTTGAGCGCCCCTGAGGCTGTCATAGATGAGTAATATTTCTGGACTGGGGCATGGAAATTCAGAGTGAAATTGAGGCAAGAGGCGGAGGGGACTATGCACTGCCAAATAGTATGTTCAATGGAAGGGAGAGATGAGACCTTTTCTATGCGGGACAACCAAAGGCATGTCACAAATGTGGGGACAGAACGCATTTAGCAAGTGTATGTGACAAGGTGAGATGTGGCATATGTAACGAGATGGGTCATGCTAGCATGCAATATGCAAATCATGCAAGATGTAACCTATGTGATGAATTTGGTCACATTTTCCAAAGTTGCCCATGGGCCGCACATAATAAAACCAGAAATGTAAACCAGGACGGCATTATAAAAAAAGCTCAACAAACGGCAAATACACCTCCTCAAGCTCACACCCCTAATGAAGCTCCCCCTTCCACCTCCTCAACTACTGGGGCAGCAGGCACCATTGAACCTCCTGTAGGGGGAAATGGCCACGGTTGCAGATTCTGCCTTGGCAGGAAATGATACTCCTGTGCAAGCAGACTTATTAGGCCCAAACAAGTCCACCACACAACAAAGGGAGAAGCCTGGAAATAGCAAAGGAAACGCAGTCGCTGAAGACTTGGTTCATAAGTCTCACAAAAACACATTGGGAAAAAGTAAGGAGCAGGACATCATGCCATCTTCCCCTAAATGGAAAACTCCTTTCCCCAGAAGATGGAGCTTAAGATTGCAAAAAGATACTTCAATGGAAACAGATATGGATAATCCTTATGATGTCTTGGAGTCCTCTAGTGGGGGATCGATGGATTTGGGAGACCAAGATTCTGACACTTCCTCCTTACATTCACTACCTCCTGAGACTGAAAGGGAGGCTCAGGTGAAAAAGAAAGGGAAAGAAAAAAAGAAGAAGAAAAGAGCCTGAGATCATCTTGTGTCTATAAAAATAACTAATCATGACTGTGTTTTCCATCATATCTTTAAATGTGCATAGCATCACTGAAGATAGTAAAAGAAGAGCAGTATTCACTTATTTCCATGATATGAATGTTGATATCTGTTGTTTACAAGAAACACAGTTCTCCACTGCAAGAATAAGTTCTCTGGCTAGTAAGGAATGGATTTGAGGACCCTCATATTGGTCATTTGAGGAGGACAGAGCAGATGGGGTGGGTGTACTGTTTACAGGGTCTGGTTTTAAGTCTCAGAAAATAGTGGATTTAGTATTGGGTAGGGTGCTGACCTGCCTTTCCAGATCCTATCCAAGATTAAGTAGGTTTCTAGTGGTGTATAGTCCTCAGACTAAAGCAGAGAGAGTACAGCTACTGGAAGATTTTAAACTATTTCTGCAACTGCAAGAGACATTTATTTAGCAGGGGACTTTAATTGCTCCCTGGATGTCTCTGCATGAAGGGCACAAGGAAAAAAAATCTATTGCGACTCCAATGCACTAAAACCGTGTATTGAGCATGCAGGCCTGATAGAGTGCAGCAAGAAGCCTGACCCACAGATTAATTATTCATTTGTAAAAGGGGCACTTTCGTCAAAAATAGATTATATATTTGTATCTAAACATATCCAAATACAAAAGACGAGAGGTATACCACTAGAATTCTCAGATCACTTAGTGATTTTTTCATATGTAGAACCAGTAATTTGGGGGGGGTACTGAGGAAGAACAGATGGAAACTGAATACAGACACAATTCCACTGCCTGAAGCACAAAAGGGAATGTTAGATATTCTAATTTATAGAACATCAGTGAAAACATTATTGCAAGATAAGGATAGGTAGTGGTTGGGCACAGGAGGTGGGGGAACAGGCAGAAGTCCTAAATTAGTACTTTGCCTCAGTTTTTACCAGGAAGGATGGAGAGGCTATGTCTTGCAAGGGGAGTGGGGGAAAACCGGAGCACAGGTTGGAATCGGTAGAGAACAGGGACCCTGATGGGTCTGGGGAAAGGGAGTGGCCACCACAGACAGGTGGGGGCCCAGCAGTGCAGGGTGAAAACAGGGAGGATGTGGAGGTTGAAATCCCAGTAGAGAGGGTAAGGGAAGCCCTCAGGTCCCTTCGGATGGAGAAAGCACCTGGGCCAGATGAGATACTTCCCAGGGTGCTGAGAGAACTGCCGGATGTCCTGGCAGTCCCTCTAGTGGAGCTTTTCAACATCTCTCTGAGGACTGGGTGGGTGCCCCAAGACTGGAGGGTGGCCCATGTCATGCCAATCCACAAGGTGGGATCAAGAGAGGAGGTGGGAAATTACAGGCCCGTTAGCCTGACATCGGTGGTCGGCAAGGTGATGGAGGGTATTGTCAAGGAAAGGCTAGGGGGGTTACTGGAGCAAACTGGATACCTGGATGATAGGCAGCATGGCTTTGTCATGGGAAGATCATGCCAGACAAATCCTGTTGAGTTCTGTGACTGGGTGATGAGGACTCTGGACCAGGGTAGGCCAGAGTCCTCTTTCTGGACTTTAGCAAGGCATTTGATTTGGTACCCCACAGTGGCCTGCCGGCTAAGCTGAAGAAAATGGGGGTAGGGAGATAGTTGTTAAGATGGAAAGGAAATTGGCTCACTGGGCTTACTCAGAAGGTTGTGGTTGGACGGTTGGCCTCATCCCCAAGGTGGGTTACTAGTGGGGTCCCCAGGGGTCAGTGCTGGGGCCACTCCTGTTCAACGCCTATATCTCAGACATCAGGAGGGGGATCAGGAATGAGATGAGTCTCTTTGCAGATGACTCAAAGCTGGGTGTAGTGGTGGATGGGGAGGAGGGAAGGGGGAGGGTGGCCTTGCAGGAGGACCTGGAGGCTCTGGAAAGGTGGTCAGGAAAATGGAAACTAAAATTCAGTCTGGAGAAGTGCAAAGTTCTGCACCTGGGAGTCAGAAATCCAGGCCAGGGGTATATCTGGGAGGAGACATGATTCAAGTCACAGAGGGTGAGAGGGACCTGGGGGTAGTGGTAGATGTCAAAATGAACAACTCAGAGACCTGTAGGAGGGCAGCAGCAAGGGCAAATAGGATGCTGGGATGCATCACCAGGGGGATTACCTCCAGAAAGGTGGAAGTGATCCTTCCACTGTATAACTGCTTGGCTAGGTCACACCTTGAGTATTGTGTACAGTTTTGGAGACCACATTTAAAGAGGGACATTACACTCCTAAAGAGGGTCCAAAGGAGGGCAACCAAAATGATCTGGGGCCTGGGGGAGAGGACCTATGAGGAGAGGCTCAAGGAGTGCAACATATACAACCTGGAGGAGAGGGGGGACATGATAGAGGTCTTTAAGTACATGAAAGGGATCAATAAAGGAGGCCCAATCAGGGTGTTCCAAAGGAAGGAGGGTGAGACAACAAGAGGTAACTGGTGTAAGCTGGGAGGGGGCAGGCTCAGAGGGGAGAGGAGGAGATGTTATTTCACTGAAAGGGTGGTGGAGCCAGGGAATGCACTGCCCAGGGAGCTAGTAGAAGTGGAGATTGTGGACAGGTACAGGGGGAGGGTAAATCTGACCATGACCAATACAGGTGGAACATCTGGGACTGGGGACAGTATAACCCAAGGGGGGCACCAAAGTTAGCCCTCAGTGCGGGTGCTGAAAATCGAGCAGACTCGAGAGACCGTTAAGCCTATTCTGCTGGCATTTTAGTATGTTAGTATTAGATGAGGATTTAGGGAGGTGGTGGTTGGATACAAAAGCAGACATTAGGGAATGGTATCAGAAATTTGGGAAAGCAACAACAAATGAGAGAAGTTAAAGGTACATTACACTGAGGACCCAGTTATATAAGTTATTAACTATCTCTTATGAACAAAGAGTGGATCTAGGAGAACAAATCAGGAAGGTCAAACAAGAAATGCTGGAGGTACAATATAATAGGGCTAATTCATTACAGGCAGAATGTAGCTATGGGAAATATAAAGCACCAACAAGTGATGCATGTGAGGCCTGCACAGAAAGGATAGAAACTGTACAATCTTCAGCTTTGTGGGATGAGGAGGGGAGGAGACATGAGGGAATTCAGGGTATGTTACCAATAGTAGAAAAACAATTATATGAATTCACACAAAGTGAAAATTTAGACTTAAATAGAATGGGAGCATATTTAGATGGGTTACAGGGTCTGGATCTAGGGAAAAAGCTTAGGGATATAGAAGAAAGAGAGGTTCAGGAGGCAGAAATATTACAAGCAATAAAGGCTTTGATATGAAATATAGCCCCGGGACAGATTGGATCCCAAATGAATGGTACAGACTTTTTCCAGATACAACGGCAGTTATACTGGGGAAGGTTTTTAGATTTTTATTAACGCAAGATACATTACCAAATGAATTTACTATGGGTCTAATGATGTATCTGTTTAAATCAGGAGATAGAGAATATATAGGAAATTGGAGACCAATCTGCTTATTAAACGCAGATTTAAAAATTCTGGCCTTTATTTTACAAAATCAACTAAAAGTATTAGCTTCTGAGGTCATTCACCCAGTACAAATGTGTTCCTTACCTGGCAGACACATCCAGAAAAATCTGTGCATCATGAGAGATGTTTTTATTTATTGTAAGGTACAAAAGATATTGAGGTTCTTATTATCATTGAATCAACGTAAAGCCTTTGATAGAGTGAGTCATGAGTTTTTATTTAAAACATTAGCTATATAAGGCTTACCGCCAATATTGAGAAGATGGATACAGGTACTGTACACAAATGCAGTTATAATGTCAAATATAGCAGGCCCTCAAGGAAAACATTTTGTAATCAGGAAAGGGGTGAGACAGGGGTGCCCATTGAGTCCAATATTATATCATTTTTGTGTTAGACCCTTTTATTAGAAAGATTGTACTCAACCAGGATATGCAGAAAATCACAGGCTTATCTAAGAGGTCAGAAATAAAAATAATAGCGTATGCAGATGACGTGTGTGCAATGGTTAAGCGTGAAGATGGGGTGGGACATATCTTCCAGGAAACGGAGGAATATGGTATGGTATCAGGGGCCAGCCTAAATTTACAGAAAAGCAAAGCCATGGTACTAGGAGGAGGGATATATGAACAACAGGAGGTTCATGGGATACAGATTATGACTACACCTATAAAAATCTTGGAGGTACATTACAGAGGAGAACTTCTTACAGATAGGAGAATGGAAAGTGGCAAGATGGAAGGGGTGGAAGATGTCAAAACAAAAATGGGTATATGTCATAAAACAGTTCCTGATACCCATATTTCTATATGTAAGTGCGGTGTTTCCTCTTCCAGTGTGTCTAGAAGCAAGAATATTTTGAGCATTTTTCCAGCTTTTTGGGGGGGAGTTGGCTTAAGCCCGTAAAAAGGGAGATAACGTATTTACCGATAAAAAAGGGGGTGCTGGGATGATAAACCCGGTAGTTTATTTTTTTTTCCATTACATATTCTGGGCAGTGAATATTAAAAACTTGTTTCTGAGTAAAACGAATTTGGCAAGGATTTGGCTAGTTCAAAATGTTAAGGGTATTCTACCCATATGGGTAAATCAGCCAGTCAGATTGGTTGGAGGTAAAACAGTACCGGAATATTTAAAAAGTTCATTTAAAAAAATGTTTAAATGGAAGGTGACAGAACAAATGATTTTACAAAAAAATAGGAAAGATTTGTACCAAGAGGTGTTAAGAAGCCTGGGGCCGGAGGAACCAGAGTTTAAACAGTGTCGGGAAGGAAAGCAATTGGAGGTAATTAAACAGATAACAGATCTAAGAATCCTAACAAGAATGTGGGATGTCCAGTGGTTGTGTGCACATGGGAGGATTAGTGTAAGGGGCAATCATAAGCACAAGGCGCTAGAGGATAGGAATTGTTTATACCCAGACTGTGAAAACCAACTGGAAAGCCAGGAGCATTTTTTAACAGACTGTTCAGATTCCACAGAAGCTTTGAAATATCTTGCAGTCACATGGAAGATGCCATGGTTGAGGAAGGTGATAACGTTGGGAGATTTTCCCCAGCTATTGACAAGGTATGATCCAAGCACTTTACGTGTTCTTTTTGCTTATATTAAGTATTATTTATGGCAAAGCAGATGCCAATTTTTGTGTCAGCAGAAAATTATGGTATACCAAACTTTCTGTTTACATTGTGAAAATGCCCTACGAGAAGTGTACCGTAGAGATTTGAATGTTCATCCAAGGGCATGGGTGTTGGTGTGGTGGAGGGGGTTTTCTTTTATTTTAAAATATGGAAACATAATTTAGAAATAGAAAATTTTTAAGGTGCATTACTTTAGTTTGGGTGGAGGAGTGTGGAGACAAAGAGACACAGTGTGGGTGTTTGGTGACGGGAATTCTGTTATGATGAGATGAGATGTATGTTATGGAGTTTTTGCAATAAAAATTTCCCCTACTGTTTTTGATAAGGGCCATGGGATCTTTAACATCCACCTGAACTACCACCAGAACAGGCAGATGGGACCTCGGTTTAAAGTCTCCTCCAAAAGATGGCACCTCAGAAGTGCAGCACCCCACTCATGCTGCACTACAGTGTCAGTATTGGGATATTAACACAAGTGCCAGGTGTGGGAATTGAACCCACAATCCTCTGACACCCCTCTGCCAGGTGTGGGAATTGAACCCACAGCCCTCTGACAGCCCTCTGATCTCCAGAGGAGAGTGTGCTACCTGCTGAGCCACTGACACTGCAGCTGCCATCCTGATTGTTCCTAGTTGCAGGACATGCAATATCAGAGAAAGGAAATCTATCAGGGAACCCCAGATCCAAACATGTGAACCTGTAGCTCAGTGGTTAGAGCACAAGGTTGGTATTTTCAAGGCCTGGGTTCAATTCCCAGTAGGTCACATTATTTCTTTCTCACTACAATGTGTGATCTAAATTTTAACTTGTCCTTGGTCACAGGTGTGGTGCCAGTGGACTGGAAGAGGGTGGAGGTGGTTGCACTACACAAGGAAGGAAGGAAGGATGAGGTCAAAAACTACCATCCTGTTAGTCTCACCTCGTTGGCAGGGAAGGTAATGGAAACATTACTTAAGATTAGGTTAATAGAATATATGGAGATTAATGGCATGCAGGACAACAGGCAGCATAGCTTCACCAAGGGAATGTCCTGCCAGACTAACCTGATAGAATTTTTTGATGAGGTGATGCAGATAGTGGACCAGGGAGGAGCACTGGACGTGGCCTATCTGGATTTCAGTAAGGCCTTCAACACCATTCCACATAGGAGGCTGGTGAATAAGCTGGACAGACTGGGGTGGACCATAGGATCACCAGGTAGGTAGATAGAGAACTGGCTGACGGGAAGGAGTCAAATGGTGGCGGTAAATGGGACACATTCCAGGGAATGGGCAGCGACCAGTGGGGTGGCACAGGGGTCAGTGCTAGGACCACTACTTTTTAACATCTATGTTAGTGACCTAGTGGAGGGTCAGGAGTGATGGGTATGTCAGTTCGCAGATGATACAAAGGTCTGTAATAGAGTGGATTCATCTAGCGGGGTGGAAGCCATGAGACGGGACCTGGAGAGGCTGGAAAAGTGGTCGGAGACCTGACAATTAAAGTTTATTGGACAAAAGTGCTCGGAGATGCACCTGGGAGGAAGAACAAGAGGGAAATTTTCTCCCTCGGGGAGTGGCAATCAAGGAGAAGAAAATGGAAAGGGACCTAAGGATCATGGAATCAAGTGGTCTAAAGGTAGGCAACCAGTGTAGCAAGGTGGTAGGCAAGGCAAATGGTATGTTGGCCTGCATTGTGAGGGGGTTTACTAGCAGGAAGAGGGAGGTGCTAATGCCATTGTGCAGAACTATGATAAGGCCACACCTGGAGTATAGGGTACAATTCTGGAGGCCTCACCCACGCAGGATATTGAGATGATGAAGAGGGTCCAGAGAAGGGCAACCAAAATGGTACGAGGGATGCGGGATGTACCATATGAACAAAGATGGAGAGAGCTGAATTTGTACCCTCTGGAGACCAGGAGGGAGAGGAGGACATGATTGAGACATTAAAATATTTGAAGGGAATAAATAAGGTGAAGGGTGGTAGCTTGTTCAAATTGAGGAAGGGAGTGAACATGAGGGGACATAGTCTCAAACTGGTGGGAAATACACAGGTAATGTCAGGGGGAAGTTCTTCACAGAGAGGGTGGTGGAGGCCTGGAACAAGCTGCCCGAGGAGGTAGTGGGAGCCAAAATGGTGGAGGGATTCAAGAGACAGCCTGGGACAGATATAAAGGGTTGGGAAACAAATGGAAGTGTAAGGGGGGTAGAGTATTGGGCAGGCTAGATGGGCTGTGTGGCCTTCTTCTGCCATCACATTTCTGTGTAATCTGTGTAAAAAAATTGCTTAGCAGTGGCTAATACTGCATCAGAAAACATCTGATTGTCATCCTGATTATTCCTAGTTGCAGGACATGCAATACCAGAGAAAGAAAGTGTGTATGGGAACCCCAGTTCCAGCCATGCAAGCCTGTAACTCAGTGGTTACAGCACTGGGATGGTATTTCAGGGGCCTGAGTTCAATTGCCAGTAGGTCACATTGTTTCTTTGTCACTACAATTTTTGTTCTGTAAACATATTTCTTCACTTGGGTGAACAGGCAGCTTTCATCTCTGCTTCCCCTATCTGGTCACTATCTCCTCGGAACCTATATCACCCATTGAGTTCCCTGATGGATTGTCCCCATGGCAAGGCTAGGAGGGGAAGGGTCTTCCTCCCATATCCAGAATTGGAAGGTCGGGGTCCTGGGTGGTGGCATGGGCCTGGGATGGGCAGGAAGTGCGTCATTAAGCTCACTCACCCATTTTCCATTTTCTCACCTGCCCCTGCAGCCATGTGGATGTCAGAGTGCCTCGTATGGGGGCGCATGCGTGCTACGTCAAGTGGCCACCCTCATCTAGGTACTGCTCCAACGTGAACCACTGGGTCTCCACCTGGTGGCAATCATAGAGAGAAGCAACATGCTTCCCTCCCCAGTAGAGGAGAGGAGAGCAGTCCCTTGAAAGCTTGATCCTCTCTCTCCCTGTCAACCTGGCAAAAGAAGTCCACTTCTGACCTCAGGTCACCTGCATGGTGGGCAGTAGCACTACCACCAAGCCACTGGTATGACTTCCCTTACAATACTTCTGTGAACTTAGCACCATAGGCATGATCTTAAAAGGGGCTGCACCCGGCTCTAGCTTGCAGCACACTGCACTTTTCTGAGCTACCACAACTGCTACAGCAGTCTGCCACCATTTCAGCTGCATGTGGGAATATTTTTTCCCTGCAAGTTGTTATAAAGGAGAAAAGTACTGCAGAAGCAGTGGCACTTTTACATTGTCGCCTGTAAACTAATAGGAGATAAGGTACCGCTGTCAGCACTGCATGAGTATGTAGTGACTGCACTGTCTTGTTCGAATTGAGTTTCTCTGCAAGGTTACTTAAAGCAGCAGTGCAACGAAAATGGGTTAAAATTTGACCCCACCTTTTTTCTTTCTAATTGGTGCTAGATGTCTTCCAGTTTATTTTGGTAGTGAAATTTTCTGTTTTCATTATCATTTAAGAATTTTATGAATGTTTTAAAGTAGTTATTTCTCAAGAAATAAAGATGGCCACCTCATTTTTGCATAGAAATAATACTGAGGACCTGGGGAGGATTAGAGTCAAGACAAAAATGCAAAGATGCAGTACACAGGGTAGGAAGCATCCAGAAAACCAAAATCAACAGTTCTGTCAATATTTTTTAAAACCATAGCAGAAAATTAGCTTTTTAGAATAACTTTTTTCGTTGCACTGCTGCTTTAAGCAGCTGGGGATGAAACAAAAACAGGGTGAATCAATGTTTATAATATGTAATGGACTACTGTGCAAAGTTTGGGTTAATCCTCAGATGCAGGAATGGATAAAACAATTGGTCATACCAAAGAAGTATAGAACTGAGCTGTTACAAATAGCACATGACAGTCCTATGGCTGGTCACTTGGGGAGGGATTGTCGCTTGCTAGATTATTATACAGATTTTACGGGCCTGGAATTTATGAAGATGTTGCTATCTACTGCAGTTCTTGTGCTGAATGTCAGAAACTGGCCCCAGTGACTAAAAAGACAAGGTGCCCCTGGTGCCCCTACCCTTGACAGATGTGCCTTTTGAGGGAGTAGCAATGAATGTGGTTGGCCCCTTAGACAAAGGTAAAAAGCATAATTGATTTGCTTTGGTAGTTTGTGATTATGCTACGCGATACCCACAGGCAATTCCAATGTGTACTGTCACAGCCCCAAAAGCGGCAGCAAAGCTTGCCACAATTTTCAGCAGGGTGGGCATACCTAAAAACATTTATTACTTATCAGGGTAGTAATTTTAGTGATGCATTGCTGAAGAGCTGTACTGACTACTAGGTATCACTGCCATAAAAACCTCCACTTACCACCCTCAGACAGACGGTCTTGTTGAGCATTTTAATCAAATCCTAAAATGCATATTAAAAAAAATTTTGAAAGGTGAAGGGAAAGCCTGGAACCAATACTCATCTGCTTTTTGCTTACAGAGAAGTGCAACAAGCAACCTAGAGAGCCATTAGATATAATAAAAGAAACATGGGAAGATAACCCCACTCAGAAAGAATCAATTACATCATATGTGTGCTGAGAAAGAAACTGGCAAAATATGTTGAAACTGCCCAGAGTAATCAGAAAGAGGCCCCAAAACAGCAGAAGATATATGAGTATTATGACCACATGGTAAAAGAGAAAAGTTTTGAGCTACTGTAGGTGAAAGGTCTTGTTACTGTTACCCACTACAGAAAAAAAAATGTTAATTAAGTGGCAAGGGCCTTATAAAGTGATTAGATGTACTGGTACAGTTAACTGTGAGACTGAGATCCCTGATAGCAAAAATCCTACAAAGATATACCAAGCTAACCTCCTGAGGAAATGGGTTGAAAAGACACCAACGGTTGCTTTGTTAGTACCATATTACCAGAAACTGCTAAAGAATATATTGATATAGCTTATGATAGACTGGAACAAACTGTAACTTCTAGTGCTACAAAGGCAAATGTACCTTACCCCCAGAATAAACCACAGAAATTTGTAACGTGGTAAAGGCATTTAAAAGTACTTTTACCACAGTGCCAGGCTGAGCACATAATAGTGGCAGAGAATATTTGCCCTATCAGATGGAAGACATACAGATTTCCAGAGCGGCTAAGAGCAGGCGTGGTTAAAGATGTACAAAAAATGAAAGTGGTGGGTATCACTGCAAAATTGAGAAGTGCTTGGTCATCCCCAATGGTGGTTGTAAATAAAAAAGAAGGGGGTGTAAGAATCTGCCTTGATTTTAGGAAACTTGAAAATCAAGTGTCTCTACTTTGTAGCTATCCTGTGCCCAGAACAAATGATTTGGTGGACAAACTGGGAAGCACCATATACATTAGTACCCTCAAGCTCACCAAGGGTTACTGGCAGATTCCACTAGCTAAAGAATACAGACACAAAACTGTATTTTCCATTCCAGTTGGATTGTATAAATTCATCACCATGCCGTTTGGTTTACATGGAGCACCCACTACATTTCAGCGGTACATGGATGTAATTCTAGCCCCTCACACTGGTTATTGTGCTACTTACCTAGATGATGTTGTGGTGTACAGTCCTGACTGGAAAGGCCACCTGGAACACCTACGAGCAGTTATCCAATCCTACCATGTGTGCATTAGGCATGCAGGAAAGCAGATACTTGGGTTATATTTTGGGAAATGGAGAAGTAAAACCAGAGAGTTCCAAGATAGGGTACTCTGCACCATGGGATTCAATGACTGGTTGAAAAACTGGTGCAGATATCAGGGATTTGGCTTCATTGGGGACTGGGGCTCCACTTGGAGGGATGCAGGCCTATACAGGCATGATGGTCTGAATCTATCCAGGAGGGGAACTAGGATCCTAAGTGATAGGTTTAAATGCTTCATTGGCAAGCATTTAAACTAGCCAAGGGGGGAGACACTGAAAAGGAGAAGGGAAATCCTAGCCCCACCAAAATCAGGGTAGTTAGTGAGGTAAACACCAAGATAGAGCAGTCAATAGGGAGAAGGCAGAGTAAATGGAGAAAAAGACAAAGGCAGTAAGGACAGAGATGGGGCAAAAAGAAATAAACCATAAAAAAATGGAGGGTAATGAGTACCAATGCCCGTAGTCTAGGTAAAAAGCTCCCCGAAATGGTGGCCTTGATGGAAGGGGGATGCCTGGATATTGTGGCAGTCACAGAAACATGGTACACAGAGAACCATGACTGGAATGTCAACATAACAGGATACACAATCTACAGGAGAAACAGGGAGGGAAGAAGAGGAGGAGGAGTAGCTCTCTATGTAAGGGAAGGGATCAAAGCAACAGAACTAAAGGGTAAACAGGGAGGAGAGGAGGCACTGTGGGTCACCCTGGAGACTGGAAATAGCACCACAATCTGCACAGAGGTTGTATACAGACTGCCATCTCGGGGGGAGGAAATGGACAAGGAAATGCTGGAAGGCATTCTTGGGATGGCAGAGAAAGGGGAGATATTGTTGATGGGGGACTTAAATATGCCAGATGTTAATTGGAGCACCTTTGCTGCAGCCACATCCAAGAGCAGGGCCATTCTCAGTGCCCTACAGGTGGCATGCCTCAGACAGCTAGTTTTGGAATCCACTCGGGAGGGAGCAATCTTAGACCTGGTACTCTCAAATGGAGATGGAGAGAGAATCTCTGATCTTGATGTGGGTAGCCGTCTGGGAACAAGCGACCACCAAACAGTGCGGTTCATGACAAACTTAGCTGTAGAGTCAAGCCATACAAAAGTGAAGGTACTGGACTTCAAGAAGGCTGATTTTGTCAAAATGGGAGAGTGCCTCAGAAAAGCACTAGCAAACAGGCAAGAAGGTGGAGTGGAGCAACAATGGGGAAACATCAAAACTGCCATCACAGAGACAACAAGCCTTTGTGTGAAGCAAATAAACAAATCAAAATGAAAGAAAAAACTACTATGGTTCTCAAAAGAAGTGGCAGAGAAGGTAAGGGAGAAAAAGATAGCATTCAGGAAGTATAAGGAAACATAGAAGGAGCAGAACAGAGAACTGTACCAGTTAAAGCAGAAGGAAGCAGGGAAGGCAGTCAGAATAGCAAAGGCCCAAACTGAGGAAAAGATAGACAACTCGGTTAAGAAGGGGGATAAAACCTTTTATAAGTACATCAGGAGCAAAGAAAGACTAAGGCAGGGATACTGAGGCTGAATAAAGAGGAAGGTGGTTGGGCAGAGAGCAACAGTGAAAAGGCAGGGATACTGAATGAATACTTCTGCTCAGTATTCACAATGGAAAAGCAGGGGGTGATACCTAATCCAGTCAATAGAAGCACTCTGGATAGGGGGGTTGATATTAGTCCTTTCACAGAAGAAAGGGTGCTGAAAGAACTCTTAAAACTGAAGGTGGATAAAGCAATGGGCCCTGATGGGATTCACCCCAGAACTAAGGGAAGAATTAGTAACACCACTGAATACCCTTTTTAATAAATCGTGGGAGGATGGTGTGGTACCTGAGGACTAGAGGAGGTGGATGTGATTCCCCTTCACAAAAGTGGGAGCAAGACAGAGGCAGGAAACTACAGACCTGTCAGTTTGACCTCAGTGGTAGGGAAAATGATGGAATCACTTCTGAAGGAAAGAATTGTTGAGTACCTAGAGGCCAGTGGGGCACAGTATCCAAGGCAGCATGGATTCACAGCAGGAAGGTCACGTCAGACAAATCTATTTGATTTCTTTGACTGGGTGACCAAAGTAATACACCAGGGACGGGCTGTGGACATGGCCTACCTAGACGTTAGCAAGGCATTTGACACAGTCCCGCACAAAAGATTAATAAACAAATTAGTCAGTCTGGGAGTGGGTCCCAGGGTGGTAGCCTGGGTAAAACACTGGCTGGACAACAGGACACAGTGGTTAATAGTAAATGGAGTCCACAGTGAAGAAAGGGGGGGTTACTAGTGGGGTACCGCAGGGTCAGTACTGGGCGGTCCTTTTAATGTCTTTATAAGTGATATTGCAGAGGGACTGGAAGGAAAGTATGCCTCTTTGCAGATGACACAAAAGATCTGCAACAGGGTTGATCATGAGGTGGGGTGGAAAGGATGAAAAGGGACTTGGCAAGGTTGGAGGAATGGTCAAATGTATGGCAGCTTAGATTCAATGCAAAGAAGTGCAAAGTAATGCACCTGGGAAACAAAAAACCCAGGGGAAGAGTGCACAATGGGGGTAGGTGAGATACTGACAACAACAAAAATGGAAAGGGACCTGGGGGTAGTCATATCAGATGACCTAAAGGTGGGCCAGCAATGTGAGAAGGCAGTAAGAAGGGCTAGGGGAATACTGGGATGCACAGGGAGAGTCATTACCAGTAGAAAACAGGAAGTTGTTGGCCCTCTGTACAGACAGTTGGTAAGACCACATCTGGAGTACTGTGTACAGTTCTGGAGACCCCATCTCAGCAAAGACATAGACAGGGTGGAGATTGTCCAGAGGAGGGCAACCAAAATGGTGCAGGGTCTGCACCAGAAGACATATGAAGAAAGACTAAAGGGGCTTAAGATGCATAGCCTCAAGGAAAGGAGGGAGAGGGGGGACATGATAGAAATGTTCAAATACCTCAAGGGAATCAACAATGTCCAAGAGGGTAGCATCTTTCAGAAAAAGAGATGTGCAAGAAAAAGGGGGCACAATTTGAAAATAGAGGGGGAACGGCTCAAAGGTAATGTGAGGAAGTATTTCTTCACAGAGGGGGTTGTAGATGCATGTAACAGCCTTCCTGAGGAGGTTGTAGAGTCAAAAACAGTGGGGGAATTCAAGAATGCATGGGACAGACATAAAGCAATTCTAGTGGGGGGTAGGAGGAAGTAGGCTGTTGGTTAACTAGGATCTGCAGCTTATCCGTTAGATAGGGAAATGGTTTGACTTGGTGGACCAAGCGGTCCTTATCTGCCATCAAATTCTATGTTTCTATAGAAGCTGTAGTTAACAGCCCTATCCCTAAAACAAAGAAACATGTCAGGATATTTTTAGGTCTGGCAGGTTACTACCGGAGATTTGTTCTCAACTTTGCCCAGTTAGCTACTCCCCTCACTGAACTCACAAATAACAGTACCCAAATAATGTGACATGGTCCCCAGAGTATGAACAGGCTTTTCAGGCCATCAAGGCTGCATTATGTTCAACCCTTGTTTAAAGAAGTCCACATTTTGAGAAACAATTCTTGTTATAGACAGATACATTATAGGTAGGCTTAGGTGCAGTCCTGAGTCAGAACACAGATGAGAAGGAACATCCCATTCTGTATATCAGTAGAAAATTGCACAACATAGGGAACCATTACTCCACTATTGAAAAGGAATGCCTTGATGCAAAATGGGCAATGGAGTCCCTTAAGTTTTATCTGCTAGGAGCTGACTTTGTACTCATAACAGATCATAATCCTCTCTGTTGACTTAATCAAATTAAGGATAAAAATGTGCTACTCACAAGGTGGAACCTGGCACTACAGCCATTTAAATTCAAAGTGATGCACAAATCTGGAAAAGAGAATGCCAGTGCTGATTTTCTGCTAAGACATGGTTCAGGAAATGAGAATTCAGATGGTTAAAAAAAATGTGTGTGCTTAACTGAAATGTTTGCTGTAAAAGGTGTTATAAAAAAAGGGATACTACATATGCAAAGAACTGTAGATGTTATAAAGTCATGTTATAAGAGAAATATAAGAAGATTTTGGAAAAAAAAATGTAAGAAAAAATAACAGGTTCCCTCTTAAAGAGGGTTGTGTGTGTGATAGGGTTGAATAAGACATTGACCCATTTATTATTTGGAGAGAATTAAATAAAAGGATATATTTTGTCCTCTCCTTTTCTTCCACTTGTCTGTCTCTTGCCTGTCAGATTGTGTGGTCAAATTTTCCTCGTGGCACCTAGGAATTGGCCACTCTGATGGTTCCACAAATTCCCCCGTCACCTCCCTTCATTCACTTGCTGATCCATTCTTTCTTTCTCCCCTTGCTTCTCTGTGGTTATAAAAATATTTGTGAATCTCTATGTTAAACTGGGATCCCATGGTTTGAAAATGTATGTAGTTATACATTTGAAATTATTGTAGAAAGCTATTTGGGTCTGTTAGAAAAATAACAATCTGGAACACAGGGGGTTAGCCTTGAGATGCATTTTGACCTCCACAAGTGTGTTAATAGAACTGTCAACAGGAAACCATCTCAGGGACAGAATATTCTATTTTGTTGCACCTGTTGAGACTAATGTACTCCTCAGGCCGGTCACAGGAAAGAAATTGACAAAGTCTTAATACATCTTGTGGAACACAGGAGGTGTAATTTACAACAGTAGGATGCAAAGTTTGAACTGCCAGGCAAAAGCATTCTATAAAAAGACAGCAAGCCTGGCCCAGTGGCGCTGAGGGTTGAGGCGCTGGATGCCACACCACATGCCACGACGGCAACCCGTGTTCGGGAATGGACACGGGCCACCAGGGGTCGGCAGGGGAGGAGAAGGATGAGCATCTGGAGGACTGCTCTCCTTCTCCTGGGAGGGTAAGGGAACTGGCCTCGGTGTCACACGCCCCCTGGCGGAGGCTGGGGGACATGGCACCACACCGAAACGTGGGTGGAGCTAGGGCGGACCCCTGCCTTGGCATTAGCATCATTGTACATTCCCAGCTCCAAGGGGGACTCCATTAGGAAAACTCTGCTGGCCCCCTTGTATGAGCTGGGGCTCAGTGCCCGACCCTCAGCCACCTTCCAGTTCTGCTTGACCCCCCACTGGAGGCCATTCCCGGAATGAGGTATGGGTACGCCAAGCCAGGGCGAGCCTGCTCACGGGGCTAGGGGTGCCAGCAGGCTAAAAGTATAATATGAGAAAAAAAAGACAGCAAGGTTTGTACAGAGACTATGTTTGTAAAGAGACTCTCAGAGGTAGAACTTTGTACTGCCTGTATGAAGAGCTATCCTGTACAATTTTATTTTTCTTTATTTTAATAAAGCGTTTCTTGCAAATGTTATAAGTTCTCTTGGTTTGCCTATGCTTCCTGATCTAAGGCTCAATGGAAGTCACTACGAAGGATTATATCTTCAAGAAGGGAGTAAGCTATAAAAGCAGATGAACTCTAAGGGATAAAGATTATGAAGATTCCCTCAGTAATAAATAATGGGAGAGAAGAGAGATATAGAATGTATGTGGAATGGAAGCTGAATTGTACCTAATATGTTTTTCAAAGTTTTCTTTGAGGCGTCAGCAGCTCTTTAACAGAACGTCACTATTATCTTCAGCTGTGTCATACCTAAATAGGTTTCTTTCTTTACAACACATGTAATCGAATTCCTTTTCCTAGAAGTCTTTCTGTCAATATAGTGTATGTGAATTACTAGTATATTTTTACAGTACATTTCCACTATATACTGATTTACTGAAACTACTTCTTCTGTCAATGTAGTGGAAAAGCACTATTAATATGTCAATT
The DNA here is from genome assembly GCA_016271365.2 of Neoceratodus forsteri. Classification (NCBI taxonomy): domain Eukaryota; kingdom Metazoa; phylum Chordata; order Ceratodontiformes; family Ceratodontidae; genus Neoceratodus; species Neoceratodus forsteri. Next base: position 963,851,093 of record CM028136.1, read on the forward strand.
CATATGATCTATTCCCATTACATAATATTCCTCATTTCTATCTAGTAACCCAAAATTGTCCTATACTTTCACAACAAAAGTTACCTCCAGATCTACCTGTGAGGCAGACATGCCTGAAAGGCAGGGCTTTAACCTCTACAGCTAAATAGCCAAGCGTCAGTGCAGTGCCAGCTTGGTGGTGCAGCAGAAAGGTCTACAGCCTGATAAACAAAAGACTGTGTGAGTTTGAAACCAGGCAAGATCCTAACAGTTTTCTAATTTCACTGGAGTGGTGATCCATGGCAGTGAGGAGTTAGAATACTAAATATATAGGAAAAGGGACATAAATGAGAGAAAGGATAAGTGGAACAGTGAAATGGTGCCTCTGAGGCATGCCTGCCTTGGAAGCAGGGCAGCCTCTGCAACAGATTTGCCTCAGAGGGAACCTTCATTGTAGAAATGTGTCCCTGGCTTCTCACAGGCTACACTTGCAAAAGTATCCAAAGATAAAAATGTTAATAAATAAATGTGAACCCATTCTTAGTTGTTTGCATGGTGGAGGATATGTAACAGTTACACGTGCCTTGGACAGGTATATGGTCTGCGCCTACACAAGACCCAGCACCAGAAGGTGAGCATTTTTGAAAGCATTCACCAAAACCCCTTGAGGTCTTTGAGACTCAGCATGCCAGCATTATTCCACCAGATACACCTACTGTTCATCCCCTTTCTGAGCATGTGTTTTGGGGATTATGGTACAAGACAGCACTGCTAACCAATCACAGCACTCCATTAAATTATTCAGGGAAGAGCATCTCACGTGCAACTACCCTAGAAATGAGCATGCTCGGAGAGTCTATTTTTTAATTTAAAAACAGGTTGCACTCCCTTATAATGTAGTTCTGTAACATGTCCCTTGAGACACTCATAATATAAGAGCAGCTTAAATGCATCCATCAGGGGACGGAACAACTGAGCTTCCTTCACTGTTTTCTCATCCAATGAATGTGTGTAAAACCATTCGTACACTATAACTATATATCTTACACTACAACAAGTGGCTCCAAGACATGTATTAACACACACTTTGTGAGAGAGGGGGAGAAATGGTGTTGCATCACTGATGGTGCTTCATAGGCACCGGAATGGGGGGGGCACTATGGTCATGGCCCTAGAACTTTCACAAGTGGTAAGGCCTGGCCCTATCGGTTCTTGCAATCATTGCAGTGTATAGCTAGGGAGGACTGTGCATCTAAAATGCAGCATGTGTAGTAAACAGTGTTACTTACTAATCACTCCCTTTGTTGTTTGTAGAGTGTCAGCATGATTTTGGAAAGTAAAACCTGAGTAGTGTTGATGGAGGTGGGTTGGGTTAATGGCCTGCTGAATTAAGGCACAGTGGTCAAACTTTAAAAATGAAAATGAAAGACCAAGGCTTCAAGGCATTAGGCCCAGGGAGATGCTGCCATTTGGTGAGTGGAAAGTACTCCAAATATTACAAATTTGATCTTGAAAAAAATAAGGGTGTGCGTGAACCCACTCAACGGGGGAATTTAAACCTTTAAATGCCTGGCACTGCCACTTTTCAGACCCTTATGCCACCTATGATGGTGCTCGGTTAACAGACCAATCTGTCTGGCAAGCATCATCAATGATGAAGACCACTTCCCCTTCCTCCCAGGCACACTCCTGATATCAAGGCAACTTTATTTCTAGGGCATCCAATCCCTGAGGCTCTGGGTGCCTTACAAACATTTAAAACACAAATGAAAACAACAGTAAAAATTTACAAAACAATAAAAATTAACAGGATAATAAAATCAGAAAAAACAGTCATTTAAATTTATATATTCTAGCTAAAGCAGTTGGTTTGGGAGATCACTCCATAAAAGCCAGGTCGAAGAGGTGGGCCTTCAGCATCAGTTTGAAAACACTAATCGAGGGGGCCTCCCAGACAGCAGATGGAAGCGAGTGCCACAAGGTCAGCCCACAGACACTAAAAGCACAGTCACCTGATGTCTTGAGCTGAACCCTGGGAATGTCCAGGAGGCCCCTCGGAAGAGGAGCGGAGAGAGCGACTTACTGTACAAGTATCCAGCGTGCTGCAGATTAGGGAGGGAGGTCCTCTGAGTTAACCCAGAACTGGACTTCTACTGATCCCTCTCAAATCATGGAACAAAGGTTAGGAGGGGAGCCACTTGTGAAAACTGACCCTTTTGGAGTGGGCCCAGACTATGGAGGAAGGGTGTATGTTAATCCTTTACATCTTTTTGCACCCTTGCACCATGCCTTGCCCTACTTTTTTCTTTACTTCACTCCTATCGACATTACATTCCAGTGTCCTGTACCCTTACACCTATGTCATCTGCCTATATTTATTTTTTCTCTACTTCATTTTCTCCCTCAGGTTATTTCTGAGGGCGCAGGGTCATGCTGCCGAAAACAAAAGCCGCGCGGCAATCAATGCACCAAGCAAAAAGCTGGGTGCTGAAATAAGGTTGGAAACAACACCGACCACGACACAAACAGTGCAAGCCATAGAAAACAATGGTATTTCTTGCTTTTTGCAGGGGCGCTTTACCCAACGCACCCCTCAGAATTTAAATAACAAACTCTGGGGGGGGGCTTTGGGGATGGGGAAAAACTCTGAAGGGGGGGAATACTTAATTTAAAATAAAAACACCACCACAAAAAGTAGTAGCACCAGGAGACCTTTGGGGAGCTGAACCACGGTCCCAGGTCTCCAATCTCACCATGTGTTGGTGTCCTAGCCACTCCACCATGGCAGTGGCTTGACCAGGCACCCCAGCACACAGCAGCGTGATCCCTCCATAGTGAAAGCGTGCAGCGACAGGGGTAACAGTAATTCCCTACCACTGTTATATCCCTGTCACCGTGAATGCAGGTGAGCTGTACACAGCGCAATTAATGTTGCGCTGTCTTTGTTCGTGGTATTGACCTGGTACCATTTCTGAGTGATTCATAATTTATACTGTATCATGTTTATCTCCCTACACATTTGTAACTTCCGTTTATGTGCCTTGAATATATTCCGTTACTACTGTTATCATCTTAGGTTATTCTCTGAGTGATTCATTACTTATACAATCTATCTTTATTTTATTTATATATTTGTAACTACTGTCTACATGCCTTTATACTTTCTTCTACTATTGTTATCATCTTATTTTGTACATCCCATTGTACCCTTCAACCGGTCACCACTGAAAAAGGGACATTCTGTCTCAGTGGGCTTAGCTGGTTACCAAAATTCAAATAAATAATAATAATAAACTTTATTTCTATGGCGCCTGTCAAAGATTTCTATGGCGCCTGTCAAAGGAGCAAGGCGCCATACAAAGTTAAAAACAAGCCAAACATATAAGTAAATAAATAAATAATACTACCACAAAGAACGCTCTTTTTTAAATTTTTTACACTTATTTTTCCCTCCGGTCACAGTCAACAGGGGCCTCTCTCAGGCATCCTGATGGTTTCTGCCCAGCCTGAAGTCCTCCTTTCCTGTACCTTCTCTCCTCCTCCTCCTCAACCCCTCCCTTGGGCACTTTCCTTAGTCAGTCTCCAGTGTGTGCGAGGACCTGGGTGGAGGAACCTGGGAGGTCAGGCAGACCGGACCTGGCTGCGGGCATGGGGGCAGGTGCCGTCGCCTACCCCTGCCAAATGGTCTTTTCCTTGTTCTGGTGCTCACGTCCCCCCTCATAGGCCTGCCCCCCGATGCAACGGCACATGGCAACCCTGCTTTGCATCAGGCCATGCTACTTGCATGCTGCCCAGTGTGCTGCAGCAATCCCCGTCTCCAACAAGAGCCGCTGGTACGCCGGGACTCCCCCAAGCTCCCCCCCAAGAGGAGAGCAGCCCAGTGGGTGCTCAATCCTCACCTGCCCCCTGCCAACCCCCGGTGTCCAAGCTCGCTCCTGAACTCGGGTCACCAGTGTAGCATGAGATGTGGCGTCCAGTGCCTCCATCCTCAGTGCCACCAGGCCGGCTCACCAAGAACACTCTTCTGGTTGTAAAAGTGATCTCATGTGCATTCTTAGGGTATCAATCAATCAATCAAATCTTTATTTATTCAGGCGATCATCATTGAGCAAGGCTCATTTACAAGATGGACCTGATAAGGTCAAGGTTCGAGTTGGTGCACAGCAATTACATCACATACTTATGAGACAGTTATACATACAGAAACAAGAAAATGTTATTTATAACACAATAATATACAGAGAATTCACATGTTAAAGCTTGGCAAGAGAAAGTTAAACTAACATCTACAATATGTACAATACATATATATCACAATGAGGGCCATGACAGTCACTCACATAATGAGTACAAGGATGGTGAAGGGAATATTGGGTGCCATATACTGGCGGTGTCTGGCTGGAAGGAATATGCCATATGTGATTGGAATAAGGTTTTGTGGGATGACTATTCCCATAAGTATGAGAACAGTGAACTGAAGGTGAGCGGGTCTGACTACCCTAAGGATGTCAGAGCACTCTTACTGCTGTAAGAGTGGTCCTGGTAGCAGTACTAATATATCATTGATCAAGATCGATCAATAATATATTAAGATTTAAAAAAATCTGCCCTCAGATGTGCCCATTTCTAGGCCAACGGCACATAAGACACACTTCACAGAATAAGGGTGTCTCACGCACAGAGAAAGGAGTGCTCTGATTGGTTGGTAAGGTAGGCAACATAGAAAGCACAGTTCCATATGATTCTAAGGACCATAATGTTTTGGGATCATTTCTGAATTGTGTTTCTACTATATTTCAGACAATTTAACAAATATCTAGTGAAGTTTCACTCACATACACTGGCATTTTACACAATTTTTTTTTTTAAATTTTTTTTTTATTTAGTTGTTTAACCAGGTTTTAAATGTGTTATGAAGACGTCATCTCCCCCCACCCACCCCCGCCCCAGCCAAACTTTAATCTTCCTTGCTTTGCTTGTGAAAGCTTAGATGTAAGCAAGCTGGGCCACTGACACAGCTGTAGGGCCACTCACATGCTGCCAGCAATTGGGATTTGGGAACAAGCCTTGGTCAGAAAAAATTCTAGAATGGGGCTGTACCAATGCTTCTCCAAAAATCAGAGTGAAACTGTTGTTTATTTCTTGTTATACTTTATTTAGCTGTACCCTAACATTTCGCTTCATACCATCAGAGCTTTTTCAAGGGGAGTTTACTTCATTTTCTGTTAAAGAACATATCAACAGCCAGTTAGTATATGTCTTCTTAAACCAGACCAATATAAAGTTGTTAAATGAAATATATACTTTATCTAAGGTATAAGTTACCATTTGTGCTTGGTTTCTATGTATTTCATATATCACATGGCTGCTTATTTCAGCTTGCTTGTTAAAAAAATAGAAACGGCAAAAATGCATTTGAATTTCCATGTCCTAATATATCTTGAAATACACATAAGTGCCACTGCCACCATCAGTGTGTTTCCAAATAAGTTGCTGCTTAAAACTTGCACCCTCATAACTAAGAAGCCTGCGTCCTCAGTGGGGTGCATGTTCAGTTGCTAAGCAGTCTACCTGTATGATCCACGGTACAAATCTAGCATGTACATTCAACAAATAGCTTCAACAGAAACTGTTTTTAACAGCTGTGAGTGGCAGCCAGCTTTAATGGTGTGAGTCATTAATTACACAATTAGCTGTAAAAGGTATTTTGGCTATATCTGAGAAAACGAAAAATGAACTGAGCAGGAATCTAAGGATGTCAGAAAAACATTTTTGCCAAAACCTATATGATTACATTTTTTGCAGGCTAACAAATACTGCTGCTTAAAATACCATTTGTTCACATTGTTATGGTATGGTTGTTTTATCTTTTCAGAATATGAGTGCATTGTTACTGCAGAGTTCAACAGAACTCCGTCGTTTTTGCTTTTTGCATTGCTAAGGTATTGATGTTTGTTTTCATAGTCATAAGGAGAGTTAGAACGCTATGCGGTCATGTGATCTGGTTTCACCTGTAGCAGTGAAGAATTTCTATGTCCCATTTTAAAAGTAAGGGATGACAGCAACAAGGTGTGCAGTTGTGATGGAATATACACCTACTTTGGATGGTTTTTAGGCAAGAGGCATAGCTGAGTGGCTTTAAACACCCAAAACATGACTATTTCCTGTGACTCCTCATCCAAAAGTGTGTTATCCTGCTTATAAACTGATGTTAACAAAATGTTAAAGGGATTTTCTAGTTGCTAGCAAAAAATTTCCCAGTTGGCCATCAGCAGAACTCTGGTATGCAAGTGTTCCCAAAAATGTGAATTTCCGGGCATTCTGATTGTTTTATCACTGAATACATTTTCTTTACAACAGGACCCTTTGCCTTTAGACTTCATCTGTTCTCATAGCTTATTCCTGTTGTGATGTCACAATCCTCTGTTTATGACATCACAGCCTGTTTCCACAGTAAGTATTCTGATGGCACAAATAGAATTTTGACTTTAAGGGCAGGAAAAGCAGAAGGAACAGATAACGTCCAAGGGCAATGATTCTGGTGTGATGTACAGTAAATGTCATAGAAACAGACAATGTTGGCTGTAAAAATCCATTGGTTCATGCACTCTGCCCAGTTTTACTCTATTCTACCCTATAACCTATAGTCTAGACTGGGTTTTCACCCTCACACCCCAGTTCTCTGCCTTACTGCTACCCCCTGAGAAATCATTAAGGTCTTTACTCTGTCCTGCTGTGCTCGAGCCCAGTAATTATTTTTGCATCCAGCACTACCATGTTGTATGGCTCAGCCACACTCCCAGTACTGTAAAACCTTTTTCACATCCCTCCTGAATCCCCACCCCCACCCACCAGCTTACATTCGTGTCCCTGTAACCTTTGATACTAAAGAATGCAATATCCTGAAATCCAAATTGTGTTTCTAAATGTTTTGATGTTTGAGTCCTGCTAATGCAAACAGTATTTTTTTGAGGGAGCTGGTAAATCATTTTAAAATGAATAGAAACTATGCAGTCTGGTAAGGTGAGCGATCATAAGAAAATAATGCATGGTGATATAATGTCTCTTCACAGATAAGGTTATAAGATTTTTTATTGCCTCTGTCATAAAAAGCTGTAATTGACAGGAAAACATTGGACTTACAAGACAAATATGAGAGGGGTCTGGGGCATGTGAGCTGGCTGGGCCACCAATAGCTGTAATTGCACTGGTGCCAGTGCTTGTGTTGTGTGTGGTGCACCAGGCAAGCTTCCAGGATGCCGTCTACTGTAAGCAGTGATGACTACCTACACATCAAGCTCCTTCAGGTTGCAACACTGGGCATATCGTACTAAGAGGAGAGGTTAGAACCTATCTCAGTTGCTACACTGTACACACCTGAATTAAGAGCCAGCCTTCTAGTTGGATGACAAGTGTGTTAATACCCTTCAACAGTCATCTTGGTGTCACACTCACTCGGGCAGTTACACAGGAAACACTTTCACAGCGAGAAGCAAAATCATTTTCTTTTATTGTACTAATGAAACGTAGCAGCCGTGTTTGTCCCTTCGATGATGTAGAAGAAAAAAAAAAAAAATAACCTGGTTGCAGGTGATACCTTTTAGTGGACTAACAAAATTGTTAAAGGAAAACAATTTCTCCCAGCACTCCCAAACCACAACCCCTACATAAGAAGTTTAAGCCACCCAAATAGTTTTTTTTTAATTACCTTTCTGGCTTAATATGTGTTCTGATTTAACACCTGTAATGTAAATATATCTCAGAGCTGTGTGGCACCATTACACATTCTTAGTGCCACGCTGTGCCACTCACTGTATCACATTTTACAGTGAGCAGTGTGGCACCATGTTAAGAATGTGACACAATGCCACTCAGCTCTGGGATATATTTATATTACAGCTGTTAAATCAGAACACATATTAAGCCACAATGGTAATTAAAAAATTGGCTTTTTGGGATGACAAGCCTAATCGGGGGGGAGGTGGTTGGTTTAGGGGTGGGGTGCTAGGACGACAGATGCTCTCAAATAAATTAACAAAGATGAACAAAACAGTTTTGTTAGTACAATAAAAGGCATCACCTGCAACATATCTGCTGTTGTTTTTTCCCCCTTCTATTTTAAACAAATTGCAGTGGGCTACCCCTTTGTGCTACACTCAGCCCCTCTGTTAATAGACCAGAATGAATTGCTTTGTGAGGGTGAGATTACTTGAAGGCATTCTTGTACCCCAACCCCATACATGCCTTGCTGCTCAAGAAATTCAGATGTCTGAGGTAAAGAGAGCAAATGATATGCACCCTGCCACCAGCTTCAAAATACAACATAGATGTATTAATTTAAGTGCATTTTAGTATGTTCATGTCATATGAATAGTTTGATGTATAAACTTTGCAATATCTGTATATCTTGTCATGCCAGTCAAGTTATCTAAATTGCACTGGAGAGAGAGAGAGAGACAGACAGACAGACAGACGGACAAACAAACAGAGAGGGAGTAAGAGAGGATGTATGTTAGAGTCGAATGGAAGTTGAAGTGTTTTTTCTGGTGTCAGAAGGGTGTATTCTCACTTAGGCTATGGTTCATTGGGAGGTCAGTGGGAGAGAAGCTTCATAGCACTGACGTTCTATACTGCTCCCCCTGACCTTGGAAGTGCCTACATTGCTGATTGGGCAATGGCTGCTTGAAGACAAAAAATGTTCCATTTTTTTTTGCCTGGCCATCTCTTTCTCTCACCTTAACAACCACGCAAGACATAAAAATAAAAGCATTTAGCATTCTAAACTTGAAACAGCGGGGCATCTGTGTGCGTGTGTGCATACGACTGCCTGGGCTGTAAGGAATAGCATGAAACAGTTATGAATACATGCAGAGTACAGACCATCTTCTGCCAGATTTCCGGTCAAAGACAGACAAAAAGGGCACCTACTGATAGTGTCAAAATTCGGTCAACGTTTTCACTAAAATTCCCTATGGCCTGTTGTCCCAGCAAAATCTTTCGGTCCAAACCTATTTTGCAAAACAAGTATCATAAGCTGAGTAGAGGTTTGTTAAGGAATTAAACAAGTTCCTTGCTTTCTCTACAACAGTTTGCCTGCTAAATGATGCAGCAGGTACTGGTTCGTCAATCAAAATTCTCCCGACGTTGCTCTTTGTAAATTGCAGTAAATTCTATTTGTCTGATCCTGGCTGCTCATTTTATGTTTAAATGGATGACATGAGGTCTTGTGATAAACTAGCTGTCAAGTTTAAATGAGACACCTTGCTAAGCTGAGAATAGATTGCGATGCACAAGTGTAACGACAACACAGAATGCTCAAAGTAGCCATTTTTGTATCCATCAGGTGTCAGCACAACACAGATCACTGGAGTATTCATGAAAAAGAAACTGATTTGATGATGGCCAGCCGTGTGTGCCCCCCCACCTCCGCTCCAAGTGAAAGCAACTTATGTACTTTAGGTCCTAGAGTTCCCAGCTGTTACTTCTCATAAATTTCCAGACAAAGTTTTAAACATAGAAACACAGAAAGGGAAGGGCAAAAAAGGCTTGAGTCCATCTAGTCTGCCATGGAACAAAACTTGAAGCTTCTCTGAGAAAGAAACATAGAATCTGATGTCAAAAGGAGACTGATGACCCTCCAAATCTACCTATTTTTATTCCTACCTTACCCCCCTCCAACCTATGCCACAGTGGGTTATTCACTCCCTGCTCCACCCTTCTGCTTCCTCCACTTAGCTGGGACTATGAGTGCCTTGGCCCTGTCCCACATATGTTGTAACCCATTTAAGGTCATCCCTCCCATACCTCCACTGGCAATCGGTTTCAAGGCTGCACTGCCCTTTCAGCAAAGAATTTCCTCACATCCTTCCTGAATTTACCTCCACCGTATCTCCAGTCATGCCCCCTCGTGACTGCATCTCTATTTCTAACAAACAGGTCTTCACAATTTACCCCCCTTATATTCTTTAGGAACTTACAAGTCTCTATCATGTCCCCCATCTCCCACCTGGCCTCCAGCAAGTACATATTCAGGGCTTTCAGCTGCTCCTCATAGAATCTGCCTTGCCAGCCTTGCATCATGTTTTGGACCTTCTGCTGCACCAACTCCAACCTATCAACATCCTTTCTCAGGTGAGGATTCCAAAACTGTGCACAGTACTGAAGGTGGCTCCTCCCTTGGTCCCCTCTACCCACCCCGGGTCTTCCTCATCCACTCATGTTTATTAATCCATTTGTGGATTTCCCAGCTGTGTTAAAACCCAGAGATGATTTTTGCATCAACTACTACGCTAGGTAGGCTATTCCATTTATTCACCGCCCTCTCCATGAAAAAGCACTTCCTTTCTAACATCTTTTCTGACCTCCCCCAAAGGTTTAAATTGTGCTCTCTGGTAGATGAACTCTGAATATAGTAGCTTTGCATTGTGCACCTTGTGGTACCCTTGCAGGTATTTGTACACCTCTCATGTCCTCTCCTTCCCAACTGTTAATCCACCAAGGGGTATAACCTAAAGCTGGTAAGAGGAAGATTCAGGACAGAGATGAGGAGGCACTTTTTCACTGAGAGAGTGGTGGCCAAGTGGAATGAGTTGCCAAAGGAGGTGACATCTAAAACGATGGACAGCTTCCAAGAGGATGGGACAGAATGAAGGAGAAAGTTGCTGGGGGAGGAGGAGGGGAATCTAAGGAATGCCAGGGGGGATTGGGGGGGGCAGGTCCCACTGTAGACACAGGGGTGACCTGCACAATCAAGCAAACAAGATAGACTATAAGGCCTTTATCTGCTGGCATCTTCATATGTTCTCTTAGGAGTAACTGATGAGCTCTATATCCTGCCCTTGTAAGCCTTGCCCGCTACCCCTGTGTCATCTTTCTAGCCCTCCGCTGTCTCATTTCCAGTTTTGCCCTGTCCTTTACCAAGTATGGACCTCAGAACTGCATGCAGTACTTGAGGTGTGGGCTCACCAGCTTAAATGCCTGGCTTCTTAGCCACATTTTCCCTATCCCATTCCTTAAACAAGCTTGATTTGCAAGGGTAAAATGCAAAGCTTTTCAACCTTTTTATTATAACTCTGGAAGACACATAGTAGTACATCTGCAAGCTGGTCTGTCTGGCAGAATAATACTTCTTATCAGCGGAAAGTTACTCTGGTAGAAAAATAATCAACCAGTTGTCAGAACATTTGATAGACAGTATCTTAAGAATCTAAACTGCGGCCCCTCTTCCTTTACTCAGCAAAGCAGCATCAGCGCTATTGTTATATAAAGGGGAAATGGGAAGGGGCTGAATCACAAAACCACACTGTCACTGAAGGATAGTTGTACTGACCTGGTGTTTAAACTTTAAAAAAACCTTTGTCTTAAACAAGCTTAAAGACCAAAATTGCCAGAATTCTACTGTCTTAAAGAAGCCAATACTCAATAAATGACCAAGGAACTGTTTGCTGATTTTGCAGGGCTTTTTGCCCACTCACTGGTGTATGTGTTATGCAGTGGTTTAAAGAGCTGGTGACATGTTCAGGAGAACTTTAACAAACCATAATATTTAGGCACTGTCCAGCTTGTATCTCCCATTAGTTCTGAATTCCTTCTCCCCATTATTTAGTAGTGAGGTCATTTGCATGGAAACATGATCTTTGGTCCTGAAGAGTTTTATCTATTTTTGCTGCTTTCTCCCTACCTGAAGTCATAGAGCACTGCTTGTGGCCTGACAGTTACTCCCATGGCAACAGATTGTGTTGTCACAACAGAGGATTATGGCTTGAAGTAGGGAGTAAGCTATAGAGGCAGATGAACTCAAAATGAATTATATGGGGTAACAATCATATATTCATACACACTGCTTTAGTAATAAATTATGGGAAAGTGAAATATATAAAATATAAATGGAATGCAAGCACAATTGTACCTAATTATTATGTTTTTTAAGGTTTTCTTAGAGGCACCAATAGCTCTTTAAAACTGATACAGATTATGTAGCAATAAAATGTTGTAAGTAGTTTTACAAATTAAGAACATTTTGGTTTTAAAGGGAATTTTTTTTAATGGGGCTCTACTAGTAACCCTCAGGTGGGGGGGTATAACAGTATACTGTATTAACCTTTTCTTTGAGGGAATAAAGACATTGCTGTGCCTAACTGCAACGGGCTTCAGCTCTAATTTTAAAAGCTACAGTTTTCATTTGGAAAAAAAAAAACAAAGTACAACATAATATGCTTATGGAGGACTAACACGTTTTATAAAAATGAGTTGGGGATTATTCCCCGTGTCCTGGCTAACATCCTCCAATCCATAAAACTGGTTAAAATACAATTATTCATGTCTGTGTGTGGATGGAAAATATTAAAAAAATTGGTTGGTAACATCTAGTACACTGATTGGCTACTGAAGCCCAAAAGGAGGTGTGCGTATATCAGCATAACCCATTATTTCTTACAACAGTTTAACTTTCAAAGTTAAAACAATGATTTGGACTGACATGTCAGCACAGTGGTAGACCTACCACCCACTACAGTGGTGACCCAGATTTCAAAAATGAACCAGAGCCGTTGGGAGGAAGACTGAGCATCCTACAAGAAGTTCTCCCTCTGGGGGGGGGGGTCCTTGTTTCTTCAGCAGTGTTGCTACCTGGTGGATCACAGCTGGAAGTACAACCCAGACATGCTGGAAGTATGGAAGTCTGCTGGACTTGTGGTTTATGTGCCGATGTGTATCCTGCTGAATTGAACCCATGGCATGCAGACATCCCAGGGACCAGGTGTAAGAAGGAAAAATGCCCCAGCCATTGCAAGACTCTCCCTGCATGCTCCACAGTGTTGACTGTAGCACCTTTCCCAGAAAGCAGGCTGAAGATGACTTGAGGGTCCTCCAACGAACCTTGATGAAACAGCCCCGCCATGGGGGAGGAGTAAGTTTTAAGGCAACAGAGCAGAGAGGTAGAGTCCAAGGAAGGCAGGGGATGGAGCTTAGGGAGGGCAGGAGGAAATGAGCCAACTGGAGAGACGGGTAAAAATAGAACATAAAAATGAGTCTAATTCCCCCTTTCTTTACATTTTGTTTTTTAATTTTGATTCCCATATAATAAGCACAATAATACTCTCCAGGGTTTGTGGGTTATGTATGAATTCCCACGCACAGGTGTTTGAAAGCACTTGGCATTCACACTCACCTGAGGCATGGCTTAGTCCAGCGTGACCCATATCCTGTCATGTGGTACTGATTACATAATGACGGTATAGTGTCACTGCACTACTAGTATCTATCAAACTGCTTGGTAAAGAGCTTTTGAGATACTGTAGAACAGGTTATATTTGTTGTAAAATAATTACAGGTATATTTACTGAAGTGATAATTGTGCAAAAATAAAATGGCACTGTTTGGCTTAAACTGTACATTTTCAATGGGCATGAATTGTACAGCATGAAATTAAATTTACGCAATTGCAGCTGAAAAGCGCCATGCACTAAGTGTAACTTGCGTGAGTAAAACAGTGCTAGAGTAGACTGTGATGAATGAAAAGTGCTATATAAAAGCAAATACACATGCAATTATTTTGTAGGAATTTCCCTCAGCTGAACTAGTCCATCCCCACCTGTCCATCTAAAACACTGAGTCATGGATTCATCCATCAGGCACTCAACCCAGGCAGCCATGAGCTGAGCGCTTCTCTTCTCTTCCATCTTACCCAATCACAAAGGGACTAACCTGTCTCCTTATTACTGTGGTAAATGGCATTTACAGACCCCCCCATACAGCCATCTTGTCTCATTCACTTAATTGGGCAAATTCAGGTATTCAAGAAGTTGTTACAATGCAGAGGGTTGGTAGTGTAACATTCAGAGAAATATGGAATTGGACTTTTTATTTATTTTTTTTACCATACCACTCAACAGTCCCTGATTTTATCTCAAAAATTCCCTCTATCCCTCCTAAAATTTGCATATCTGTTACTGAAAAGTAGTGATGTAAAGCATAAACTACTACCAGACATAAGTGTTAGAGTCTAGCTCGCCATCACAAAATGTGTTTCATATTAAACCACACAATGTTCAGTAGAAGACTGCTTGATTTGATATTATTATTATCTTTTTTTTTTTTTTTTTTATTTGATATTACCATTTTTGAAAATGTGTCCCTGGTTTTGTTCATCTGTCCCTGATTTGTTAACCCTGTTCTCGATTTGCAAGGCAGAAGGTGGAGAGGCATGTTTTTATCATTTTTGGCCGGGAAAGGCACACTGAGTTGAAGCTTGTTTTCAGGTGCATCCTGGGAGCACAACTACCTTACTCAGGGTCACACAGTATGCAAATGGAGATTGTGGAAATCAAACTCAGGTCTTCTGGCTGTATCAAGCTCATTCACAGCTTGTTGCTCTAAGCTCCAGGCTATACTGTCAGCCCTGAGGGGTGTTTAAAAGTAAATTAATAAGAAACTTTAAATTATATTGTATGTTTAGAACTAACAGAATGAAACACTTTTGAGTCACAGTAAGAGAAGGAACCCTCACAAAATGTTTGTAAGGGATTATTTCACAGTGAGATTGCTTCAGGATAGCACTAGTCTTTATTTCCCTGTGGGGATATTTTGATATAAACTTCAGTCAGTATTGTGTAAGCAGTGTACTTTGGACCTTACATAAAGTACCCAGTAACAGACTATTTGTGAATGTGTCCTGCCTGCCCTTGATCTGCTAAAGCTGATGGCAAATCCACGTGCAAGGGGTAGCAGCAGTGTGATAACTCTTAAAGAGATGCCCCAGTGCTAGATTTAATTTTATAGGTTTTATTTTATTATATAACTTTTCCCCAATTCAAAGTGATTTACATGACTGAGTACATGACAAAGAACAAAAATAAATAACACAGCATACACACACACACACACACACACACACACACTTCCTATCAAATTCACACTTCATCCTGGGAATTGGGAGTGCTGCTGAATGCAGTGAGTAGGTATTGGTTGACTGTGTGAGGTGGGCTGTGAGATAAGCAGGGCTTTTCCTAGTGCACAGCTGTACAACAAAGAAAGTCAGTGGCTATCATGCCTGACAGAGGTACTTAGCCAGTTAAGCTACAGAGAATGCCCTCTTTCTGCAGATTTCTACCCTAACCAGACTGATCCTATCTGCCCTTACCAGACTGATCTTAGCTACTCTAACCAGGCTGATCCTAGCTACCCTAGCCAGACTGAATCCTAGCTGCCCTAACCAGACTGATCTTAGTTACTCTAACCAGACTGATCCTAGCTACCCTAGCCAGACTGAATCCTAGCTGCCCTAACCAGACTGAATCCTATTTACCCTAGCAGGACCGGATCCTAATCTGCCCCAGCCAGACTGATCCTAGCTACCAAAACCAGACTGAATCCTATTTACCCTAGCCAGACTTGATTCTGTCTTTCACTCCTTCTGTCGGTTTGCTTCCAGCTCTCCCTCTCTTGCTCACCACTGTTCCCTGTATCAGTTCCTCACTCTTCCCTCCCCTCCCCTCCCTATCTTCCTGGCACCTATCCCACTGTTTTTTTTTCATCTCGGTAAGTACAGGTTTGCACCCCTTCCCTCTTACCTGTCTGGCCTTCTTTTCCCCTCTGCTCCCTCCTCTTACTCCCTTCACTCTTCTAACATTCGTTCCTTTAATATCCCTCATTGCTCTACCTCAACTGGTCAGTCCACTTTCTCAGTATGACCACCTTCTCTCTGGAACTCAACCCCTTCCTCCCTTAGGCTTTCTCCCTCTTACCTTCCCCTTAAACCTTTGCTGAGATCCCATTTCTCTTCTGAATTCTCCTGTCCTTACCGCTTGGGCACCTAATCCAGTCTCACCTTTCATCACCCTTCAGTGCTTCTCCATGACAGTTTGGTGCCCTTTGTAAGTTTCATATTAATTACACTCACCTGTTTTAAGATTTTGCATAATTTTTATTTATTTTCTTATTTATTTTTTCTGCCCACTCTTTTGAGGGGTCATGCTTTGTTGTAACTAATCATGCTGTTTGGGTTGTTGCCCTATACCAGTAGTAAGCTTCGGTTACTACTTTTGACTGACTGCAGTATCATGTTGCTTCTATGTCAATTACTGCACTACTGTTCTCCCATGTTCCCCTTCCCCTGGGTCACACCTGGAAGAAAGCCGTGGCTCAGTGCACCTCTCCTGGTCACCAATTTTTAAATAAAATAGACCAGCTTGGAACAGAAAATGATCTGCAACCCCTGGTCCCTGGATCAAAGGGCTCTACTTGGGGGTGGGGGGGCAGGAGGGAGTCAGCATCTCACAGCTGTAGGCAGGATCCAGATCATTCTCACTATGAATGCAGTAAAGGGGGCAATGTGGTCATGCTAAAATGTTTATGACACAAAAAAGAAAGAGAGAGAGACAGGAGCTAAACACAGGGTATAGTAAGAGGTGTGAAGTAGGAGGGGCATAAGGGGGAAGAAGACCACCCTCAGCACGACAAGTGTTTTGACTCATTTATTTATTTATTGGTTTCTTTTTCCTTAAAAAAATATATATCTGAGGATCAGTTACAGGATTTTTTTGTACTGTAAATAAATAAAAAGAGAACTAAGAGAGCTTCAGTAGCAGATAAGTAGTGGAACTGCAGTATAATGTGGGGAGTGATGCAATGCAGTGGCTGTGGGGCAGCTATATTCAGGCAGACCTTCTGGTCACTGAGGTGCTGCCCTATCTGCATGCATCTCTCGGGACTGAGGGATGAGGTAGCCAGACTCAGAGCGGAAGTAAACTGGGTCAGGGTACCATCACCCTGTCCAGGAACCACCCAGTCCAATGCAGCTGCCTCAAAGGATGCCGAGAACGAGGAGCACTTGGATGACAGGGCTCAGGGAGGGTTAGAGCAGTCAGGCAGAGGCACATCCCAGATCCTATTCCTCTCAAGAACTCATATGCCACACTGGCAAATGAGGACAACCAAATAAGTACCCAGGGAAGTGGAAGGAAAGGATGTGGAGGTTAGGCAAGGAGGTGACCTCAGTGGGGAAAGCAGGGGACCCCAGAGGAGGAGGAAGGAATCCTGGTGGGGACTCCATCATAAGAGGGATCCAGCTAGGAACACAGGAGGGGGGACAGGGAGGTGAGGTGCTCACCAGGTGCCACGGCATGGAGGGATGGAAGGAAGATACTGGGATCACTGGGAAGGCAAGACAGGAGGGTGAGCTGGATGTCATTATCCACCTAGGTACTAATGACTTGGCAAATGGGGAGCCAAAGGAAGTTCAGGAAGAGTTTAGGAAACTGGGGAGGGGTCTCAAGCAAGTAGCTACTTCTGTCACTTTCTCAGAAGTACTCCCTGTGAGCCGAGGAGAGCATAGGAGTGCATGCACCAGGAACTTTAACTCATGGTTGAAGAACTGGTGCTGTGAGGAAGGGTTTGGATTCATTGGTGACTGGGGACCCATCTGGAGGGATGGAGGTTTGTTCAAGCCTGACGTGCATGCATCCATCCTGGAGAATCAAGCACTCAATGATAAGTTTAAATGCTACATTGACAAGCATTTAAACTAGCAAAGGGGTGGCAGGCCAGCAAGGATGGTACCTACTTGCTCACCCCCCACAGCTAGTAATGGAACCAGTGAACCAGAGGAGTGGCTATCTCTGCAAAGCAGTGTGCAAAAGTTGGAGATTAGTGTCCAAAAGGTGGATAAGCAGAAAAGGGGCAAAATTCAGCAGAAGGGCAGACAGCAAGGAGAACCAGGGATAAATGACAACCAAGGAAGGGACTGGAGTAGAACAGTGAAGCAGTCTAGGGAGGTCAAATCATGGAAAGCCATGTGTGCAAATGCCAGGAGCCTTAGCAACAAGATGGAAGATCTGAGGCTGTCATGGTACAGTCAGACCTGGACATTGTGGCCATCACTGAAACCTGGTGTAATGATAACCATGACTGGGAGATGGCCATACCTGGCTACAACATATTCAGAAGAGACAGAGCAGGTAGGAGGGAGGGAGGAGTGGCACTGTATGTGAAAAATGACATAAGGGCACACAGATCCAGGAGGAACAAATGGGAGAGATACTGTGGTTAAGCTGGAAAGGAAAATGGGGCCAGCCATCCGCACAGGTGTGGTCTATAGACCACCAGCCCAGGAAGGAAGAAACAGATAGGGAGCTGATGCTAGCCATCCAAAGGATGGCAGACAAGGTGAGGTAGTACTGGTTGGAGACTTCAATATACCAGACGTGGACTGGAGCATCCCAGCAGCAGCATCAACTAGGAGCAGATTTATCCTGGACTCCCTTCAGGGTGCCTTCCTCAAGCAACTGGTCATGGAACCAACTCGGCAGAAGGCAATACTGGACCTTGTGCTCACAAACAGGGACAGTGTGATGGGGTAACAGTGGGGGAGCACCTGGGTAACAGTGACCACCAGTCATTGTGGTTTGAAATCACAGAAAGAGCAGAACCAAACCACACAAAAACACGATCCTGGATTTTAGGGGCAGACTTTGGGAAAATGGGGAGATGCTTGAAAGAGGCATTAAGGGAATGGGACAGGAATCAGGATTGAGGAACAGTGGGCAGTATTTAAAATGGGGATTATAAGAGCAACAGAATTATGCATTAAGCAGGTTAGCAAGAGGAAAAGAAAGAGGAGACCATTATGGTTTTCCAAAGAGGTAGCAAAGAAAGTGAAAGCCAAAAAGATTGCATTCAGGCAATACAAAAAGACACAGGCGGAAGGGGATAGGGAGAAGTACCAGGAGAAACAAAGGGAGGCAGGGAAGTCAGTAAGGGAAGCCAAAGCTCAGACAGAAGAACACATTGCAAAATCAGTGGTTAAAGGGGACAAAACCTTTTACAGGTACATAAGTGAAAAAAGAAGGACAAAGGAGGATAGTGAGACTGAAGGGGAGGATGGGAGCGCGTGGAGGATGACAACAGTAAAGCTGACACATTGAACAGGTATTTCTGCTCAGTTTTACTAAGGAAGAGGGGGTAATGGGTCTGAAGGGGTACAAGGGTGAGAATGGTGCAGAAATGGACACAAGTCCCTTTACGAGAAAGGGTCCTGAAGGAACTGGAAGTAATAAGAGCTGATAAAGCAATGGGGCCAGATGGGGTGCACCCAGGGTCCTTAAAGAACTAAGAGAGTGGTGGCTGAACCTCTGGCTATCCTGTTCAGCCAATCACTGGAAACAGGGAGGTACCAAAGACTGGAGGACAACAGATGTAGTCCCCTTATACAAAAGTGGGAACAAAGAGGAAGCAGGGAACTGCAGACCAGTCAGCCTCACCTCGGTAGTGGGAAAGATCATGGAAGCACTACTGAAGGAGAGATTGGTGGAACATCTGGTTGTCAATGGACTACAGGACCCAAGGCAGCATGGTTTCACCAGGGGGAGGTCATGTCAGACCAACCTCATTGAATTTTTTGACTGGATGACTAGGGAGGTGGATCAGGGGAGGGCAGTGGACATGGCCTATCTGGACTTCAGCAAGGCCTTTGACACTGTGCCACATAGAAGACTATTACACAAACTGGGGAATATGGGTGTGGGCAGGACAGTAGTGTGGTGGGTAGGTAACTGGCTGGGTGGCAGGACACAGAGGGTGGTGGTAAATGGCTGTCACTCCACAGAGGGAAGAGTGACCAGTGGGTACCACAGGGATCAGTGCTGGGACGGTCCTATTCAACATCTTCATCAGTGACATTGCACAGGATATAGAAGGCAGAATTTCACTGTTCGCTGATGACACAAAGCTCTGTAACAGAGTAGACACACCAGAGGGTGTAGACAGAATGAGAAGGGACCTGCAGAAACTTGAAGAATGGTCAAGGGTTTGGCAGTTGAAATTCAATGCAAAGAAGTGCAAGATAATGCATATGGGGCACAAAACCCTGGCACAATATATCAGTTGGGGGTGAGGATATAGCATGCACCAAGCAGGAAAGGGATCTTGGGGTTGTCATCTCTGATGACCTCAAGGTGGAAACAGTGTGACAAGGCATCAGGTAAAGCAAATAGGATGCTGGGATGTGATAGGCAGGGGCATCACCAGCAGGAAAAGGAGGTCATAATTCCGCTATACAAGACACTAGTGAGGCCCCACCTGGAGTACAGTGTACAGTTCTGGAGACCATACCTACGTAAGGACATAGACAGGGTAGAGAAGGTTCAGAGGAGGGCAACAAAGATGGTGCATGGGTTGCATCACAAGTCCTATGAAGACAGGTTGAAGGAACTGAACATGTACTCCCTGGAGGAGAGGAGGAGAGAGGAATATGATAGAGACATACAAGTATCTTACAGGGAGGAAAGGGTGCAGGAAAACACTATTTTAAGCAAAAAGATGTTTCAGGACTAGAGGCATGGGATGAAGTTGGAGGGAGACGATTCAGAGGAAACATGAGAAAGAATTTCTTCACAGAGCGGTGGTGGACAAGTGGAACACCCTGCCAGAGGAAGTGGTGGGGCTGAAACAATCACGGGATTTAAGAATGCATGGGATAGACATAAAGGAATTCTAGAGGTGGGGGAGGGAAATAGACTTCTAGGAAAACAAACTGAACTTACAAGCTCAAATGGGCAGACTAGGTGGGCCATAGGCCCTTATCTGCCGACACTGTCTATGTATCTATGTATCTATGTATCTATGTAAGAGAAAGAAAGAGTGAGTAAAGGGAAGAAGAAGAAACAGATGAAGAGAAAGAAAGAAAGAAAGAAAGAAAGAAAGAAAGAAAGAAAGAAAGAAAGAAAGAAAGAAAGAAAGAAAGAGGGAGGGAGAGAAGGAAGGAAGGAAGGAAGGAAGGATGGATGGACGGACACTGGGCCTGAAGGAGTTCATTGTAGAACAATGTTCCTTATGTGCCTTACTATTTTCAATTTACTTTCTCAACAGTTTTCTAATTTTATTAAGCCAGCTAAGCCATAACTTTCTGAAATGTTTAAGGGTGATAATGAATGACCTGAAAAAGTACAAATCTTTTGCCCATATGGTATTCAGTTCTGTTCTGTTACACAGCACTACCCTTCAGCAAAGCACTGCCAAAAACTCAGCAGAAGTCCAGCAGTGGGTGAATAACTTGACTACAACAGAATAAAAATGTAATTATGCCAAGCCCTTTTGGGGTAAAATTAGCTTCTTCTGCAGAAGGAAGCGTACAGTTGCCACGTTGGAGTTCACTGGCTTACAAATTGAAGACATTACATTCCAATTATACATGTTAACTATGAAAATTACATCAACTAAAAAGTGGCTTTGACAAACGACCTCAATGTAATGGATTTTTCCAAGGTTATACTGTGAAGCAGCGGAGTTCAGTTTTCCATGATAAAAAAACGCCTTGTATTTTAGACTAACATGATAAGTAATTATGTTAGAGGATTGACAACAAGCGATGGACCACGAGATGCCTTTGAAGAAAATGTAGTATCTCATCTTTGGGAGGGGTTCCTTGTCTAACCTTGATGAAATTTCAGACTGCACATTAGTTCCTAATATCTGAATATTTTAAAACCCAGGGTGTCAGCAACATTTAAATGGCATAGAAATTAGGGCTGTGCACAGGGCTGATTGTTTTAGGAACAGAAACATAGAATGTTTCAGCAGAAAAGGGCGGGTAGACCCCTCTACTCTGCCCTATTGTCCTGGCCTAACATTGCATCATGGACTCTATTTGGTCACAGGTGACCCTCCCTCCTCCCTTACCTCTCTTTATTATATCCATGTGCCTATCCCGCCGCACATGCTTGAAGCTCCCCACTCACTTTATCCCCACCACTTCTTCTGGCAGGCTACTCAGGTGTCCACCAACCTTTCTGAGAAGATGTATTTTCTCACATCCCATTTAAACTCCACCCCTTTCAAGCTTCATGGTATGCCCCCATGTTCAGGTGCTCCTCCTCCTATTTAAGTGACTTTCTTCCTGCACCTTGTTCACCCCCATGAGGAACTTATAGGTCTCAGTCATGACCAGTCTCGTTCTCATCTAGCGAGCACATGTTGAGCTAATGCAGTCTCTCCTCATACAGTTTTTCATGCAGCCCTGCCCACCATTTTTGTAGCCCTCCTCTGGACAGCTTTCACCCTGTCAGTGTCCTTGTGGAGGTGCAGTATCCAGAACTGGACATGGTACTCCAGGTGTAGTCTCATAAGTGAGTGATGCAGGGGCAGCACCACCTCACTTCTACTGCTGGGTGGACTTCTCTAGAAGCAGAGACATCCTAGACTCCCTGCAGGGGCCATTCCTCAAGCAACTAGTCAGTGAACCCACTCATGATGGAGCAAAACTGGACCTGGTGCTCTTTAACAGGGACAGTGTTGCAGACGTCAAGGTGGAAGGCCACCTGGGGACCAGTGATCACTGTACAGTGTGGTTCAATACAAGGACATCTGTATAATAAAACTCCACAAGGACAAAGGTCCTGAACTTCAGGAGGGCAGATTTTATAAAGATGGGTGAATGCCACAGGGATGACCTGGCAGGGGGTATGGCTTAGGTGGGGTAGAAGAACTGTGGACAAAGCTAAAAGGGGGCATAGTGAAGGCAACAAACCTCAAATCAAGCAAGTGAGCAAAACAAGAGGGGAAAGAGACCACTATGGTTCTCGAAAGAGGTGTCTGAAAAGGTAAAGGCTAAAAGAGTAACATTCAGAAGGTATAAGGAGACACAGAGGGATGATGATAGGGAGGTGTAGCGGGGAAAACAGAGGGAAGCAGGGAAAGCAGTAAGGAGCACGAAGGCACGTACTGAATAGAGACTAGCCCAGGTGGTAGCAAAAGGGGACAAGACATTTTTCAGGTATGTAAATGAAAAGAGAAAGCCCAGGGGAGGGACTGAAAGGTTAAAAAGGGAAGGGGGGGCTGTGTGGAGGGGGACCAGGAAAAAGCAGATATACGGAACAAATGCTTTTTTCAGTGTTCACAGAAGAAGGAGGAGTGAAGGTGCCACTCAAAAGTAACAGAGGCGAGGGAGGGAGGCAGGGAGGGAGGGAGTCACTAGTGCTTTTTTGGAGGAGAGAGTGCCAAAGGGACTCACTACTCTGAAAGTGGACAAAATGATTGGGCCAGACAGGCTGCATCCAAGGGTACTGAGGAAGCTCAGGGAGGTACTGGCTGCACTTCTGACAGTCCTGTTTAACAGCTCACTGGAAACAGGAGTGGTTCTAGAGGACTGGAGGAGGGCAGATTTAGTCCCACTTCACAAAAGTGGTAGCAGGGAGGAGGCTGGCAATTATAGGCCAGACAGCCTGATGCTGGTGGTGGGAAAGTTAATGGAATCACTGCTGAAGGAAAGGACTGTGGAATATCTTGAATGCAGTGGGTTACAAGACTCAAGTAGCATGGATTTACGGGGGGTGGAGGTCATGGCAAATGAATCTGATAGATTTCTTTCACTGGGTGACCAAGGAATTAGATCAGGGTGAAGCAGCGGACATGGCCTACCAAGAGTTCAGTAAGGCGTCCAACACCATTCCACATAGGAGACTAGTAAACAAGCTGGGTAGCTTACGAGTGGATCCAAAGCTGGTAAACTGGGTATGAAATTTGTTAGAGAATAGGTAGCAGAGGGTGGTGGTAAATAGAGTTCACTATGAGGAAGGGATGGTGACCAGTGGGGTGCCTCAGGGATCAGTGCTAGGATCGATCCTCTTTAATGCCTTTATAAGTGACATTGCAGAGTAGCTGGAAGCGAAGGTCTGCCTCTTTGTGGATGACACCAAAATCTGCAATAGGGTGGACATTCTGGGGGGGAGGGTGGAAAGGATGAGAAGAGACCTGAGAAAACTTGAGGAGTCGCCAAGGGTATAGCAGCTAGGTTCAATGTGAAAAAGTGCAAAATACTGCACTTTGGGCACAGAAACCAAGAGGCAAAGTACAAAATGGGTGCAATGGTATTGATGGCCTTCAAGCAGGAAAGAGACCCGGGGGTAATTCTATCCAATGACCTAAAGGTGGCCAGGCAATGTGACAAAGCCATTGGAAGGGTAGCGGGATGCTGGTGTGCATAGGGAGGGGTATCACCAGCAGAAACAGGGAGGTGGTGTTGCCTCTGTATTGATCACTGGTAAGATACCATCTACAGTACTGCATCCAGTTCTGGAGACTACATCTTCAGAGGGACATAGAAAGAGAGGAGGTGGTCCAGAGGAGGGCAATTAAAGTGGTGCAGGGTCTGCATCAAACACCCTACAAGGAGAGACTGAAGGACTTCAATATGTACTCCCTGGAAGAGAAGAGGGAGTGGAGGGGGGATATAACATATATCTTTAAATACCTACTGGGAGTAAGTAAGGTACAGGAGGGAAATATTTTTCAGAAAAAAAGGTGCTAAGAATAAGGGGATATGTTATGAAGTGGAAGGGGATCGATTCAGAACAGATGTGAGGAAGTACTTTTTCACAGACAGAGTGATGCATTCCTGGAACAGCCTTCCAGCAGAGGTGGTGGGGGTGAACATAGTGGTGGGGTTCAAAAATGCATGGGACAGGCACAAGGGGATCATAGTGGAAAGGAAGCGGGGAGGAAGAAACAGCCAGAGATCAAGTAGGGTCTGCAGTGGTACTGTAGGTAGGGAAAAATGTGCAGACTGGGTGGTCCAAGCAGTCCTTATCTGCCATCAAATGTTGTTTCTATGTGAAGCATACCTATGTTTATCTACCCCTGTCCCCTTCCTTTCCCATTTTCTTCCCTGACCCACCCCCACTTCTTCACACAAAGCTGTTGACAACAATGTTCTACAACAGTGTTTAAATGGATGTAATTCTGTGCACTAATTTTTGTATAGCTTCCTAAAAATCAATTGTGCAATGAAGCACAGTAATACTAAAGTGAAATATACCAGTTTCTAAACCTCTGAGCGAAAAAATGGACATTCTGTGGTTTAGTCTACCTTCAGCATAATCACTAGAGTAATGTTGTTATCGCTAATGTTAGAAATAATTGGCTTGAGACCCAGTCCAGCAGTATGGATGTATGAGGCACTGAGCACCTCATCTCCTACCACACTGTCGACTCGGGTTCTGTAATGGACGTGGGTCACTCAGGAGCTGGGCAGGAGAGGAGAGATTGAACATCTGTAGGACTGCTCTCCTCCCTCGGGGAGAGGTGTTGTTGTGACTCGCTGCTTCACTGCCACCTGGTGGAATCCGAGAAGTAGCACAGGTGAGTCAGACTGTAGGTGGGAGAGACCCCACATACAGAGTGCTGGGGGCATCTCCTTGGGGGCGGAGCTCACACACTGTGCTCACTGCTTGTCCATGGGCCCAGAGGAGAAAAAGAGAAAAAACAGGATGGGCTCCATGAAGACCTGCCCACTATACTGTAACATGCTCTGCTGCTCCAGGTCTGGGATGGATCTGGTGTGTCCCAGAGTGGGGATGACTACCCTCCCTCCCTCCTTGGCCTTGCCATGGGGAGAATCCATGGAGAAGAAGTGCCCAATCTGAGAGGGGGTAAGGGACAGCTGTAGCAAGCTGGAAAAGGTCTGAGAAAGCCACCAGTCCTGCCAAGGCAGATAAAACATCTATATAGAAAAAAAGAAATACTTGACTTTACCCGTAGATGTTCTGTTTGGGCAACATTTTTATCTTGACCATAGCAATATAATGTACTCTGTTCAGGATGCTATGATAGGTAATGATCACTGGATATTACTTATCCGTTGTCGAAGCCCTGAAGAAGATGAAACATCTGGAGTTTTGCATCTTGATGCTGCTCCCACGTTCTGTGCTGGAGATCACATTTTAATAACAAACTGGTCAGAGCCAATACAGCTCTGGAGAGCTTTTAGGAGTGGAGAAAATTGAAAAGAATATGCGGTGCACTCGCTGCACTGGAGTCAGCTGCAAGTAATACTGCAGTGATTACAGTACTGCACATGTGTGATACGTGCGCATGCGCTCTTTGCCCCGGAGTCAGCTGTGCGCAACATGGCGGCACTGACATGACTACATATGTGCAATATGCATGCGCAGTTTAAATCAGCGCTGTCATGTTGCACACAGCAGCTGTCATTTCCTCAACTGCAGAAGGGAAAAGTAGTGCGCTGGGAAGGGGGTGTGTTTATGTGGCCTACGGAGGGGAAGGGCTGCATAAACAGAATCACTGGAAACTATGCCGGAGCACCGTGGCAGTACACCAGACAGCGTTCCGGTCACGTTCTTCAACAGTGCACTTCTACAGATCTAGTGATGGCATAACATCTGTGGAGCTTGGCCCACACAGCCATAAAAATTAGACAGGAGGAGACTATTAACAAACTAGAGCGATCTGGTCTGGGACTTGCTTGTCATCACAGTCACTTTCTCATTCTTTTCTAAGCAGTAATTTTTGGTAAATGTGCCTTAACCATATTGATCTCAGTGCTGGTAGACTACTATTGGTTTCCCCCTGATTGTAGTAGGTGGGGGGAGTAGTAGTCTTGAAGTGGTAGCTGGCTGACTGGCTGCCCTGTGCTCTGGCTTGGTGTCGTTTTTGTGTTCCTGGCTTCTTCTTCCTTACTTAACTAAGAGACATTCACAGTGGTGCCTGTGCCTGTTGAGAAATACAAATCACTACTCGTAATAACTTATACACAGAGTTAGTATTACTTTCTTAAATGTCAGAAACAGAAGAGTGATTAGAGAGCATTCTGGGAGTTACCTGCCTTTTGGCAAAACAGTCCCACAGACAGTATGTGGTGGGTAGCTGTCCGAGTTTCATGCTTTACAGTGGTGCTTTAAGTACTAAGCCAGAAGGGCTGGTCAGAGTTTTGTGAGTTGCCTGCCTTTGGACAAAATTATCATCATCATCATCATCATCATCTTAGCGGTCGGTAGCAGTTGTACATATTACAGGACTGGCACTTCCAGTAAGCTCTTCCACAGTCATATCGTTCACTCCTTCTCATCTCATTTCACTAAGCATGCCATTTATTATTACTAAATAGTGTTTAATTGTTTTTATTTTCTACAGATATGCTGATTAAAAGAAGTTTAAAATGAGTTTTTAACATACAGTTACCATAAAACAATAAAGGGTATAAAAGGTTTGGATAAGGATCTGAACCTTTGTTTGCTTATCAGAACCTTTTGGAACCTCAGAACCTTTTGAGGTTCTCCTTATTCCTTGGCCACCTTGGGAAAATAGGTGGCAGTAATGATTGCATGACTTACGACAAGGTAACAACTGGCTAACAATAGCAAGACTACAAGTTGGGGCTACTACGCACCTGCCAAAGGTGTGTCTCTCGCCATCCCAAAAAGGCTTCACCCATGATGCAAGCCTTAACCTGCTCTGCTTTCACAATTTATTTTTTTTACTGAACTACACAAAACAAAAATGGCCTTGTAGTTGCATAGGAAAAGGCTGGTGACACTGTAGATAGGAGGCTATGACGCGACTACCAAAGGGCTGCCCCTCCCTCCAAAATGGGTTCAGATGTGACACGAACCTTTACTGGCTCTGCTTTCACAGTTTGTTTTTTATTGGACTGCACAGAACGAAAATGGTCCTCTGCTTGTGTGGGAAATGACTGATGATGCTGTCGACAGGGGGTACTATGCAACTGCCAAAGGGCTGTCCCTATCCCCAAAAAGTGTTCACACTTGAAATAATCCTTTACTGGCTCTCCTTTCACAGTATTTTTTTTTGTTTGTTTGTTTATTAGAGTACACAAAACGAAAATGGTCCTGTACTTCTGTGGGAAGTGGCTGGTGATGCTAAAGATGGGGGCTACTATGCAACTGCCAAAGGGACACCACTCCCCCACAAAAAAAGGCTTCACATATGATGCAAGCCTTTACTGGCTCTGCTTTTGCAAGTTATTTAATGGACAACACAACAAAAATGACTGCATATGTGGGAAATGGCTAGGAATGCTGCAGACAGGGGCTACAGTGCAACTGCCAATGGGCTATCCCTCCTCCCAAAACAGGGTTCACCCCATATACACACACACACACACACACACACACACACACACACACACACACACACAATCTGTTGTAAAATAAAATGCTAACTTTTTTCTTCTTTTTTAGGTCTTTTTCTGTAAAATGGTATTATCTATTTTATTTTCTTGCTTAAAGCCTTTTCTTACTTTCTGTAAACATTTTCTTGTTAAAAAAAAACTTTATTTTTCTAGTTTTATTTTCTGCAGTCGTGCACTGCTGTTGTGCAGTGTAAAGGAAAGCCAATACCACTGTTTGTGATGTACACTTGAGTGCACACTGATAACACAGCCTCTAGTCCAAGCAGTCATCCCCGTCTCCCTTTTGCTGTTTTCACACTTTGTTTTTATACTTTTAAATGCTGTTCAAATTCTCTTCTGTTCTGGGCTTTTCTGCATGCTAGAAAGTGAATGCCCCCGATACACAGTCTCTGTGACATAGTCTCTCTTTTCTTTTTTCTCTATTCTTCTTTACTGTTCTTAATTTGCTTTCATAATCATTATTTTTCTCAAACTCTTTAATGTTCTTCTGCAAATCTGCAGACTGTAAGCATTCTGGCCTCTACCCCTCCCCCCAACACACTCAGTCTCCTCTCTAGTCAGTGTTTTATCTTTTCTTTGCTATTTTGCAAAGTTTTCATTTTTTTCTTTTTAGTTAAAAAAAACACATTTTTTTTTCTCCTCTTGTATTGTCTGTCCCCAGCTCCTCACTCCTTTCTTCGACCTGCTGAGTGCTGCAAAAGGTGAATGGCAGCAACCAGAAAATTCAGCTCCTTCATCACTGCTTAGTGAGCTGGAATGGTATTGAGGCATAGGTGCCAGATCCTATGGATGCAGGGGTGCTGCAGCTGCCCACTTTTGCCCATGAGCATTCAACGTACCTTTTGCTAGCAAACACTACCTTTTTGCCCTATGCCCTTTTGAACTTGAGCACCCCTACTTTTCCACATGTTCTGGCACCCATCTATCAAGGTTGGAGTCACATGGCTAAATATACTCCCCCGAGGAACCGTTTGACCTCTCTGCAGCCTCGTAAACCTGTCACATGACAGGCAATCAAGCTGGGAGGCTGGAGGAGATATAAAAATAAATGCATTGAGATCGGACCTGGCAAGATTCGGTTCAGATCTCGTGAAAGCCAAGCAGTGTGCATTCAGGCTGGCTCAGTTTTCTTCAGAGAGGTTCTGCGCATCACTATTTATAACTACTGCTTTAATATTTAACATACGATTCATCATGTTTGTTATCACGGAAAACAATGCTGAACCCAGATTTGTGAATAGGTCTCAATCTAAGCATTTGAATTTTTCCTTAAGCAATGAAGGAATTCAGTGAATCACCTCTTCTTCATTAGATGCACAATCAGACTACCTAGTAGTTTGGATTCTTGGTTTCACCTCAGCAGCTGAGTTTCGATTCCTGTTATGGGAAAGTGCTTGGATGGTAGTGTTGTTTTGAGAGCTCACTGAAGAATGAAAGAGGAGATCCCAGGTTTAAATCCCATCACAGCCACTCACTACTCATGTGGTCACATGTGAGTCATGTGATTTCCCTGTGCATCATTCCACTCAGAGGTAAAATGGGGTGACAGCAGGCTTCCTCTATAAAAAGAAATGTTGCTCCAGCCTGTTGGCACAGTGGCAGCACTACTGTTTGCAACGCTGGTGTCCCAAGGTCAGAAATGAACTCTGGTCATCAGGGACTGGCTGAAAGAAGGGGGTTGTAGCATCCAGTGGACAGCTCTTCTCCTTCAGTGGGGGAGGCATACTGGATCCACCACTTGGCTGCCACCTACTGAAGGATGGGTTGTAGCATGGCTGAAGCAGCTACAGCAAGGGAAGGTGGGACGTGACTGATGTCAGCATGACTCTCTACTGTATGGGTACATGCCCTCTGTGTGATTTATGGCTGCTTCCTAGATGAGAGAACAAAAAAGGGGGAAAATTGGTCATATGAATGCCTACCTGCCCTCCATGTCCATCTTGGACTCCTTTTCCTGACCACTGGAGGCACTTCCAGGCTTCGCCTCCTGTGTGGGTGGCTGGAAAGTGTGGGGAGGAATCTGCCAGGTTGTTGAAGTCAGATACAGCATTAGGGAGCAAGTCAAGGGGGCAATGAAGTAGTGTGTTGCATGTGGCTCGTGGTATCATAGTGGATCAAGAAAAGGGAGCCTCAAGGGACAGGAGGAGACACTGGCAGCAGATGGAAGGGTGTCCTAGCCAGAAGGCTAGGCAGCAGAAAGAGAACTGTAAAAATTAAAAAATAAAGAGATGTTGTATCTTAAGTGGGCTTATAAATAAATAAAAAACAAAACAAATACTACTCATATTATAAATCACTTAAGGGATTTCAGCCAATCAGTAATCAGAGACACAGGCCCTCTAATCCCGCATACAGTTGTTCTTTCATGCTTGGAATGTAAAACAGAGCGATACATGAGGCGGACGTGGGAGGGGGCCAGCACTAAATGTGCCTTTTAAATTAGACAAAAAAAAAAACAGACTGGAAAACTTATCATAAATCACTCAAGGCAACTTGAATGACTTTTAAGTTAACAGGTGCAGCAAGGGATGTCTTTTGTAGTTAACGAGATACCATCTAACTCTGGTTGGGAAAGACAGAGCTGCTCAGCTTTGCTTCCCAGTCCCCTTGTCTAAACGAAAAAGCCTGCTCAGGTTTTTCCAGTTGACTGCATGGAGGAGGTATAATGGGGGGAACCTCCTTCATGCGACCTGAAATGGTCCTATCTCCAATAGTAGCTGCAGGAGCTGCGGTCAAGTAGGTGCACCTTTAGGTCTTGTTTGAAGACTTTAAGGGAGGAGCTTTCTTGCACTTTATTGGGAAGGGCATTTCAGATGGTGGGGACTCCTATGGCGAAGGACCTAGACCCACTTTGGGTCCTTGCTTGGGGAGTATAGAGGAGAGTGCATTTAGATGACCTAAGAGTCTGGCTTAGTCATTAGCAAGTCTTTGAGACTCAGGGGGGCATTATTACTCTTAAATTTATAGGCTAGGGACAGAGCAGAGTATTCCATCCTACCATCAAGTGAGGGCCTGTTTAGGATTTGGAGGACTCTACAGTGATGATCTTTTAGGGCAGCCCTTGTAACAAAGTATCTGATAGTGTGGTATAGGGATTTAAGTTCATCCCGCTCTGTGCTCCTGACTGTGTGTAGGATAAGGAAGTCATAGAGTAGAGTGGGCCGGAGGGTACAGTTGGCAATTTTTAGCCATGATTCATTAAAGAGGTATGGGCTTAGCCTATACAGGAGCCCTATTTTTTGGTGCAAGGTCTTGGTGAGGCTTTCAACGTGGTCCTTAAAGCTGATATCATGGTCTAGGAGGATTCCCAGGTACTTGATAGAGCTGACAACCTCGATCTGGGATCCATCTGAGAAAGAGATTTTTAGCAAGTCATGTCTTTGGGGGCCTAGGCTTTTCAGTCCAAAGAGGATGGCTTTTGTTTTTTCCTGTTGAGGACCAGTTTGTTAGTAAGTAGCCAGTTCTCAAGCATGTGCAGGTCTCTTGAAGGCATAGTGCTCAGATTGTTGACATCATCTGAGCTGTGGTAAATAACCACATCATCAGCATATAGCAATAGTTTAGCTTCACTGCGATTGTTTGGCAACTCATTGACATAGAGTGAAAATAACAGTGGGCCCAATATTGATCCTTGTGGGACACCTTCATTGATGGGGCATTTGTCAGAGAGGGCTTCTTTCCATTAAATAAATTGTGGCCTGTCTGTTAGGTAATCTGAGAACCACAGTAGTGACAGATTGTCTAGATCTAAAAAGGTTAGCTTTGAGAGGAGTAGTTTGTGGTTTACAAGATCGAAGGCCATACTGGTACCCAGGGAGCATGATAGGGACACAGAGTTAGAACAGAGAATTAATTTCATTACTACACATACTACACAGTGGAAGGAGATTGGGGACATGACTCACTAAAGCCCGTTCTGAGAAAATAATCTGATACCTGGTTGGGATCCCCTGCTATTGGTAGTTTTCCCTGTGTCTGGTGCAAGTATTGTAGACATATGAAAAAAGTTAAAACCCTTACAAGCAAGACCTCAGGGAGAGAGTTCTGAATAAGACAGCTGATTATCTTTAATACAGCGGGCATAGTATCAAGGGCAGAACGTATATGCAGGGCTCACTATGTAGGGAAAACTATATGCCCATTAAAGCAGAGAATAGGTGAACATATTAGAATCATAGAACACAAGAATGTGCAAAGTATAATAACGCCCCATATTTAATTTATTCAAGGTCGGGGAATGCATTGCTGGTCTTTTTTGAGCATTGAAAAAGTTTCACTTGGTCCACGTGGAGGAAATTTGGATGCAGCTTTACTTAATCACTAAATTCTACTAATCACTAATTCACTAAAAAAATACCACCAACAGCTTGATCTGGTTCAAGGTCAGTTGGCATTCATTTGTATCCCCCTCCCACAGGTCATGCCTGAAAATAGGCAGAATTTGTCTAGTGCATCTACCCGGTCAACAAAAACTAAATAATAAAATAAATAAAAATTAATCAAGCCCTGAATATCATGATATCAGGGCAGAAAGGGGGTTAGGGTGCACTCGGCTGGAAGTGAGGAGGTCAAGAAAATTTATTACTGTACTCTACAAAGACCGTGCCAAAAGAATGCAACACGTATGGCAAGCAGAGAAACACCAGGTTGGCATAGCTGCTGAATTCTTTGGTGCGGTCTTATACTGCACAAGTTAAATTGTGTCAATATTCATTTTTGAGTGGGGGATTGTGAGAAATGTCAGATGTTGTCAATTCTGATCCACCTTTTTTCCTCCCTTGACAACAAAACTGCTGCTTTAAGAATATGGGCCCAGTAGACAATTATGATACATCGTATTTTCAATATACCACAACGTTTTACACCCCGTGGGTACTGTCCCACATAGGAAAACTGACCTTCTCACTCCTCTCTGAGTACAGACCAACCCCCCTTTTTGTGTTGATAAATTTCTCCCCAGTCTGCTACTTGCTTAGTGGCAATGAATTTATGTAGCATTTTTTTTAATTCTGCATATCTATGCAGTCACATAAAATGCCTACTGACATCCTTTGTAAGCATCCCTTTATCAGTTTCTTCATATTTCCTCCAGTGTTTACATTTACTGCAGCAGTAAAGAGAATGTGTTCAGTACTAAAAATAAAAACAGATTTGCTTGTGGGCTTTCTGTTTAGATATCACTGTTAAGGAGAAGCCGCATTTTTAAAACAGGAATACCTGGAAGGATCTAACAGATAATATCCACATTTTTTTGTTTTCTAGTAGCTGTTACCATCTTCCCTCTGTAGAACAGCAGGCTGAGATGGGGCATGATCTCAGTCTCAGTCTTCCCATACTCAGGGGTATTGACAGGATTGAACATATGGATATGCTCTCCAGCAGGACACAGGGACATTCTCTGAAGGTCACAGATGGTAAGTTTAGGGGTAACATTAAGAAGCATATTTTGTCCCAGAGGGTGGTAGCCTTCTAAAATGACCTGCCAATAGAGACTATGGACATGAAGACAGTAGAGCAGTCCCCAATGTTGCCCATCCCTTAGCTTTTACCAGCACTGAATCCATCAGTGTGAGAACCCAGCACTGTCCCTGTCCCACACTGCACCTACCCATGTGGATAAACAGAGAGCTTCAGCCTCTAGTGCTGTCAGTCTGCCACCTTTCATCAGCATGAAAGCTATCACAGTGCAGAACCCCTGGACTGTCTGTTCCACACTACATCTGCCCCTGTGGATTTATAGAGGGCTTCAGTTTCCAGTGGTGCCAGTCCCTTACTGTTCACCAGTCACACACTGTACCTGACACTGTAGATAGATAAACAAAAGGCTTTAGTCCCCAGTGTTGGCTGTCCCTCACCATTCACCAGGAGTAAATGCAGACAGTGTGGAAACCAAGCAATGTTCCTTCCCCCACACTGTAGCTGTCTCTGTGGATTACCAGAGGGTTTAAAGCTCAAGAGGTGCAAGTCCCTCACTTTTTACTAACACTAAATCCATCATAGTGTAGGTAAGTTTGCACACAGCCTGCTCCACATAGTACCTGTGGATAAACTGAGGGCTTTATCCCTCACTTTTTACCAGCACTAAATCCATCACAGTGTAGGTAAGTTTGCACACAACCTGCCCCACATAGTACCTGTAGATAAACTGAGGGCTTTATCCCTCACTTTTTCCCAGCACTAAATTCATCACAGTGGGTGGGTGGGGGAAGCCTGCACTGTACCTGTCATTGTGGATAAACAAAGAGCTTTAGTTTACTGTCTGTGCTGTACCTTTGATGAGCATTAAATGCATCAGAGTGGAAAAGCCAGCAGTGAACCCAATTATGTGGATAAACAGAGGTGTTGTAAGCCCCCACCTTTCACTAGCACTGGATAGCAAAACTTGAATAGAAAAAAATATAAAACTACAGAAGAAAATTGTCTCAAAGCCCAATAAATGCCCATAGGAACAAGGGTTAAAACTTAGTTCTGTCTGTAAGGGGGAAGGAGTGGTAGAGCTTTTGCAGGAGAAAGAGTTGTCAGGAACATCTGACAGAGTTCTGCAAAGACAGACACACACACACATTCTTCAGTGCCAATTTGTACACATTTCTTTTATACTGCAGTGAGTTTCCAGTTTGCAAATGCATTCTTTTTTCTTACAACATAAAAAATACACAGCATTCCTCCGCAGTACTGAGAGTCTTGGTTTTGAATTACAGGGGCAAAGCTATAGCGGGACTGTCTGTAATCTGACACTGTAGTCTGCTTAATGAGACACTGAGAGCTTCAGAGTTTCAATAAGGGAAACTTACTTGTATGCTTCTTTTCAGCCATAAAAAAAGTAATTTGCAACTCCTCTGAAGTTTCCTAGAAGCTTGCTGTGTCCTCTGTTGGAAATGATGTCAGAAAGAGAAAAACAAGCTGAAAAAAAAGTGTTGGAACTGGTCTATTCAACAGAGAGAAGGGAGTATTTCATTCAACTGGCATAATGATTTGCAATTGTGGAAGGACACAATGAAAACTCAGCAAATTTGTGCTTCGGTATTCCATTTTTCCAGCTACAACAAGATGGCTTCAGACTCCGCCCACAGCCATAAAAAGAAGAAATTGCATGAGAGACATTGTGAGAGCATACTTCTTTCTTTGGATGTGGTGAGTGCTGGGATTGTTTTGTAATTGTGGAGGGGGGGAGAGGGGGGAGAGAGAGCGAGACAGAGAGAGAGAGAGAGAGAGAGAGAGGAGGGCAGACTCCACTAATGAGCTGGCTGATCACATTCAAAGCCGAAAGCACTAGGGACAGGAGGGAAGGGGACAAACTGGAGCACGAGGGTGAGAGGGATCCACATGGGATAGATCAAGGTACCAGCAGCAGCCTCCGCAGTCCCACTTCCAAGACTTGTGATCCTACCTTGTAGTCTGCACTGAATGATAGATTGGTACAGTCTAATGTGATGGCTGGGGCACTCTGTGCAGGAAAAGCAGATTTGGTACGGCTCTACTGTTGCAACACTGCAGCTCTGGCACTTGTTTCAGGTAGACCAACCGAATCTCTCAGGCACTGAAATTAACTGCTAGAAACAGCTGGTGAGCTGCATCTACTCATGGACTCCAGATGAGCCTCCCTTCTCCTTGTGGCAACAGGCAGTGGGCTGCTTCCTGCTCAGCTGCTAGTTGGTCAAAGAAAGAGGAAGGAGGGAGAGACACAAAGCACTGCCTGCCATCCATCAGGGACAGAGAAAGTGGTGGTGGGACTGTGTCAGACTCTGTGCTGCATGTGTAGTGTCCATGGGACCCCTGAGTGGTGCTAGAGCCAGCAACGACAAAGGCTGCCCTCTATTGCTGCTGCAAAACCCTGGGCAGTGTGTTTGTGTTGTGATCTGGGGAAAGGGACTTTTTTGTACTGTGGGGGGTTGCGATAGAAGTATATCTGGGCATGGGAAGGGGAGACAGAAGGAGACAGAGGGAGAAAGCAGACTAATTCCTCCAGTGTATGTGCTCCAATTCCACTGACTGGGCAGAGCACAGAGCAAACAACTATAATCCGTTAGCCCCTTTTTCCTCTCCTCATCCCATTTGCTATGCAGCCATAAAAACAGCATTTTATTGTAAGCCACCCCCTCCCAGGAGTTATGTTAATGGTCAGTTAATCACCTCAAGAGGCATGTGGCACTGGTTACATCCCTAGAGGGTGATTAAAAGACCATTAAAAATTCCCCCTGGGCATGCCTCATTGTTTAATTGGTGGGCAGTATGAAAAACAAATTCACACATATTTTCATCAAAGCACTTGAATACCCACACTAGCTCTGTCTTAATTTCTCTCTAGCAGTCATTTTGGCCTGATTGTTCTCTCAGGGCAGTCACTGCCCTCACAGCACTGTGACTTTATTCAGATTTAAGATCTTCATTTGTTGTTGAGGAAACTTTGTAGTCCCTCTTTAATATATTACCTTGACAGATCAGTTCTTGTGCGCACTTCACAAATGCACTGGACTGTGTACCAGCTCTACAAAAATGTATTAAAAAAGGAAGCAAAGCTTTTTTACACGCAATTCTAAATACCATTACAAAAAAGAAAATGTCAGGGATGGCATTAGTCAAAGTCAAGTCAAAGTGAGACAAAGTCACAAATGCTTTATTGGTTAACTCGGTGAAAGTCATTACAAGCAAGTATAAATGCATACAGTACCATTGGTTAAAAAGTCCATTATATGTACAATGAGACTTGGCAGTACATGATTAGAATAAGTTCAGCACAAAAGGACACTCATTTAGGAGTGAACACATTTTATTAGATAAGTTTGCAATTTTTATTTTCAGGTATTCTGAGGGGGGCCGGGGTTGGTTGCTATATACAAAATGTGCTAGGAAACTGCAAAGTACTTCACACACCTGACAACTCCACAACAGCAAATGGAAAATATTTGTATCTCCGGGTGGAGCAGCACCAATTCTACTATTCTTACTACCAAAACACCTGCAATGTGGTAAGATAAGATGGATATTGTTTTCACTAATTAGAGTAAGTAAACTAAGTAAACATTTAGCTAATTTTTTTTATATAGCATTGTTCTGGCAAACATGAACAGCACTTTACAGAAAACAATAAGGCACATCTGGGTGTGGGTCAGCAGAGGACTTACCCATGCCTTGAGTGGTGTTGGGGTAAGGCAAAGCTGAGTGCCTTAAACCACCCATGAAGTGGAACACTCTCATAGTAACCCACATACTGGATTGTCTTATTATTATTATAAAATGAATCCCAACTTCAAAAAGTTTCAAAAAGACAAAAAAAGTGGAAAACTATCCTTTCATGAAAACAAAAAACAGAAAAATTAAAGATTCCAGACTGTGGGCCCCACTGAGATTTACTCACGACTTTCTAATTCTCATTGACCAATCAGACTGCAGTGTTCAAATGAACCATTTTATAAAAATATTAATATGTCTCCCAAAATATTGCATAGCTCATTACAATCCCATAGAAGGGAAATTTCATTCACTTTCTTTTACAAATAGCAATAGAGCTGTCAGAATGCACGTCTACTGGAAGAGGGTTCCCAAGTTTTAATGCATACTACAGACAGAGAAAGGCTGATCTCACCATCTTTACTTCATTTTAGACTAGGAACAATGAGGAGGTCAGTTCCATTTGACCTCTAGGGGCAACCTGGGGAACACTGCCTCTAGAGGGTGGAGAGGATATGGCCTGAACCCATATCATTTAAGGCATTACAATCTAACAATAGCACTTTGAAACCAGTGCAAGACTTGGTTTGGAGCTAGTGGAGATTCCTTAACACAGGGCATTTTTTGTTGAAATACACAGAAACTTTGATGTCCATGTCAGAAAAAGGCCCAACAGCCCATTGCCCAATGCTGGACTTAGTCTCCAAGGGGCCCTGACTCTATTTCGACACCACATCCTTGGTTCACTCATCCCCTTTCCTCAATTACCCACCTTCCCATCTCTGGTTTACACTATTCCCTGTGCCTACCCCACCTGTGTTTGAAGCCAGTGACAGACTCTGTGCTACACACCTCTTCTGGAAACACATTCCACTTCTCCACAACCCTTTCTGTAAAGAAGAACTTCCTACATCCCCTCTCAAAGAGAACCATTGCCAGTGCTCAAAAAGATACACAGCAAGCTACCTTACCTGAGTTGGAGTCCTTACTTTGTACCCGGAACTTTATCAAATATGTCCTCCAAGGAAGGGAATGAAAGGAAACTAAATTTGCTCCTGAGGGGCTAGCTGCTTGACCCCTCCCACTTTCTTACTTACTGCTCCATCCCCATGTTCGGACATTTTCTGATGCCACTATATGGAGAGCAGGGGGCATGGCTCCATTCAGTGCTAAGGAGGATCTTTCTGAATGCTTGTGTTATGATTGCAACCCAGCATTCATTACAGATCGAAGCCAGGGTTCAACAACAGCCTTGTTTGTTGAACACTGGCTTCAATTTGCACTGGTTGCACCAGCAAAAACACATAAAAAAATCACTGTCTTCATGCGAAATGCCATTTTCATAAAACAAATAACGCAAAAAAGTACCATTTTCACACAAACATGGCAGGGTTTCATGCCAAAAGTGTGATTTTTCTGCAATTCTTTGTCCACAAAAATAGGTGATTATTTTTAGAGAATTTGGACCCATTTTCAAAAGGTTAGTGCTGCACAAACCAGTTGGGTACCATGCTAGTTTGGAACAGTGCCAGCTGCCGGGGGCTTGCCCATATCCAAAGGGCACCTATGTGTGGTACACCCCCGACAGTGCCATCATGCACAATATCGCGCTGCACTCCTGCAAATGATGGAGCCCGCATGCATATGCGGCACAGCACAATATTAAGAGTTTCAGAAGTACTAAACAGCCACCAGTGCAGGCACAGTTTAATGTTTCTGAAACCCAGCCCTTAACAGTGCACAGAGGGGGTGGGTGCCATGCACCCTGGCCATACACCATCATGATCTGGGGTCCCTGGTGGTCTAGTGGTCCCTCCCATGCCCTGGTTCTCTCACCCATAAAAAAGCAAGTAAGCCCTGGTGGTCTAGCAATCCCTCCCATGCCCCGATCACCACAGTGCTGCAAAGACAGTTATCATTGGTGGTCTAGCGGTTCCCGCTCCTGAATCCCAACCTGCCTGTAGTGTTCCCTGGTGGTCCAGTAGACTCCTCACCCCCCCAGCCCTGCAGGAACTGTTCCACCACCCCTCGCCCCCCCGTCCCAACCCAGAGAGTCATCGACTGGCACAGCCCTCTGCACACCACCACGGTTGGCTGGCACAAGAGCAGTCCAGCCTTGTTTCACGCAGCACCCCTGTGTGCACGCGTAGCCAACCAGCTCTAAATATGGGGCCTTTTGTGATTTTTGCTGAAATACTTCTGTAAAAGAGCATGAGGCAATGTCACCCAGGCCTAATCTGTAGTACCGTTCTTTACTGACGTAGCTCATCATGCATGGTTTTTACAATATAATATACACTGGGTGGTTTTGATTCAGTTTCCATTTTCTGTATGCCTATCTCAAGCTTTTATTTCACATCAGTGCTTCCTTAAGCTCTATGAAAAAGGTTGAGACATTAGACTCAGTTAAAAATTCTTTCCAAGGCCATCCCAATAGCAATGTGGTAGTGCTACCAGTTGCTATGCCAATGATCCAAGTTTGGGAAAGGACTCTGGTTGCTTGTAGGCCAGCTGGGGGAAGGAGGGAGGAAGGATTGAGCGTCCCAAGGACAGCTCTCCTTCCTCAGGGAGAGGGAATGCTACAGCCTGCTACTTGACTGCCACCTAGTGGAGGCCCATCAACTGCACAGCGGGGACACACAGAAGGAGAGAGGAGCAGCAGCTAGATGCCAGGCATGCATGCATGCTCATCACTGTATGCTGGAAGCCTTGGTGAGAAAACCAGGAGCTGGAAGAAAAAGTCCTGGCCTGCCATTGCAGCACTGCCCCCTGCAGGCCCAAGCACAACCAACATGGCAGGCCACCCAGCACCACTGTGGCCATGTGCAAGTGGTGGATTATCAGTAAATGCACGAGAAGGATGGTGATGGGACTGGGGGGTGCTGTTGAGTGAGACAACGGGTAAGAAAAGGCTTCCTTTAAATACAAAATCTCTCCATTCAGAGGAATGTGCACCCCATGAACCATTAAAGAAAATTATGAA
Organism: Neoceratodus forsteri; assembly: GCA_016271365.2. NCBI lineage: Eukaryota > Metazoa > Chordata > Ceratodontiformes > Ceratodontidae > Neoceratodus > Neoceratodus forsteri. Next base: position 963,891,163 of record CM028136.1, read on the forward strand.
GCATTTGTTGATCTTGGTTGCCTGCACTGGCTGTTTATACTCCTTGACAAGTTGAAGCCTATACTCAGCTTTGAGTTACAATGCAGGACTAGCTCTTGTTCCTTTGGAGGCCTGGCCGCTTCAGAGTTAGTCCATATTCCGGCCCTGAGAAACAGAACCTGCCATCTACTGCAGGAGTCTACCTTAAGCTTGGTGTTACTTATGTTAGAAAAAGTTTCTTGTTCATTGCTAACTTTTCTGAGATGAGTAAAGATAATGCCTTAATTTCCCTCTCCCTGCTGACATTCTCAAGGGCTGAAAAGTGTAATTAGTGATCAGAAGGAGCGTCCTCTTCAAAATATTTCTATTCAAGGATGTAATTTCTTTTTTTGAAAGCAATTCCTCCCCTTAGAGGATTTCAGGAAAAACGCAGCGTGGCCCACTGTAAATCCAGAATCCTTTTACATCCTGCTGCTTAATGCTTTGATACATTTCGAAAACTCATTCAAAGCTGGCAGAAGGACAGAGTGCTGCTGTGAAGAAGCTTCACGTCAGGCTGCAGCCCTGCTGCTACAGGTGGGCATCTAAGATGGATAGAAATAATAGTTCCTAGATTAGTTTCACTTCAATATTCTTCCTGTAACTGAACGGCAGTTGTCCGCTAAATTAAATTCTTTCCTATGAGATCTGAATGACTTTACTTTCCTGTATAAGCAGTGCAAGTCTATGGCAACTATTCCTTTGTAGGCCGCTCCTTTTCCCAGTAAAGTACAGAAATCTCTGTCGATCTGGGAGTCCTGATCATATAACAGCCCCTATACATAGGTCTAGGGTGCAGTGATGAACATGAACAGGAATGCACAGGAGCGCAATTCTGGTACCGTTTTTGCAGCAGGAACAGAGTTCCTGCACTTCTTCCCACTGATATTGGAACTGAAACTCTTACAACAGTAACAGAATGACAATTTCTTAGCCTGTGACCTGAGATCAGTGGATTCTATCACAAAATCTGACTTACACAACACTTCAATTCATCTTATACTTTAACATCTCTAACTGGGACTACCAGTATCTATACAGATGCATCTGGATTGAAAGAAACAGAAACATAGATGTTGGTGATAGAAAAAATGGGTCAACGGCCTACAGACTTCTAAGTTATCCTTCAGAGTAAGGATCTTCATTCTGCTTCTTATTTCTTGCTCACCATGTACTGCTAGGCTGTATGTTGAAAGCATGTTAGAGACGTCTCGGTGGCAGCAGGGCTGCCCCAGCTGACTGTATGTGCCTACTTAGAATGCTGTACATCTCCACTGTTTCAAACAGGTGCGTGCACTCACGAAAGCCTCCGGCTGCCCTTGTGCTTGATAGTAACTGTATGGTCAAAGGATACAAAGACTGTCATAAGAAGTATGTAAGAAAAATTGGATCAACTCCTTATTCTCTACTGTTTTTTCTTTATTTGTAATATCCACCACCCATAAATTGATGTTTCGTGGCCATGACCACTTCTTCCGAACATGGTGGCTACTGTCTACCAGTAGCATGGAGGATAGCTGCTGCTAAGAATCAAGCACAAGAACCCAGAAGGGGACATTAATCAAAGAAGAACTGAAATGGCCATGTAAGCTAGTGATCCAATAGTGGATACCATTTCAAGTGCTGATAAACAATGCAGCAAGCGCCTTCTAGACAGTAGCCAATGTGTCTGAAGAAGTGGCCATTGTCCACTAAATATCAATTTATGGGTGGTGGATGTTACAAATAAAGGAAAAACAATAAAGAATAAGGAGTCAGATCCAATTTTTCTCCCCTCATGCAGGAGGTACAGTTTGGAACACAGGGAAATAATAAACATTTGATGTTTTGAAATCTTGCCAGCATAGGACTGGAAAATAGGTGTTTTTTTGGTTTACAGGACATAGATGGCAAAAAAGTTTCATCTGCACAAGGTATTGCAGCAATTACTGTCTCTTACTGTGCCGATATGTTTGGTAACTCACAGCAGGTAGATCCTGACACTTTCTTATCAGAAAGATTGTGGCTGTACCCAAGAAGGTTCAGAAATCCCTAGTAGCCCCCATCAGTTTATGAGAAGTGCAGCAGACAATTATATGTAAGTCATTGGCCCTAAATACTGCTCCAGGGGAAGATGGTCTCCCGACAGAGTTATATAAGTGCTTTATAGAGAAATTAGGCCTGGCTCTGGTTGAGCTGTACAATGACATTTTGACCTTTCATTGCCCCTTCTATGTCATTGCCCCACTTGATTTTTTATTTTAAAAAGTATTTTAAAAAAGGGGACTGCTTTTTGTTACACAATTAGAGACCATCAGCCTACTTTTTTTTTATTTATATTTTTTGTACAAGTCCCCTGAGTCTTTGGCTGGCCTTCCAGCCAACCACTGCTGATCTGCTCCCATGGAGCCATAGTTTACCCTCTGGGCAGGGGCAAGGGGCAGCCAGCTATGCCCCCCCCCAACGCATCCATGCATCAGATGGGACCTAGGCAGTGGTGCAAAGGAGACCGGTCGGGGCTATGCTCAATTTTCCAGTTTCTGGGATCGGGATGAATGGCATGCAATGACACAATGGCAGAGCCCCACCTAGCATGTGCACAACTCCCAGTCTCAACCTCGGCCTCCTGGTAAGTCATCCCCGTGGTCACCCAGGGCACTATATCAGGAGGCACGGCCCCCCTCCCTCCCCCGGAGACAGAGAGTGTGCAATTGCCACTCAATCCATCTCCCCCCCAGTTGACCCTCCAACCTCCCGGGCTCATTCCCGAACCCAGGTCACTGACACCACAAGCAGTAGCTCCACCACTGCACCAGCAGGCCAGCCTTGACCACCAGCCTAATTGATGTGGATTTTAAGATCTTGTCTAAAATTCTGGTTGAACGACTAGGGCAAGCAGTGGTATGTGTCATCTCACCAAATGAGTCCTGTTCAGCCTCATGGCATTCCATATATGACAACCTCATCATTCTGAGGGAAGTTCTTGAATTGGGAAACATGGGATTTTTGGATGGTTATTTTTTTTTTTAAACTCAGTTTTATTTGAAATTAATACATTGTATATTCAAAAAAATTCTCATTCTAATACAGCATACGCATCCATCTTGCTATATAAAGCAGCTGCATCTGGATTTCTGTACTGATGCTAAGCCTCATACTAGTCATAGCTTGGGACAGGGGAAGAAAATAAAGACACAAGTGCTTTATTTGTTCTAAGTGCATTTCCTCCCTTACGAACTTCTGGATGTTTATATGGTTCATCACCCTACCTTCCTTTTTTTAATAATATGCCTGACTGAGTTAGAAAAGATATGGCAGAACATCAACTTTAACTTGATAACCAAGTATCACGCAATAAAAATGAACAACTTTAAACTTGACCACATGCACTATTTTATTGCTGTTCTCCATTTTCTTGCTGTATCTAATCTCACTGTCATGACTATAATACTGCATGTTAGGACCTTTAATTTGTTTTAGGACCTGTACACTGGGAATGCTACCTTCCCCTCCTTCTGCAGTTCTGGCACCTAATACACTATATATTTTTAAGACAAGGCCTGGATGGCTATGTTTTATCCTTTAGATCAAGAAAAAGCATTTGATAAGGTGCCCCAGATTTTATTGTTCAAAATACTTCAAGGTTATGGTATTCCTGCCACTTTCATACAATGGACTCAATGTTTCTATGGAAATGGCTTTAGTGTGCCCATTAATTAATGGATGGCATGGGAGTAGGCAAGAGATACACAGAGAGGTAAGGCAGGGATGTCCCCTTAGCCCCCTTCTATATGTATGTTGTGCTGACCCTTTGCTTCATACTATTCAGGACTGTAGGAGATAAAGTGGGTAGGTGTCCAGCATAATCATTCTGAACTGAAAGCTCTCGCTTATGTGGATGAAACGTCTGTTACTGCAGGATGCTTCAGCTGGGCCTTATTTGGACAGAGTGGCAGGAGCATTTTCCATAACCTCAGCTTCATTATCAACTGGTCAAAAAGTAAAGAGCTTGGGCTAAGGAAAAGTAAGGACACTTCGGTTGTCATTGTCCAAAATCCCAGTGTCAGGTTCTTCTTTAGAACTATTAAGTGTTGTCTTTGGGTGCACGGATATGGCACTCTCTAATTAGAAGAGTCGCTTACATGTTGCCTTCATACAGGTCCAACAATGCAAAAGTTGGACACTGGCCAAGAAGAAGTGAGTTTTCTTGGTTAAGTCCCTATTACTCCCTAAATTTTGTTATCTTAGTTATATCCCCTTCCCCCTTGGAAAGGCAGCAATATAATTTGTTTTTTTATGTTTCTGTGGGGCAGCTGTCTGAAATCTATTAAAACAGGAGTGACTTGCTATAAAAGATGATGGTACTGGAATGTTGAACCCTTTACTATTTTATTTTAGTCTATTTTTAATCTGCAGTTTTCATGGGTCCTGAGGGAGAAGGAGGCTTTATGGATTCCCTGGATCATAGAATGGATGGACCCCTTTTTTGCCAGGCTGGGAGATGGGTAAAATTAGTTTTCTCCAAATCTGGTGCCAGGACAGCTTGCCCAGACTATATTAAAATGCTTTTCTTAAAATCTGGCAATGGGAATTACTTCCAATCCAAAACTGAGTCCACGCCCAGGAAACAGCTGAATACATATACACTACCCACATGTGGTTTTGTTACCCAGTTATCTCAGAATAGCTGGCAGATCAGGACTCAGTGGTCTTATTCCACTATACAAACAGAAGGATTCCCACACAGATGTGGGACTTGGTTTGGCTCCATGGCTGCTTGGGATTAAGGAACTCACTGAAGCATAAAAGTACCGGTGAACTGTATTGTCCCAGATCTGGGGATGTCTCTGTTTTAGAAAGTCAAACCCACCTTTTTAATACCTGTTCTTCCACACAGTCATTTGGGGATTATTTTTTTTTTGTGCTAATTTTTTTAGTCTCAGTTTGGGTACATCAAATATGAGGAACTGCTTTTGGGAATTACTTCACTTGCCTGGCAGGTTTGTGATGCCCAAACTTTGATAGTGCTCTTTGTTGCACTAAAGTTTTATAGTACATCTGGCAGCCTATATGTGCTCTCACTCTCCAATAAAAACTGCTGCCATATCAGGAGATGCTTATATCTATACAGCTGGCCTTGCATAAAGTGTACACCACTGATGTAGCCTTAGTTACTAGAACAAACTCTGGTCACAGCCAATATGGCTGCAACATGTTATTTTACAGAGATTAGGAGCCATCTAGCAATATTATGACTGTGGCATATCAAGAGCCTGAGACTGATTGCAACTGATGATGTCATTGGTCAGATCACCAATAGTGCTGTACCAGATGAGTTAGATACAGAGTTTGTTTTAAAGATATGGGAGGCAGACAAACAAAAAGAGAGAGACTCGTACAAAAGGAGGTTACATGCCTTGTTCAAGGTCACACTGTATGCAAGTGGAGGTTGTGAGATTCAAACCCAGCTTTGCTGAGTCTCCAGATTCACAACTTGGTGCTTTAATCTGTAGACCATACTGCCTCCCTGTGGGAACAAAACCTAATTTATAAAAATGTTTTTAATATTATTATTACTCTGCATTTTTATTATTATACTTTTAATGATACTATTAAACTCTTATTGATAATTGGGAGGCATCTTTACCAAGACAACTAGTTTAAATTCCTGTCTACATAAGCTCTCTACACAATGAGAAAAATTGTCTCTGAGAAGGTGTTTAAAAAAGGACAAAACTGCCTAGATGGGACTTTGGAAAAAAATGGTCTAGTTTGCAGTTTGAAATCACCTTTTGAGCCAGGGAAGAGCTGGGTCCCTTCTTACAGATTTAAGTTTCAGTTTTGTCCCCATCTAGCTACAAAGGAAGAATTTCATTGATAAAGTTGCCTAATAACCACATGCTTCAATGACATCTCAAGAGTTATAGCTTTAATACCTTACACCATAGAAACACAGAATTTGACGGCAGATAAGGACTGCTTGGCCCACCCAGTCTGCCCATTTCCCTACCTACTGGATAAGCTGCAGATCCTAGTTAACCAGCAGCCTACTTCTTCTTACCAGCACCCCCTAGAATTGCCTTATGACTGTCCCATGCATGCTTGAATTCCACCACTGATTTTGACTCCACAACCTCCTCCGGAAGGCAGTTCCATGCATCCACAACCCACTCTGTGAAAAAATACTTCCTTAAATTACCTCTGAGCGCCCCTCTATCTTCAAATTGTGCCCTCTTGTTCTTGCACACCTCTTTTTGAAAGATGCTACCTCTTGGACTTTGTTGAGTCCCTTGAGGTACTTGAAAGTTTCTATCATGTCCCCCCCCTCCTTTCCCCGAGGCTACAATACATAAGCTCCTTAAGTCTCTTCATATGTCTTCTGGTGCAGACCCTGCACCATTTTAGTTGCCCTCATCTGGACAGCTTCCATCCTGTCTATGTCTTTGCGGAGATTGGGTCTCCAGAACTGCACACAGTACTCCAGATGGGGTCTCACCAGCTGTCTGTACAGAGGGATAATAACTTCCTGTTTTCTACAGGTGATGCCTCTCCCTATGCATCCCAGTATCCCCCCAGCCCTCCTTGCTGCCCTCTCACATTGCTTGCCCACCTTTAGGTCATCTGATATGACTACCCCCAGGTCCCTTTCCATTTTTGTTGTTGTTAGTATCTCACCCCCCATTGTGTACTCTTCCCCTGGGTTTTTGTTTCCCAGGTGCATTACCTTGCACTTCTTAGCATTGAATCTAAGCTGCCATACATTTGACCATTCCTCTAACCTTGCTAAGTCCCTTCTCATCCTTTCCACCCCACCCTGTGCATCAACTCTGTTGCAGATCTTAGTGTCATCTGCAAAGAGACATACTTTTCCTTCCAGTCCTTCTGCAATGTCGCTTATAAAGACATTGAAGAGGACCGGTCCTAATACTGAACCCTGTGGTACCCCACTAGTGACCCTCCTTTCTTCTGAGTGGACTCCATTTACTATTACTCTCTGTGTCCTATTCTCCAGCCAATTCTTTACCCAGGCTGTCATCTTGGGACCCACTCCCAGGCTGGCTAACTTGTATATTAATCTTTTGTGTGGGACTGTGTCAAATGCCTTGCTAAAGTCTAGGTAGGCCATGTCCACAGCCCCTCCCTGATCTACTACTTTGGTCACCCAGTCAAAGAAATCTATCAGATTTGTCTGGCATGACCTTCCCACTGTGAATCCATGCTGCCTAGGGTCCTGTGCCCTCTGGCCTCTAGATACTCGACAATTCTTTTTCTTCAGAAGTGATTCCATCATTTTCCCTATCACTGAGGTTAAACTAACAGGTCTGTAGTTTCCTGCTTCTGCCTTGCTCCCACTTTTGTGAAGGGGAATCACATCTGCCCTCCTCCAGTCCTCGGGTACCACCCCATCCTCCCATGATTTGTTAAAAGGGGAGTCAGTGGTGTCACTAGTTCTACCCTTAGCTCTTTTAGAATTCTGGGATGAATCCCATCAGGCCCCATTGCTTTGTCCACCTTCAGTTTTAAGAGTTCTTTCAGAACCCTTTCTTCTGTAAATGGGCTGGTATCAACTTCTGTATCCAGAGTGTTTCTACTGTTTGTTTTTGTACCTCCCCCTCTTCATTTGTAAATACTGAGCAAAAATATTTGTTTAGTATCTCAGCCTTTCACAGTCTCCCTCTGCCCACCCTCCCTCCCTTTATTAAGCCTCACTATCCCTCCTTGGTCTTCCTTTGCTCCCTGATGTACCTATAAAAGGTTTTATCCCCCTTCTTAACTGAGTTGGCTATCTTTTCCTCGGTTTGGGCCTTTGCTGTTCTGACTGCCTTCCCAGCCTTCTTTTGCTTTAACTGATACAGTTCTCTGTCCTGCTCCTTCTGCGATTCCTTGTACTTCCTGAATGCTTTCTTTTCTCTTGAACCTTCACTGCCACTTTCTTTGAGAACCATAGTGGTTTCTTACATCGTCTTGTTTTGTTTATTTGCTTCACACAAGGCTCGTTACCTCTGTGATGGCAGTTTTATTATTCCCCATTGTTCTTCCACCCTCCTTCCTGCCCATTGCTAGTGCATTCCTTAGGCACTCACCCATTTTCAGCAAAGTCAGCCCTCCTAAAGTCCAGTACTTTTGTCTTTATATGGCTTGACTCTATTGCTGTGTTTATTGTGAACCATACTGTTCTATGGTCACTAGTTCCCAGATGGCTACCCACTTCTACATCTGTGATCCTCTCTCCATCTCCATTTGAGAGAATCAAGTCTAATATTGCTCCTCTCGAGTGGGCTCCAGTACTAGTTGTCTAAGGCATGCCCTGTAGGACATCTAGAATAACTGCCTCTTCAGTGGCAGCTGCAACTGCACTCCAGTTAACATCTGGCATATTCAGATCACCCATCAGCAATATCTCCCCTTTTCTGCCATTCTAAGTATACTTTCATCATTTCCCTGTCCATTTCCTCCCCCTGAGAAGGGGGTCTGTATACAACCCCTGTGCGTATTGTGGTGCCATTGCCTGTCTCCAAATTTACTCACAGTGCTTCTTCTCCTCCCTGTTTACCTTTTGTTCTGTTGCTTTTATTCCTTCCCTTATGTAAAGAACTACTCCTCCTCCTCTTTTACCCTCCCTGTCCCTCCTGTAGACAGTGTATCCTGGTATGTTTATGTCCCAGTCATGGTTTTGTGTGTACCATGTTTCTGTGACTGCCATAATATCCAGATGTTCCTCCTCCATCAAGGCCACTAATTCAGGAAGCTTGTTACCCAGACTACGGGCATTAGTACTCATTGCTCTCCATTTTTTGATGGCTTTACCTTCTGTTGCAGCATCCCCCCACTGACTGTTCTACCTCAGTATTTTTCTCATTTAGTACCCTGTTTTGTAGGGAGAGGCTGGGATTTTCCTGCTGCTTGTCAGTGCCTCCCCCTTTGACTAGTTTAAAAGCTTGCCAATGAAGCATTTAAACTGATTGCTCAAAGACCGAGAAGTTATCTTCAAGAAAAAAAAAGGAGAGCTGGCCCAGTGGCACTGAGGGTTCAGGTGCCGGATGCCACACCTCACTCCACGCTGGTGACCCGGGTTCGGTAGCAGACTCATGTCCCTGGGGGTCAGCTTGGGAAGGAGAGGATCGAGCATCCAGAGGACTGTTCTCTTCTCCTGGGAAAGGAGGGTAGTGCGTCCCACTGCAGAAGCAGCTCTGAGTGGAGACTGAGGGCATTGTAGCTGGTGGGGGCAAGTACACTGGGGTAGGGGGGTATCGGCAGATGTCCTGCATATTGGTGTGGGAGCGTGCCCATTGTGTGCTTGACATTATTGCACATCCTCGCCCCTGGGGCACAACCTGAAGTAAAACCCCCAGCTCTGGGGAGGTGACGGTGAGTCTCCAGTGGCCAAGCCTACATGCCCAGTGCCAGCCCCAACTTGACTCTCCGTGGTCCCCCACCTCCACTCGTGAAGGCCCGGCGGGGGGGAGACCCAGCATACCCAGTTTCTTTGGCCAGGGGAAGGGTTTAAGTGAGCAGTGGAGGCAAGGTCGAGTGATCCACCTGAGCGAGCCCCTGGTAGCCAGTGAGGATGGAGAAAAAACAGAATTCACAAAAAAAAAAGGTGGAAAAAAAGGAGCTTGGTTGACTCTCTATGGGTTTTTACTATTGGAAGAGACTTTCATTTGTTACTAGAAAATGCAGCATGCTGCCAGCATGAAACTTACACAGTGAATAAAGAACATCTTGACCCACTGACTAAGTTAGAGACTTGCAACTGCTAGATAAGGCAAGTTATTTGACAATTTTCTGTCAAAAACCTAAACACTGAAGTACCTGAGTTTGGTCTTAAAGAGATTTACCACATTTTGGTATGCGAACGCAGCAGTTTGTAACTGACTTCATATTGAAGCAAAGCGCAATGTATTTTACGAGTTGCATTGCCTGTTTTAGCAAAATAAAACTAATTTTCCCTGTCGCTAACCAGGAAGTGTCATTTTGTGTATTCAAACCGCTATTTGGTGACCTTTGCCACTCCTTACCTTTGCCACATCACCGCAGGAGCATCTGTTCTCTATAACAGACTACTGCACTGCTGCTCTTTCTGTGTCACAGCGTTCCACACTACTATTCTGCAATGGCAGACAGTTATTTTTCTCAGTCTGAGCAGGACAGTATTAGTTTGTCCTTCACTGACAGTGATTTTTTATTGCCAGTGTATGACAGTGTCTCCATATTGGACCCCTATAGGATGATCCCTATAACAGCAGTGACAGCAATGTGGGGAGCAGCTCTGTCAGCTGTAGCAGCAGTCCTGATCAATTCCAGTATGGCAGTGAAAGTAGACATGACAACAAGGACTGATAATTTTCTCCTTTGATTTTCAGTGCAACGATCAGATTCCTGTCATTGCTGTCATTTGAGTGCATATTTCTCACTTTTGCAGTTGAGCTTTGTTGTGAGTGTATATGTCGGATCGTGTTTTTGTTTTGGGGGGGGCTTGACGAGGTGTCTGCTTGTAGTTTCCTCATTTGCTCCACCGGAGTGCCTAATGTACAGGCTTCACCTTTTCCCCTGTCTGGCATGTCACCAAATCACACCTATGTACATCCAAAAAATTTTATTTAATGTATCACTGATTACTGTCATGTCGTTCCCAAGCCTTTTTCCCTATGCTCAAGATGTGCAACGAAATGACCCTTGCTATGCAGAGAAAGAGAGAGAGAGACGCACTTTATTTTCAGTTGGTATTAATGCAGCCTTGTGATTCCACCAAATGCTCAGTAACTGCACCGACTGAACCTGCCATTACCACCCGATGCCATGGCCACTGTTCGGTAGCATTATTCCACTCTGCTCACCTATAGACAATCCATATTCGGTTCCTATAGAAACTATCTGTGACTCCATACTGCACCAATATTACTGCAGTTACATCTCCAAAGTACAGTGTGGCACATGCAGCAAAAACAAAACTAGCCCCGCACTGCCTTTGTCTCCTCGTATTTACTCAGGGTAACTAATGTGATGGCCCATCATGTAGACTACCTGCATCTGTTGAGGTGTAGCCCAAATTGATGTTTAGACCTAGGTGCCACAGTATTGGTCCAGTACAGTGTAACTCCCTTTCAAAACGAACTCAGTACAAACTGTTTAAAGGAGTGAATGTTGCTAGCAAACATTGGCCACAGCATCTGGTGGTAATAATGGTAGGTGCAGACTATGTACCCTTAGTGAGTGTCTGGAGAAAATACAATGCTGCTGTAATATTGACCATAAATAATGTCCATCTCTTTCCATGTATAAAGGTTCTTGGCACTGACAATTTTTGTAGGGTTACTATGTATATTGCATCGTACGTCTCTGCATTACACTGCACAAGCAGAAAGTCAGAATGCCAGCACCTGTATAGCCAGCCTCAGTATTGCACAGGAGGCTACAGTGTGGTGGCCGTTGCTTGGGACAGGGTGGCCCAACATAATTGCCCATAGTCTATTTTGGCACCCACCACTCTGGGAAGGCACCTGACCATGTACTCTGTCTGACCCCATGACAGGAACGCAATCTGTATACAGCATATATAGAAATATCACTGTAATGCTGCTGTTCCCCAATCCCAACCTGTCGCAATGCCCACACGTTTATTATTTTTGCTGTCTATTTTTGGTACAGGCACTGCTGCATAGTTCTTGATGCATACATTTGATGGTGTCCACTGTTTCATGATACAGCTTTTTTCAGGGTGTGTGTTTGGGTTTAGGGTCGGGGGTGGCAAGGTGACTGCTTGTAGTTTCTTCGCTTGCTCCTTCAAACTGATTACCTAATGAGCAGACTTGACTTGCTCTCCTGTGGACTTCACCCGATCCCGTCTTTGACACGTTACAAAACCAGTTCTACACACCATCGAAATTAAAACTGTCGCATCAACTATTAGTTTCATTTTTCACCCAAGCTCTGTTCTGCATGCTTATGATGTCCCATGCCTAGCCCTCGACCCTTCATACGCATCGGGAGACAGACTTTATGTACGGTTACTATTGCAGCATCCTTGTATTTGCTCTAAACGCCCACTACTTGGACAGACTGCACCTACTGCTACCACCTGATGCTATGGCCAGTGTTCAGTAGCATCGTTCATCTCCTCTTACCTAGCTATGTACATCTCATATGGAAAGCGTACTGAGTCTGTGTTATACCATATTGGACTAGCTTCGGCACTTACGTTTCTAAAGTTTAGTGTGATATTTGTATCTTCCCATTTATTTCATTTTACCGCGGAGGCACAATGCATGGAACTCGAGCAGCAAAAGCAAACAAGCGCTGCCGTACTACTGTCTCCTCTACCTTACTCACAGAAAATAATGAATTAGTCCATCGTTTACACTCCCTGCTCCTGTTGCGGTTTAGTCCAAATTGATGTTTAAACCTAACTGCTGCAGTATTGGACCAGTACGGTTTATTACACTTGCAATACAAACTGTATATAAGAAAGAGGTGGTGAATGATGCTACTGAACACTGTGCAGCACTGGGTGCCAACAGCAGCTGCAGTCAGTACAGCTAGTGTGTCTTTGGAGCAAATACAGCACTGCTGCAATACTAACAATAAATACAGTCTGTCTCTTTCTACATATGATGGTTCTTGGCACTGTCAGTTTTGTGGACTGCTACTGCATGTATTTTTCTGCCTAGTGCTCTTCATAGTGCACCAGAGACATACATGTTGCTTCAATAGGCAACCCCTACCATGTTATGTCAGATGCTTGTGCAGACGTACAGCCATTGTGGGCATCTGTCTTGTTCTAAGAATGTTTTAATCGCACTCCTGCACTACCGAACAAAAGTATCCACCTCAGCAATCAATATAAGCAAAACTGTCATTCAGCAAGTCAGTAATATTACCTGTTAGTACGCCCATTTGGTTATGTTCCCTCAAACCTAAGTAACCAAGGACCGAGAGAAATCACAAGGGAAGCCACAAATGCCAATATCCTAGAGCTTACTGCACTCTACTCTTCAGCTCTAATATTCGTTCTTGTACAACTCACTTCTTCAATGTTAAAATAAATCAATTTACCACCAGCAATTATTATTGTATTGTAATATTTCGCTCCGGACAAGCACAGCGCGATGTTCTCAAGACAAAGTGAATGAGTAATGAGCTTTTAGCCAAATGTGACAAAACGTTGCAAATCTGCCAAAATTAGCACTCCTGAATGAAATTATCTATCTCAGTACATTATACCAGTATTCCTTTCCTTCATCAGGGTGTTATTGCCAGTTTTATTTATGCAGCTCCTTCTACTAGTATGCCCATTCTGCTGGCTCTCCCATGGCTGACTGAGTACCGAGAGGTGCTGCGGTCACACCTTCCCTATGTTGATATCACTCATGCATGTGGACGTGATGAGTATGAGAAAACTTCAGGGACAAAAAAAAGTCTCCAAACAACAGTGGCGCAAAAAAGCTCTTAAAAATAGCATTTTTAGATACATTTTATAAATCCTCTTGGCAGTTCAGCATGGGATTGCATAAGGAACTGAATGAGCACTGCCAACTTAGGTGCAACAGAAACTGGTGAGTCACTTTAAATGAAAGCTGGTGTCATGACAAATCCACAGATATAGTTGTTGCGTGTGCAACATGGTGTTAACCTGAAAAATACCATCTTAAAGAGTTTAAGGTAACTAACTTGGGAATTGACTCTGCACAGTCTAGTGAGCACAAACAAAGGGACAACCCTTTGCAATGGAATTCCATGCATTTGTGGACTTTCCTAAAAGGTTTTATGGAAGAAACCTACCTTATTTTGAAGCGTGAGACATGAAGAACAGAAGTATTATGTTGTTTTCAAAAGACTTTGCTGAGAACTGATGTTATAATTATTATTAGAGTATCTCAGAAAATATTTGTCCCACAGAAATGAGAGACACTTTAAAAATTTGCTTTTAATGAGTAGAGCTTGGAAATGTTTGTTTGAAAATGGTGTCTTAATGCATTCAAAAGTTTTAAGGAAAATTAACTGTGAGCTTAAAATCTAATCAAAACAGAGGGAGTTGGAGTCTCAGAAAAAATAAAACTAGCCATCCCACCCCCTTGGAAAGGACCCATCAAGACTGGTGCAATAATGACCTAGCCAGACATGGATGTCACTCTGGACCAGAGGTAATAAAAGCCAGTTCCTGAAAGGGGCAGGTCAGTCAACTTCCAACTTAGATGATGAGAGGTCTTGTCCTCATGGAATGGACAGTTTTGCTGTTTTTCTTACTGTCTTTTGAAGTTTCTGATAAAAACAGAATAAGGACTGCCTATTGATGTCCATCAGCCAAGATGCAAGTTTGCATTGCTGTGTTGACAACAGATGTGTCCAAAGTCCAGGGTTCAAGTGTGGGCAGAGTAAACAAACAGGAACAGCAACAAAATCCAGCTAATAAAAGAACTTTTACCATCTAAGGGAAGAAGAGGACTCAATAAGATTCTGAAATCAAGAAGAAAATTGAGACTCTACAGCTAAACAGATGTCTTGAGTATTATTTTAATCAGGCTTAGTTGGGAGGTTACATGGAAAAATAACTTCTTAAACACAGACACTTGGGTATATAGGAGCCCACATCTAAGTAATGATATATAAAATTTTTGCATGAGAAAAAGTAGTTGAATAAGTTGCAAAGAACAGTTTTGAAATATTAATAAGACAAAGCTATTCAAAATCTTTATACGAGAACCATTTTACTGTTTGCAAAACTTACGAAAGCTGCAAGCGGTCGGTGTGCTTTTTTTTTCTGAAACCTTCATTGTTTTATGGTTATGCTGCTTTTCACTGTGTTTACAATGTTTTATTATTCATGCAAAAGTTATTAGTAATTAGTTATGTTGTACAGGGGAAAATAAAATCAATTTTTTATACTACATGAGGGTGTGATGGAAACATTATTCACATTCATCTAGAACTGTATGCATAAGTTGTAAAATAAGGTTTGAGCCAGTCTTATATTGTTTATATGGTTTTATGCATGTTTTATAACAATGGGCTAAAGGTGTAGCCGACTGCCCATATTAAGTAACCGGTATTCCAGTCTATTGTTCTGACATTTTGGGGCTCATTCGGGATAATTGTTTAGTGAACAGTTCACACCCTAATGTGTATGAGAAATATATATAATAATTATTTGCAAAGCTACTGAATTGCATAAACAATATTTTTCTGTTTTGCTTTTCTGTGAGTTGGATTACTTTAACTGAAAGTAAGGAGCTGAAGTTCTGAATTTAAGCAAGATAGACTTCCTGACTAACAGTATAAGAAGTGAAAAGCTGAAAGAAAAAGATTTCTGAAGCATCCTATAAAAGATTAACTTATTTAAACTGTTGTTTAACGTTTATTGTTGTTATTATTGTTGTTATTGGGAATAATGACAGCCTTAACTTTGGGTGCAGATGTTCTTAACATTGACCGGGAGATCAGAAGGCTGTGGATTCTATCCCCACACCAGGCACTTGGGTCAATATCCCAATACTGACACTGTAGTGCAGCATGAGGGGGGTGCTGCACTCCTGAGGTGCTGTCTTTCAGATGAGACGTTAAACCAAGGTCCCATCTGCCTGTTCTGGTGGTAGTTCAGGTGGATGTTAAAGATCCCATGGCACTTCTTGAAAACAGTAGAGAAGTTTTTATTTAGAAACCACAATGAACCATCAGCATACATACTAAAAATAACACAAACAAGTATGCAAGACAGAATACAGCAAAATCACAGAACAATGAGATACACCAAAATCATCCTCACCAATCCTCCACCCCAACATCACCAAATCACCACACCAATCCCCACCACCAGTAAACTATGCATATTTTTGAAAAAAAAAATCAAACCCCTTCCACCACATAGTAACTGTATGTCTCGGATGTAACTTGATTTCCCTCTTAAATATCCCCCGAAGTTCAGAAACATAAATTCTACAAGAGACCACGTAAGACATTTCATGCTGTTGTAATAAATATCAACAACAGGATTGCCATAAATAAAATTTCAGACATGCAAAAAAAAAAAATTCAAAGTACTGGCATGATATACAGATGAGAGCACAGGAAAGTTCCTCAAAACCAGCATGTCATACATAATGCCGGCTAACCATGGTAAATTCCATTCCCTAGCCAGGAATGCCTACAGCCCTTTAACATACATACAGTGAAAAAAAATGCTCCTGAGATTCTAATGGAAAGCCACATCCCTGGTACAGGCAATTCCTCTCCTCCACAGCCTTATGTTTATGATTACACCGCACCCCCACCCTCCCATGAGCCATCAACCATTGTACATCCCACATTTTACCCAGCACTCTCTTGTTAGATAACATTCTACATACATATATATTATTACTCAGGGTACAATGTTAGAAATCCAAATGTAGGGACTCCGTGAAATCTAGTATCCATCTATAAATACCCTTCCTATTATTTTCCATAATCTTCTGCTTAGTGACCTGCCGCTTATGAAGTTTCTGGAAAGAACCCTTATACCCTTGGGCAATCCCAAACCAGATGTAACCTTTGGGGAACACAGACACCCGTTTCCCAAGAGGTACCCCTAAAATATTTCACCCCATTTTGCTGCTTCAGTCTGAGGAATAAAAAATAAGGAGCTAATATTCTTCTGCCAGAACAATGAATGGAAAAAGACCACATGATTAAGCATATTTACCCCCCCCCCTTACTAATCTCTAAATAAGTAACCTCCCGCTTTATTGGATTTAACTGGCTCCCTCACAGTAACTGAAAAAACAGACTAAAAACCTTAGCTTCCAAACAAGCAGGCAAAGGAAAAACCATACTAACATACAAAAAACAGGGGAGCAAAAATTGCTTGATAACAAACACCCTTTTACGTTTGGACATTTTCCACCCCTTCCACCAAGCCACATTACCTTTACCCTCCAGAATTATTCTCTCCCAGTTAAATTTCCCCATGTCTCCAGGACCATAATAAAGTCCCAAAATTTTTTGTTGGCTCAGTCCGCAACTGAATACGCTGTAAATCACTATCATCAACCCACCCTTCCCCAACTGCAACCCCACACTCTTTCCATATTTAGAACAGCACCTGAAACATGAGAGTAGGCCTGAATTTCCCCCATTAATTCTGTAAAATCCCCTCTGTTTTCCAAAAAAACCCACAAAACGTCTGCATAAGCAAAAACCTTGACCGTATCCCCCACTTACTTCCCCTTGATACCCAACATCTTGTTATTTTCCACCATCCTTCTAATCAAGTGATCAATGGCAAAAACATATAAAATAGGACTCAAGGGACACCCTTGTCCAACCCCTGCTCCAATTTTAATCAGCACCTTCCCCCCATCCAGCAAGTTCAGGAATTACAAAAGCATTTTCATACAGCAGCCGTAACCATCTAACAAAAAACAACTCTGCAAAATTTTAACTAAAAATGTATGGTTTACCCAGTCAAATGCCTTATTTTGATCCAAGGACAAAATGCACCCCCCCCCCAAGTCCAAATCCTTAGTAAATTCATACACATCCTACACTATAGATAGATTTTCCTGAATATTTCTCCCAGGAATCACACACCTTTTCTGCAAAATCAAGGCCAAAATTTTAAAATCAGCATTTAATATACTCAGTGGTCACCAATTACCCAACAGTGTTCTATCCCCAGCTTTGTGAATAAAAATAATTAACCTCAAATTAAACTGTGCCAGAACTGAATCAGAAATTAAAAAATAATTATAAACCCTAGCTAAACATTCTGCAGTCATATGTGCAAAGGCCTTATATAATTCATAAGGAAGCCCATCCTCACTGGGAACAATCCTGTTCTTAAGGGTCAAGACGACCTCCAAGACTTCCTGCACAGTAGCCCGATCCTCACCTAGATCCAACCCTCCACCCATTCCTCCTGGGCAGGGTACCCCAGACAAGAAAGTATCCATATCCGCACCTGAGGCCTGCTCCCCAAGCATGAAATCCCTAAATAGTTTTCCACAATTTCCCTTAACCCCTCAGTGTGAGTCACCAGCTCCCCCCATTCATTTTGTAAACAAGAAAAACAAGATTTATGTTTCGGTTCCTTACAGGCTGAACAAGGGTCAGAAAAAGGAGATTTGCTAGTGCCAAGATTTAACTCGGACTGTAATGTGGCAGATCTATTATATTGCACTTCCCGCATTTGCATTTTAATTTGTGAAATTTGCTCCATCAGATTCTCTCTACTGAGATAAAAAGCCTCCAAAAGCCTATAAAGCTGCCCCCATAACTTCAGATACATCATTAATGTCTGCTGTGCACAAGACTTGCCATAATCCTGAGCCCATTCAGCTATAGCACACTTGGTGTCAGCCCACCACAAAAAAAGATCATCACACAACCCTATCACAGAGGCTCGAGCCACAAATATGGAGGCCAAACCTATTCTAACTGCAGCATCCTGCAGACAAGAGACATTCAATGTAAGGGATTCAAGTGCAAGACTGTATTTGGCTGCTGTGGCTGGCAGTAATGATTCTTCTCAAAATGGCCTGCCAAGGTAAGTGCTGGATGTGGATACTGACCCCCCTCGGGGATCCTCCAGAACTGCTGGATTCTCATCCTTTGTTGAGCCTACTCTTAGACGTAATGCTGTACGTCTTAGGTATAAAGGTGGCTTAGACACCTTTCCAGACAGACTGTATGTGGGCAGGAAGCTACTCAAAGTTTCCATGAGGTTTGTGGCATCTGAAATTTATGCTGTCATTCACATCTCTGGGGAGGACATGTTTGATGTGAGTTTTAGGTTGATGAAGGTACTGGATCACTTCTGGATTAAGTACAACCAACTGAAGTTTCTAAAATTCAAGAGGAAAGCATAGGAGAATTGTTTAAAGTTAACCCAAAATACTCATTGCTGCTTGATAGTAAATGCCAGCTAGAAAAAATGCTGGTGCATAAATCTTTTGAATGTGGTACACTTACAGGTCAGGTTGAAATATTAGAGGTGTTACAAGAAACTAAAAGAGACTTTTCTGATAACTATTGTGCTTCAGTTAAACTAAAAGACTGAAAATGCTGTTTTGCAAAGTGATTTACATGCTGCTAAGCAAAGGAAAAGACAGTGTTTAAAACTGGAAAAATAAAAACTTGAATTAGTAAATGCTTATGAACAGGTTAACAAAGAATTGGTTGAATTAAGGGAAACATCAAAGTTCACCAAACAAAAGTAGAGTTAAGAAAAACTGAAAGTGTTTAAAAAAATAGACTCTAATGCTGATTCTGGTATTTCCTCTTCTGACAAAGAATCATCTGATTCAGAAAAAGAATTGCACGAGAGCTAAAAGAAAAATAACCCTAGACATAACTGTGATTTGGAGTCTGATTCAGAAAGAGAAATACTTGGGAAATATAAGAAAAAGCATAAGATTAGACAAAAGGGAGGTTTCTCTGTACCTCAAACTAAGGTGTTTGAGGCCACAAATTATAATACTCTGGCTAAGGGGAGAGAAAAGTTACCTATGTCTAAAAGGAAAAAAGGAACAGTCTAAGCCCATGCTAGACCCAACTGTGGCTCAGAAGTCTTACCAATACTTTTTTCAATGCCAAAACCAGGGTTTTTCCCAAAGGGGGGACAGCCAGTGTAAAGGACATAGTCACAGTGGGTATAATAAGCATACAGATGAAAGAAATGACCACAGAAGGGGCCACTATTCTGACTATGATCAGCAAAGACCTCAAGACAGGTCTAGGCATCGTTCTGCAAATAAAAAGGAAAGGCTTAAGGAGTCACAGATTAAGAAGAGACAAGAAAGGAAAGAGTTTAAAAAAGGAATGGAGGAATTTGACAAAGAAATGAAAGACTTCAAAAAATGTCTCCAAAGTTTTTCACTCTGTTTAGCCCAGGCACGTCCTGCCTCTCTCTATCCTGTGCAAACTTCTTCAACCATGGCTAGTGCAGGTGGAACTAGTAGTGCTATGTGCCATACAGATCCTGCCCACTCTATTGCTGACCTGGTTAAGAAACTGCTATTGTTAAAAAGGGTAATGCGATTGGAATAAGATTTAAAAATGAGATGCCAAGTGAAAATGAAAATGCTATCTCTGAGACTAACCTTTCTCAAAAGGTATCCAGAGTTCATGCCAAAAACGGTGTAAAATGTCATAGTAAAACTGCTATGTTGCCAGAAATAAAGATGGACAAATTCTACCTGGGCAACTTAATCTCCAATGGAAAAGCAGAAAGGTTTTACCTTGACATAAACATTGAGAACAGTCTGAATCATAAGGCCTTGTTTGACCCAGGGACAGAAGTAGCCCTGATGTCTAAGAGTCTCTTTGATAAGCTGGCTAATGCATTAGGTAACTCAAAGAAGCTGAACACCCTTTCTGACAGCTTACAAATTGTAGGTTATGGGGGGGGCACATGCACGGCACCAACGGGATGGCCGCTTGAATGTAAAGCTCCAGCTCACCCACGTCACTTTATTCTTTATTTATTTAAAAATAGCAAATTTCACGGTACCATTTCAGCGCGATTGGAAAGAGTAAAGTACCTGTGACATAATGATATTAACGATATTAAAAAAAAGTGTTGTTCACTGTGCTAAATCATAATTATTCACAAAATACCTCCTATGGACATCTACCAGGTGAAACAACACAGCCGCGGCACATCAAAGAGAAACGGCCATCATGGAGAGCAACTACCCCAATGTAAATGGTAACTCGGACATGGATATTGTGAAACAAATGTTTACAGAATTAAAAGTGGATATTGCTAATATAAATGCCAACATGGGGGCTCTGAAAAATGATATTATTAACAACACAAAGAACATAGCTGAAGCGGGTTACAAAATTGATAATATTCAAGATACTGTGGCTTTCTTGGAGGATAAAATTGATCACCAAACTGAGCAAATAGTTTTTATTACAAAAAGTGGATGATCTTGAAAATAGGGGTAGACAGAATAACATATGCATTACTGGTGTACCTGAGGGAGCAGAGGGGAGGGACGGTATGATTCCTTTCTTACAGTCTATGATTCCGGATCTTTTAAATTATGAATGGCCCTGGCCTATAGAAATTGAAAGAGCCCACAGATCACAGCCAACTAAAACACAATTAGGGGTCAGACCCATAGCAATAATAGCATATTTTCTTAGATACTCTGTAAAGGAAGAGGTGCTTAGAGTGGCTAGAAATGCCGAACAACTACTCTGGCAAGGGGAGAGAATTTATCTATTTTCAGGATTTCTCCACGATTATTGTAAACAAAAGAAAAACATTTTTTGAGCCCAAAAAGCAACTTCAAAAGCTGGGCTGGTTATATCAATTCAAATATCCTGCCAGCTTAGCTGTTACCACACCAGACAAAACTATACATCTGTGTGAATCGGCAGAAGCAGTTTGGCAGCTCATAGAAAACTCTAAATCAAGGCCTTCAAGACAAACTGTGGGCAAGCTTTCAAATATATCTGAGGGTTCCAAAGAAGACCGTGCGAAAACCTCGAGCTCAATACCAAACTCCTCCCCCACTTCTCCACGAGGGATCCCCAACAGCAATGTTCAATCTATCAATAAAATACCACATGAAGAACTGATTAAAATTTGCACTCCTCTACCATATTCAGAGATCTTAAAGAATGCTCCTTCTCTAAAGAGCCTGACCTTTGCTGGTGTCTCAAGAAAGAGTAAACCCCCTGGAAAAACCTACCTCTGTCACAAGCAGAGCCATAGAAAAGTTTCTCAATTAAAGTGGGTACCCAAAATAAAAATACTGTTTCCAGTTATCATGCAGTGCAAAGTTCTCCTTCTGTCGTGCCAGATGATGAACTTTCCACTCCTCACTCCTGATCTACCAATCGAGATGTTCCCAGTGGGCTGAACTTCCTGCTGATTTGTAAGAAGAGTTCACAGGTTAAAGGGTGCATGTCTTCACTTCTGATTACTCGCGATTGAGTTTAGGACTAATCCCAAGCATGCTATACTAAGAGTGCTTGTATTTTTACCCTAATTTAACTTGCATGTTTATATATGTTTACAAATAGTTAACAAATGCCTTCACTCCCTTACCGTCGATCGCAGCAGTAGTCCATGAGGAAATCCATCTGCTTTCAGGATCACTGACCAGAACATATGGGGATGGTAAGAGTGCCCCTTTAGCCACATAAAGCTGGCAGGATGTTGATTTTAATAAGGATTTGCTAAATAAGGAGGGATGGAGCTCAGCACTGCACAACTTTGTTGCAGGATTTTTCAAGATGGACCCTATTGCTATTTAAACATGCTGCAGATAGTAAAATAAACAAAGAACGTGTTTTCTTTTTGTTAGATGCAGTCAATGAAAATCATTAGGAGGAAGCATACTTTTTTCACTTTTTGGGGGGGCAGGTGTCATATATTTAGCTAGACATGGGGTGTGGATATGTCAAACAGAGCTGATTGCTACATTTAAGATTCAGGGTTACATATATTATTTAAGGATGGTGGACTCTTATATATATTATGGCAATCCTGGTTTTAATAACTTATAAATGCTGATACAGTAGTAGAGCCTATTTTTTTTTTATGAAAGCTAAATAGTCTTGCTTTAAGCCAGCCGCAATTAATTGTTATTTTCACTTATTTTGCATGATGGCTAATGGGGTATTAAAGCTCTAAATTACTAGATACTACAATGTGTTGGACTGCCATTGGGGTAAGGATACCCTGCAGTATTCTAAATTTTGAAAAATGCTGTACTACACTATACGATTTATAAGGTGATCTGCTGTTCACTAGTGCTTATTGACTAACCTAAAGGTGACACTGCGAATTAGGTCAACAGCCACTTTAATTCTGGTTTACAGACTTTATAATACACCAGATACATGGGAGTTCACAATTTATTTATTTATTTTAATATATATATAACCCGCATGTCATGGGATTGTTAAGCAGCTTCCCACATTTAATATCTGGACTCTGATATTGAAATATTTACAACACCATTTCTAAAATATTATAGTATAAAGGCCATATTTAGGCATTCAGAAACAATTATTGTTTTTTTTTTTTTTTTTGCTTTCCAATGACTTCATTGCCTGGTTACTTTTACTCAGATCTAAACAAGTAATTAATTGGTACCTTGATACCTATAGTTAATTCATTATATGGAAGCATTTGGGTGAAGCAAAGGGGATTTGATACTAATCCAAACATCTAATACAATAATACAGAATAATAGCTGCGCTTTAAGTCACAGTTGTTAGGCACTCAATTGTTCAATATTACTATAAACTTGGAATAATCAGTTGTTTACATTTTTAACAATAGCAGAGTTATTAATAACATTTAGCATATCTTCTCATTTATATAATAGTCTTAGGCTTTATTCTTGTGTTTATAATCACATTTTAAGTTGATAGCTCCTACATTATTGGGTTATTTGTTTCACTGTGGTTCCTGATTTCTAGAACGCTATCTTATAGCCAAAGAGTTGTGTTTTTATCTTTGTTTATTAGTAGAAATACTGCACATATAAAATGTCTTCAGTTTTGAACACTCTAAAGGTGATATCCTGGAACATACAAGGATGCAACAATCCAATTAAGAGATATAAAATGTTATCCTACTTCAAATCTATGAAGGCCGATATAGCCTTCCTGCAAGAAACCCATCTTACTAGTGAAGAAATGGAAACACATAAAAAATCCTGGGTAGGGATGGTTCATGGAAGTTCATTTAACTCCAAGTGTAAAGGGGTCTGCATACTATTTAAAAAGAACTTGAATGTGTTAATACAGTCCTCATTTCCTGATCCAGAAGGCAGATATATCATAGTAAATGTTTGGACTGAAGATAGTAAAATAACCTTGGTAAATATATATGCACCTAATAATAATCACAATGTTTTCTATGCTGACATAGCTGAAACAATTAGCAAACATGCTCATGGTTGTCTGATTGTTGCAGGAGATATGAACACAGTGGCTGATATATATACAGATAGCACTTATGCCCACCCGACTGACCACTCTGGCCCTTCAAAAGCTTTAAACACATTTTGTAAAGAATTCGGGTTGGTTGATATTTGGAGAGTTATGAATCCCAAAGGGAGAGACTATACCTTTAAATCAAACAGACATGGCTCTTCCAGTAGGGTGGGCTACATTTTTATTGGCAAATCTTTACTTGCAGGCCTTACAACCAGCCATATCGGAAACATTGTGATCTCAGACCATCCGCCAGTATCCATAGGTATTACATTGGTTTACATATCTCCTCCAGAAAGGAATAGGAAATTCAATTGTAGTCTCTTGAATTATGAAGAATTCCCAAATTGGCTAACAGAAGAAGTTAAACATTTTTTTTAAATAAATGACAATGGTGAGGTATCTATCCAATTTTACGGGACTCCTTCAAAGCCAACATACGTGGTAGAATTATTTCATTCGCATCACATAAAAAAAGCAATGAGAATCAGAAATAACTAGTTTAGAAAATAAACTCAAAATAAAAGAAAATCATTATATTTCTCAGGGGATCGATAGTATTACTCTTTACAGAGACAGTGTCAATATTAAATATAAAATTAATATTATTTATAACAGTAAAGCAGAATATGCCCTCTTTCGGCTTAGACAAACATATTGGGAAGCCAGGGAAGCACAAGGCAAACTACTTGCGTACAAGCTTAGAAAAATGACAGAAGCTACCAAGGTCGCATCTATAAAAAACAAACATGGGGATCCAGTATATAAAACAAATCCCATATGGGAGAAATTCAAAGAATTTTTTGCTACTCTATACAAATCTGAGGGAATCTCTAATCATGAGGATTTAGAGTTGTTTCTTCAACACATTAAACTTCCATCTATTTCAGACCAAGATAAGATCAACTTAAATAAACCCATAACACAAGGGAAATAAGCACAGCTATACAGTCCCTTCCTTCTGCAAAAGCCCCCGGTCCTGATGGTCTATCCAGTGAATTTTCCAAAGCCACCAACTCACTGTTAAGCCCAATATTACATAAAGTACTATGTAATGTAATAGATATTAAATCCCTAACCCCAACCATGCAAGAAGCCTCAATTGTGGTCCTACCAAAAAAAGACAAGGACTTGTTAATGTGCAGTAATTACCGTCCGATATCCCTTATTAATGTTGATTGTAAAATACTAGCTAAAGTCATGGCAAATAGATTAAAGTTAGTAATCCGAAAGATAATACACCTGGACCAGGTCGGGTTTGTGACAGGACGATGTAGTTCAGATCTGCTTAGGAAAATAATTCATATTATTCATGCAAGCCAAAACAAATCATTTACAACCTACTTTATTATCTCTAGATGCAGACAAGGCCTTCGATAGAATACAGTGGGAGTATTTATTCAAAATTTTACAGAACTATAACCTAGGGGAATACTTCTGCCAAGGGGTCCAGGCCTTGTATTCTAATGTACAGGGTAAAGTTAAAGTTAATGGGGTTTCATCTACTAATTTTCAAATATACAGAGGCACCAGACAAGGGTGTCCACTTTCCCCTATGTTATTTTTGTTAGCTCTTGAACCATTACTCATTAGAATATGTTCCTCTAATAATATATTTGGTATAAAAGTGGGTAAAAGCCAAACAATTTCAGCTTATGCAGATGATGTGATGCTATCTATTACCAAACCTCATATATCAATACCCCAAATATTGTCAATCATTCAAGAATTCTCTATTATTTCACGGTTCCAAATAAATCTAGATAAATCTATAGCACTTTCGTTGTCAAAAGAAATAAATACACATATATTTAATAAAATCAAAATTACTATCACAACAAAAGGGATTACATTTCTGGGTATTTTATTAACCCCAAGTATTCCCCAAATCATCTCAGAGAATTTAAACTCGATCTTGGAAAAAATAGATCCAGATTTTGTAAGGTGAAGTAAAATGTTTCTTTCACTCTGGGGTAAAATACAGGCCTTTAAGATGGTTATTGCACTTAAGATATACTATTTCCTACAACATTTACTAAAATATATACACGGGTTTCTAAATTTATCTGGGACAATAAACCACCCAGGATTTCTATGTTAAAACTACAACCACAGAAATCAAAAGGTGGATTTGATCTACCCAATTTTAAACTTAGACATGATGCATTCATTACGGCACAGTGGGTCAAGTCTTTATGGTTGAACAAGGAACAGGGCATTCCAGGATGGGTTCAAGTAGAAAAAGCAATATTTGGAGGCAATCACCCTAGAGTGATTCTGTTTTCAGAGTCAGCTAGTATTTGCAAATCAAATCCTGTACTGTGCCAGACTAATGCCTCATGGAAAAAGGTTGCAGAAATATTAGACTGGGACTCCAGGTCATCACCCCACTGTCTTCTATGGGGAAATCCAAGTTTAAAAATAGAGGATAAATGCATAGACTGGCCTATTTGGAAATCTACAGGTATTTTATTTCTTGATGATATTATTGATCCAGATACAGCCTCTTTGATGTCTTTCTCACAGATTGCCCTTAAGTTTAAAATACCTAGATTGGAATTCTATAAATATTTACAACTGCGTGAGGTCCTTAGAACACAAATAAACAATGAAGTCACCTTCCCCCTAGACATGTCTTGGACCAAATCTGCACAACAAATAATGAACATAAAAAGATATACAAGATGCTGACAGAATCACAGTTAGAGCCGTTAATAACATTAAAAGATAGATGGCAACAAGAATTACAAATTCAGATTACTACAGGAGAATGGAATGATATCGGGAAGATGACACTAAAAGCTTGTAGAGAAGCTAAAGGGAGGCTTATTCAGTACAAAATAGTACACAAATGGTACTATACCCCCTGTAAAATGTTGAGGCTTGGCCTTTCATTAAATGACAAATGTTGGAGATGCTCAAAAGATAAAGGGCCACTCTTTCATATTTTATGGTCATGTCCATGGAAGAGCATACTGAAATTGTGTAGTGAGATTACCAAGAGTGAAATAGGGGGCTCAGCCAAACTCGTGGTGTTAGGGATAAGCTCCGACTTAGTTGACCTGTCATTACACCAAACACTTTGGCTCTTAGCAGCATTTATTACAGTGAAAAACATCCTTTTACAACATTGGAATAGCACAGTAACCCCATCAATTAAAGCGTGGCTTCAGGATTTATATACAAGAGCAGGTTATGAGAGAGTGTCCTACAACAACTTCATAAATATCTAGAAATACGGGAACCATTTTTAAATTTTACACAGGTGTAAAGTTAGTAATGCAAAATTTATAATTACAACACTGTTTTGATATTGTGTGTTGCTAACACAGTCCATTATCTTTCTGTATCAGAGTTATACATCTTATTATAGGTATACAAACCAAAATCTTTATCTCTTGTTGTATTACAAAATATTGCTATTGTATTTTATTTTATTCATACATTATAGAACAAGTGATGTATATTACTGTCATAAAACAGTTATTTTATTATTGTAAAAAGTTAAATTCAATAAAATTATGAATTATATAAAAAAAAATTATAGGTTATGGAGAGGAAGCTCAGAAGACCTTAGGTAAAGTTTGGTTGAAATTGAAATTTGGTAAAATGGTAATTAACTGTTCATATCGGATATTGCACATGGGGTTGGAAGCAGGATCAGTCTGTTCATGGACGACGCCAAGATGGGTGCTGTAGTGGATGACATTGAGGGGTAACGGAGGCAACAGGGTGACCTAACCAGATTTGAGGAATGGTCAGCGAGGTGGCAATTGGGTTTTAACACAAAAAAGTACAAAGTTATGTACTTCAGGGTGAGGAACCTGAGGAGGGAATATTGGTTGGGAGGGGTGCGGTTAGAGGGGTCACTGAGGCAGAGAAGGATCTGGGGGTCATAGTAACGAGGAACATGAACAACTCTGCTCAATGCAGAAGGGTTGCAGCTAGGGCAAATAGGATGCTGGGGTGTATTGCATGGGGATTCTCATCCAGGCACAAGGAGGTGATCCTGCCCCTGTATAGGTCCTTGGTCAGGCCACAGTTGGAGTACTGCATGCAATATTGGCGTCCATACCTGAGGAAGGATATCAAACTGCTTGAGGTGGTGTAGTGCAGGGTGATGAAAATGATACAGGGGATGAAAGGCAGACCCTACGAAGAAAGGCTGAGTCACTTGAGTTTGTTCATCCTGGAGGAAAGAAGGAATCAGGGGGATATGACTGAAACGTTCAAATACTTGAGGAGGATCAACAAATCTGGCACAGAGGGGCTGTTTAAGCTGAGGAAGTGAAGGGACCTGAGGGGGCACGGGCTGAGACTAGAGGGAGGGAGGTTCAGGTGGGAGATGAGGAGGCATTATTTCACTGAGAGGGTAGTGTCAAGATGGAATGCACTGCCAGAGAAGGCGGTGGCATGCAGGACAGTGGAGAGTTTCAAAGGGGCATGGGACAGGGCAAGGAGGGGAGCTGGATAAAGGACACTGAGCAGTTCCAGGAGGTGAATGCGGGTGGGGGTGGGACAACTGCAATATAAGGGTTCTAGCTGTGCATACGAGCAGACTTGATAGACTGTGAGGCCTGATTCTGCTGGCAAGTTTCATATGTTCATAAAGATCCAGTGTATTTTACAAACAAAGCAAGTGATGATTTCTTGATTGGAAATGACCTTCTAAAAAGGTTTAAACCTACCATTGACTACTTCCACGGAGCGCTGTGTTCACAGGTAAAAAAGGCCTATTCCATTTAGAAAGTCTTAAAGTTTCTAAACAATGCAAGTCATGCTACTTTGAGGGGAACATGATATAATGATTAAACTGAATTTTGTACGTTCTAATGTACCTGATGTATCTATTTTGGGACAGTGCTGAAAATGTGGCTAAACTGAGAAGTAAAGCTTATGTGGTTTGTTTGTGAAAGCATGATGTGGTGAAATCTGTGATTAATGCCAAAGGCCTAACTTTCTTCACAAAATAAAGTAAATCCTGTTTTTCTCAGTGCCATTCTGTTCCTGACATAAATACATTAGACTCGAAGTACACAGCCCACTAAGGACTGTGGAAAGGAGATGCTACTAAATAAAACAAAAGGTAAATTTAAGGTGCCAGTCAAGACAGAGGACTTGTAAATAACCAGTTCTGTGTTATGCCTCAGCTATGCGCTATCTAAGCAGTGCACAGTTTTACAGAGTGTTAAAAAGAGTGGCTACAAAATGTTCTAAACCATGAAGGAAGCTTGAAAAGTATAGGCACTTGTGCCTTGAAACTCCAGATAGGATGAAAAAGTATACAGTACAATGTCCTTTATGTAATGTGGCAAACTGCAGTGTCAGTGGCTCAGTAGGTATCATACTCAACTCTGAGGCCAGGAGATCAGAGGGCTGTGGGTTCAGTTCCCACATCTGGCACTTGGGTTAATATCCCAGTACTGACACTGTAGTGCAGCATGAGAGGGGTGCTGCACTTCTGAGGTTCTGTCTTTCGGATGAGACGTTAAACTGAGGTCCCATCTTCCTGGATTGGTGGTAGTTCAGGTGGATGTTAAAGATCCCATGGCACTTATCAAAAAGAGTAGGGGAATTTCCCCAGTGTCCTAGCTAAATTTCCCTCATTCACTGAAAATACCACCAACAGCTTAATCTGGTTCAAGGTCAGTTGGCATTCATCTGTATCCCCTTCCCCCAGGTCATGCCTGAAAATAGGCAGGATTTGTCTAGTGTACTTACCCAGTCAATAAAACTAAATAAATAAAAAAATAAAATGCAAGGTTTGAAATGTCCCATGTCTTGGGTTAGATATACTTGTACTACTGGTTATGTATATAAGCCTAGCCAATTAAATGCTGTGGTCATGAGACCCTTGCCCAATAAAAGTGATACCACTGGCCTTGAGGTCTGGATAAACTATTCTTCAAGTGTGCCACGTGGTGAGTGAGTTCACTACAACAATTTCAGATAACGAAAAGGAATTGTCTGTTAGGGTTACTGGAATGAAAGGCCAATAAATGTCTGACAAAACTGCATTCTGTGTGTGCCTAACCTGCGGTCATGATATGGATTTAAAGATACATTCCACACCTTGCTTGGATATGAGCACTGGAGTAATGCATGTTTTAGTACATAAACCAAAGCAGAGCCTGTCACTTTAAAAGCTAACAACAGGTTAGAAATAGAGATGGGAGAATCCTCTGTGATTCAGAATTAGTTGTTCCAGTTGTTGGGGGCACTACCAGAAAATATTACCCAAAGAGAAATGAAGCAAAAGAGTTTTGAAAAAAAAAAGTATACGGAGTTGATGATAAAGGATTGAGAAGATTAAAAATAAGGTAGATTCAGGTGAAAACTTACCTTTTCCTGATTTTAGGGAATGAATTAAACAAGCGTGTACTTGTAAAACTAAATTAGGAAAGGAAAGGAACTTGTTTGTGAAATGTTCTTTCAACTGAAAGACATGTTTTCAAAAGATGCACATGATTGTGGGATAACTGACCTTCATGTTACCAGGGTACCCACAAACCATAGTAAAGGTCCAGTTTATGTATGCTAGTACAGGACACCAGAAGCATCTTTAAAAACACATACAAGAAATGTTGAATAAGCCTGATGCTGATTTTGATTTTAATTTGATTTAAAGAAAATGTACAAGAAATAGTGATGAATCGGATACTGATTTAGTGAAAGTACAATAAGGTAACAAAACAGGAGGAAAATTTTTTATAGTTTTGTTAAGAATCCCAATGTAACTATTATTACTGAAAGTGACCTACAAATAGACCGAGGACTAAAATCCCTTTACTATCAAAAAGGTAAATTCCAGTCAAGGAATGAAATCTTGGCAAAAACTGGTAAAAAGTCACAGAGGCCCAAATGAGTAGTGCCTTCAGCACATGGGGGCGGGGGGGCGGGGGGGGGCTGAACTTATGAAATGTTAAAAGAAATAGCCTACTGTCCTTACATGTACCGTGATACTAAAGATTAGAAAGTACAATATTATGTACAAATGAAAATAATGGACATTAGCTACACTGAAAATGTTAATTGTGATACTGATACTTGAAAATGATGAAGAGTTAATTTGTTGTACTTGTAAAATGTTTGAAACAATGTAAAAGAAAAATGTTGAAGCAGTTAAAGGAAGTGTACATAGTGGCAATCATGTTTATTCATGTAGTACTGTACATATTTATATGCCTAAATATACATCTCTGATGGCATCACATCTGATGGTGTCATATCTGATCTCACATGTGATGATGTTATGCACTGATGATGTCATAAGTTACCACATGATGATACAATATTCTATTTGATTTATTTTCCCCTGTGATGCTTAAACTATATACCCATATAGTAGGATTACAGTTTCTGAATTAGAAAATGTATTATTCCACAATACATTTTAATTCAAAAAGGGGGAAATGTGGGAACAAAACCCAGTTTGCTAAAATATTTCATTAATATTATTATTCTGCAATATTATTATACTTCTAATTATACTATTAAATGCTTATGAATAATTGGGAGGCATCTTTACCAAGACAACCAGTTTAAATTCATGTCTACATAAGCTCTCAAAGCAAGGAGGAAAAATTGTCTCTGAGAAGGGGGTTTAAAAAGGACAAAACTGCCTAGATGGGACTTTGGGAAAAAAATGGCCTAGTTTGCAGTTTGAAATCATCATTTGGCCCAGGGAAGAGCTGGGCCCCCTTCTTACAGATTTAAGTTTCAGTTTTGTCTCCAACTAACTGCAAAGAAAGAGCTTCATTGATAACATTGCCTAGTAACCAAATGTTTCAATGATATCTCAAGAGTTATAGCTTTAGTAGCTTACATCAAGACATTATGATAAAAAAAAAAATAACTTTGAACTAAAAATGTAATCCATGCAGAGGGAGGTGAAGTCTCAGAAGAAAAACCTAGCCATCCCACCCCTTTACGTGGACCAGTCAAGACTAGTGCAATAATGACCTAGCCAGACAGGGATGTCAATCTGGACCAGAGGTAATAAAAGCCAGTTCCTAAAAGGGACTGGTCAGTTAACTTTCAACTGAGATGCTGAGAGGTCCTGTACTCATGGAATGGACATGTTTGCTGTTTTTTCTTACTGTCTTTTCTTACTTTGAAGTTCCTGCCAAAACCAGAATAAGGACAGAGATTGCCTATTGATGTCCATCAGCCAAAAAACAAGTTTGCATTGCTGTGTTGACAATAGATGGGTCCAAAGTCCCTGGTTCAAATGTGGGCAGAGTGAAAAACAGGAACAGCAAAAAAAATCTAGTCACTAAAATAACTTTTGCCATCCAAGGGAAGAAGAGGACTCACCAAGATTCTGAAATTAAGAAGAAAATCCAGACTCTACAGCTAACCAGATGTCTGATTATTTTAAATCATTTTTATAATATTCTAATTGGGCTTAGCTTGGAGGTTGCATTGAAAAATTACTTCTTAAACATAGAAGCTTGGGTATATAGGAGCTCACATCTAAGTAACATAGAAACATAGAATTTGATGGCAGATAAGGACCACTTGGCCCACCTAGTCTGCCCATTTCCCTACCTGATGGATAAGCTGCAGATTCTAATTAATCAACAGCTTACTTCCTCCTATCCCCCACTAGAATTGCCTTATGCTTGCCCATGCATTCTTTAATTCTCCCACTATTCCTGACTCCACAACCTCCTCAGGAAGGCTGTTCCATGCATCCACAACCCTCTCTGTGAAAAAATACTTTCTAACATTACCTCTGAGCTGTCCCCCCTTGAAAGTGTCTATCATGTCCCCCCTCTCCCTCCTTTCCTCAAGGGTATACATATTAAGCTGCTTTAGTCTTTCCTCATATGTCTTCAGGTGCAGACCCTGCACCATTTTGGTTGCCCTCCTCTGAAAAGCCTCCACTCTGTCTATGTCTTTGCAGAGATGAGGTCTCCAGAATTGCACACAGTACTCCAGATGGGGTCTCACTAACTGTCTGTACAGAGGGATAACAACTTCCTGTTTTCTACTGTTGATGCCTCTCCCTATGCATCCCAGTATCCCCCAGCCCTCCTTACTGCCTTCTCACATTGCTTGCCCACCTTTAGGTCATCTGATATAATTACTCCTAGGTCTCTTTCTCAATTTTTGTTGTTGTTATTATCGCACCCCCATTGTGTACTCTTCCCTGGGTTTTTGTTTCCAGATGCATTACCTTGCACTTCTTTGCATTGAATCTGAGCTGCCACATATTTGACCATTCCTCCAACCTTTCCAAGTCCCTTTTCATCCTTTCCACCCCACCTTGTGTATTAACCCTGTTGCAGATCTTGTGTCATCTGCAAAGAGACATACTTTTCCTTCCAGGTGCTCTCCAATGTCACTTATAAAGACATTAAAGAGGACTGGTCCCAGTACCGAACCCTGCGGTACCCTGCTAGTTACCCTCCTTTCTTCACTGTGGACTCAGTTTACCCTTTGCGTCCTGTTGTCCAGCCAGTTTTTTATCCAGGCTACCACCTTGGGACCCACTCCAAGGCTGGCTAACTTGTATATTAATCTTTTGTGTGAGACTGTGTCAAATGCCTTGCTATAATGAAATATAAACATTTTTGGATGCAAAAGGGTATTTGAAAAAGTTACAAAGAAAAGTTTTGAACTACTAATAAGACAAAGCTATTTGAAATCTTTATACAAGAACCATTTCACTGTTTGCAAAAATTACCATAGGTGCAAGCAGTGTGCTTTTGTTTTGTTAGTTTATTTTCTGAAACCTTCGTTGTTTTATATTTATGCTGCTTTGCACTGTGTTTACAATGTTTTATTATCTATGCAAAAGTTATTAGCAATTAGTCATGTTGTACAGGGAAAAATATTTTTTTTTTTCTATATCAGGGTGTGACAGAAACATTATTCGTATTTATCTAGAACTTTATACAGTAGGTTGTAAACAGATCTAGAAGCAAATGATGTATTACCTTTTAATAGACCAACACAGATGTAACAAAAAGAACACCACAAAGGCTGGTATTCCACTGTCCACTAGCATCTAGATAAGAGCTGAGCCATAAATATCAGAGACAGGGACCAAGGGAGTGGTATTCGCTGTCACCAGCTGGGTTCTCCCAGTGACAGCCTCCCAAGTTTACAAAATTGGGTAGTCAAACGTACAACTGCACAGATCAAAGTCTGGTAGTGTGTCTCTCTTGGATGGCAGATGCTAAACAGAGTTTACCTGAGCCAGTGAAAACCATATATTACCTTAGAAAAAATGATATCACAGTCACAACTGTTGAGTAAATAAATAGCTTTTTACCTAACAGAAAGTGAAAAGAAGCATTACAGGATATCTATAGTCAATACAAGAGAATAACACTGTTACAGGACAAGTAAACAAATGTTTTTAAATAACAGGACAAAACAGAAAAAGGTTATTATTGAGATATGCTAGTATCAATCTTACCGTTCCCTATTCTTCAGAAGACCCCCTTCTAGCTATGTCCATGGGAGCTGGCAGATAGCATAGGGCCCAGTGTCTCTTGAAAGGATAGGGAAAGGGTAAGGGAGGTTGGCGCTGGACGAACCCAGCTGGTGGCAGTGAATACCCGAGGACAGACACCTCTCTAAAAGCTGTTCCAGCCCAGAAGCCCCAATTACAGCCTAAAGTTTATTGTTCATGTGGATGCCTCAGATCATGGGCTGGGTGCTGTGCTGAGCCAGGTTATCCAGCAGGGTGAGGAGCACCCGGTTGTGTACCTCAGCAGGAGGCTTCTGCTCAGAGAGGAGACCTATGCCACAATCTAGAAGGAATGCTTGGGAATAGTGTGGGCAGGCAACACATTGCTCCGGTGCCCATCCAGCACCAGAGAAAATGGCGGTTTCCACAATGGGGGTCACCAAGCGCGACTCCCACCCGAGGCTGCTGGATGGAGGAGGGGGACATCCCAGGATCATGGAACTGCAGGACTACAGTAGAGGTAAGCCCATTTGGGGGGGCTTACTCACTCCTCTGGCAGAAAACTTAGCATCTTTTATGCTTATTTTATAACATGGGGCTAAAGGCTTAGTCAACTTGGGGGATACTGCTATATTTTCCTTCCCTTTTAAATGGAATGCAAACCTTGCATTATCCTTTTTTAATATAAATGACCACTTGTTACGTGTGTACCCTCCTTTATCTCCCTACTATGCTTTTTAATCCGTTCACATTGAAATAATTATATTTCACCTTTTAAGGGTCCCTTATTGATGCTGCCTCTTTCTCCCACTGGATAATTCATTTTTATAAGCACTGGGCAGGCAAACTTGTGCCATTGGTATCTGCTTAACCGATGCCACTGGATCTTGGGACTGTTCAGTAACATAGATAGACAGATAGATAGATAGATAGATAGATAGATAGATAGATAGATAGATACTTTATTTATAAAGCACCCCTTTCCAAAGACTCAGGGCACTATACAATCAGAACAGTACAACTATTAAAATCAAACAGTACAAACAGAATTAACTGGGAGTCAACACGCAATCTATCCATCTTTATTAAAACATTACCACAGGTTCTTTAATCATTAAAGGCGTGTTGGAACAGATAGGTCTTCAGGCCCTTTTTAAAGGCTTCTACCGGGGGAGCCGCTTTCAGATAACTAGATAATGAGTTCCACAGGGTAGGTGCAGCCACCAAAAATGCCCAGTTTCCCCAATGCTGTAACCTAGCCCTGGGAACTCCAAGGAGGCAGCCCTTGGCAGAACAGAGTGCCCAGGGTGGCCGGTAGGGGACAAGGAGACCTTGCAGATATACTGGCCCCCTTTTGTGCAGGGTCTTGCAGAAGAAGCTGAAGAATCAGCATTTATATAGCACTTTTCATACACAGTGTATCACAAAGCACTTTACAAGCAATGCTAGACTGATAGTGAAGTAACTGAATGTGTAGTGGTGGCCATATCACACATCAGCACAAATACACAGCCTGGACAACTGCAAGATCTACTTTATGAGAAGGGGAATGGTGGCCAGGACACTGAGAATGTCCCCTACTCTTTGTGAAGAGTGACCTGGGTTCTTTTACTTCCACCTGAACACCCACCAGGACAGAACCAGGATGGGTAGAAGGGACCTCGGTTGAACGTCTCATCTGAAGGACGGCAGGCACACCCCAACAGTACCACACCCCACTAATAGTACACTCGGATGCCAGTGTTTTAGGTATGAGTCCAATCCTGGTGTGGGATGAGAACCTACAACCTCCTGGTCCAGAGGTGGATGTGCTACCAAGTGATCCACACTGACACCTAGGTCAGGAGCCCTACATTGAAGACAATGCTCCACTTGACCAGCAGCCAGTGCAGTTCGCAGAGGACCGGGGTGATATGATCACACCGTCAGCAATCTCGCTGCCGCATTCTGCACCAACTGCACCCGGCAGAGGTTGTCTCCAGATAACCCTAGGTACAGGGCATTACAGTAGTCCAACCTGGATGTGACGAAAGCATGCACCAGCATGGTCAGGTCCTCAGGCAGAATCAGAGTTTGGATCCAGGCAATGTTCCTAAGATTGCAAAACCCGCTTTTAATCATGACTGACACCTGAGAATCAAGCATCAGGTCGTCATCCAGGATCACGTCCAAATCCTTCACCCAACTAGATGGAGTAAGGGGAACTCCCCCAGCACTAAGCCAGGTGGTATCCCTTCGCCCCACTTCCACCAAGACAACCGAGATCCACCAGCAGTACCTCCGTCTTGTCTGGGTTAAGTTTAAGCCAGTTTTAAGTCATCCACACCTGGATATCCTCTAGGCAGCTGTTAAATACAGAGGTCACCATCTGGTTATTGGGCACACAAGACATGTATAACTGGATATCATCTTCGTAACAGTGAAAACCCAGCCCATACCACTTAATAATGTCTCCCAATGTCAGCATATACACCGTGAACAATAAGGGTGACAAGTCAGAACCCTGCAGAACCCCACAGTGCAGAGGCTTCGGGTTAGATGAGGCCAACCTCATCATCACCCTTTGCACTCTGTTTGTCAAGTATGACCTGAACCAATTGATGACATTACCGGAAAGGCCATATCAGAACCACAGGTGGTCAAGTAGCACCTCATGATCCACAGTGTCAGATGCTGCTGAGAGGTTCAGGAGGACTAAGATAGTATGCTCTCACCTGTTCCTCACCATCAGGAGATCATTTAGCACCCTCACAAGGGCAGTCTCCATACTATGCGCAGTCCAGAACCCAGACTTAAAAGACTTATAGGTAGAAGAAGAGGCAAGATGTTCCTTGAGCTGAATGGCCACCACTTTTTCTATAACCTTCCCTGTAGTTGCCAAGACAGTCTGGGCCCAAAGACAGCTTCTTCAAAAGGGGCCTGATCAAGGCCTCTTTCAAGGCCAATGGAAAGACTCCACTCCTCAATGAACTCCGAATGATCTCTGCAACCACAGGTCCAATCAGGTCCAAACATCCAACCAAAAGGCAGGTTGGACATGGGTCCAGATCACAATGTGTTGGTCGCAGCCTCGAGATTATTTCCACCACTTCCTCTACCCCAACTAACCTAAATTCATCCCAGACAGAAGCAGTGTTTTAACATGGCTCAGGGCAAACCCTGCATCCCTTTTGAGAGATATTCGATGAGACCTCGGCTCTGATAGAGGACACTTTGTAGGCAAAGAACAGAGCAAGCTCCTCGCACCTAGTGCTCGAACCTGCCCCACCAACACGGAGACAAGCAGGATGTAAAAGCCCATCTACTATGTGGAAGAGCTGAGCTGGTCTGCTCCTTGCCACAGCAATCTCCCTAGACAAAAACTCAGCCTTTTTTTGGGAGATTGCCCCCTGATAGTAAGCTTAATGCAACCTCAGGGCCAATTTGTCCTCTGTCAGGCCAGTTCTCCTCCAACACATCTCTAACCTCCGGCCCCTAATCTTTAAACCCCCGGAGTTCCTCATCATACCATGGAGGTCTCCAGTGAGTAGACAGGGGCCGGACATGAATGGTTGTGATTAAGTCAAAGGCAACAGCAACAGCCCCATTATAGGCTGCCACTGCCTCCTCCATCCCAGCTGCACATGCTGACTCCACACCCGATAGGTCCAGCACCACCTGAAGTCCTACAGAGGAAACCCCTCTCAAAGGGTGGTACCAGACCATCTCCACAGGGGCGGTACCATCTGGGGGGCCCTAAACATGAACCTCATGGTGCTGTGATCCGAATAAACTACCGGATCCACTCTGAGGTCAGAAATATCAAGACCTAGTGATCTCTTGAATGCTCTCCTCTTGGGATGGTGGGTTGCAATTGTATACCACTGCAACAGTGGTTCCAAGCCATGGTTTATGGGTCTCTTTGGCAGCATGGGTGACTACACACTGTCAGACAGCCTACCCCATCAGAAGTCATGTGTCACTGACTTGCAGGAGATAGAAGAGAATGCCAATATACAGAAAAAAGGGGGCTACCTACTGATATATCTAGATGACAGCTCCTGGATGCCTGCCCACACCACTCAGCCATGCAGCACATTGACTTCACACCCTCAAATGCCACTCCCAGTCATGCACGTAGCTTAACCCTGGGGACAGCACAGATCCCCCAGGTGGGGTCAAACCAGACCTGTGAGACATGACAGTGGACAAAGAGGTATCTAGAGGTTGTCCTAGTAGTGAGTAGTGAGCCTGGAATGCAGTGGGGGCTTCTTTGAAAGGTCCAAAGGAAAGGGGCATCAGGTGTCCAGGTGAGGGACCATACACTGTGTGTCCATAGAAACAAAATCTGTCAGCAGATAAGGACTGCTTGGCCCACCCACTCCATCCATTTGTCCCTGCCTATATTGTCACCATAGACTATGCCTGATCTCCAGTTACCCCCCCCCGCTGCTTCCCTACCAAGATTCCCTCATGCCTGTCTCATGCATGCTTGATGCCCATTACTGTTTTTGCCCTCTTATCTCTGCTGGAAAACTGTGCCAATCACCCACCACTCTTTCAGCCAAGAAGTATTTCTTCACATCCCTCCTAAATTCCCCTTATGGCACTCAGAGTGCCCATATTATGGCACCGGGCAATTAGGGCACCAAATGTGGGATGCGCCCCCCATTCCCAGAGGTCCATCCACCCTGCAGTAGGAATTTATCAGTGGGAGAATGCAGGGGGTGCAGCCCCCCACAAGAAATGTGACCAGCGACATTGCCGATTGGCACCCTAATTGCCCCGTGCTGGATCACGGGTGCGTTCTGATGGTGGAACCCCAAAATTCCCCCCTTTCAGCTTTATTGCTCCCTTGTTCTTGTGCACCTTCTCCTCTGAAAAATGCTCACCTCCTGTACCTTCCTTAACCTGATGAGGTATTTATAGGTCTCTATCATATTCCCCCCCTCTCTCCCTCCCTCCTCTCTTCCAGTCTGTACAGACTGAGATCCCTCAGTCTCTCCTCACAGTGCTTCTGATGCAACTCCTGTACCATTTTGGTTGCCCACCTCTGGACAGCCTCAACACTTTCTGTGTCCTTCCTGAGATGTGGTCTTGAGAACTGGACACAGTACTCCAGGTGGAGTCTCATCAACAATCTACACAGTGGTGACACATGGCTCATTAGGTTACATGCTTGCTTCAGTGGCCAGAAGGTCATGGGTTCTAGTCCCATGCCAGGAACTTGGGTTAATACCAATACTGGCACTGTAGTGCAACACTAGGGTGGTGGTGGTGCACTGTGGAGATGCCACCGTTTGGATGAGACAGTAAAACAAGATCACTTCTGCCAATCTCTGGGGGCTGTCACGGTGGAAATTAAGGATCTTATGACAATTACTGAAAAAGAGGTGTGGTTTCTCCAGTGTCATGGCTAACCTTCAATGACTGCATCTGTGGCAGTAATAGCTCAGTGTGTTCTACTCAGTCAAAATTTAGAAATGATTAAAAAGATATAAAGCAGGGGAAAAAAATACCCAAAACGCACATTTTTCATCTCTGCTTATGAAGCAAACGAAGTGGAATGATCGACCTAGAGACCCTTATGACCTTAAATTACTATGTGACTGTATGACACTGCGGGGGGAAGGACATGATGGACCTACAGTCCCTTCTGATCTTAAATTACTATCTGACTGTATAGCACGGGGGTGAGGAGGTAGACAGAATGGACCTAGAGTCCCTTCTACCCTTAAATTACTATGTGACCAGGTAACTGCACTATGTGATATGTTTAGCCCCGATAATGGATTCTGTAGATGTGCTGTCTCCTCCACATCTCTGAACAGTCTGCACTACCGGGACTATCCAAAACTAAATAGAAAGCAGCTACACAGTACTAATCTAAACCAGTTATCCTCCCCTCACACTTTTATGACCTAACCAATGGATAGCACTGTCTCACTTAGAAGACTGCATCGAGTGAGGGTCCAACCAAGAATTGAACCAACAGCCTTGATTAGACAGATTAAACAGAAGTTCA
This sequence comes from Neoceratodus forsteri, assembly GCA_016271365.2. Lineage (NCBI taxonomy): Eukaryota > Metazoa > Chordata > Ceratodontiformes > Ceratodontidae > Neoceratodus > Neoceratodus forsteri. Next base: position 963,931,524 of record CM028136.1, read on the forward strand.
TCTTCTCAGAAGAAGCCAGAAGGTGAAGGAAGGAAACATATTCAATTCAGTGCTTCAGAGTAACTGGTAACTGGTATTTTTCTTTTAAACTTAGATTGTAGGCTTGTAGTGACACTATACTTTCTTTCTGTGTTGTCTTTACTTATAATTGTTTTTGGGCTGTTGAAAATTTAAAAAATAGTGGTGGTGTAATTCTGTGCTGTCTTTAATTGCTGCAAATTTTCGCCCTCCTCCACCCTTTCCCCAACTCTTAATTATATGCCCTGAAAAATCTGATTGACAGGAGCTAAACACAGGGTATAGTAAGAGGTGTGAAGTAGGAGGGGCATAAGGGGGAAGAAGACCACCCTCAGCACGACAAGTGTTTTGACTCATTTATTTATTTATTGGTTTCTTTTTCCTTAAAAATATATATCTGAGGATCAGTTACAGGATTTTAATACTGTAAATAAATAAAAAGAGAACTAAGAGAGCTTCAGTAGCAGATAAGTAGTGGAATTGCAGTATAATGTGGGAGTGGGCAATGTAGTGGCTGTGGGGCAGCCATATTCAGGCAGACCTTCTGGACACTGAGGTGCTGCCCCATCTGCATGCATCTCGGGACTGAGGGATGAGGTAGCCAGACTCAGAGCGGAAGTAAACTGGGTCAGGAGTACCATCACCCTGTCCAGGAACCACCCAGTCCAATGCAGCTGCCTCAAAGGATGCCGAGAACGAGGAGCACTTGGATGACAGTGGGCTCAGGGAGGGTTAGAGCAGTCAGGCAGAGGCACATCCCAGATCCTATTCCTCTCAAGAACTCATATGCCACACTGGCAAATGAGGACAACCAAATAGAGGTACCCAGGGAAGTGGAAGGAAAGGATGTGGAGGTTAGGCAAGGAGGTGACCTCAGTGGGGAAAGCAGTGGACCCCAGAGGAGGAGGAAGCAATCCTGGTGGGGGACTCCATCATAAGAGGGATCCAGCTAGGAACACAGGAGGGGGAGGACAGGGAGGTGAGGTGCTCACCAGGTGCCACGGCATGGAGGGATGGAAGGAAAGATACTGGGGATCACTGGGAAGGCAAGACAGGAGGGTGAGCTGGATGTCATTATCCACCTAGGTACTAATGACTTGGCAAATGGGGAGCCAAAGGAAGTTCAGGAAGAGTTTAGGAAACTGGGAGGGTTCAAGCAAGTAGCTACTTCTGTCACTTTCAGAAGTACTACCTGTGAGAGGCAAGGGAGAGCATAGGAGTGCATGCACCAGGAACTTTAACTCATGGTTGAAGAACTGGTGCTGTGAGGAAGGGTTTGGATTCATTGGTGACTGGGGACCCATCTGGAGGGATGGAGGTTTGTTCAAGCCTGACGGCCTGCATCCATCCTGGAGGGGAATCCAAGCACTCAATGATAAGTTTAAATGCTACATTGACAAGCATTTAAACTAGCAAAGGGGATGGCAGGCCAGCAAGGATGGTACCTACTTGCTCACCCCCCACAGCTAGTAATGGAACCAGTGAACCAGAGGAGTGGCTATCTCTGCAAAGCAGTGTGCAAAAGTTGGAGATTAGTGTCCAAAAGGTGGATAAGCAGAAAAGGGGCAAAATTCAGCAGAAGGGCAGACAGCAAGGAGAACCAGGGATAAATGACAACCAAGGAAGGGGCTGGGTAGAACAGTGAAGCAGTCTAGGGAGGTCAAATCATGGAAAGCCATGTGTGCAAATGCCAGGAGCCTTAGCAACAAGATGGAAGATCTGGAGGCTGTCATGGTACAGTCAGACCTGGACATTGTGGCCATCACTGAAACCTGGTGTAATGATAACCATGACTGGGAGATGGCCATACCTGGCTACAACATATTCAGAAGAGACAGAGCAGGCAGGAAGGAGGAGGCGTGGCACTGTATGTGAAAAATGACATAAGGGCCACACAGATCCAGGAGGAACAAAATGGGGAGAGATACTGTGGGTTAAGCTTGGAAAGAAAAATGGGGCCAGCCATCCGTACAGGTGTGGTCTATAGACCACCAGCCCAGGAGGAAGAAACAGATAGGAGTTGATGCTAGCCATCCAAAGGATGGCTGACAAGGGTGAGGTAGTACTGGTTGGAGACTTCAATATACCAGATGTGGACTGGAGCATCCCAGCAGCAGCATCAACTAGGAGCAGATTTATCCTGGACTCCTTCAGGGTGCCTTCCTCAAGCAACTGGTCATGGAACCAACTCGGCAGAAGGCAATACTGGACCTTTGCTCACAAACAGGGACAGTGTGATGGGGGGTAACAGTGGGAGCACCTGGGTAACAGTGACCACCAGTCATTGTGGTTTGAAATCACAGAAAGAGCAGAACCAAACCACACAAAACATGTATCCTGGATTTTAGGGGGCAGACTTGGAAATGGGGAGATGCTTGAAAGAGGCATTAAGGGAATGGGACAGGAATCAGGGATTGAGGAACAGTGGGCAGTATTTAAAATGGGGATTATAAGAACAACAGAATTATGCATTAAGCAGGTTAGCAAGAGGAAAAGAAAGAGGAGACCATTATGGTTTTCCAAAGAGGTAGCAAAGAAAGTGAAAGCCAAAAGACTGCATTCAGGCAATACAAGACACAGGCAGAAGGGGATAGGGAGAAGTACCAGGAGAAACAAAGGAGGCAGGGAAGTCAGTAAGGAAGCCAAAGCTCAGACAGAAGAACACATTGCAAAATCAGTGGTTAAAGGGACAAAACCTTTTACAGGTACATAAGTGAAAAAGAAGGACAAAGGAGGGATAGTTAGACTGAAGGGGAGGATGGGAGCAGCGTGGAGGATGACAACAGTAAAGCTGACATATTGAACAGGTATTTCTGCTCAGTCTTTACTAAGAAAGAGGGGGTAATGGGTCTGAAGGAGTACAAGGGCTAGAATGGTGCAGAAATGGACACAAGTCCCTTTACACAGAAAGGGTCCTGAAGGAACTGGAAGTAATAAGAGTTGATAAAGCAATGGGGCCAGATGGGGTGCACCCCAGGTCCTTAAAGAACTAAGAGAGGTGGTGGTTGAACCTCTGGCTATCCTGTTCAGCCAATCACTGGAAACAGGGAGGTACCCAAAGACTGGAGGACAGCAGATGTAGTCCCCTTATACAAAAGTGGGAACAAAGAGGAAGCAGGGAACTACAGACCAGTCAGCCTCACCTCGGTAGTGGAAAGATCATGGAAGCACTACTGAAGGAGAGATTGGTGGAACATCTGTTGTCAATGGACTACAGGACCCAAGGCAGCATGGTTTCACCAGGGGAGGTCATGTCAGACCAACCTCATTGAATTTTTGGCTGGGTGACTAGGGAGGTGGATCAGGAGGGCAGTGGACATGGCCTATCTGGACTTCAGCAAGGCCTTTGACACTGTGCCACATAGAAGACTATTACACAAACTGGGGAATATGGGTGTGGGCAGGATAGTAGTGTGGTGGGTAGGTAACTGGCTGGGTGGCAGGACACAGAGGGTGGTGGTAAATGGCTGTCACCCACAGAGGGAAGAGTGACCAGTGGGGTACCACAGGGATCAGTGCTGGGACCGTCCTATTCAACATCTTCATCAGTGACATTGCACAGGATATAGAAGGCAGAATTTCACTGTTCGCTGATGACACAAAGCTCTGTAACAGAGTAGACACACCAGAGGGTGTAGACAGAATGAGAAGGGACCTGCAGAAACTTGAAGAATGGTCAAGGGTTTGGCAGTTGAAATTCAATGCAAAGAAGTGCAAGATAATGCATATGGGGCACAAAAACCCTGGCACAATATATCAGTTGGGGGGTGAGGATATAGCATGCACCAAGCAGGGAAGGGATCTTGGGGTTGTCATCTCTGATGACCTCAAGGTAGGGAAACAGTGTGACAAGGCATCAGGTAAAGCAAATAGGATGCTGGGATGTATAGGCAGGGGCATCACCAGCAGGAAAAGGGAGGTCATAATTCCGCTATACAAGACACTAGTGAGGCCCCACCTGGAGTACAGTGTACAGTTCTGGAGACCATACCTACGTAAGGACAATAGACAGGGTAGAGAAGGTTCAGAGAGGGCAACAAAGATGGTGCATGGGTTGCATCACAAATCCTATGAAGACAGGTTGAAGGAACTGAACATGTACTCCTGGAGGAGAGGAGGAGAGGGGGATATGATAGAAACATACAAGTATCTTACAGGGAGGAACAGGGTGCAGGAAAACACTATTTTTAAGTGAAAAAAGATGTTTCAGGACTAGAGGGCATGGGATGAAGTTGGAGGGAGGACGATTCAGAGGAAACATGAGAAAGAATTTCTTCACAGAACGGGTGGTGGACAAGTGGAACACCCTGCCAGAGGAAGTGGTGGGGGCTGAAACAATCACGGGATTTAAGAATGCATGGGATAGACATAAAGGAATTCTAGAGGTCAGGGGTAAGGGGAAATAGACTTCTAGGAAAACAAACTGAACTTACAAGCTCAAATGGGCAGACTAGGTGGGCCATAGGCCCTTATCTGCTGACACTGTCTATGTATCTATGTATCTATGTAACTGCTGTGCTTCTTTGCCATTCCTGAAAGCCAAAGGCTAACGTGGCTCCCTGCTTGAAAGTGGTGCATTCTTAGGCTGCTCTCTGGAAAGCAGTAGTAAATGTTAATAGAAAGAGCCATCCCTCACTGCATGCGTGTGCAGTGCAGGGCTAGGCTCTGAAGGTTAGCCTTTTCCAAAGTGACTTGAAATGGAATTTGGTGTGAAGTAATCTGTTCAATCTGTCTCTTCCTCTGTTTACAGAGCAGAAAACTGGCCATAAAATGCCACCGCTACTCAAGCAAATCTAATCCTCCCTTCCAGTAATACCAGGCCAACTGGTGATTATTTGATTTCCTAGTGACAAATGTAAAATTATTTGTTTGATGGCTCTTTAAAACAAATGACTGCTCTGCCGGAATGCAAGTCAAATGAAATAAATAAAGGAGACAGAACACAGCGAGTGTAGGGAACAAGGGAGGACAAGCACCTTCACTCAGTGACCTGACCTTGCAGTCTGACAAAGAGCAGGCTGTTATTTACCTTGTGTTGGTCACAGCTCTTTCATTTCCACCCCCCACACCCTCTACCTCCAGCTCCAACAAAAAAGAAAACTGCTTTTCCCACAGGACAGCGAGCTGACTGTGTGAAATACCAGGTTACAGCTTCAGCCATCCTGAACTTTCAAAATGGCTAGCCGTACATTCAATTCAGTTGAGTTTTATTAGGGACTGTAACCACTGAGGCAAGCTCATATATAGATATATATATAATAGGGGTGTGCAAGCCCCTATAGTTAGGGTTTAGTAGGGTGCTTAATGTTAAACCCCTAACTTTGTACCTTAATAGCTTTATCCCCATTCAAGGGAGTTGTACAAAATTTTGTATGCACAGACTGGGGTTGGGGGTGGGGCAAGCTCTGCATGGAGCAGGTTTGAGCTGCCAGAAACTGGCTTTCCTCTCCTGGGGAGGGATGAAGGGGTTTCCCCCAACCTTTGGCTGCCTCCTGGTGGAGGACAGATGGCAGTTTGGGCTACGGGGAGCCTGGCGATAGGTAGGGGTGGGACGGAAGGGGCCAAGCCTTACCGGGAGTGTATGTGCACCTCCACATGCAGGCACTGCCATGTCTGCCAAGGTCCCGGGACTCTCAGGGGAAAAACAGGGGTAAAAGCATAAAATACATGTAGAAAACAAAAAGAATTGCTGATGTCTTGTGATTAGGCACAAAAATAAAAATATTAATGTCTGACCACTGTTTGACCAATCACAATCTATCAAGTCCTTGTACCTGCAAAACAGGAACAACTGTGACTAGAGCTTTGTGTAAGAAATAGTAAGAACGTTTTGCAAAGGCTTGCTTGTGTCAGCATGAAACTTCAGGGAACTTTCTATATCCTAGAATGGGTTATGCAAAATTCATGGTCTTACTGTATTTTATAAAATTCATGTTAGTCCAGATATTATTTCTATGGTGTGCATACAACTATGCTACCTAAATTGTATTACTTACAAGATAAGTTGTTTTAAAGAGTTTAGTAATCTGCAAGTAGAGAACTTGTGGGTGATTATATCCTTTAAGATGTGACTCCACAAGCGAAAACTCTCTTAGAATTGCTGTTATAGGCAAAAAGCAGTATTTTATTCACTTGCCCTGTTCAACAATGATCATAGTATTTATAACCATGTATAGTGCTTGGTTATAGGATACTTTACTGGGCTCATGCCTTATAACCTCACTCTCTATGCCATAGCTCAATAAGAGGGAACCTGTCAAACTGCTTGTACAAGTAAAAACAATGTTTATGAACCTACCTGTTATCATTATAATCACTGCTGTTGAAGATTAAAACAGTGTACTAAAGTGATAACTGTATGTTAAAAGTTAGGACATTGTACTAATGCCTATGCAATGTATTAATCTTATTTAGCAGAAAAGAAATGATGTCATTCATTGCTTAAACTGTGTCACAATGTATGATTTAATGCAACATTCCTGCCACCTGTTGACTAAACTGATGACAATAATTCAAAAATGAAGCAAATTTTCTTCTAACGCACTCTTCCTGGAGACCGATGATCTAAGACATAGGTGACCAATCAGGAATTAATGTTTATTTCTGCCATAGGCCAAATTTGATAAAACTCTCAATTCGCTATGCAAATTGGCTAATACACCACATACTTTCAGGATGTAAGATAAACTCAAACTATTTAAGAAGCTCTTTTTATTAACCTCAGGGGAGTTCTGAAGCACACAAGACAGAAGATTCATAGCCTTTGGACCTAGTCTTCATGAGGGAAAAAGGAGAGTTGGGACTGCCCTTATACCCTCATACTAGACTGCTGTCTTTACTTTTATACCCTGACAAGAGTAAAGAATAAAGCCAATTTTTGGAAAAATTTAAGTGTTTCCAAATAATTTATTTCATACCAACTCAGAACCCAATACTTTATTCCAATTTAAATCTAACAGATTTTGGCATCCCCAGCAGGACTGGAAATAGTCTCAAATTATTCCAAAAAGAGTTACTATTGATAGCGCATGATTGCGACCTATTGATGACAGTGGGAAGAGTTCAGCTGATCATTCGCTAACTCTGGAAGGTGGTCTTTTATGACACCCAGTCTAGTGTGGTCAATTAGGCTTAAATACATTTTTGTATTATAAAAGAACTTGAGAAAACTCAAGGACAAACACAAAAAAGTGTTTTATGCAAGATTTGTATGTAGTATGTTAAACATTGTTTGCAAAAGTGAATAGCAATCTGCCTAAAATGAAATGAGGAAAGAGACAGATTGCAAGTACAGTTTAAATGTGTGACGTGTGAGTTTAATTTTGAGAGACAATGTATGGACCTTAAGGAAATCATGTATGTGCAAGCATTGGCAAAGAAGACCAAGAATGGTCATTCCAAATGGCATCAAAGGTGTAGGAGCCCACAAGGATACCTTTTGAATCACAATGGCTAGGTGTCTAAAAAGGAGCACATCGACATTTTTTTTTTTTTTTTACTTTCTGGTCTTCTCTTCCAGGCTGCAGTCCACATTTGTCTGATCCTATCCTGTCTGTTTTGTTTGTCTTCTGTGTTATGTCCTGTTTGGTCTAAACCTGGCTTGATAACCCAAGGTTTGGAAGTCTCTTAATAATCTGACTTCTGTCTGTTTTCACGCAGACACACACACACAGACAGACACACACACATGCACAATTCTGACAGAGAGAGGATAAAGAGAAAAATTTTATGCCAGACTTTTCTTCAGAAAAACTGCATTTGAAAAAGTGTTTGCTCTGCAATGCCTTAACTGTGTAGTGATTAATTAGCAGTGGATGAATAATTGTAAGTGGTCTGAAATCTAAGAAACTTGAATTCAGATAAAATGTTTTATCTGGCTGATAAATGTATTAAGCAGCAAAGGTGTTGCAACAAGAAAAAGAAATAGTTTTTCAAAATGTGGGCTGATGTAACAGCATCAAATTTCACAGGCGTAGCTGTTCATTTTCTTCCTTTTCCTCTCTGTGTAGAATAGTGATGCTTTATAAATGTTAAAGTTACAACGCAGCATAGCCAGTTACTGTGTATTAAAAAAAAAAACAACAACATGGGAAGGAGAGGAAAAGAAAATGTTATTTCCTGTGTTTTGTGAAAAAGCCTAAAACCTTTTCCACTATTCAATTTTCTTTTGTAGTTAGAAACGTTATTAAGACAAAGGGGTTTCTATATATATATATATATATATATGTTTTACCCCTCTTTGCAGCTAGAATTAAAATGAAAGCAAATGTACAGTGATTTGTAAATGTGACATGTTTGAAGAAAACTGCATTATTTCTGAAAAATACAGTCAAGGTATTGAATGCACTGCCACCCCCCACACACACACATATATTTGGGCAATTAATTAGACTAGATAAAACTAAAGGCAAGATTGTGTTTGTATGTGAATGTAGAAGACAATGAGTGAGTGATTATTTAAAGTTCAAGTTTAAAAAGGCAGAATACATTCAGGATGCCCTAATAAAACCAGTGTCCATGATGAATGCAGGCTTATTTGTATGCATGTGAGGGGGTATTCTCTAATAGAAATGGATGTAAGGCAAAAGTATAGTGTGGTATAAACTAATGTGATTAAGCTCTACTGTATGCAGTTACTAAAATCATTTCTTGATGGGCACAGGGTCCAGGTAACCACCGTAGATTTCACTGGTCCGGGTGAGGAGCTCATGTCAAATGGTAAACAGAAACAAAAAGGTTTGCCTTCTACTGGTTTTTGTTTGCTCACTTAAAGTTATTTGTTTTTTTCCCCATTGCTCAGCAGTCCATCTCAGTCACAAAGGAGTCCCAATTTATGACATACCCCTAACTCATTAAAACAACTCTGACTTCTCAGAGGCTGCTCAAATAGAGCAGTTGGCTAAAGTCCAGACATCAAGGAAGTGCAAACTTCCCTTTACTATGCAAAAGCATTGCTTATGCAGTTTATATTCTGAAATTAACCATTTAAGTTCAGCATTTTAATATTTAGAGTCATTCCATAATTGGTCATTTCATAATGTAATTAAATGGTTTTGCATTATTTATTTAAAATCATTTGGCTTTCCCCACTCAGTTGCAAGGGGGTCCCAACTCATAGTATACCTCTTAGGTTTCCTATTTTTACACCATAATGTAAGCCAACTGGCTCAGAAATAGTTGTAGAAAAAAGGGTTAAAATTCAGCTCAGCTTGGGACAGGAAATGCTTTGCAGTTTGTGAAAAAAACAACTTTTGCATTTTAAAAGCAGCCTTAAGTCTCGTCAAGACTGCCTTGTAGCATAATGATTTTACTGCCTCAAATGGCACATGTTCCTTCCTGACTCTGGTAAAGTGTAAAAGGTAATACTCTGACCTCAAAGGACAGACTTTGTGTATGTAGTTTTTATAGCATAACAAGCTTAAAACATTTTTTTTACCCTCCCTCAAAGGAAGGGGCAAGGTTCCAAAAGTGGTTATTCACTTTGGGCCCTATGCATGAAGGGGCAGAGGTACGTGGAATCCATGTGTACCCCCACCTGCGTAGCTGCGCACCCGCAGACAGGTGTGCACCGGCGGTATACACAACCACCTGACATCTGTCCACAGCCCCATCCCCAGCATGCAGAACTCCACAGGGCAGCCAGAGGTGGGGTCACCGGACTGGCCGGGCACCCAATCAGATGGCCAGACTGGGATCTGCACTGGATCCCTTGTGCAGCGGGGCACACATCGGCAGCACGCCCCATGGAAACCTAGCAGCTGGCAGCAGTGGCAGGTGATGGAGGGCAATGCCACTGGCCCTCTGCCGACACTGACCAGCACAGTGGGAAGGATGGGGGTATGCCGCCAGGTGGAGGGGGGTCAGGGTACATGGCACCGTGGGGGGGTGGACCGCTGTGGGTTGCAGGGGTGGGGGGTGGCAGCCCTGTGCCCATACCCCTGTGTGGAGTACCCGTGATGTTGTGGTGGTTTGTCAAATGCACCGCTGTGAGAGGGGTGGGTGGCTGGTGTCCAGCATCCCCATTCTGCGACCCTAGGGGGTAGGTGGGATGTTCACCCTGTCCAGCAGGGTGTGCACAGGGTGCATAGGGGGTTTAAGGCTGGTTCTCAGTGCTGTACCTGGCAACCCACTATACACCCCCACAGCCAGCACTACATGCCTTAGTGCATGATGCGTAGGTGCTGGCCTGTCCCCGGCATGTTGCTCCACATGTGGCCTGGGGATCAGGTGCATCCCACACAGGGGGCGTGTAGGGCATGGAGTGGTTGCGCAACCCAGTTGCACGTGCTTTGTGCATAGGGCCCATTATAACTAACCAAAGTAAGGTTAAACAGTAACATTTCTTCCCGGTTCTATCCCTAGACAGAAAGTATTTTACTGTGTGACGTGCTCATTGAACAAAATTCACTTTATATTCTAAAACACACCTCTTAGTTTCAAGCAATTTGAAACTGCCACAGCTGCTGTGACCCCCCAAGGTCTAATTGACCTCTGTGCCTTGCAACAGCATGTCCCTGAGCTGAAGCTCATGTTTCAACTACAGCTTTCCAATCTGTTACTCATTTTGACTATGCAAAACACAATAAACCACATAGGGCCCCTCCCCACTACTGTGAAGGGTAATATACATTTTATGCTCAACGGTAGCGTATAACTTCCGTGTGTACTGTTCCACACCAGAATGGTGACTCACACAATAAAACTAATGCTGTAACGCCTTTGTCACAAATTCTAAAATCAAAACATCATACGATACTGCATGAGCTAATAAAAGGGAATTGTTTATGCCCAACTACCTTATCCAGTTTAGTGGATGCATCTTTAATTACATTGTATGTGTTATTTTCAAAATGGGTTGAGTTTTTTTTCCAACTAAAAATGTAACAGTGTACTGCACAAGTAGTAGTGAAACACCTATATCTGGAGGGGGGGGGCTGCCCTTGAGCATAGATTTAGATAGGAAGCCTCTCTCTTTTGTCTGTGGGGGTTCTGGTGCAGTAGACAATGTATTTGTTGGGGGTCAAACAAAATTCCACATTGCTTTCCACCCAGAATCAAGCTGAAACCACCCCTCTAACATCCATCTCCACTGGGTGGGGTGTGGGGGGGTAATAATTGTACCTGTTTCTGCTTTGTCATTTCAGAATGTCAACAAGTTACTGTTACCATCTGTTGCCTTACTGAGTCAAAGCATGGAGGCATAAATGGACCTGTCATAAACTGGCATAACATGGGACAGATCTCACTGGAAAGTCAGTCAAGCCCATGGATCTTAATGGTGTACAAAAGCATGACAGGAGAGTAACTGCCTTGTGGCAGCAGTTAAAGTGTTAAAAAAGCATTTGTCAATGCCAAATGTTTGCTTGCTGGTATTGGCATTGGTAGTGTAGGAGTTGGAGAGATACATAATAGGAATGGCAGTGAAGTAACGCCAACCCCCACCCCCACCCTGCAGAGACTTGACAGGTGTTGGAGGGGGTGCCTTTGGGTAGTCAGCCATAACACTCATGCCATTCCACCTCACCCCACCCTGCAGACACCGACAGGTGTCGCAGTGTGCCTTGAGGTCTTCAGCCCTTACACTCAATTCATTCCATAAGGAAATAAGCTGAGATGGGTGCAGTATAGGAGAGTAGGGATGAACGTTAGGGCCGAAGAACCTAAGGCACACCTTGATGCCTGTCTGTGGTTGCAGGGTGTGGGTGGGGGTGGAATGGCTTGAGCATTATGGCGGATGACCCCAAGTTACACCTCTGATGCCTGTCAGTCCATACAAGGTGGGTGTTATGGTTGGAAACCCTAATGCTCCAGGTGTTTGTTGGTATTTTTGCTCCAAATTTTCAACATGGGCTTTTTGGGACCCCACCTCATGAACAGTGGTAGTATAATTTCATTACTCAATCCCAAAATGTGATTTCATGCAGCAAGTGCGCCATTCAGTGCCACAAGTGTGTGGGCAAGATGTGAAAAATGACAGCTGTTCTGTTCATGAGGAGGTGTGAATAAATGGTAATGTTGAAAATCTGGAGTGAAAATATGAAAAAGTGGCCAAGTTACGAGTGTGCATAGAAACCGTGCAATGCACACGCGTAACGCAGTCATTGTTTTTAATGGTTTCACCACATTTTCAACATGGCCTTTTTGGGATCTCCCATCATGAACAGTGGCACTGTGATTTCATTAATCTGTCCCGAAAGTTGATTTCACACAGCAACTGTGAAATCAACTTTTGAGACTGGGAAATGAAATGACAGTGTCAGTGTTCATGAGATGGGGTCCCAAGAACCCCATGTTGAAAATTTTGGACCAAAACTCCAAAAATTGGCTGGAATATCAACCTAAGTTGAAAACCCCCCATTGACTGCCATTATAGGGCTTATTGTAATTTCTTCAGTTCCCAGTTGGTCTTTGAAGAGTGCAGACATGTTCCCGGTCCACAGAAGATCACTGCTCCCAACCTCCAGAAGTAAGTATGGGTGAGCGGGGGTGTGGGGAGGTAGGGTGTGCAGAGGGAAGGTGCGGGTTGAGGAAGGGGGCTGATGGGAACAATGGGGGACCATTTTTTTTTTCAGGTTTTAAAAAAAATACATTGTGGGACTGTTTTCATTTTTACAGGTGAAATATTAACAAAACAGATTTCAGCACACTGGGGTGGCTCCCAGTGTGCCACAGTATTGGGGGGATCAATGCCAACCTGGGAATTGGGCACCCTGAGGTCAGCTGAGAACATAGGGGCATGGGTGGCGTGCATCCGACATCAGGTGTGGACATTCTGATGTCAGAAACATCAAAGAAGTATTTTTTTGGCACACTGGGGTGGGCTCCTAATGTGCCACATTAATGGGGGGAGGGGGAATACATGCTGACACAAGGATTGAGCAAACCGATGTCAGCAGGAGACGGAGAATGGAGGGTACGTGGTGGGAAGCAGCAGTGGGAGGGAGCTAACATTTAAATTTGTTGTCCTGCTGTGTGCCTGGTTGAGAGGGAGGGGGGGACTACCGCTGCAATGACAAAACTGCCCTTGATTGCAGCGGCAGATTTCTTTAAAGTGTGGTGCTCACTCTGAAACTGCCATCATCGACAGCTTCAGCAATAATTGGTGGCCAAGGGACATGCCCATTAAAGTGTTCACTGCATTGGCCACAGCACTGTCGCACCTCTGCAATGCTCTACTATCTCAATATGTTTCTTGTGTGCTGCGTGCACAAGCAAACACTAAAAAATGGCAACCAAAAACTAAATTTCTGCTGTATGCAGGTACAGAAACTTGTTTCTACAGTGCCTGATATGCTCACATGGGGAGGCAGACAAAATAATTTTAAAAATGCAGGCAGCTGGGAGTGGCTAGTCATTATTAAAAAAAAATTCAGGTACTATAAGGATTACATTGTACATGTTAACCTGTTTACTAACCTCTCAGTGAGGAAGGAGGATAGAACCTCTCCTTTTTGTTTATTCTTTCTTTCAGGAGACCATGTTTGATATGTGGCTGGCAGCCCCAGGACCATCGACTTTCCAACTACCAGGGCACACTTGATGTGATGGCAGCAAACAATGGACAACTTGAAGCAAACTACCAAAAGAGCACCTGCATCTGTATAAAAACTGCATCACCGCTCATCAATACAGTGCATCAACCTGATGCAAGCATTTACATTATTGACTGTTAAATAACCAGAATCCAGAACCTAAAGCAGTGATGCATATTGCATTGAAGGTCCTTGGACTGTCACTCTTGCCTGCCAATGTTATGACATCCTCTGTAGCATCAAAACGTTTGCAAAGACTGAACTGTGCAGAGCACTCAGTAGTTTAACTGCTACTTACAGCCTTGAGACTTTGTTAAAAAATGTACAGTTAGGCATAAACATGTTGTTTTAATCTGTAAATTTGCTTCCACTTCGAAATATGATGAAATATGGGCCTTGTGTGAAAACAAATGTATAAATGCTATATCAGGCACAAGCTCAAGACCCTGCAGCAGGGCAAGAAACTTACCCACAGCACGGCATATTCCACTCTAGGCATCTACAAGGGTTGGCCAGAAGTACCGGGTCTGTGTCAGGTTTATTTAGGTTAGGAATGTCAATTTGGAACAGGGCCAATTTAGAGGCCATAAGGCAATATATTGGGTGCATCAAGACCCAAGCAAAACATGCAAAGCATGTGCTACAGAGTCTTAATGGTGTAGCCATGAAAGAAAGGTTTATTTTTCTTCTAGATATGTTTGCTCCATATCCTGCTAGATCCCAAAATCCCATAGCTATGCAAGAAAAAAAAAGCCCCAAGATGGTGTCTTCATTACCAGACAGGTTCAAGGCCTGGAAGAAATGACTGGCACCATCTCAGGCATATTTACATCTGACTAGGCCATATGCAGTAGAACTGACACAGAGACCATAAAGAGGCATGTGCATTACATTAAGCCTCCACATGCAGATATATAGAACCGGGAGGCCTAGCACAAAAAGTAAAAAAAGTCTACTATTTACAATATGTATGTATTGTTTATCAGAGGTTCAGAAAATGCAAGATAAAATCAATAAACTAACTGAGGTTAATAATGGAAAGGCCAAGTTAAGAAAATCAGTAACAAAAAGTATAAAACAGATCAAGTTTTAAATGAAATGCTGCACTAAGGAGATCTTAACCTAGTCCCGTCTGACACCAAGCTATAGTCAGCCTTTAAAGCTTTTGTGGTCATTCAGGCAGTTCTCATCCTAATTCTTATAGAAATAACATGCTGTCTTAGATGCACGCTCAAAAACCACTGAAAGCAAATCTACTTCTTACAAACAGCTCAATTGACCAAACTTTAAATGGGGTTAGTGGTAAAGGCCTAGGCCACAGGAAACCAGAGTAACAATCATTCGTATTGCTCGTGGAGCATGTGTCTATGCATTTATTGTTTATTTATATGTACCATAGTATTGCCTTAACTTTGGGGGATGACCTCTCCCCTTCATTGCAGTCAATTAATGCACCTTGTGGGCTTGTGGTGCATTTCCTGTCTGGAGA
This sequence comes from Neoceratodus forsteri, assembly GCA_016271365.2. NCBI lineage: Eukaryota > Metazoa > Chordata > Ceratodontiformes > Ceratodontidae > Neoceratodus > Neoceratodus forsteri. The sequence goes on from CM028136.1 coordinate 963,946,563, forward strand.
AGATGGACGACCGAAGAACTGGTATAAAAGTAGAGTTCAGTGCCTAAAAGCTAAAGAAAAGCATCTGAAAGGATTGAACAGTTGCAATCTGCCAACAGAAGGCCTTCTGAAAACAGTTGCAAAGGCCTGTGAAAGACTTAGCCTCATTAAGGTGATGACAAGAACAAGGCATCAAGTGCCCCGTGCAGCTGACAAATATGGACTATGTTAATTTATTTATTTATTTTGAATATTGGATTTACAGACCTTTGAGTCAAGGACTCATTTACAAAGGCACCTCGTCATTAGAACAAAACAACAACAGAACAGCAACACAGAACATATGAGAGTTTAGAAAGCAACCAGTGTCACAAACATCCACTGGTTGTACAAAAGTTACAATAGTGTAAACAAGTTAGCATATCATAGGTACAAAGGTACCACGTCTGGCAAAACAATAGACAGTTTATACTACAGTAGTCAATGGAGTAGTTGTTTGTCACAGGGCTCACAGCGAGCCCCATACATAAGTCCCATGCAGGCTACAGGTAGCTAGGGAGACCATGTCTTGCAAGGGGTGATTTGTCCTGGGAGGATGGGGGGGTTATGTCCATTTGCAGCAGCAGGAGTTAGTCAGGTGGCTTCTGAGGGCAGTCTTGAAAGGGCCTAGCTTGATGCAGTCAGCTATGTTGGCTGGGAGTGCATTGAACCAGGCGGGAGCTCTGTAACAAAATGATCTCTGGCCATAGCTGTCTTGACCCTTGGGACAGTGAGCGAGGTCTTGTCGGGTGGACACTGAGTGGGAGGCCCATTGCAGGGAGGCAGATACCCTGGGAGGGGAGAGTCCTAGCAGAGTCTTTTTTACAAGGAGGCAGGTTTGCTGGTAAGCTGTTGGTTAACTAGGATCTGCAGCTTATCTGTTAGGTAGGAAAATGGGCAGACTAGGTGGGCCAAGTGGTCCTTATCTGCTGTCAAATTCTGTTTCTATTTTGGTATCGAAGCCTTTCATCTAGGTTGAGCAGGTTGGTGGAGTAGTATAACAGACAGGTGTGGGTCAAACAAGCCAGACTACCGAGGGGTCAGCCAAACTCAACAACCAGAAGAGGGGAAATCCTCAAGCTAAGCTTATGGACATTACAGACAGTGAACATAAAGAGAGCAATGCAGTCTATGTTGGGCTATAGTGCGGGACATGGTCTTACGCCCTCTTTTGTATCTAATGCTAAGCCTAATGGTCAGATGCTCACAAGCAATTCACTTATAGTAATATCTCAAGAGGGTATTGTGTAATAAAAGTCATACCCTGCTTTCAAGATGGCGACCACGCTGGGTCAGGCATCGTTGTAGTTCTGCAGCTCTGCAGTTCTGCAGTTTTATTTCTTTTAATTCATTTTATTTATTTTAGTATATTGCAATCCTACTGTTTTTGAAATTCGGGGGCCAAGTGCATCAGATGGACTAGTGCGATCTATCTGCGGTTGTTTTCATTTCCCGGTCGGTAAACGCCGGTCGGTTAACGCCCTGCTCGCTTTCTCCTCAGACAGGATTTTAGTCAGGACCTGCCTGTTTTTGCCTGCTATTTTGGGTCCTGTCTGGTATCGCTTTAGTTGGGACCTGCTCATTATAGAATTGGTGGTGTGAGTCGGCCACTGTGACGGCGGACCATTGGACTGCTTGTGGGACTTGTGCTGGAAGTGGGAGTAGGCAGCCTGGGTCCAACTGTGGAATTATCGGGATGCCTCTGAAGCAACTTTTCTTGGATTTTGGAGTTGTGTTGAACAAGGGTTGTTGTCAAAGTAAAGAAGACATGGCCAGTTGGATTTGCTTACCTGAGACTTAACTGAAACTTGCCCTGGTAAAGGAGCTGTTCAGATTGGACTGCTCCATATTCCTTTTACTTTCTATCAACCCTGGATTGTTTTGTGGTGTCTTTTTTGGTACTGGCTTTCATCCTTGTTTACTCTTTGACTTGTGGGTTACTAGAGGCTACTGGGGATTTCGGGGGTCTCTGGCTCCCACAGGGTTGGGGGGGCTGGTCGGTGGTCCGGTGTTCTACTCCCTTCCCCTAGATTTGCGGGGTGGTCAGTCGGAGGGCTGGCCTGGCCCGTGGTTATAGTGGTGTGCCACTGATCTCCTGAGATATTTCCCCTTTATTCTGCAATTGAAGATATCTGTGGGCCCTGGAGGATCCTGGTTGATTTTTCCAAAGTTTGACAATTTTGTTTTTCATTTTCTGACTTCATTGAATCCTTGTTTTGGCACCATGAACATTTATATTTCTGTTGACTGGATTTAATGTGTTTGTTTTTTTGGTCCCTGTATGGATTGCAGTACTTTTATGTTTTATATATCTCCAGCTTGTGTCTTCCCTGTCATCAAGTTTTTATATTTGGAAATTAGTTCGGGCAGTGGGAGGGCCCAGTGAAACCTGTAATTTCACCCTCCGCTTAGTTTAGTGTGACAGACTAACCTGGGGGGTGGATTACGAAACTTTTCTCCTTATATTTTTATTGGTTTCTGTTTTATTTTTTTGTTAATGTGGGTGTGTTTCTTATTTTTTGTTTTAGTGGGGTAATTTAGGGTATGATAAGAAGTTAAGTTGCTGTTAGTTGTTATTTGGTTTTTAGGTATTTGTGGAGTGATGGGAGGTGAACCTCAAGTGTGGTGGATTTTTAGGGGTACGATATTACTGGCCTGGGATATGTGTTTGCCTGTATCCCCCCCCAGTCGTGCGCTATTCAGCCTCCGCCCTTCGCTCCCTCTGCCCTTTTCTTCACCCTGCTTTGGCTTTATTTATCAATATTGCTGTGCTTTAGGTATTGCCCATAGGAGGGGGAGATGGGGTGGGGAGAGTGAATAGTGGAGGCTGGAGGAGCAGGGTGCTCCCATAGGAGTGGTTAAGCCCAGGAGACGCCCTGGGGCGAAGTGGAGCTTGGAGCATGGACTGTCTTGTTTGGTCCCCATACCCAAGGGCACCATCATTGGTGATGGGCAGGTAGCCAGGGCAGTTCAGGAGTTTTGTCCAACCCGGGCGCTGTTGTGCAATGCTAGATCTGTCTGGAGCAAGACTGCTGTGATCTTCGATCTTGTTGGTTCAGCAGATCTAGCTTGCATCACTGAGACCTGGCTGTATGATAATGCAGGCCCAATATTGAAGGCTGCAATTCCAGCTGGGTATACGGCGATACATCGCCCGTGGTTGGACTGCAGGGGGGGTGGGGTTTCAGTCTGTTTTAAGACTGAATTGGCACTCACTAGTGTTCCAGTTGTGGAGACCATCTCCTTTAAATGTGCTGTTGTAGCAGGTGTGGGCTATCGAATTGCTCTCATCTAACGTCCACCCGGAGATGGGAAGCAATTCCTTAAGGAAGTAGCGGACTTTATCGTCGACCTGGCTTTTGAGTCTCCCAGACTGATGGTTCTGGGTGATTTTAATGCCTGGATCGATGATGAACTCGCGCAGTTTGGACAACACTTCCTCCAGTTGATGGATTCACTGGGCCTAACACAGGTGGTTACCACTGCTACACATAAAGCTGGCCATTCCCTTGACTTGGTCTTCCTTCTGGGGATTGACGCTTCTGACATGGGGGTGGAACCAGTCAGATGGTCCTACCATTACACTGTGAAATTCAATTTTGGCATCCCACCATGTAGGCCGACCCCTGTGGAGATGGTCAAGTACCGCCTTTGCAGAATATTGCTTCCGATGGCCTTACTGCGGTCCTTGATCTATCACAATTTCCTGTGCATTGCAATGATCCAGAGGCATTGGTTTTGGCCTATAATAATGTCATCACCTCTGTCCTGGATTCTGTTGCTCCAGTTCATGTGCGTCCTCTCTCCCTTCGACCTCAGGCACCTTGGTTTGACGGGGCCTTGAGGGAGTTGCGGTGACTAGGACGCAGGTTAGAATGTTGTTGGCGGAAATCTGGCCTGGATGCCGATCATCTTAGACTGCTGCTAGAACATTATCAATTCTATCAGTCAGAAATTTCTCGTAAAAAGGCAGAATTCCTGTCCAGGAAAATTTCTGCCACCCAGAACCGACCAGCTCAGCTCTTCAGAATCATGGACAGATTGTGCAACCCAACCTGTCTGCAGCTCCGAAGAGCATTTTCACAATTACAGTGTGATGAGCTTGCTCAGTTCTTCACTGATAAAGTGATGGACATCAGGTCAGAGATCCTCTTGACACATTCTATGCAAGTTGTTAGTGATCAGGACTTGGTCGCTACCCCTTCATTTTCCTGGAGTGCCTTCGACTGCCTGGAAATCATAGATGTTATGCAGATTGTCCTAGGGATGCGCCCTATGTGCTGTAGTTTAGATCCGGGTCCTACATCCCTTATTTTGGATTGTGGAGAGGCCATTTTCCCAGTTCTAGCACAGATAGTCTGGTGCTCCCTTGACTCAACTGAATATCCCTGTTCCTTGAAAGAGGCGGTGGTGACACCCTTGTTGAAGAAAGCTTCATTGGACCCAGACTGTCTTGCCAACTACAGTCCTATCTCGAATCTCCCCTTTGTGCAGAAGGTGATCGAGAAAGTAGTGGCAGCCCAGTTGGAGAACCATTTGACCATCCATAGCATCTATGAACCACTGCAATCACGTTTTTGAAAGAGGCACAGTACCGAGACTACACTGGTTTGGGTGCTCAATGATCTACTGATGGAGCGAGACCAGAGAAAATGGTCCATTTTGGTACTATTAGATCTGTCCTCAGCATTTGACACTGTTGACCATGGGGTCTTTCTTGAGCACGTGAGATATATTTGTGGGCTTTCTGGGGTGGTCCTCAGATGGTTCACCTCATACCTCACCGGAAGAACTCAGAAAGTGGTTTCGGGGGTCTTTTCTTCTGATCCCACCTCTCTGCCTTGTGGGGTTCCTCAGGGCTCTCTTTTGTCCCCCATGTTGTTTGCGGTATATATGCTTCCCCTCGGAGACATTGTGAGATGGTATGGTCTGTGGTTTCATTGCTATGCCAATGATACCCAGCTATACCTGTCTTTTGCCCCCGACCAGGAACAATCCATTTCGGTATTTAATAACTGTCTCAATGAAATCCAGGATTTGATGAGGTCCATTTGGTTGAAGTTAAATTCAGGGAAGATGGAGGTGTTGGTCTTGGATCCAGATCGCCGGATAGGGGATCCAGTGGCCGGCTCCCCATCTGGATTGTGTCTTGGGGCTGTCGAGCTACAGGTCTCTGAACAGGTGCGAGACCTGGGGGTGATATTGGATGCTGGGCTGACACTTCGGCCTCAGGTGTCAGCTGTGGTTAAGACATCTTTCTGCCATCTAAGAAACATTGCCAGGATCAAGCACCTTGTTCCGTCCGGTGGTCTGCCAACTTTAATCCATGCCTTTGTGACCTCATGCCTTGACTACTGCAACTCGCTTTACTTTGGGCTTCCGGGGGTTGATATCCACTACTTGCAGCTGGTGCAGAATTCGGCAACACGGTTGTTGGTGGGAACTCCTAGATCCTCCCATATTACACCGGTGCTGCAGGAACTGCACTGGCAGCCAGTTCAGTGGCAGATCACCTTCAAAGTCGGCTTACTGACTTTTAAAGCCCTGCATGAACTGGGCCCTGATTACCTGAAAGAATTCCTGATTCCTTACCACCCTGTGAGACCATTCCACTCTGCCGATGAGGGATTGCTAGAGATTCCAAGGGTGACTTTAAAATCTGTTGGGGCCCGTGCATTTATGTTTGTGGCCCCTTCTCTTTGGAATTCTCTACTCTGTTGGATTAGGGAGTGCATGACCGTGGGGAGTTTTAAACAGGCTCTGAAATCTTTCCTCTGGGAAAAATCTTATGGATGCACTATTTATTGAATTGTATTTATTATGTGGCTGAATCTGTTGGATTTTATTCTCTTATTGTACTGCGCCTTAATGCCTGAAAGGCACATAACAAATAAAGTATTATTATTATTTCCTCTGGTCCCTGGCTGTAAGTTAATTAAGGTGTATAGATGAGGCCTTGCTTCACATGCCTCAAGGTGGGGACTGTTAGGGCCTGCCACCATTTTATGTGATAATATGTGCCAAATATTACATTAGTTAGTAAATTAGACATGAGGACTATGTGCCTGGCATGGCCATAGTTGGAAAAGAGCTGTTTTGAGGTGTTTGTGGAAAACCTAAAATGGAGTCTGAAACTCTGGTCCACCCAACGAAGCAGGAAATTTGCCTAAATTCAAAGCAGCCAAGTCTAACACATTTGCTGTGCTTACAAAGTTCACAAATCAGTCATAAGATGTTTACTGTAAGACTATTTCATTTTAGAATTGCTGATGTCTTGTGATTAGGCACAATGTTAAAAATATTAATGTCTGATCACTGTTTGACCAATCACAATCTACCAAGTCCTTGTACCTGCAAAAGAGGAACAACTGTGGCTGCAGCTTTGTGTAGGAAATAGCAAGAACTTTCTATAAAGGCTTGCTTTTGTCAGCATGAAACTTTGGGGGACTTTCCATATACTAGGATGGGTTCTGCAAAGTTAATTGTCTTACTGTATTTTATAAAAGTCATGTTAGTCCAAATATTATTTCTATGCTGTGCATACAACTATTCTACCTAAACTGTATTACTTACAAGATACATTGTTTTAAAGAGTTTAGTAATCTGCAAGAAGAGAACTTGTGGGTGACTATAGCCTTTAAGATGTGGCTCCACAAGAGACAACGCTCTTAGAATTGCTGTTATAGGCGAAAATCAGTATTTTATCTACTTGCCCCATTCAGCAATAATCATAGTATTTAAAACCACATATAGCACTTGGTTATAGAACACTTTACTGTGCTCATGCCTTATAACCTCACTCTCTATGCTGTAGCTCAATAAGAGGGAACCTGTCAAACTGCGTATACAAGTAAAAACAGCCTGGGCTTTTATGCATGGTGCCCCCACCCTGTGAAACTCTCTATCTCATCAGATTCAAGAGTGTGGGACTGTGGAGAGCTTCAAGGCAGCCCTGAAAACCCATTTATTTAAGCAAACTTTTAATGACTGTTTTATTTGATAACTTGCACTTTGTATTATCAGTTTTTTAATTGTTTATTCTGTCTTGTATATGTATTTTAATTATGTAAAGCACTTTGGTTTTAGAATTGCGTTATAAAAATAAAGTATTATTATTGTGAACCTACCTATTATCATTATAATCACTGCCTGTTGAAGGTTAAAACAGTGTACTAAAGTGATAACTGTCTGTTAAAAGTTAGGACATTGTACTAATGCCTACGCAATGTATTAATCTTATTTAGCAGAAAAGAAATGTCATTCATTACTTAAACCAAGTCGCAATGTATAATGATTTAATGCAACATTGCTCCCACCTGTTGACTAAACTGATGACAATAATTCAAAAATGAAGCAAATCTTCTTCTAACTCACTCTTCCTGGAGACCAGTGATCTAAGATGTAGGTGACCAATCAGGAATAAATTTCCATTTCTGCCCTAGGCCACATTTGGTAAAACTCTCAATTGGCTATGCCAATTGGCTAATACCTCACATTAAACTCAAACTATTTAAGAACCCTTTACCCTGATAAGAGTAAAGAATAAATCCATTTTTTAGAGAATTTAAACCTTTCCAAATAATTTATTTTGTATCAACTCAGAACCCAATACTTTATTCAAATATAAACCTAACAACCCCAAGGAAGGTCCCACCACTGATTCACCAAGACTTAGGACATCCAAAACCCTATTATTTTTTCCTTTTGCTGTTTGAGGGGTAGGAGTGGAGAGTTAGGGTTGGAAACCCTAATGTCGCATTTCCCTACTTTTGTTGCTGAACCCTAACTGATGCATTAACACAGTTATTTGCAATAAATATACATATATGTGGGATACACAATGGCCTGACTTGGCCAAGGAGGGCTACATCCAGCTCCCTCATCTCACTCACTAAAACTAAGTGCTCTAAGCATCATGGAATGTTAAGGCAGCAGTGTTCTTAGGTGATGTCACAGCTTTGTGAGTGTGTCCAGATCCCTAGTTGGATAACATAATTACTTTTTAGTTATGTACCTTAATACAGTTACTGAGACCATACTTATGGGTTGTAAGAGTGGTCTCACATGCATTCATAATGTATTAGAACAGCAAACTGATGGTGAGCAGTGCTGATACCCTACGGATGCAAGTGAAACCACTCCTACAGCTAAAAGAGTGGTCTCAGTGGCAGTACAAATCAAGGTCAATCAATAATATAGAATATAGTAAACATTGTAGAAATCTTTCCCCAAACCTGCACATTTCCAGTGCAGCTATGCGTGAGATGCTTTTCACAGAATAAGCATGACTTCTGCGCAGGGAAAGGAATCCTCTGACTGGTCAAAAGAACTCCATTGATCTATCATCACTAACCAAGTGACAACATGGAATGGCACAGAAAGAGATGCTGCATCTCTGCTGGACTAAGGTAAGTGGATTGTGAAATGAAACTAATTATTTTTTAACTGCTTAAGTACACCAATTTATAGCACAAAGAAATCTGCAATACATATTGTACCATTGCATTTATAAATGCTTATTATCAGCTATTAATTAAGGTTTATTATCAGTTAATAACTAGAATTATTCTCAGGAATGGCAAACATTTTATTCATGCAGCCGATTTAACAAGTCAAATGCTTGCCACTCCTGGGAGTACTTTTTCTAAAGCGTCCTTTTCAAGTCTTGTCAAGTCCTGTGGAGACGTCTTCACATGAGCCCAGTGGGGGGAGTTTGGCCTTGTGATTACAGTGTAGGTATATAAGGGGGAAAAAAGAAAGCAGGGAGGAGGAACTGTTTGGTTAACAGTAGAAGGAGGGAGAATAATAGAGGAGGATGAGCAGAAAGTAGTCGCTCTGAGTAACTACTTCTGCTAAGTATACACTAGGGAAGACAGCAAGCATTTGCTGGAGAGCAGCATAAAGACTGCTGAAGGGGGATCCTGGAAATGAGGCAGCAGTGATTTAGTAGTGACTGGGTCAGAGAAGGGCTAGTAGCCCTAAAGATAGATAGGGCTCCGGGGCTGCACAGGATGCATCTGAGGGTGCTGAGGGAACTGGCATGAGAATTAGCTGAACCCCAGGTAGGGCTGTTCAGTATAACTCTGTTCAAACAAAGGTGGTTCCAAAAGACTGGAGGGTAGTGGATGCTGGATGTAGTTCCGCTCCACAAGGGTGGGAACAAAGAGCACATAGGTAACTACAGACCTGTCAGTCTTACCTTTGTTGTGGGTAAACACATGGTGAAGCTAGTCAAAGAGGACCTACTGGACAACCTGAAGAAAAATTGGTTCCAGGATAGTGAACAGCATGGGTTTGTGGCAGGGAGGTCTTTTCAGACCAACCTGAAAGTATTCTTTGACTGGGTAATTAGGAGAGTAGATAAGAGCCATGCAATGGATTACTCTACTTTGACTTCAGCAAGGCATTCAACTCAGTGCCTCACGGTAGGTTGCAGAAGAAGCTAGAGGATCTGGCTGCAGCAAATGACACAGATGGGTGGGAAGTCGGCTGGAAGGGAGACAGCAGAGGGTAGTGGTAAAAGGAGTCAGATCTGAGGAGAGGGAGGTAACCAGTGGGGTGCCACAGGAATCAATCCTGGGTTGGGTCCTTTTCAATATGCTCATCAATATAATAGGAGAAGGAATTCAGGCAAGGTGTGTCTTTTTGCAGATGACACTAAGCTCTGTGGTAGGGTAGACAGTGAGGAGGGGGTAAGGAAGATGCAGAGGGACCTGCAAAGATTGAAGAGTTGGTCCAAGGTTTGACAGCTGAAATTCAATGTCAGAAAGTACAAAGTGATGCACATCTGGAACAAGAACCCCAGAACAAAGTACTGGAAAGGAGGGGTTAAGCTGGGCACTATATCTGAGGGAAGGGACCTAGGAGTCATATTAAATGACTCCCTTAAGGCGTGGCATGGAGGGCTGAAGTGCTGGATGTCTCACCTCCTCCACTCTGGAAACCCAGGTTCAGAAATGGACATGGGTTGCTTGAGGCCAGGCCAGGACAGGAGGATTGAGCATCTATAGGACTGTTCTCCTCCCTTGGGGGGACATATATGTCCAGCTCAGCAGCTGCCACCCAGAGGAATCTGGGTAGCAGCGCAGCGGGACACAAGGGAAATGGTTCCCACCTGCAGATGCTAAGGGGGCATCTCTGTGGAGGTGGAACTCACAAATAGTGTCATTGCATGTGGTGGGTAGCCCTCTAGGGGAGAAAATAGAAGAAAATCCCCCACCGTTGTGTGATGATGGTCCTACCCCCTGCAGAACCCACACCGGCAACTGAGCTCCTCCGACCATATCCTGTGGTAGAGGATCACCAGAGTACGGGTAAACCCCAGAGGTGTCAGGAGATGGGGGAAGGGGTGACCACATGGGGGCAGGCTGGTGAACAAAGGAGACAAATTACTAATTAATAAAAAAAAGTGACCCAAACAATCTAGCCAGAGTAACAAGGCCTACAGTAAGGCAAAAACAGGATGCTGGGGGTTATTAGGAGGGGGTTTGACAGCAGGAGGAAAGAGGTATTACTGCCTCTAGAGATCACTAGTGAGGCCACACTTGGATACTGTTCCCAGTCCTCACTTACAGAACAACAAGGACATGTTGGAGACAGTGCAGCATATGGTAATGAAACATGATTCAGGTCTACCAGGGCAGATACTATGGAATTAGCTTAGGGCACTGAACATGTACTCGGTCATGACCAGATGAGAGAGGGATGATATGATAGATACCTTCAAGTTTCTGAAAGGAATGAACTATTCAACAGGAGCAACAAATCAAAAACAAAGACATGCGTAGAAGTTGGGGGGGGTCAAGAGGGACATCCAAAAGTTTTATTTTACACAGAGAGTGGCTGAGCCATGGAACAGTCTGCGAGCGGAGGTGGTGGGCACCAAAACCATTAATGGTTTCAAACATAAATGGGACAGAGTTAAGGGCTTAGTACAGTAGTTGGAGGGGTAGTAGTAAGACAGGAAGCAAGGGGGTGGATAGTGTAGACAAAAACCCTGTATTGACAAAAGGTTTCATAGTGTGATAGGGTGTTATGGGCAGACTGGATGGACCATTGGAGTTCTTCTGTCATCCTTGTCTGTTTCTGTGTTTCTGTGCACAGTTCTGAATCTGTAGACCCAGGTTTGAATTCCATGCATGACACTAAGCAAGCCAGTTGACACAATACATCTGCCTTTTACTACAGAACTCTGCTGTTGTGAGGGACATCACTGCATCATACAGTTAATTACCACTAGAGTATAACGCAGATATTTATTTATTTGTATTTTGGGCCAGGAAAGGCACACTAACCTGTGATAGTCTGTTTACAAGTGTGTCTTAGGGATGAGTAAAATGGACCTGTTCTATTGACGGGGAATGCTGGCCGAGAAATCCCACTGCTGTTCTTAAAAGATATGCATAGATGGATCAATAAAAAAACAAAAGTGGAATTGGTACTTAGCAAAACAGTTGTTGCCGAGAAAAATTACTTACAATGTCAGCTCAATTCTCCTTTAAAGATTCTTCAGTTTTGAGAAAAAATGCATATCTGGTATCTGTAGAATGCTAATACGTAAAATTCCTCCAAGATTTGAGTTTCCACTTTTTTTATTACTGTAGACAGTTTCCAGAAAACAGAGTTCTCATTGATTCCTGCTGTTTACACCTGTCCTGAAATCATGATCCTCTGCTTGTGACATCATAATCTGTTGCTATGGAAAGCATTCTAATGTCACAAGCAGAGGATTATAGCTTCAGGTCCAGAAGAGCAAAGGGAACAGATTAAGTCAAAGGGACACAGAACATGTTTTCATGCAAATGTGTAATGGACCTGAGTGGGCATGCCCACCCCTATGCTTGGACCCCCACAATGGCAAGGGCTCTAGGAGGCTTCTAGAGAAAGGAAGAGCCACAGATTCTGATGCCTTTTCCATGACCTTCAGGCTGTCAAGTTTACTGAATGACAGTTCCAGGTGCCAATAGGAGAGTACTATGAACAGGGCCTATAAACAGAGGACTGTGCTAGAGGCCAGCAGATCTGCTGGAGATCTCAGTGTGGTGAGAACTGCTGGGCTGGGTGCAAGTCATGCCAGCTCAGGCTTAGAGTGGAAGAGACAAACTGTGAAGATAGTTGCTGTTCCTGGTGAGAAGGAATGATAAGCACTTGTTAGCCTGCATGAGAGACGATGCTGGAGAAACAGCACCACGCGCAGAAGAACTGAGTTCAGAGCTACTGGTTCAGGACTGAAGTGGAGCAGACAGAGATGAAAAAGAGAGCCTGGCTGCATTGGAGACGCAGTGGGAGAGCAGAGAGTCAAAGGTCTGCTGTGTCCGGAGGAGCCATCTGTGTCCAGGAACCATGAGTACTCTTCAGAATAGCCCTGTTGTTCAAGGAAAGTTAGTTTGTTCAGTTCCATGTGATAACAGTGATCGCAGAAAGGTGATCTCCATTAGGGTGAGTGTACATCGCTGAAAATCAGTTTCGGGGATGTATACTTCCAGTGCACAGCAAAAGGGCACCAGGGACTTTTTTTTATGCGGGGAGCTGTGCCACCACACTCCTCCACAAGGAGCTTCATCCTCCCCCCCACTAAAGGATTCTCAACTCCAGGGGGTGCATATGGGGGGGTGCAAAAGCGGGGAAAAAAATTCATGGCTGGGTGCAACAAAATGAATGCGTGCCTGGAACTGAAACCGGCACCCTCACAACCCTAGCCTGCCACCCACCTACCACACCACAGGGCCAGCTCGGCAGCCCACTGCCGCACTACACCTCACAAACCCTCCCTCCCCTTCTGCCCATCTCTTGGCATGCTCGCTCCTCCCCACCGTGTGTGTGTACATATAGCGACATCCTGTTGCTATATTCATGGACCCCCCAATCCAGTCACCTTCCTGCCCGGTAGCCCTGTGGATAGGCATCATGATTGAGTCACCCGTTTTGAAGTGCCTAATCATGGTGGCCATTGTCACAGGCTACCGTTTGTTCACAATGTTTCAAGCTGGCCATTGGGTCAGATTACAAATACCCCAGTTTTCAGGTCTGTTGCCATTTAAGCAACTACATGGCCTTTGGAGGGGGGAGTTAATTTGAGTATGTTTCATTATTAAAAGTGCACCAATACTGGCCAACCCATAGCAACACCTACAGGCCAGCAGCTGTTCAACACATGTGGTACACAGGGATTGTGTTTGAGGGAGCTTCTGTTGGAGTCTAATCAAACCCTGGTATGAGGTAGGGAGAGGGTAGAATCAGCCCACCAAGAAGGGTGCCTGATAGGGCTGTGCCAAAGGTTTATGTTTGATAAAACTAAGTTATTTTGTTAAACTCTGGCTGGTTATTGACTCTTAAGTGTGGTAGAGTGGTAGTGGTTTCCTTACCAAGCCCATTAAGAGCTGAGGCACTTGTGACTTGGTCAACAGGAGTGTCCCCAGCACTTGCAACCAAACCCAATTATGACAAACCACCCCAGTTCACTAGAGGTGGTGGAGGTAGCACATGTTTGGCCCGGACATGTCTTGTTATGGGGTCGATAAGAGTAATAAAGAATCAAATGAAATTTCTGTGGAATGTTATAAGATTTACATCCTGCTGCCACCAAATGTTATTTGTTGCAGGAAACTGGAAAACACCCTGCAACTTCTCTGTAATCTCTCTTCATTTTATGACTATGTTGTTTGAGTCTCCCCACATGCCCAATGGTGGCAACACCCTCTCTAATGCATTGTCAAGTGCTCTGGGATACAGTTTGTATGAAAGCAGTTATATAAAACCAAAAGCTGTTTTATTCTATTCAATACTAAATGTACGCAGAAACTGAGGTAAGTGAACTACAAAAAACATCAGATCTTATCTGAATCACCTGCTACAGTATATAACCTGGCCCAAGTTATAACAGGCAAAAGGCCTGGACCCCAGGATAGTTTATAATGAGATTGGCTCATACATAATAAAACCATATTCCGCTAAAATACATTTAATAAATGCAAATGTCAACCCCCTGCCTTAGGAGCCATGTATAAAATATGTGATATTGAAAAGCTGAAGGTTATTTTAATACTGCATTTTCTATGACCATAAAATTCAGGAGGTTAAGGTCGCATCTTCATTGACCTCACATATCTGGAAACCCCTAGCTGCCCTTTAAGTACCTCCAAAATGCCTTAGGGTTTCATCAGAAGAAAACAGGCTGTGGACTCTTTGATCTTCGACCTTTGATTATTTGGCCATCAAACCTAATCAACTTAGAGCCTCTAGGTATCTGATAAAAAAATGCCAGCCAGATCTCTCAGCATCTGAGGGTAATGTCATGAGCTATTTTAGTCAGACACACAGATGGGCACAAAACCTTAATTTGGTGAATATCAAATTGTGCTCATATTAGGGGAAAAAAATGACTAAAGGCTCATTCTTGGCTTCCTGCAAGTGACACCACATGATCTACAGGAAGGTAAATATTCTCATAGCAGCTGGTAAAAAAAACAACTTAACAAATAAAGGCACTGGAAGCAACTGGGTGGTGCTCGGAGATAATCTGCAGAGCTAAACGGCTGCTGACACTGTTGTATCAGTGAACAGCAATTCCATTCACATGTACCTGCAAGAAAGACTCTCAAAGAGAGAGCATTTTGGGAGTCTTTGGGCTACTTCTACCATTCAGTATATGATCCCATGATTTAAATCTGTCCGGGGAAGGGCAGCATTCAGCTAATATTGCTCATAATTATGAAATTCATTGCCTACAAATTTTGCACATTAAATCAGAAACCACTGAGAAAAGCAACTATTAAAAATCAGTTTTTAAGTCTTGTACTCCATAGAGCATAACCTAATTGCACAATTTGATTATCAGTCTAGTTGCTTTACCTTTCAATTTTCTTGTGATGTATATAAAAACTGTTTATTTATATACTGTTTTATATCTTGAAACTTGTCTCATTTATAGGTCTATTTTAATGCTTTTAATGGTACACAGTCGAAAATGAGCTCAGCTCAGTTGTATTTCCCCATAATAAAAATGAAATGAAACAAGAACATGTGAGTATTGAAATAACAGAGCCCACACAGTGTTGAGGAGTGCTAATTTCAGTGCCCTCTAGCTCTGAGAAGCTGTAATGGAAAGTCAAAAAGCATTGCATGTAAGAAAAGGCAGTCTAAAAAAAAAAAGAGCAGCGCCATCTAGTGTGCGAGATGGTGAATGACAGATTCTTACAGTGCTATGTAACTGTGTCAGCAGAGAGACCTCTAGTGGAGTGGTCATGTGAGTTTGTCACTTTTGGGAAAACTTTGAAGGCATAATCTGAGATACAGTTCCGCTTATATTTCTGTTCCTTTTATTCTTCTATATTAGGTTACATTAGGACATTAAATATTGTTGTGCGCCATCCCCCTTTGCTGCAACTGCACCTGAACTTCCATTCTCAGGTGCAGTTATGACAGTTTCCGTGATTTACGGCTGCTTGCGCCAATGCTCTAGCGCAAGCACTGTAACTTTGTCCTGGAGAGACAGCACAAGCTGTGACCTTTCACTGTGTATTACCTGCTCTTATGTTCTTGTTATTTTGATGTTTCTACTCTGTGCCACCTTACACGGCCTGGGTCGTGCCCAAAATCAGTCCCTGGGATCAGTGCACCTACCCGGTTAACAAAGTCATAAATGAATAAATAAAACAGAAGCATGGTCACAATATTGTGGTCTAAGGACCTATGCCAGTTGTAAGGGATGGAAATTCCCAATTGTTGCCCGGCGAGTGCTGTGAGTGCTGCAAGCCCCATGCGCCATACGTTCGGCACACCGACGGCTTGCAGCATTCATTTACATTGGAAAATCCAGCCCCTAGTTTCCAATGGGGTCCTGCTTCTACCCAATTCCACAGCTGGAGAGATTCAGTGACTTGCTCAAGGTCATACAATGAGTATTCAGCCCTAGCAGGGTTTGAACTTGAGATCTCCCACTCCCAAGTCAGAGGTCTAACCACTAGACCACACTGCCTCTAGACAATAATGATGGAACAATATAAGAAAAGAACAATATAAAATTGATATAAAATCATTTATTTATATCAGCAGCACCACAACATTCGGGCAATGCTTTTATTGTATCCTTTTTGAACTTTGAAAGATTCTAGTCATCTTCCACTTTCATATACTGGTAAAAATATTCTGTTGTTTTCCAGAAGATATGTATTTTTTTAAAAATGTTTTAAATTATATTTTCTCAAGAAAAAAGTCAGCCACTTCTTTTGGCTTTGAAATAGCCCTGTGAATCTGACAAAGATTATGAAAATAAAGACGTTTATAGAGCAAAAAGGAAGATTTAAAGCACCAGTATTTGTTAGACGGCAAAACATTTCATCAAACCTTTTTGTTAGCAAACATGCTATTTCTGATATTGTTAGATTCATTCTCAGTGCAATTTTAATTTTCTCAGCTATTTTAAAACACACTTTTATCACTAATTTTGTAATTAATGACTGAAGTCAGTAAAGATGGCTGCCACTCGGAATTTATTAAAATCTCTTCCACTGAGGTATCTATTGAATATACATGCTAGATTCATACTGTGGATGTATTAGGATGGTGCTACTACAGGTTTCTCATGGTAAACAGCACAACACAGTACCATAAGTTTTTTTTTTATGGTGCCTATTTCTTCCTAAGGACTCCAGTTGGCCAATCTGTCTTTGCTTCCTTTTTCTCCAGCCGCTGTCTGACCCGCACCGGACTCCCTGGAGGGACCACCTCTAGTTGCCCCATGGCTTACCCCCACAGCAGGGTGGTAGGGTGTGGCTAACTTCCCTCACCTAGATGGATCCACACCTACTTGGTGGTCTCCCACCTGGAGCCGACACAGGTGCTCACAGACGGCCATCAAGCCGCTGTGACTGGATTCCCTATTTTCACTTTTCTCCCCATGGGCTCACAGCATGCAATGATACCAGTGACTAGGTGCTCGCATGCTCCCGTGCGCGCTCCTGTCAAGCATCTGCTGTGTCCCACTTCCCTTGATGTGTGGCTCCACATCGCCAAGCCCCAGCCTCCGCTAGGGGTCAGGCAAACACCGGCCACTGGAAACCCCCCTCCCCAGAGATGGACAGAAGTTCTTCAGATGCTCAATCCATCTCCTCCCTGCCTACCCACGGCAACCCATGCTCGCTCTCGAACACGGGTCAGCATGGAGCATGGTGTGGCAGCCAGCGCCTCAACCCTCAGTGCCACCAGGCCGGGCAAGTACCATAAGTTTTAATGTTTTCATGGTGGTCATGGTACAGGAGTGGGAACTTTTAAAAACTTCTAAATCTTGTACCTTAGTTCAAGAATGAAAGAAAATGAAAAGAAAAAGGCAGTATCTTGATGTTTTTGCCAGAAAATATTACTATGGTGACTAACAGATACTGCTACTTTAAAGAGCAGCTGACATCTCCAGGACAACTTTAAAAAACAATATTCGAACACCACTGTTTTAATTCTTCACATTAGTTCGGTATTCCTCCTCTTCACTATTTATTACTGAGTTAATTTGCATAAATGGAAAATGTTTGTTCCTTAAAGGGGGAACTCTCAACTTCCCAGGTGAACAGCAGGTCCCAATTTATTAAAACACAACAACTGTGTAATTTTTAATCTACTTTCTAGTCTGCTATATACATATTTATCTGGTTGATCCTGTGACCTCCTCCCTTGCAGCCATTACCAGCACCTAATGCTCCCAGAGTCCTCCGTGGCCAGCCTTCTGATAATGTGCATGATGGGCTAAGCTGCACGGGACACCTTTCAGCATATAGTAACTACCAACCACTTATTCAGTGCCTATTCACACTCATATTGCTGGTACCGATCAGCCAAAGAACATGCTAATGGGTTGCAGTGGAATAACACATTTATCTCCACTAATTATTTACTTAGTTTTTCTAGACATGAAATTGTCTATTTGCAGGCACATCCTGGGAAGTTACAATATGTTAAATGCAGTAGATGAGTTACAGTATTAACAAGCAAGCAGAGAGATAGAGAAGTGTCACAATTATTGCAAAGTTACAACAAGCTAATAGAGAAGAGCAGCAGTTACATACAGATTTAAATCTAGTCAGTGTCAGTGTCTCAGTAGGTAGCACACTCGCCTCTGAGGCCAGGAGATCAGAGGGCTGTGGGTTCAGTTTCCACATCTGGCACTTGGGTTAATATCCCAGTACTGACACTGTAGTGCAGCATGAGAGGGGTGCTGCACAGCTGAGGTGCAGTCTCTCGGAAGAAATGTTAAACTGAGGTCCCATCTGCCTGGATTGGTGGTAGTTCAGGTGGATGTTAAAGATCCCATGGCACTTATCGAAAAGAGTAGGGGAATTTCCCCGGTTTCCTGGCCAAATTTCCCTCATTCACTAAAAATACCACAAACAGCTTAATCTGGTTCAAGGTCACTTGGCATTCATCTGTATCCCCCTCCCACGGGTCGTGCCTGGAAATAGGCAGGATTTGTCTAGTGCACTTACCCAGTCAACAAAAACTAAAATAAATAATAACTAATAATAAGGAAACAATAAAATATTGGGAATACCCAGAATACGTAGCTTTACAGTGAACAAGACAAAAGGATCAGGTCATAGGTATGGTTAGGCACTGGAGAAGGAATTTTCCAGTTATAAATAGTTCCTAAGTTTAATCTTGAACAGTTGATGGGTAGGGGTACCACGAATTCTGAGTGGAAGTGAGTTCCAAAGTTTAGGAGCAAAGAAAGAAAAAGTGAGTTCCCCCACATTTTTGTACTGCATTTTAAGATTGACAATACACCCTGATCTAAGGAATACTTAGGGGTATAGGCATGGGATGATTTTCAAAGGAGTGTGGCAAAGGAGGAGGGGGGGTCTGATGTGGAAGAACTTTACTCGTAAGACATCCAAGATGAAAGGTGCGCAGTGCAGAAGGGGAGAGCCATCCTAATCCAATGTAGGGTAAGCAATGATGTGTTAGGCAGGCGGCAGGTAGAATGAAGTGGCAAATGTTAATTATACTGTATGTTCCATTCCCGTCTTTTCTAGTTGGATTTGGATGTGTTGATATAGCCTAAGGGTCCATAGTTCAATTTATCCAGTAGCATGCCTTGTGCAATCACCACACAGGCTTGGGGGACAAATGGTGACTGATTCTGCATGTGGTAAGACCGATAATGTACAAGCGGCAAAGCCATGAGTTAGTTATGAAGCTCTTTACCCACATGTTTAAAGCTACAGTGCAGGAGATATGAAATGGGCTGGCATAAGATATCATTTTTATCTTCATGAGAGGGTATGTGGTCTAATGTTATCTCATGAGTGGTTAAGCAATAGGCCAACACCTTTAAATAAAGGTAAAAATGATATCTTTAGTCAGGCCATGGCACGTGTGATTTATACAACTGGCGTGTAGGCGGTTCGTGACAGAAATGGTAACAAAGCTACAAACGTAAAAATGAAAACACGTAAACTACAGAGACTAGTGTACATTCAATCACAAAATGAATGTCATCTAACATTTTATTTAATTATTAAAAGAGTTTTATCAGGAAGGCATACCAAGCCATAATAGCTCATTTTCATAGGTGTCCTGAGGGGGGGGAACAAATTAAGTTGGAGTTCCTACTTTTTTGTATGTGTCTCTTGCTGGTAAAAACACATGCTGCATTATGTAAATGGATTATCTGTTTACAGATTTTCTTTCTTTCCCACTTTAGTTATGATGACAAGCTGAGCCATTTACTTGTATTATTAAAGTGACAGCACCACTGTTTGATGTGCTGGTTGCAGGGAGCCAGTCTGTGTGAAAAGCATGGGTTGTGGTTACTATGCAAATAACATAGCTACTGTGCAAGTAACATATTATTTATGCAGTACCTATGTCTCCAGTGAAAATAACAGTTTTATCTTCCAAATGTATTTGCACCCTCATGGTATACAAATGTGTTATTCTACAACAAACCATTATGTTTCTGATATGTACACGTTATTTTTATTGCTTTTATTGGTGTTTTACCTTGTTTTAGCTTAAAACTAACATTCTTTCCATTGTAAACTCTCTGTCTGGCCCATTGTTCTTATCAGATTTTAAGAGGGACATAAGCGCTAAGCGAAATTTATTCACCGTTAGTGTAGTATATATGTGTGAAATACAGGCTGAACTGTGTCTAAATTTGTTGTTTTTCAACAGTTCTATGATGCGCCAGCAGCTCTTTCAGAGGTACTTTAATATCTGTATTAATCACAGTTGGAAACTAGTATTTTGGAAAAAAACATTTTTCATCATTAGCAGCAGACTAAAGAACCTCCTCTAGAGTTGGCATAGAATAGTGAGAGTGGGCAGAGCTAAGCAAGTTGGAGCCAGGGCTATGATAAGATGTAGGTTAGGGTAATAGACTTTTTTATTTAAAAAAAAAATTATTTGATTTGGTTAGATTTTGTGAAAATCAGGGGCGGTCGAGGTTGGAGCCCCTCAAGACAAACAAATAAAAAAGTAGCAATTACTCACAGTGTGGGAGCCAGGAATGCCATTACTTGAGCTCGCAGTTCTGGTGACACTGTCAGTGTAACGTAACACTCTTCTTGTCTGCAGTTATGGGAGGGTCCTTAGTCTTCCACTAAAGCCCACTTATCACTGCAGTCGTGCTTCAAGTTATGCTTCAAGTGCCCTATGCACTAATGCCTACACAGTGGTGGAGCTAGAGGGGGGGCTGGGGTGGTGGTCGCCTCTCCTGGCTGCCCCAGTGTGAGCAGTGGTGCCCCACCACCATCTTTATTCAATGTTTAGTGCCCATTGTGGAGACCACGATTGACTGAATGGCCCCCCCGGCTCCCAAATGCTCCCAAACCTGGCTCCGCCACTGTGCCGACACACTGCATATGGGCTGCGAGTAGGCATGCCTATGCCTGTATGCCATGCAGCAGGGTGCACACACCCTCAGTGGCACTCACCATGGGCGTGCTAGCGCCATGTGCACTGGACCTGCCATAACTGCCCTGTGCATTTATGTGCCTCCCATCAGAGACCTGCCGGAAGTGGCATCAGGACCCTTGCCGCAATGTTGCCCCATCCCACTGGACTTCAAGGGAGGGCCGGGAGTGGCCATCAGGCACTCACTCATAGTTTATTGGGGGAGTGGGTTCACACTGTCCCACATTCCCCTGCTCAAGCACAGAGGGTATCTACTATGGGACCTAGGATGGGCATCCTATTGGATGCCCACCTGTGTTGGGCGCTCTGCCTGTCATGCAACCACAATCCTCTGCCACACAGCTGTGTGCCAGGGGGGTGGGGACATGGTCTGGTATTCGTGAATGCTGGCCTGTGCATGCCTACACACTGGTGTGGAGCAACGTGGAAGAGTTATGCTTGTTCTGCACGTAGGTTGTGAATAGGGCCCAAAGTGAATTGGTTATAAATGTTAGAGAGTAACGACTTTCAGTGACATCATTTAACAACTGACCTTCATAATTTTGTGAGCAATGGTACAGATCACATTTCATTAAGTCACAATTTCTTTACCTTAGACAGCCTAGCTACAGTATCTTCCTAAAAGTATCTGCATTGCCATATTGTGTGTTATTTGCATATATAATAACTGGGGTCCGTTATTATCTGCATCACAATATTGTGTGTTATTTGTATATATAATAACTGGGGTTAGTTATTATCTGCATCACAATATTGTGTGTTATTTGTATATAATAACTGGGGTTCATGTTTATCTGCATCACAATATTGTGTGTTGTTTGTATATATAATAAATTGGGGTTCGTTATTATCTGCATCACAATATTGTGTGTTATTTGTATATAATAACTGGGGTTCATGTTTATCTGCATCACAATATTGTGTGTTGTTTGTATATATAATAAATTGGGGTTCGTTATTATCTGCATCACAATATTGTGTGTTATTTGTATATATAATAACTGGGGTTCGTTATTATCTGCATCACAATATTGTGTGTTATTTGTATATAATAAATGAGGTTCAGTTTTTATCTGCATCACAATATTGTGTGTTATTTGTATATAATAACTGAGGTCCGTTTTTTCCCCGTAGGGAAATCCAGTTCTAATTTGCCATTATTATCAGCTGGTTATCGCAGCATTCACGTGCCAGTTTTCCCTTAGAGCCCATGCACACACTAGCTGCTGCAGCATATGTGGCTGGAAAATGAAAATGCCAGCTGCCACTTTCAACTCCTAGCCCGTACAGAGCTCAGGCTGGCCTGCTCTATGCAGGCGGGAGAAGGGGCTTGTGGCACAAAAAACAGAGCTGAGCAATTATATCAAACAAAGTCTGGGCAACTGTGTAAAACTCACATTTTATACCCAACCTCAGTGTGGGATGCTACTATAAACTATAGCATCCCACACCATGGGTGTGTATAATACTCATGTTTTACACAGTTCCCCAGGCATTACTCTATATATGTATCACTGGAAAACACTCACATAATGCATGTGAATTATTTGACTAATGAATGTTCCCTCTACTTATTGCATACAACTAACATAAATCAGAAACAATTGGGTGGTCCCCATTATTGGGGTCTGGCACACATCAGAACAGTTTGCAATGTAAAGATCGCCCTATACAGGGAAATTTATAAAATGAGTACAAAGAACGCTGGCTGTTGATTGGCTAACACAGGCTGGCACCTGTACTTTTACTTCAGCCTAATCCACAGGGTAAAAAAGTACCAGTGCCAGTCTTCCCACCTATCCAATTACAACGTATTCATGGGCATACCTGTGCATTATACTTTCACATTTGCAAGTTTTGGGACTATTTGTACCCATAAAGCAGCAGTGCAATGAACAATGTTTTCCCAAAAATCTAGTTTCAGCTACCATAAACAGAAATATTAGCTTACCTGTCAAATCTACTTCTCTAGGTATCTCCTGTGCTGTGCACCACGGTTTTTTTTTCTCTCTGTCCTAACCCGTGCTATTTCTAAGCCAAATCGGCAGCCATCTTTTTTCTTGAGAAAGAAACTAAATTAAAACATTTATAAAATACTCAAATCTTGGTGGAAATAGAAAATTTCACCACCAAATTAAGGGCTGGATTTTCAGATCCCTCGTAACCCTCGCAGCTGCGGGGGAAAACTGCCGTAAGTGGGTCTCCACTTACGAAGCCACAGTTTTTCCCCCAGCTACAGTATTTTCAAATGTGGAGCCAGTTTGCAATCAGCTCCATGATTTATGGCAGCTTGTAGGTATTGTTTCCCAAACAGCTGTGGAAAAATGTTATGGCAGGTGGAACCAGGCGATACAAAAAAGAGTGCGGGTGCAGATAATATTGAACCTTACTTCCTAAAACTTGGCCATACCTATCTGACCGCCCCCATTACACACTTATTCAACTCCTCTCTGATTCAAGGTGAGCTACCTATCTTGTGGAAAACTGCCCACATCCTACCATTATTCAAGGCTGGGGATCCGAGTGATCTGAACAATTACCGGCCTATTTCTATACTATCCGTCCTCTCTAAATTACTTGAAAGAATTGTCAACATACAACTTAGAGAACATTTGGATTCACAAAAGTTGCTAAACCTGGCTCAGTCTGGCTTCAGAGCCAAACACAGTACAATATCAGCTCTTGCCAAAGTAACTACAGACTGGCAAATGGCCTTGGACTCTAAGAAGCATGTATTTGCCCTCTTCCTTGATCTAAGTAAGGCCTTCGATACTGTGGATCATACCATCATGCTTACTGCACTGAGTAACATTGGACTTGATAGTTCTGCCATTAAATGGTTCACTAGCTACCTAACCAATAGGTTACAACAAGTCAAAGCCATAAGAGATCTGTCCCCACAAAAATCCTTGTTACGAGGAGTCCCACAAGGCTCCATCCTGGGCCCTATCCTCTTTGCAATATACATCAATAATCTGGACTCCGCAGCTGGGCACAGCAAATGTGCACTTATTCGCAGATGATACTGTACTCTGTACCACAAATTCATCCTTGGATCTGGTTCATGAGTACTTACAGAAAGACTTCGTCACCCTCCAATACAACCTTCTCACTCATAAGCTCCTCCTCAATGCCAAAAAAGACTAAAGCAATGATTCTTTCACCAAAGTCTACTTCTGGATGTCCACATATTACACAGATCCGAAAACTCTTAGATGAACCCCTTGAAGTAGTTGATACCTTTAAATACCTAGGGTTCTGGCTGGATAACAAACTCAACTTTCTGTGCCACTTAAATGAAACCTTGAAGAAACTAAGACAGCGATTAGGTTTATTCTATCGCATTAAACACCTACTCACATTAGAAGCCAGAATGAGACTAGTACAAACTACATTCCTACCTATACTGGACTACGCTGACTTCCTTTACAGTCATTGCACATCAACGATGCTAAACAAACTGGATACCCTTTACCACCAGGCTTTAAGATTTATCTTAAATCTACCCCGTAGTACACATCACTGTCATCTATACCAGGTTTTGGGATGGACCTCACTCTCAACTAGAAGAAAAAGGAATGCTCTCCTCTGGTTTTTTAGAGCATTATCTGATAATCTCCCTACATACATCTCGAACATCTTCAAATGGGCTAAAGGTTCCTATGGCCTGAGATGCTTCTCCTTAATCTGCTTCCAGATTCCTAGAGTGAAAACTACCCTTGGCTCAGCAGCAATCAACTTCTCACTTCCATCACTTTGGAATACTATGCAAGACTCATTAAAATTATCCTCACTTCCAAGCATTTTCACATTCAAAGCTCTATTAATGGATTATCTGAAGGAATCATGCAACTGTTTCAGATGCAATGACCCCTAAGCCTCGGGTGCCACTCTCAAATCCTACGCCTAAGTATCTCATCCACCCCACATTCCTAACAACAGAAACCTAGGACCTACAAGCCTAGTTCCCTTAATCCAAGATGACCCTGCCTATTCTCTACCTTTTACCTATTCTGGCCTCCCTTTTGGATACCTATTCTTTCACCCCAATTTCTACCCTATTCCTTAATACCTCCTTATTTTTTATCATTTAGGTATGAGCTCTTACTCAGCGGAGACTATATGGGATTGTTGTCTCTTCTCATTTCAGTAAAGCTTATCATTATGTACCTTTGCATGTTAATTATGTTGACCGGTATATATAGGCCCAAATTGACCGGCATCTTCAGTGTTTTTCCTTTTTTTTTTTTTGCACCGTTGTCCAAGGTAATTGTAATCTTATGAAGTGTACTGTATTGTATTTATCCCCAGGACCACCTCGAAAATGAGCTTGCCCAATGGTGTTTATGCCTGGTTAAATAAAGTGATTGATTGATTGATTGCTTGATTGAACATCTCCCGCAGCTGCGAGGGACTGAAAATGCAAATCTCCACAGCTGCAGAGATTTCAATCTGCAACTGGAGTTGCAGAGTGGGACTTAGTCATTTTGAAAATCCAGACCAAAATTGGAAGATGCCTGGAATGTTTATAGTTAGAAAAAGGTAGGGTCACAGTTTTGCCCAAGTTCATTGCACTGCTGCTTTAAAAACTAACACTGTACTTCAATTAAACATTTTTGTAACAGTTATTCTTTAGGCTGTGTATATTTTTTCCATAATACCCATTTTATAAGCCCAACAAAACACTCCAGGGTGTGAATTAGGCTAAGATGACTGCAATGCCAGGGCCTCACTCACCCCACTGGGGTGGCATGCAGTTATCTCAGCCTTACCCATACTACCCTGCTGCGGTTTATTGAGTACATAGTACACTGTCGACATTTTACCTTCCATTTGCCCAGGACAGAGCAGCTTGAAACCTTCTGTGGCAAATGAGTTTGTTTACATTTTGTGACGCATTCCTGTACTTTATACAGGGTTTGTACTGCATCTATACTAGCTCTACAGGACATCTTTGCAAATGAATTATGCTCAAGGGTTTCCCCAGAAAGAAAAGTCTGAATGCTGAAAACTGAGGTTCAACATCTCATTTTCAGTGGGGTCCTACTTCTAACTATTCCAACTGCTGCAGGGACTGCAGCACTGGAAGGTTATCTGACTGGCTCAAGGTCACAATGAACACTTTTATTTATGTCTTTATTTATTGGTAGTTGGGTAAGGTGGATTGAGACATGGGTCCCATTTTTGGACATAACCCAGCTCAAAGATAAAAGAACACAACAGTATTACAACCACATGTCTGTAGACTATGCTGCATGACTTTGAACATATAAACATAATATTCTTGATTGGTTTTCAACCCTGTAGAGGTCCCTGCTGTCATCAAAACCCCCGAGATAGAAATACAGACATCTATCTATCTGTCTATCTGCCTGTCTATTCTGTCTGTCTGTCTACTTATCTGTCTGTCTATTACTGTGTCTGTCTGTCAAGTTATCTGTCTCTTGTCTGTCTGTCTATGTATCTACAGACCGTATCTATCACTAGCACTCCATCCATCATCTCTCTGTCACTCTATCTATTATTCTATCGACAGTAACTATCTGTCTATCACAGCTAGAGTCTATCTATATATCTGTCTATTTATCTGTCTGTCTGTCTATCTATCTGCAGTATCAATCTACAGACACTATCAATCTATATATCTATCGACAGTATCTATCTATCTACAGACAGTATCTATCTATCTATCTATCTATCCACATCACTCTGTCTACTTATTTGTTTAACATTAACCAACATGTGCAGTATTTGTAAAGGAAACATGCTTGCGAATGTAACGGCATTGTATTAAGGATACCTTGGCATAAAACTCAACAACAGATATTTAAACCCCGATGATAGGAGGATGGTGACAATATTCAGCTCACTTGCAGCACATTCCTCTGACTTGATTGTCCTTTCTTCATGTATTTATTAGATTTTATTTTCCCAGGGAAAACAGCCCATCATATTAAATTAATACTTCAGACACTGCCCATTTTCTCCGGAGTATAAAGACCAAATTATGCACAGTTGTTTAATGTATTCTTTCAGTAATAAAGAGACTTATCTTATCACATTTATTGCCTGCATTAAAATGCTGCACCTTGGAGGTATAATTTTCTACATTCTTTCTCTACCCATGTTAACGCATTATCAAAGTCACTATATTTACAATTTCTCAATATATTAATATCTGACCTCTAGCCTCGAGGCACCAGTACTGATCCCCTGTGTTATCACAGAATTCTCATTTTCCTGCTACCACCTTCAAGAGTCAATTGAAGAGCAGTCTGTTACTGGACCTGTACTGGCTAAACAGCAAGCACTAAATGGAAGGGCTGATTCCATCTTTATGCCATAACCATATAGCCAGGGAATCTGTGTGTAGCTGAAACAAAGCCGACACAAGCAGTGCAGATAGGGCTTCATCTCAGAAATCCGCAATGTCAGGAGATCTACTACAGGCACAAACAGAGACCAGAGATATATCTTTTTATATAATAACTGTGAGAATAAAATCTTGCAAATAAATGCATTTATTTCCTTGTGAGGCAGGCCTGGAATGGAAATAAATAATTTATTTCAATCTTAGGAGGGTCATCAGCATTTATTTCCACTTTAGCCTGGTCACAGAGGAGCTCTTAACCAATGGGAGAACAGCTCGCACAATGCCTTATGACATCACAATGGAGTCTGCTACAGTTAAAAACAGGGCAGCAAAATCAAACAGAAAGAGAAAAAAACTTCACTGAAAGGAATAATCTTGCCAGAGCAGCAATATCATTGTATAAATGACATATTATCAATAATGAGTGTGCATAGGGTAGTGGTGCTCTGAAACCACATAGAATTAAACTTTGCACAGGTTTCAGCACTTACAACCTCAAAAATGGGATGCCACCACGAAGACTGAGATTAAAAAGTCATTTATTAACAACGATAGTCCATCAGCATCCTGCCTGACGCGTTTCAGACACTCAGGTCCTTTATCAAAGCCTTTGATAAAAGACCTGAGTGTCTGAAATGCGTGCAAAGTATAAATGACATAAATATCACATTTTATTTTTATCTGCAGGGTTTGACCTCTAAAGACCTCACTTGTGTCGTCAAACCATGCAGATAAAAATAAATGGGATATTGTGGGAGGGGACCCAGTACATCGCTGGTTAGCCAACGGCATAACCCATATTTATCCAACATTTTTGTGCTGCTAAACAGCAAAATAAAAAGTATTATCTTGGTCCAACATAGCAGGATAATATTATCTGGCAAAGTTGGGTATGTCACAATGCATACTGAACCAATCAGACAGCAATGCTCACAACGCTGGTGGCATCGCAATAGCAATGTGTAGCACTGAATCTAGCAGTTGAGATCAAAGTAAAACAGATAAATCTTCATAAAAACTGCAGATTTAGTAAGCAATAATACCCTCCAGGGTGGGTGGTATTGGACAATACTGGACCGCCCAGGAGCATAATGAGGCCCGATGCCACAGGAGGGGGGCCTTATAGCCCCTGGAAGGTCCGGTATTGCCCATACCGCCCACCCTGGAGGGTATTATTACACTTAGAAAATGGGCTATAGGTTACATTTTCTGAAAAATATATAAAAATAACAATATATATATAAAAAACATAAATAAAAAATAATTGAAATGGACTTTTCTGGTAAAGTAGTCCCTGTATTGGTAAAATGACCAGTGGAGGGCGCTGCTGTTTTATTTGAATACTTTCTTATGAGCATCTCCACAAGCTTATGCTTGCTTGCTGCTTTGTCTGCCCCCCCCCCACACACAAATCCACAGTGGAGAACCATATATTTTTCTTGCTTTTACGAGTACCAAGTAATAGCAGAGGAATTCGGGAGGCAGTATAGCGCAGTGGTTTAAGGCTCTGAGCTGCAAATCTGGAGACCTGGGTTTGAATCCCAAAGCCCCCACTTGCACACTGTGTGACCTTGAGCAAGTCACTTAACTTCCCTGTGCTCCCAGGTCGCACCTGTAAACAAGCTTCCAGCTTAGTGTGCTACTCCTGGTTAAACAACTTAAAAAAAAAAAAATGTGGAGTGATCAGGTCCATGTGAAAACAGGTAATTTTTTTAAACTTTTCAATCAGGTTTCAAATGTAGCACAAGTTTCCAGCCGCAGTTTCAAAGCTGCAGCTACTTGAGACAGAGCATGATCTACTGTGCACTTCAAGAAAGTCTGATTTAAAAAAAGATGTTTTCTGTTATTTCAGTAGCTTGCTGCGGTACCAGGACTGTGACTGTGTGTGTTGGAGGGGTGGTGCCAAACAGCAGGAGCATAAGTCAGCCTGATCGCTGTGGTAGACAGGGTAGCTACTTAAAGTCCCTGCTGCCTCATTTGTGTAGTTTTATACAGAATTTGATTTTTGTATTACAAAACAGGATGCTATTTGCTGGAGTGGGAGAGGAATTGGGGTGACTCAGTGACACTACTGCACTGCTACCTGCAAGTAGTGCTGAGTACATGACACGCTAGCGCTAGTGATTTAAAACGGAACTTTTTTTCAGTACAAGAAATGTTTTGACAGTCTGTGTGGCAGGTAAGTATGCAAGTGTCCTTGAGTGAGTACTCCTCATTGTTGTCAGTTTGGGAGGCGCCACAGTGGGAGTTGTCCTCGGCAAAGGTGGCATGCTGTGTTTGGGGTCAGGGGTCGCAGTCGCGCTGTATATGGAGACGGCAAAGCAGGGATCCAAAATCTGTTAGATATTAATGTAGAAACAGAGACCAGTGTATCTGGAGAATCCTGCTGGCAGTGGGGTGCTTCTCTTGTCCAGGGTGTGCTGGCACTGAAGTAGGGAGCCATGGGGTTGCTAGTGTCACTCGCTAAGCGAGAGAAAAAAATGGCTCTGATTTCAACTTGAATAGGGTGGTTTTGCCCAATGAGCAAGTAGGGTGGGCGCAAGGATAGTGTAGGTGGTGGTGGGGTCAGGTGACTGGCATTTTTTATTTGCTGGGCATGTATTGAAAGTTAATGTACCCCCCCCTGGCAGGGGTACTAGCCAATCAAAAACCAGCAAATAAAAAGCCAATTTTCTAGAAAGCTATAACTAGTAAACAGATGCTGTATAAACTGAATATGCAAGGAAAGAACACAAAATATGCAAGTTATCAACACATGGGAGTGGGCAGGACTTTCATAACTTACTCGTGTCTCTGCCACATGACTTACAGTCCTGCCTCCTCACAACGTGAAGATAAATTACATATTTTGAGTCAGCCCATTGCATATTCTGCATTATAGGGGTGCAGTAGCCCCCCCTCTATTTACGGTTGAGCAGGCTGTTTAATGTTAAACCCTAAATTTTGTACCTTAATAACTTCCATGTTGCTTGATGAAATAGCCCAAACCTTGGCAGGCACACTCAGGCTGTCAGAGTCTCAAGACCTGGAAAGTTTCATGATGGCATCTTGTATGGTTTTCAAGACACAGAATGCCAAAAAAAATGGAAAAAAGTCACAATTTATTCCTATACTTAACATGTTTTTTTTTTCTTTCTTTCATGTACGGGCTACACGGTACAGAATTTCTGCACACAAAACTTTCAGGGTGCATGTGTTCTGTGCTGAAATAGTGTTTTTCAAAGGTTTGGTGAAAAAATATTAATCGGTTCCTGAATTATAAATATTTCAAAGTTAGCCACCACATATGAATCAGAAATTTCTGGTTCGTGTGACTGTTTTTTGGCTTGCACATTTGATGTATCATGAACCAAAAATGGGTCTTAAAAAACACTTTTTTTGGGGGGGGGTCGCAATGGCTGCAGTCTTGTTTGTTTTTTCTGTTGTTACTGAATTTTGAAAACACTTGTAAAGGGATAGGTTTAGCAAAAGTAAAACATCCCTAATGTTAAATGATTTCCTTAAGCAAAATTTTAGAGTCTGTTCATGGGGAAATCAGCAACAATTTTATATTTCACACATTCACAATCTCTCTCAAGTGATTTCTGGTTCGAACCACTTTCTTTGGGATAAGCAAAAACATTTCTGGTGCACAAACCAGAAAAAGTGGTTCAAACCAATAAAAAGGTGGTTTACACCAAAAAAAGTGGTTGTCGCTGCGAACCAGAAAAAATGGTTTTCAGATGGTAATCTGGTTCGCAATTTTGCACCATAATAACTTTGGCATTATTTGATGAAATAGCCCAGACTTTGGCATGTACTGTCAAGCTGTCAGAACCTTAAGACATGGAGGGCCAGATATTCAAAGCTTTGCCCCTGCTTTAAGTTAACACTGCCTGGCTTGCAAACTTAGCCTGGAGCACAAAGCAAGCTATATTCAAAAGGAATGGCCCAGGGCAAACAGCTTCTACATATAGCATGAGAACGAGGCCGTGCAAACTGGGCAGGGAGTGCAGGGCAAATGTAGCCCTGGAATAAGACAGCACTGAATACAGCAAACAGGAAGTGCAAACCACAACAACAACACAGTGCACAGCGACGTGAGGGTAGGTAGAGAGGAACTATGTGGCCAATGTGTGTTCTGGCAAATGTATGGACCTAGTACAGCTGCAGACAGCAGCACACATGAAAACACAGTGATCACAACTGTATAATATTCCCCCGAACCGTTAGCGCCGCTTTAGTGCAGAGCTAAGTGGTTTGCCTGGTGCAAACACATTAGCCCCGGGCTAAACTTTGCCATATTCAAAAGTGACATGCAAATGAGCCTAGTTAGATAGTCTCTGGGCAAACAACCACATTAGCATCTCATCATGCCCTGATTTGCATGCAGTTTGCACAGCGTTACTGCATGGTCCCACAGCTCCACCTGTAGGTCAGTCTGGAGGTACAGGGGCTGGCCAGGTCCGACCGCAGCTCCACATGTAGGTCAGTCAGGCAGTGCATGATGATAGCTGCAGGCTTCATGTAAACAGTACAGCATAGCATAGCATATCGTACCCCAGGGGACAACACAGCATAGGCACAGGTGGTGGTGGTGGTGCTGCATGCAACCTTCACACTGTAGGTCATGCTACAGTGCACAGCAGACACTACAGTAGCAAGAGGGCTGGTAGTGTGAGGGACACGACACTGCCTATGATATGTAGGGCAGTGATGACCACTGCACTGTACACAGTGACAGGCACAGCTTGCAGGTAATTACTGATAGTGGACAGTACTATCACGCTGTTGTGTGATCCACAGATGCTGCACCTGTGGCATGGGATGCACACAGTGTCATGTACATGGCCGGCAGTGTGTGCTGTGACATCTGTACAGCTGTGTGGTAGGTGGCTGGGGGGGACATGTAGGATCCGGCGGGCACACAGGTGGTGGCGTAATCCCACTACTGGCCCATGTGCACTGAGCAATGTGTCCCAGCCTTGTGGCCACACCTGGGCTGTGGTGAGGTCTGGCCACCCATACACCCTCCCCTCACTGGCCACCATGCCCACACTGCTGCATGTGTGTGCTGGCATCTGTTATGCACCATGGATGTATGGTCTGCAGGTGTGTGCTATATGGCCACACTACCATGCTGTCCCCTGTGGGTCAGATCACCCCTCACTGTTTGTGCTTGGCTGGAACCAGTGGCAGCTGATGGCATCATGGTGGTGCCATCAGTGAGCAGCATGTGTCCTCAAAGTCTGGCAGTTTCTAAGTGTCATAATCATATGTTAGGGCCGCGCAAGCCACGCTAATACTGAGCTAGCACTGCGCAAAGTGCGCAAAGCTGTTTGCCCAGGGTTAAGACCAGCTTTTCCTGGGCGGTAAATTGTACCATGCTATGGGTCACGCTATGTCGCACTAAACACATTAACGCGGCGCTAGTCTCTGAATATCTCATAGCGAATTTATTCATGTTCACTATGCCCCTTGCATATCATTATGCTTAGCCCGGCGCTACTGCTGTTTGCCCGCGCTAGTTGGCCTTTAGAATATGGTAGACCCGCGCTATTCCCACACAAACTGTTTGTGGACTGTGCAAAGCTTTGAATATCTAGCCTGGAAAGTTTTGTGAAGGCATCTTGTACATTTTTTGAGATACGGAGTGCCAAAGTTCACAAACCAGAAAAAGTGGTTCTCAGTTTGTAATCCAGTTTGCAATTTTATGCCCTAAGAACTTTGGTGTTTGACAAAATACCCCAAAATTTAGTATGCACAGTAAGACTGTTAAGGTCTCAAGATGTAGAAAACTTTGTGATGGCATCGTCTACAGTTTTGGCATACGGAGTGCCAAAGCTTGCAAACCAGAAACAGTGGTTCTCAATTGGTGCAAAGCAGCAAAAGTTGTTCTCAGTTGGTGCAAAGCACAAAAAGTTGTTCTCAGTAGGTGCAAACCAGAAAAAGTGGTTCTCAATTGGTGCAAAGCAGAAAAAGTTGTTCTCAATTGGTGTGAGTTAGAGAAAGTGGTTATCAGTTGGTACAAAGCAGGAAAAGTTGTTCTCAGTTGGTGCAAAATAGAAAAAGTGGTTCTCAGTTGGTAATCTGGTTCACGACCCACAAATTATGGTTCCAACTAGTATCTTTAGTTCTAGAAGCAGAAAATCTGCTTCAGCTCCTGGATGTGGGGTAAGGCATGAGGATCAGCTCAGTGCCTTCAGCTCCTGGGCATGAGGCACAGCCAGTGTCTTACTATACCCCTGTGTGTAGTAAGGCATAAGATGCAGCCAAGTACCTTCAGGCCCTCGGCGTGGAGTAAGGGACGAGGCACAGCCAAGTGCCTTACTATGCCCCTGTGTGTAGTAAGGCATAAGATGCAGCCAAGTACCCTCAGGCCCTGGGCGTGGAGTAAGGGATGAGGCACAGCCAAGTGCCTTACTATGCCCCTGCATGTAGTAAGGCATGAGATGCAGCCAAATGCTTTCAAGCCCTGGGTGTGGAGTAAGGCATGACGCAAAGCCAAGTGCCTTACTGCACCCCCTAGGGCACAGTAAAGCATGAGATGCAGCAAAGTGCTTTCAGCCCCTGGGCGTGGGAAAAGGCATAAGGTGCAGCTGAGTGCCTTTCCACACTCCAGGGGCATAGTAAGGCACAAAGCATAGCTGAGTGTTTTAAGTCCCTGTATGCCATTGTGCTATCTCAAAAAGTAAGAAAATTATTTGCAAAAAACTGCATCAATGCAACATTTAGAGTTAAGCCTAAACCGACAAAAGTAGGGAATGGGGTTTGGGTTTCCTAACTCCTAAATATCCTCACTTTGTACAAATTGATGGAGTCTTCCCTGCTGTCGACCCTAAAAGCTCACCCCATTGCAGCAAGAAAACTCAGATGAGATGGACACAGGTGTGTATGTTTCAGGAGTGTATACAATGGGGTGAGCGTTAGGGTTGACAGTCCCAAGGAAGACTCTAACCCTGATTGGCTTCAGTGGTGGGGTGGGGTGGGGTTTTAGGGTTGGAAACTCTAAATGTTGCATTAACACAGTTTTTTGGAAAAGAAGTTATAGGTCAGCCATTGTAATTCAGAAAAAGTCCATGCACTTTTTGTTGTTATTCACATTTGTGATATCAGAAATGTTATAATCAACCACTCTGATGTCAAAACTATGAATTATGCTTTTTTAGAATATCTGTATATGTTCCACTTACTATGCAACATTTAAGCAATAAGCCACGATGGGGTGTGGGCGTGTACGGTGGTAATGTCCCCGGACAAATCGTCGTGGATATAATATTGCGGTGTAATTGCCGTCCGGACAAAATAACACTGCTAACTAAGTCGTAAGCTATGCTGGTCGTGGGTAGTAAATGCCGCAATCACTAATATGTCGCCGGACAAGTAGTCGTACTTGTAGCCACAGTAAATAGAAACGGAAAGTGCAATTAATTAACTTGCAGACTTTGGTCAAATGAACACAAAAGCCACAGTAAATAGAAACGGAAAGTGCAATTAATTAACTTACTGTGAAACGTAGAGTAATGTTAAAAGTAAATCTTTATTGAAATACTTCACCATATAGAAAGGCAAAGTGCAATGCTTAAGTACATAATTTAACATTTAAAATTGCCCAAACAAATTAATTGCTGTTTGATTGTGCAATCGAAATGGAAAGTGCAATGCTTTAGTTGTATAAAGGGAAAGTGCAATACTTTAGTGGTAGAAAGGGAAAGTGCAATGCTTTACTACTTCACAGTCCCAAACGAATTAATTTGTGTTCAGCAGTGCAATACAAATTTAAACTCCCGAATTAAGAGAATAATTTAAATATCAAATAATTTAAAATCGACGTTACTTCACAGTTTAAAAACAACATTAGACAACATTAATTTCAATGACTGTTGCTATGTCCATTATGTACTGCTTTGGCTCTCGAGATGAAAAATTACTGCAAATGGACTTAAAAACTTTATTGACACGTATATATTTTGCATTCTTTCTCGGTGGTTGTTGACCGAGAGTTATCTGTCGCCGCTGCAATGCTACTGCGTGTTGCTCCTGCCTTAATTTCCGTGCTAGGCGGCAACGAGTAGGGTGGCTGATGGCTACTGTGAGCGAAAGCCCTGTGCCAGGCTTCAATAGCATTATTGTCGGGCAAATCGCTTAGCACTTGGGCATACTGATTCCAAAAAACTATTGGATACCTTGGCATTCGCCTTTTTTTGCGATTCCTTGTTAGTCGCCCAATGTAATTGTCCTCAAAATAATCCAGTAAGGAAACAATGTCCTCAAAATTGGTTTCATCCTGGAGCATTTCAAAGCCCTGTTCAACGAAGTCTGCAGGTACAAATGCAAGTGCCAAGATGCATCACACTTTGTGTGCAAACTCCTCATCATGAATGTATCTTTGCTGCAAACCTTCTTGCTGAACTCTGCGCCATAATGCCTGTCCCAAATGAAAGTTGCAGCCTGCAAGCTCAGCGTGTGGCATTAACTCCTTTAAAACATTTATTGCCGCCATCTCAAAGTCAGTCATGACACTGCGTGCAGTTAACTTACCACCAAGCAAGTTTTGTAGGTGTAAAAACTTGCGGTAAATTCCTCATACTGCGACCGGAAGGAGTGCATAGACACAGGGTCTATTGACACCATTTACCAGTGCATGTACTGTATACATTTGATCATCCTCATGAGGGCAACTGAAAATGTTCCATCGCAGAACCAGTGCTCATAGTCATTAAGAACTTGAAGGTCTGAATTACTGGCAATACCAATAAATCATCTTCGCTTATTCTTAAAAGACTTCCCATTGACAGTATTGGCATAGAGACTAATATCACTGTCGTTTGGGCCACCATGCTGCCTATGGCGTCGCACATCTCGCCGCAGGGTTTCCTGCGATGGTAGCAGGTGTGCATGCCTATGGATACTTCTTGTAGCCCGGTATGCACAACATTTCTTGTTGGCTCTTCAGACTCGCATGCTCTCTCTATCGCATATGGGGAGCGGGCAGTAAGAACTCAACCCTACCATGTGTCGGTGTGATGGTTTGCACACTGGGAACGATAATGGAGTCCCCTTAGTGTGTGTGCCAGGCGTTCGGTTCTCACATCCCAAATTGTCTTTTGATCGGAACCATCTTTTTCTTTCGTGTACAAAATTATCCAAAGCAAGCTTCAGCTTGCCTTCTGTGTCGGTACGTACTCCATTGATGCAGTTCTGAAATGCCTTTGGAAAAGCTTG
The DNA here is from genome assembly GCA_016271365.2 of Neoceratodus forsteri. Classification (NCBI taxonomy): domain Eukaryota; kingdom Metazoa; phylum Chordata; order Ceratodontiformes; family Ceratodontidae; genus Neoceratodus; species Neoceratodus forsteri. The sequence continues at coordinate 963,983,062 of CM028136.1, forward strand.
CTTAAATACCCCTGTAAGTGCTCAGGTAAATTCCTGTTCTACTCACCTGCAAATAATAAAGTTATGCCTAATTCGAACACCAGAGGGCAGTAGAGAAATGGGCAAACATGCACCATAATTAAATCCATTACTTTGCAGTGTAACTTGGTCGCCGTACATTACTGGACAGAATGTTGCGGAGAAATAGTTGCAGCGGCTGTTTAGTGTCCGCGACTTATTGTAACAGCGGCAACATTAAATATCGACTCAGTGACTGGAACTAATTGCCCGCGACCTTTAAAACCGCGACGAATCGACCGTATGCCGGTGTGGGTTGTGCAAAGTTTACCACATGCCCATGGGTGTGGCGAGGCTTGCCACCACAGACGGAATACCTTCAACCTCTGGTCATGCGGTAAACCTTGCACAACCCATGACCCCAGAGTGGCTAGTGCTTATATAAAAAGGGTTTTTACTTACATCAGAAAAATAGTAACATTAAAACATTTAAACATATATGAAAAATAATTAAAATACTGCAAAATAAAGGTACAGTGGTTCCCACCTGTTTGGTGCCACCTTGGGTCACTATATACATACATACATATATATATATATATATATATATAGAAAGAGAGAGAGTGAGTGAGTGTGTGTGTGTGTGTGTCTGTGTCTGTCTGTGTGTGTATGTGTGTCTGTGTATATACAGGTATATGTACACACACATATATATATATATATATATAGTTCACGTGTTCTGCTCCTTCCTTTCTTGTTCTGAAATCTCTCCTCCATGATTTCTCTATTCACACCTGCAGTTGCTTCTGATAGTGGGGTGGATTTCTTTTTATTTGTCTTCCACCAGCACTGCCCTCCCCCAGTGTCAGTCTCTGCTGTCATCAAGGCCCAGGTCAGGAGGCATAGGAAAAACCAGGAGCAGTTGTAAAATTCACTAGTGTATTTATTTCTACTAGCAGTAACATCAAAAATAAAATTGTTCAGTATAACTATTTATGAAGGCCAAATAAGCAGAAAAAGTCCCTCTTGCATGCAATTGTAGCTCTGCTCTCTTATAAGACCTTCCAACCCCCATTCTTAACAAGCATCTTGTTTCTTCCAAAGTGTTCTTGTATGTTTCAGGCAGGTGCTGGCAGAAACGCAGTGTCCGTGAGCTGAGGCCCCATCTCCACAGCTCTTCTGCAATAGGCTTACAAATTGCACTAAGGTAACCTCCTGATTTTCCAATAGCTTTCTGCAATCATCTCAAACTATAAATATATACATTTCAAAAATTAACACCATATAATTTCTAAACAAAAGGGATCCCAAAATCAGTTACATTTCCACGTAATGATTTACATTTATTTTTATACCAGCAGATATGCAAGGGAAGAAAAGACAAACAGCAAGGGAAGACTGAGAGATAGAGAGAGGCAAAGAATTGCGAGACTGTCGGGGTGATCAAATCCTAGGTCTCACAGGAAAATTTGGTTGCGCAACCAAATAGACAAGAGACAGAAAAGGAGAGAATAGAACAGATCCCTGCATTTAAACTCTCCATAACAACTGGAACAGGGTCCTATTCAACCCTGTCACATCCACCAACACTGACACTAGCACTGCCCTCCCCCAGTGTCAGTCTCCACCAGCACTGACACTACCACTGCCCTCTCCCAGTGTCAGTCTTCACCAGCACTGACACTCCTACTGCCCTCCCCCAGTGTCAGTCTCCACCAACACTGACACTAGCACTGCCCTCCCCAGTGTCAGTCTCCACCAACACTGACACCAGCACTGCCCTCTCCAGTGTCAGTCTCCATCAACACTGACACTAGCACTGCCCACCCCCAGTGTCAGTCTCCACCAACACTGACATTAGCACTGCCCTCCCCAGTGTCAGTCTCCACCAACACTGACACCAGCACTGCCCTCCCCAGTGTCAGTCTCCATCAATACTGACACTAGCACTGCCCTCCCCCAGTGTCAGTCTCCACCAACACTGACACTAGTACTGCTCTCCTCCAGTGTCAGTCTCCACCAACACTGGCACTAGCACTGCCCTCCCCAGTGTCAGTCTCCACCAACACTGACACCAGCACTGCCTTCCCCAGTGTCAGTCTCCAGCAGTACTGACACTAGCACTGCCCTCCCCCAGTTTCAGTCTCCACCAACACTTACATCACCACTGCCCTCCCCTGTTTGTCAGTCTCCAGCAACACTGACACTAGTACTGCCCACCCCAGTGTCAGTCTTCACCAACACTGACACCAGCACTGTCCTCCCCCAGTGTCAGTCTCCACCAACACTGACACCAGCACTGCCCTCCCCAGTGTCAGTCTCCACCAACACTGACACCAGCACTGCCCTCCCGAGTGTCAGTCTCCACCAACACTGACAGCAGCACTGCCCTCCCCAGTGTCAGTCTCCACCAACACTGACACTGGCACTGCCCTCCCCCAGTGTCAGTCTCCACCAACACAGACATTAGTACTGCCCACCCCCAGTGTTAGTCTCCACCAACACTGACACCAGCACTGCCCTCCCCAGTGTCAGTCTCCACCAACACTGACACTACCACTGTCCTCCCCCAGTGTCAGTCTCCACCAGCACTGACACTAGCACTGCCTTCTCCCAGTGTCAGTCTCCACCAACACTGACACTAGTACTGCCCTCCCCCAGTGTCAGGCTCCACCAACACTGACACTAGTACTGCCCACTCCCAGTGTCAGTCTTCACCAATACTGACACTAGCACTGCCCTCCCCCAGTGTCAGGCTCCACCAACACTGACACTAGTACTGCCCTCCCCAGTGTCAGTCTGCACCAACACTGACACTAGTACTGCCCACCCCCAGTGTCAGTCTCCACCGACACTGACACCAGCACTGCCCTCCCCAGTGTCAAGCTCCACCAACACTGACACTACCACTGCCCTCCCCCAGTGTCAGTCTCCACCAACACTGACACTAGTACTGCCCTCCCCCAGTGTCAACCTCCACCAACACTGACATCAGTACTGCCCTCCCCCAGTGTCAGGCTCCACCACCACTGATACTAGTACTGCCCTCCCCTTGTTTCATTTTATGTCTCCCTGTTCTTTTTGATTCTGTTTTTGTTCATTGTTCTTTTCCCCGTTCCACAATTTTATTTCATGATAATTTTACTGTTTGGCAATTTATTCTTAAGTGTTCATAGACTGTATACTTTGATTTATTATTTCCAATTTTATTATACTATTTACTGTATTGTACTTGTATATGTTCTCTTCTCCTCTTTTTCCCCTCCCCCAGGATGCATCTGGAAACAAGCTGTTACCTGCTCAGCATGCCTTTCTTTGTAAAACGTTTGAAATAAATAAATAACTATATTTTCTGTCTGTGCATTAAGATCTATTGTTTTGTAAACTGGTAACCATTTTAAAAGATCTGTGTGTCTTTTTTTTGTGTGAGGCATTTTTTTAATTTGCGAAGTAATGTACTCCCTGGAGGAGAGGAGGGAGAGAGGGGATATGATAGAGACATACAAGTATCTTACAGGGAGGAACAGGGTGCAGGAAAACACTATTTTTAAGTGAAAAAGATGTTCCAGGACTAGAGGGCATGGGATGAAGTTGGAGGGAGGACGATTCAGAGGAAATATAAGAAAGAATTTCTTCAGAGAACGGGTGGTGGACAAGTGGAACACCCTGCCAGAGGAAGTGGTGGGGCTGAAACAATCACGGGATTTAAGAATGCATGGGATAGACATAAAGGAATTCCTGAGGTTAGGGGTAAGGGGCAACAGACTTCTAGGAAAACAAACTGAACTTACAAGCTCAAATGGGCAGACTGGGTGGGCCATAGGCCCTTATCTGCCGACACTGTCTATGTATCTATGTATCTATGAAGGTTTATTCTATTTGTTAAACATGACTATAAGGGGTGTCAGTGTCAGTGGCTCAGTAGGTAGCACACTCACCTCTGAGGCCGGGAGATCAGAGGGCTGTGGGTTCAGTTCCCACATCTGGCACTTGGGTTAATATCCCAGTACTGACACTGTAGTGCAGCATGAGAAGGGTGCCGCACTTCTGAGGTGCTGTCTTTCAGATGAGACATTAAACCGAGGTCCCATCTTCCTGGATTGGTGGTAGTTCAGGTGGATGTTAAAGATCCCATGGCACTTATCGAAAAGAGTAGGGAAATTTCCCTGTATCCTGGCCAAATTTCCCTCATTCACTAAAAATACCACAAACAGCTTTATCTGGTTCAAGGTCAGTTGGCATTCATCTGTATCTCCCTCCCCCGGGTCATGCCTGAAAATAGGCAGAATTTGTCTAGTGCACTTACCTGGTCAACAAAAACTAAATAAAAATAAAAATAATGCAGGTTAGAGAGTGACCAAGTGAGCAGTCTATGGCGCTAAAATGAAGTCTGTGATTGAGTTTCCAGCCTCTGTTTGGTGTGAAGTTTCAGAACAATCTGTGGTTTAGTACAGAAGTTGGAACTGTAGGACACCTTCTGATAAAATACAGACTTAGGACAATACCAGCAGCAGTGTGCTGGTGAAGGTGCTGTCACTGACATGATACGAGCAGTCAGAATGTTACCCTATTTTGAAAAAAAAATGTACTTGCCATTTATGCTTTTTTTTCACTTTTGAGAGGATTGGGCTGACAAGCTGGGCAGCAGGAGAACCATCAACCAAGTGAGAAAATGCCAGTGGGAGCGAGTGAGCGGTACAGGTGGGCGACTATGGGGAGCAAGTCATAGAGTGGCATGCAGGAGAACAGCAGCATTCTCCTGATTTCTGCTCCCACAGATGGAGGCATGCTGCCTCTTCAGTCTGTGGAGGAAGCAGCCAGCTGGCCAGCAGAGGGAGAACCAGTGATGTGTGCAACATTGCTAGTGGTCTATGAGAAGAAAAAAAATGAGCAATGGGAGGGGGGGAGGGGAGCAAACTAGTATCAAACTACAACACCTAAAAGAAATTAATTTCCCTACAATGTATGGGGGACAACATACAGTAGGGATGTGTGTGTGTAGTCATAGGCATAGAGTTTTGGGGGCTTCCAGGCTTGAACCTCCCCCGGGAAAAGCTAAACTCTACACCCATGTGTGTAGTGGCTGACATTTAAAAAAATGAACATTCCAGAAACATGGTGCATGTATATGGAATGTAACTAGAACTCCTTGATAGAATTATAGCCTTGAAGAGAGTCCTAGACATGCACGGTAAGTGGGCCGCAAAACGGTCGATAAACTTCAATGCTGAAAATGCAAAGCGAGGCATTTAGGTTAGAAGAATAGAAAAGCAAAATACCACCTAAAGGGTGGTGGGTGCTGAGTTGGGGGGGGTATTTTTTTCTGGGTAGGGGAATAGAGAGAGTGCTGCAGAACTAGCTGTAATGCTGATTGGGTGGCCAGGAAGGAGGGGTTGCTTATTCAAGGCCGTTGGTTTACAGTGATTAAAATAATAAAATTCCATTTTCAAGATTTGAAATTCCAAGAATTGCAGCACTTATTGTCTAATTTCTGGATTTTACCAGGATTCTACTGTCATTCTGTTAGTACGTGTATAAATATTCAGAATAAAAGAAGGCTTACTATACAGAGCATTAAACAAAGCAAACTGAAAACAGTACAGGAATTATAAGAAAAAATACATGTTCTGTAGATTTACTGATCTTATATAAAATGACAAATTCTGTGAAACTCTTTGTTTTTACTTGTGTGTGTGAATTATACCAGGTTTTCTGTTAAAACCAAACAACCAGTGGCTTTGTTTATTATATTATCTTTAATCTAGCCTGGAGGGGGCAAAGGAGGGAGGGTGATGGCATAGGTGCTGTTCATGTTGTATTCACCAGGCAAAGTACTATGTGAAGTGACAGCATGCGGTCAAAGTGGCACTTTGCATATTTTTCAATTTTTCACCTGGTGAAGCATAGTGCTGTATGAAGAGTCCAGAAAATTAGCGGCACTCTGCATAGTGCTATATGTAGTGAAGTGTAAATACTTCGCACTTAGCTAGCCCCTGTGCTGATCACTGGAGAACCCATGCTGTTATACAGTACAGTTCAGGTCCCCACATCTGAGGAAGGATATTAACAGGATTGAGACGGTGTAGAGGAGAGCAACCAAGATGGCTGAACGTTTGGAAAACATGGGCTTTGGAAAAAAAGAGACTTGGGTGACACGATCACAATGTTCATATGTCTGAAAGGAAAAACTCCATCAGACCAAATGCAGCTCTTCAGGATGTACAACGCTTAGCACACAGATGGGCACTTAATGTCTTTAAAAGGGAGAAAATTTAAAGAAAATATCAGAAGGCAACTTCAAAGATACATCAGTTCCAGTGGGGGATGCTCCCTGACGGAAGATATCAGCATGTCCTCCACCATGTACACATCCAGCCATCGCCTTCATGGAGCGTCCTTGGGTCGGAAACCAGAACACTGGAAAACACCACTGGCAGCAGGCTGCCACCCCGCGGAGCCTGTCAGACCCTTCACCACCTATTGGGTGAAGGGACCACCAAACTAAGTGCCTCACCAGACAGGAGTTAGGGGTTCCCCCCAACAGCTCTGCCACAGGGGGAAATCTGTGGAGGACTTGGTGCCACTCAGGTAAGCCTGAGAGAAAGCGGATGATGGAGTTGGAGGAACCATGAGGGCTGCAGGGGGCATCCCAGCTGGCATGGTGGAAACAAAAACACACAACTGCTTCGTGCACAACCCATCAGAAGGCAAGTTAACCTAGAATAGCCACCACTCAATTGTATCTAATTGCTTATGTATCATACTGTAAACTTGTGATTCTTTAATAGTGTGATCACCAAACTATTACATAGGCATACTACAACACGTGGAGTTCCCTCTTATGCAACAATGTGAATGTGGATCACACACCTTTGCACCATAACTACAAATGTCCTGGCATTTTGTGACAATGTGCATGGACTGCTCCTAATACAAACAGCTTCAAAAATATATTAAAACTATGTCTCTTTGTGCAGGCTTTCTCAGACTAAACACTGCCTTTCCACTGCATTCTTCCTGCTTGATATCCAGGAATGGTTACGTCAGCACTTGTCCTTTGAATGTTCTGTTGCATTTATTTGTTTGTTCTTGCTCAATTCATTGGTTCTGAAGTGTGGTCTGCTACTGTTTTACAGTAATGTAAGGCATCTTGCACCAAGGAAAGCACCTAGCAACCACTCGAGAGGTGCGCTATTCCCTCATGACTGCACACTCTGGAGCATGTTATCCTACTTATAAAATGGGCTTTTATTTTTTTTTTAAATGTAGTTCTGGTGAAGTGTGCAGTTTTCAGAAAATAATCAACGGTCATGTGATATGTTTCGACCAATGAAGTTACAGGATCTTCAAAGCCCGTTTTATAAGTAAGTAATAAGCCATGATAGGGTGTGCATTATGCAAGCAATAATACCTGACAGGGTGGGCAGTATTGGCCAATACCGGACCGCCCATGGGTGTAATGAGGCCTGATGCAGCAGGCGGAGGGCCTTATAGCCCCTGGAAGGTCCGGCATTGCCCAATACTACCCACCCTGGAGGGTATTACTGCGCTTAGAAAATGGGCCACTGTATTATATATGATTAAAATAAAAAATGTTATGTCTATATGCTCAAACATATTTAATTTCTAATAAAATAGTTATTCCACCTATATTAGACTTTTTTTTGACCTAGGGACTTTTGCACTACAGGAGCCTCCATACATGTGAACAGGAGCTGGCTGTCAATGCAATCCTCCCCCCCCCCAATCTTTTATTTTTTTTACTAATTTCTAAATGCCCCCTCCACCCCCAAGAGTTTGTTTTTCTGTCCCCTCACCCCCAATTTTATCTGTGCAAAACTGAGATTAAGCACAATCCAGCAGCACGGTTCTTCGCCGAGGTGTGTGGCTGTAGTGAAAAGAGAATGCCACTATGTTTATGCACGACACTAACACTTAACACAGAAATCACGGAGGTCAAGCAAGCTGACAGAAAAAAGAAAAGCAACTTTAAAAATACTGCAGGTTATTCTATACTTAGTTTCTTTGCTGTGCATTTTTCAGAGGGGTTATTCAGCAGGCTTACGATTTTTGTACTGTACGGATCAGGAGAACTGGGTTGGGAGTCGTGACGGCACGTTTGTGAGCTTCATTCCCTGGAGAAGGACGCGCTGCTGGCTTTCACATTTTACTACATCAGGAGGCTTTTGGGGAAGTGGGGGGTGGAAGTACTAGGTCTGTCCCATTAAAGTAGAGAATTACCGGCCTGAAGTTAGGCTGGAGAGCAGAAAAACTATTTGCCAGAATGGCTATGGGACAGCAGGAGTAACGTTTTTTAGAATGCAAGTGATTACGGCTCAGCGAAAGAGCAGGGTCAGGAAACTGTTTGCTTTTGAATTGTTTGTGGCTGTGAGGAATGAGGAATCATCTCTCTGGCCCCTGGCTGTAAATGGTGTTTTTTTTTTTTTTTTTTTAAACTGCAGTAGGCATCAAACTAGGGAGCTTTGGAGGAGGGGGGAGGGATGTATACATAGATACATAGACAGTGTCGGCAGATAAGGGCCTATGGCCCACCCAGTCTGCCCATTTGAGCTTGTAAGTTCAGTTTGTTTTCTTAGAAGTCTGTTGCCCCTTATCCCTGCCCTCTAGAATTCCTTTATGTCTATCCCATGCATTTATGCATTTATCCCATGTATGTCTCGCTAAGCAAGACAGAAAAATGGTGGCTATTTCAAATTCAAATGAGAGGGTTTTAGCCAACTGGAAATTAGGGTGGGCTCTTGGATATTTCAGTGGGGGTGAAGGGGAACTGGGACTGGTATTTTTTATTTCCTGGGCAACTATTGAAAGTTAATGTACCCCCCTGGCAAGGGTACCAGCCAATCAGATGCCAGGAAATAAAAAGCCCATTTTCTAAAAGATTTTAATGCATGGCCCAGGGGTGTAGTAAGGTACAAGGTCAAAGGCAGAGTGTCCTTATGCCTCCAGGAAGTGCATTAAAATCCAATTATACACACCCTGGAGGGGCTTATTATACTTATAAAATGGCTCTAAGTAGGTTTTTGGGGAGAAAAATGAGACCGGGCACCTGACCTTGCATTTATAGAGATTTAATGCACAGTCAGGTGATGCCTCTCAGCCAATGAAATTTCTAGATATTTTTTGCCATTTTATAAAATGATCTATCTAATCCATATGTCTTCTTCAACATTATTTTTAAACAGGGTATATTCCATAGGATGTCCAGTAATAAGTTTATTATTCTCTTCACTCTGGAATGTTGCAAATAATACTGCCCAACACTGAGTGGCACAGCCATAAGTGCTAGGCTGACACCACTGGCACATTCCAGAGAGTTTAAAACGTTTATTGCTGAATGTCCTACAGCACATCCAAGTCATACCATGAGACTTAGAGGCATTGCATCATCATTATGATGTCATCCCAAAGGTGAAGAACAGAGCTGGATAACCACTTTTGTGCAGATCTGTTATTCATACCTCCCATGAGATAAATATGGGATATGTAATAGGCATTCAAGACATTTGGTATTTGTCTCCATGAGTGATCAGTGACCTTTTGGCCTTCACAAGTGGTGAAGCCACGAGTGAAGTCAAAAGAGGTCATGGACCATGAATGAAGATAAATACCATATCTCATGAACACACATCACACATGCAGTTTACACAATATATATTAGTGTTTTTTTCCTAGTGAGTTTTGAATAAAGCATAGAGGGTAGTGTACGAGCACCCATACACAACAAGGATATTTTTCACTCAAGAGGTTTCTGTGGTAAAGGGAGACCTCAAGAGTGCATCTCGAGAGGTCTCATTACCACAGAAACCTCAAGAATGAAAAATATCCGTGTTGTGTATGAGCAATCATACACTGTCTTTTATAGTATGCGGGCACTCATAATTTAAAGTCAGTGTTCTCACTTTTGCATTTTCATAGCACTGCTCCCTTCCAGGGCCAGCCCTCACCATCGAGGCTGTTTCCTGATGAGCAGAGATTAACGGAATGTACATGCGCAAACGCATTCCATGTTGTTGTGCTGCAGTAGCGACGTTTCTAGTGCAGCACAACAAACTAGATGACATGGCTACAGCAGCACAACACTGTTCTAGAAATGGATTTCCATGCAGAACAGTGTTCTGCCATACACTTTATAAAAGCTTACTGTCTTTGTAGTCTATTTTTAGAATTCTGAGTGAAGCCGTGATTGACACGTTACCAAGTGACAGTGAATCGCTGACTGAAAGATGTAGTAAATGCTGGCAGGAGTGCACGGCTGTATAAACTGCAGGGCACAGGTGTCAGAATGAAATGCTTGTTGTTACGTACCCAACTAGTCAGATAAAGTTTCTGTTGTACCCTACTGTGCAGATAAAAAAATTATTTAATTACTTGGTGTTCTGTGGTACAGATAGCATTTTTATTTAGCAGAAAAAATGCTAATGTGCATTGTATAAGAACATATATACAATGCCAATGGATATAAACAAAATCAAAACTAAATGCATTTATTTTCATGGGCGGTGGAGCTGGAGTGATAATAAATTATTCACGTCCACCCCACCTCAGAGAACAATGGATAGTTCCACTCCAGCTCCCTAATGTTCTGAGCAGAACCCTGCACTACAGTAGATCCCCTGCCTGTCACTCCACTTTTCATTGCACAAATGGCACATGCCATGGGTTGCATGAAAATAAATTACTGTATTTAATTTGAAAAAGCTGGGTATGATCTCTACAGACCTCACTCTTGGCTCCACCACTTGTAAGGTCCTTAGAGGTCAGAACCAGGATGCTGCAAAGTATAAATTTGCCAGCAAAGTTCCATCAAAGTCTGCAAATTTGCCTCCGTAGAGCAATCCACACATTTTTGTTAATAGGCTCAAAATTCGCCTATGTGACTTCTCCATGTTGTTTGCTTAATTTCACCCGCGAATGGCGAAATTCCACTGTTCACAGTGAAATTCTGCCGTTTGCGGGTGAAATTTTGCTCTTCGTGGGTGGAACTTCACACTTCGCATCCGCAAATTAAGCCATGAATTGCACTAAATTTGAGGATTAATTCACGGAGCGAAGTTTCCCAACTTTGACCATCCCTGCCATGCAAAATAAATCATTTATTTTCAGGCAGCCCATAACATATCCGCTATATATAAAAGGCTACCCTTGTGCAAGTAAATCCTTAGAGCTGACAGGTCATGACCATGTTAATGGTTTATAGTTTGAGACATAATTTTTCTAAACAGCACTCTTGTTCACTGAAATGCGTGTCTTCCTGGACAATAAAAACGTCATAGACTACATAGGAAAAATACCCCTCATTTCAAAAGTAGAGTTCCCCTAATTTTATTTATTTATTTTACAATTTCTGGCCAGGAAAGACACACTAAGTCAAGGCTTGTTTCCAGGTGTGTGTCCTGGAATCACAGGGAAGTTAAATGACTTACTCACAGCCACATAGTATTCTAGTGGTGGCTGTGGGATTCAAACCTAGTTGTCCAGGTTTGCAGCTCAGTGCTCTTGAACCACTATGCTGTACAGCCTCTCTAATTACATCACAGTTTCAGCAATGTGTTCCAAAACCTGCTTTGTGTTTTAAACTGAACTGAAAATCATATGTGCCGAATACAGTTATTCTCATTTATTCTGAGGACACAAGAATAGAATAACCAATGCCAAATAAGAACAAGAAACAATGTAAGAATTGCAAAACTGACTGCAGCTTTTGTTGACTAATTCAAGCAAATACGACCCCGGATATAAGGAAACCTTTAGGATGTTTGGGAAATTTCAGGGGGGAAGAAGATGACTGCAATAGCTGAGATGGAGATAACAGTTGCTTACACGCTCAGCACCACTTTAGCATCTCTTCCATTTCCTGAACAGCATTGGCAAGGCTTTATTGCATAAAAAAGAAGCTGGTGCTTTTTCAAATTTACATATCGGCCTACTCAGGCTGAAGGGAAATACTGAAGTCCCATCTGTACCTGTTCAAGAGTAAAAATGCAACAGCTTGCCTTTCTGATAAACAGCAGTGGTGAAACCCAACGTTGAACTGCCACGCTTAGAAAGCAGAGCAGAAGTATCAGAGGTAAAAAAACAAAGTTGGCATACATACCCAGGAAAGTTCTTTCTCTCACTAAGCATTTGTTTGTGTGTGTCATTAAACAGACTACCAGTATTATAATGATTTAATTTTCAGATTTTTGCTGCAGAAATGTATATCATGCAACCAAAAAAGTCTAATCTTTCTCAGCCTTCCATACACTAAAGTGTTAATGGGACCTCTGAGGGGTGTCTCTTATGGTATAAGAGACATTGAGCATGAAGTTTGAGTGAGAGGACTGAGGCTACACGTCAATTTGTTCAGATCAATCTACACCAAGACAACTCACTCCGCACTATTATATTCAGCGTCAATCGGACCCCTGTACTAATCGCTTCCTGACAAATCCACCCCAGCATAAATTTTACAAAATAAACTCCAGGTAGGCACAATTCACGAATGAATTGACATGGGAGCCAATCGATGCCAGAGCTAATAGTTGGGTGCGAGTTGTCACAGAGCAGATTGAAAGGGACGAACTGCCGTGTCCCTGATGACCATGAAGCAAAACATTTGCTCGAGTGATTTATAGTAGGTCTAGAGCCTTTTTTTTTTAATTTACTCATACCATCCTCCGCCCTGGAGTTGAAGTGGAGCAGTCTGCCCTAACGCTCTTGCATGAGAGCACACTGCACACAGGATAAGATGTACAGTGGCACTGCATGCCGACTGACTGAAAGCACATTTGTGATTTACAATCAAAGTTATTGACAAGATTGAACAGATTGTATCTGGTGTCCTGCAGCAGGGTGCGGGGCATGCCCTGAAACTAAGAGGTGGTAACTTTAGGTGTAATGGGTCAGATATTCAAAACTTTGCCCCTGGGCTACATTAACATTGCCCGGTGGGAAAACGTAGCACGGAGCACAACGCAAACTATATTCAAAAGGAATTGCCTGGGGCAAACAGCTTCTGAATATAGCATGGGAATGAGGCCGGCCAAACTGGGCTGGGAGTGCAGGGCAAACATAGCCCTGGAATAAGACAGCACTGAATATAGCAACCAGGAAGTGCAAACCACAACAACAACACAGTGCACAGTGATGTGAGGGTAGGTAGAGGTGAACTACGTGGCCAATGCGTGTGCCAGCAAATGTGTGGACCCAGTACAGCTGCAGGCAGCAGCAGATGAGAAAGAACAGCGATCAAAACTGTATAATATTCCCCGAACCATTAGCGCTGCTTAGCACAGGGCCTGGCCGTTTGCCCAGTGCAAACACGTTTGACCGGCACTAAGATTTGCCAAATTCAAAAGTGACATGCAAATGAGCCTACTAGGTAGTCTCTCGGCAAATGGCCAGATTAGCATCTCATTATGCCCTGATTTGCATGCAGTTTGCCCAGCATTACTGCAGGGTCCCTCAGCTCCACCTATAGGTCAGTCTGGAAGTACAGGGGCTAGCCAGGTCTGGCTGCAGCTCCACCTGTAGGTCAGTCTGACAGTGCATGATGGTTGCTGCAGGCTACATGTATGCAGCACAGCATAGCATTGTGCACCCCGGGGGACAACAAATGCATAGGCACAGGTGGCGGTGGTGATGCATGGAATTGGCACACTGTAGGGCATGCTACAGTGCACAGCAGACACCACAGTAGAATGGGGGCCAGTGGTGTGAGGGACACAGCAATGCCTATGGTGTGTAGGGTAGTGATGACCACTGCACTGTACACAGTGACAAGCCTACCTTGCAGGTGTTTACTGACAGTGGACAATACTGTCACACTGTCGTGTGATCCACAGATGTTGCACCTCTGGAATGGGATGCTCACAGTGACATAGACATGGCCGGCTGTGTGTGCTGTGGTGTATGTACAGCTGTGCGGTATGTGACTGGGGGGCATGTACGATCGGACAGGCACACTGGTATTGAGGTATTCCCAATACTGGCCCATGTGCACTGCATGCTGTGTCCCAGCCTTGTGACTGCACCCAGTCTGTGGTGAGGCCTGGCCACCCGTACACCCTCCCCTCAGCACCCACCATGCCCACAGTGCTGCATGTGTGTGCTGGCATCTGTTGGTCACCATAGCCGTATGGTCTGCAGGTGTGTGCTGTAGGCCACACTACCATGGTGGCCCCCAAGGGCCAGGTCTCCACATACTGCCTGGCATGGCTGGGACTGGTGGCAGCAGTTGGCATAATTGTGGTGCCATCGGCGAGCAGCATGCTTCCTCCATGTCTAGCATTTCCTCTGTGTCATAGTCATATATTAGGGTTACGCAAGGCCGCGCAAAGGCCGCACTAATGCCGTGTAAGACCACAATGTCACGCAAAGCTGTTTGCCCAGGGTTAAGACTAGCTTTTCCTGGACGGTAATTTGTACCACACAAGGGTCATGCTAAGTCACGCTAAACACCTTAACGCAGTACTAGTTGCTGAATATCCCATAGCGCCTGTATTCATGTTTAGTTTGCTTCTTGCATATAATTATGGTTTGCCCTGCGCTAATGCAGTTTGCATGCACTATTTGCCCTTTCAAGTATAGCAGACCCGTGCTAATCCCATGGTAAACCCATAAAAACAGTTTGCATACCGTGCAAAGCTTTGAATAATTGGGCCAATGTTTGGAAGCACTTTCACTCCCAGAGAGTAATGAATTTATGGTACAGCCAACTAGCAGAGCCAGTGGATATAAATACAGTACAGGCCTGCAAGGCAGAACTGGACACATTTATGATTAGTATGGGAATCATGGGGTAACCTGGGTAGTAGAGTGGGTAGGGAATCCATCTCTGTACATGTTTGTGCAGCCTTATTATTCATCCCAGCTTATGAGGCAGAGAGTAGGGGGCCAGGGTTTGACTTGATGGACCTAAAGACCCTTCCAACTTTAAATTACTATGCTGTTATGTTAAATGTGAAAAATAATTTCTGCTTAAACATCCGAGCCATAATTTATGTACAGTAAAACACTGCCATATTCAATTCCAGCTAGATCTTACACATTACTTCTAAAATCTCCATTAGAAGTCTGACCATCCAGTGCTTGAACTTGATATTGAGTTTTAAACAACCATTTCAACTATTTGAGTGCCCCTGAAATGCAGGAATTCATCTTATGGTTTCCTTTTAAAACTATTATATTCTTTTTTTTTTTTCATTGTTTACACACCTTTGAGCTAAGTGTACTGCTCAAGAATGGTAAGGCAATTTCTCTCATAACCATTTAGGTCAAACCAATTTGAAATCTGAAGGAGTCTAACAAGCAAGCAATAAGACATGACAAGGCATTAGTGGTACTGGATTAATCACATGCCAAGGGGCAGAGTAAGGCCACAGACCAAGTGTCTTCAGCCTCTGGAAGTGTGGTAATACCAGCTCAACCAGTGCCCAAAAATGTCTTACTGTGCTTATGAAATGGGTCCATAGGTGTTTATTTTTAAAAACAAACTAGCTAAAAGTTTAAAAAAACATAATACATATATAACACAGTATTAAAAAACGTAAAATAGTCCTTCTACGGATGTTTTCCATTTGTCAGTCATCTGTCTTTCTACACATTCAATAAGTGGTGTGTTTGTTTACCATGGAATACAAGAAATCACAACTCCTCACGAGTAGTTTGCTCCACCCACCCACACATTCATGGCAGGGTACATGATTTATATTTTTTTTTTGCCTGAAAAGAAGAAATCAGTTCCTTACTGAACTTGGTCTCCCCCATACCTCCCACAAACCCCACCCCGACCCCCAACTCAGCAACCACCACCCCACCCACCCCCACATGCCCTCACTCAACTAAACAGTGTCCCATGTCGTAGATCCACTCTCTGGTCAGAAAGATGGCATTCTGGAACTGTGACTGTGATGAGAAAATAAGGCAAGTCCAGTTTATATCTTTTAATGTTTTTTGAGCTTTTACTCATAACTTTGTCATTTTTAAATATTTTTACACCAAATTTTCAACATGGCTTTTTGAGACCTCACTACATCAACAAGGTACATGAAATTTTCCAAATCTGTCCTGAAAGGTGATTTCACAGTCATGCCACAAAAGCACCTTTCAGTTGGGATTTGACAATTTTCACCAACTGGGTTCATTAGGTGGGATCGTAAGATGACTGCGTTGAAAATGTGGTGGAAAAATATAGTAAAATGAACCATGTTATAAGTGAACAATAAAACAATTCAACTTTCACTCATAACTTTGCTATTTTTAAATATTTTTCCACCAGACTTTCAACATGGCCTTTTAGGGACCCTGCCTCATGAACAAGTCATGTGACATTTTTCAAATTAGTCCAAAAGGTGATTTCACAGTTGATCCACTAAACCAGCTTTCTGGCAGGATTTCAGTTTCCACCTACCAGGTTCATGACATGGGGTCATAAGAAGACTATATTCAAAATTTGGTGTCAAAATATTTAAAAACAACAGAAATATGAAGGCACATAAATTTGGTAATTTTCAATATTTTTGACTCCAAACTTTGAACATAGTAATTTTTTCACACCACCTTATAAATGTGACAGGTGTTTTCAAATCCTGACCCAAAAGTGCTTCCACACTTGTGGCACAAAATGACATTTCAGCCAGTATTCTATAAATGCCACTTATCACATTTATAAGGGGGAATCATAAAATGTCTATGTTGAAAATTTGGGGTCAAAATTAGAGCAAAATTATTAAGACATGTTGTGTGCAGTGCCAGCCTTTGGCCAGTGGGTACTACTTTCTGATCAGGTGCCAGTGAGCTGAGTTCAAGGGCTATCTCAATGAGCCACCTCCATGGCCCTAGGCTGGGAGATGACCCTATCATGCAACATCACCCCCCAGTCTGGGAAGGGCTGCCCATGGAGGCTCAAGTACTATATAGTGAAGAGAACTCTTCTCTTGGCATAGGACCCTGCACCTCTGCAAGCATGGCTGCCAGAGGGCCCTGCACTTTGGCTGACAGATGGACTCTTTGCCCTGTGCATCTGTATCTGTAGCCACATGGAAGCACAAGATCCAGAGGGCCCTATACTTCTGCAGCCTGCCAGACTGCTCCACAAATCCTTGACATCTGTTATAACATGAAAGGGCATGGCCCAGAGGGCCCTGTTCTTCCATAAGTAGACAGATTTTTCCCTTGGTGCAGGGCCCAGAGAGCCCTGCTCGTCTGGATCTTTAGTTGTCTGTATCTCTCACAGTATGCATGAGTACCTGTGAACTGTCTGTATCTGTTATAGTGTGCACGACTACTTGTGTCTACAGAAGTGCTGGCCTCATAGGGGCTTGCAGTTCAGCAGACTAATGAACTCTTATAGTCTGTGTATTGTGGATTCGTATCTGTGGCTGCAGGGAGCCTGTGCTTCTGCAGACAGAAGTAGTGTTGTGATGTGCGTATTATGGATTTCTATCTGCAACCAGAAGAGAGTGTGTATGTCTTGTGGCGTGCATATCACAGATGCAAATAAATGAAGGTAGCACCTCAGTGTGCATTTGTGTCATCTGGAAACAGTTGCATGTTGTTTGTCTCACCTAATGATGGCTGTCTGTAGTTGCTTGTGTGGTCGTGTCCTTTTGCTGCTTGGGGGTAGGGTGGGGAGTTAGGGCTGAAAAACCTAATGTCACATTTCCCTACTTTAGTGGCAGTAGATTGAACCCTAACTGGTGCATTTATGCAGTTTTTTTTTGCAATGAACATGTATGTGTGTGTTATATATATATATATATATATATATATATATATGCACCATATATCTTCTAATAGTGGTCACTCTCCAATACAAGCTGTCCTCAAGTAAAAGCTGCACTTCAAGGATAGACTTCTTGATAGAAGTCACCCTCAGATAGAAGCTGTGGCTTGTACTGGAGGTATGCCGGTAGTAACCACATGGTTGATAGAGATGGAACTGAACCTGGCCAGAGCTGGTAAGATTTGGTTTGCTTACTTACAACAAAAGCAGTAAAAGCAGCAACATGAGCTATGCCAGTACACTTGGTTTTTTTCCCGACCCTGCTCCGTGCTCTTTCCCCCCTGACCACGTTCCACTCACTTGAATATCACGATGGCTCAGTTCAAGAAACATACAGTCTCACCCAAAACTGGCAGTGTCAGATTTTTTTTAAAGAATATCTGTATATGACTTTGGCCTAGAAATGCTGCTTCTCTCTGCCTGATCCTACTCCATGTCCCCCCCCCTTCTCTCGCTCCATCTGACCCTTCTCTCTCTCTCCCTGGCTCTCTCTCTCTCTCTCTCCACCTGACCCCTGTTCTGTTTTCCCTCTCTCTCTGCCTTGCTGTGTTGGCATGACTGGAGAGTTGATACAAACTGCACCTGTACTGTTTTGCAATGGAGGGACATTCCTGATATACACATTGCTCTAATACATGCACTGTGGCTGCTGAAACTGCAATTCAGAAGCATCTCTCCGGGAGGGCAGTTTGAATAGAAACCTCCCTCCAACTGAAGCTGCATATCTGAATAGACACAATGTAGTAGAAAGGGAAAGGGAAAATTGTTTAACCAGGAAAGGCACACTAAGCCAAACCTTGTTTCCAGGAGCTACCTGGGAGCACAAGGAAGTTAAATGACTTGCTCAGGGTCACACAGTATGCAAGTTGGGGCTGTGAGATTCAAAGCCTGGCCTCCAGGTTTAGCATACTATAGAGAATATATACAATGTTTATATAGGGGATATGATATGGCCCAACTAGGGATATCACTGATATTCTTCCCAACTGCAGTCTGACCTTTGACATCACAAGTGGCGTAGCCATGAGTGATGAAACATAGAATTTGTCGACAGAAAAGGACATCCTGGCCCACTCCGTCTGCCCTATTTTCTCTACCTACAGTACCATCACAGACCGTATTCAGTCTGTAGGTTTTACCCCTCCGCCATACTTGTAGTATCCCCTTGTGCCTATCCCATGCATTCTTGAATCCTGTAACTGTTTTAGCCCCCACCACCTCCACTGGGAGGCTGTTCCATATGTCCACAACCCTCTACATGAAGTAGTACTTCCTCAGATTTCCTCTGAGCCTCCTCCCCTCCAGCTTCATATTGTGACCCCTTGTTCTTGAGCATCTCTTTCTTTGGAAACAGCTCCCTTCCTGTACCTTGTTTATACCTGTGAGGTATGTGAATGTTTCAATCATATTCCCTCCTTTCCTCTAGGGAGTACATATTTGATTCCTTATGCCTTTCTTCATATGGTTTTTGATGCATGCCCTGCACCATCTTGGTACCACCTCCACCCTTTCTATGTCCTTTCAGAGATGGGGGTCTCCAGAACTGGACACAGTACTCAAGGTGGGGTATCACCAGTGATCTCTACAGGGGTATTATTACCACCCACTTTCTGCTGGTGACCCCCCCCCGCCTATGCATCCAAGCATCCTGTTAGATGGATGAACTGCAGGCATTGTTGGCTGAGAAGGGTGTGGACATCACAGTGGTCACTGAGACACGGGCCACTCCTAACCAAGACTGGGACCTCTTGATCCCTGGGTATCACTTCCCTGTGCTCCCAGGTTGCACCTGTAAAAAAGCTTTAGCTTAGTGTGTCTCACCTGGTTAAATAACTAAACAAAAAAATAAATTATACAGGAGGGACAGGGAGGTAGGAAAAGGGGGAGGGGTGGTGTTATACATCAGGGAGGGTACAATGTGTATGAGAGAGGGTAGCCTGTGATGATGGTGACTGTGATTGAGTGTTTTCAAAAAGGGTGACTCAATTATGATGCCTGGGCACAGGGCTACCTGGTGAGGGGGCGTGACTGGATAGGGGGTTTGGCGAATATAGCAACAGGATGTCACTATGTATACATGCACGGGGGGACCATCCCGTGCGATGGGAGGAAGGGGAGGGAGGGTTTGTGGGGTGTAGTGTGGTAGGCTGCCATGCTAGCCATGTGGCATGGTGGGTTGGTGGCAGGCTGGGGTTAGAAGGGTGCCGAGTTCAGTTGTGGGCACGCTCATGGTTTTCGCACTGGGTCGGGTTCTTTTTCCTTTTTTTTTTTTACTTTTGAACCCCCCCCAACATGCACCCCCCTGGAGCTGAGAATCCTTTAGCAGGGTGGTGCGGGAGGGTGCAGCCCCCGCATAAAAAAATGAAACCCTAAGCTCGTGCCCCTTGATACCACACGAGTGTACATTGCCGAAATTGATTTTTGGCAATGTACACTCACCCAAATGGTGATCACCTTTCCGCGATCACTGTTATCACATGGAACCTGAGGGAGGAGTCGGAAGAGGGGAGGGCAGAAGTAATGTGGATTCAGTTACTGTCTAACAGATGGAGGAAGGTGACGTTGGGGTTGGTTTACAGACCACCCAACTAGGAGGAGGAAACAGACAGGGTATTGAACTCACAAATGTTGGCTGCTGCAGGAAAAGGAGAGGTGGTAATAGTGGGAGATTTCAACCTGCCCAAGGTGGATTGGAGGGTACTAACCACATCCTGCACTGGCAGTCAGGTGATCCTAGATTCACTACAAAGTGGGTTCCTGACTTAGGGCATCACAGAACCTACCAGGGAGGGGGAAATCCTTGATCTGATGCTGATGATCACAGACCATGTCCCGGATATAATGGCCAAGGAGCCCTTGGGTAGAAGTGGCTATTGTACAGTATGGTTCCAGTTGAACATGGGCAGAGAAAAGGCCCCCACTAAGACTAAAATCCTTTTAGAATGGCACACTTCAGAAGGATGGGCAAGTTACTAAGGAATCACCTGGCAAACATTCAAGTGAATATGGTGGTGGACCAAAGGTGGTTCATCATCAAGGAGGAATAACAGTTGCCACAAAGGAGTGCATTACACTCAAAGGGAAAATCTCCAGGGACAAAGCATCCAGCTGGTTTAGTACTGAGGTTTCACAGGCAGTAAGGGATAATAGGTCAGCCTGCAAGAAATTCAGGAGGACCACGAGGGTGGAAGACAGGGAGGATTACCTGAAGATAATGCCAATGGTCACATTTTTATGAGGGGAGAATATCAATGATATTCTCAGTCATGGGATATGGCATATTGCATTTATGCAATGTGGTTTCATTTGTAGTACATGGCAGGGATGTGGTGGGAGGTAAGAGGGTGGAATTGTATTTTGAATGGTGCTTCCGGTAGGAGAGGAGAAAAAAATAATGTTTCGGATAGTTTGGGGCAGACTTCTTAAGTAATGACTGAGTGCTTTTTTTACCTGAGTTGGGAGGGTGGAAGTGAAAGTGCCTGCTGTGTGAATGCACATATATGAAACTGATGAGTGGGAAATGGCGTGCAACTGAGCAGGTGACTTCTGACTGAGCTGCTCGCGCTGCCGGCTCCACCCAGTCCCCACCTACTGTGTGGATAAATTCTGGCACAGGGGATGTACAGTCAGGATAAACATAATATCCTCACTGTAGAGCTGACCACCTTCTAGATGTGAAAAATATTTGCCAGAATTTATCCTCACTGGCATTGCATCTATCTATCTATATACACACACACACACAGACATATATTATGGTAGCACGGTAGTGCTACCATAGTTAGGGTTGAGGAGCCATTTATATGTTAAACCCAAAATTTAGCACCTTAATAACTTTGCAACTGTTACACAGATTTGCCTGAAATTTGGAATACATGATCAAGATCCATGCGCCTTGGGATCTGCCAAGTTTCGTACCGGGTGGATATACATCTATGGAGTTACATGATCTGCACGTGTGTTTACGCTTTTTGGAATTCTGTCACACTTACAGGTCACACGATTTGTGTGATTGGTCCAAAATCTTCAGGGAATGTGCAGCCAGGGTCCCTGATGTGCCTTTCGAAGATTTCGTAAAAAAAATATTAAATGGTTCAAAAGTTATTCAAAAAACAAGTTCCAATTATAAGTCAATGGAAAAAGTTAACAAAAAGTTCGACAGTGTCGCAAATGCAGTTTTTACTTTCGCAAATGGCCCTTTTACTGTCGCAAATCCACCATTTTGTTTTCAGTTGGTGATCAGAAAAATGCTTGGTATTGAAATTTGGGACCCTCTAGTAACCTAATTCTTTTTGTATTCACCTAGTCGGACCCTGAGGATGCTATCCATGTCTTTATTTTGGGGTAAAACACCCCAGAAATAAGTTTTTCACATTTCTGGAAATAGTACTTTCGCAAAGTACTTTCACACTTATGACATATACGAAATAAATTATGAAAGCTTTGAAATTGCTTACACTACTTTCTAGCTGTGGGAAAATTACAGCAATCTCTTTGGCACCCTGCTGCAAAAGAACGGTTTGGAGTTTGGGGTGAAATTTGGAGGAACACAGCGATATCTCACAGATGTGTCTTTCAGTGTTTTGTTGAAAAAATATTACATGGCGGCAAAGTTACAGTACTCCAAAGTTGATGCTTTTTCCCATAGGATAACATTACGGCGTACGACACATTGCAGCAATTGTTTGGCGCCCTGCTGCAAAATAATGGTTCAGTCTTTTGGGCTGAAATTTGCAGGGACCACAGCCAACATCTGACAGATGTGCCTTTCAGTGGTTTGGTGAAAAAATATTACAGGGAGGCAAAGTTATGGTACTCCAGACTTCTCTTTTTTCCCATAGGATAACATTACGGCATTCACCGCGCCTTTCAGGGCCCATATTTCGGAAACTGTGCGAGATACAGACTTTTCAACAGAAAAATGCTTAGCCCCTTTTGGGAGCTAAGTACAAAACTAGCCAGGAAAGTGATAATTCATATGACTTTTAATTTTTTTTTTTTACGTCGTACAGTTCCTGACATATAGCAATTTACTAATCCAAGTCCTCATTTTCTGTTCCGAGAGTCATTATTTTGCATACATTCTTTGTACTCACTGTCTTCCTCTATGCAGCTTTTGGGGAAAACCAGCCTGTGCGCTTACATTGCTGTTACCATTACCATTTCCGACGTTCCGCACTGCTTTCACTTACCGCTCACGCCTTACGCCACCATGTGCGTAAATTCCCTTTGTATTTTCATTTGCGGTTGCTTTTGCATTGTTTTTGACATTTCTGTCTACAGTACTGTTTTTCTTTCTGTTTCGCTTTGTGTCACCATGCGCATTACGATTTGCATTTGCGGGCACAATGTTACTATGTGACAAGACATCACGTGGCGGGAGCTCCCGCCACTGCATTACATTCACTATTTCTCGTTATCATTCTCAAAAAGAAGGGAAATTAGAGGCAAAAAACTCTGTTTAATGCATCAGTTAGGGTTGTTCCACAGTGACAAAAGCGAGGAAATTCGATGTTAGGGTTGGAAACCCCTTTCCCCTTCAGCCCACCCCAACTGAACTGGGAGTGCGCATTGGGGTCATCAGTCTAACTCTCACCTCATTCTCCTATTCCTCAGCTTCTTTCCACATGTGATGGGGTGAGAGTTAGGCTGACGATCCCAATGCGCACCCCGATTCCGCTGTGGGGTGGGCTGAGGGGTGGAAAGGGGTTTCAACCCCACATCAAATTTCCTCGCTTTTGTCACTGTGGAACAACCCTAACCGATGCATTAAACAGATTTTTTGCCTCTAATATATATATATATACATATGTGTGTGTGTGTGTGTATATATATATATATATATATATATATTTATATAAAATACTTGCTGTAGTGCAAGTATAGTGAGAGATGAGCAGAGATGTCAGTGTTAAACCCCATTGTTTTTATCTTAATAACTTTGGTGGTGTTTGATGAAATTGCATGGAATTTGGCATGCTTCGTCTGGGTGGTAAGTTCTCAAGAACTGATAAATTTTTTGACGGGCGCTTATCTGGATCCGAAGATCTGGACAAGTCAATAATAGATAAAAAGCATCATATTTGGCTGTTTTTGCCATTTTCTTGCTCTTGCCTGCAACCTAGACAGTATGGCATTTTGTTCCAAAATCTTCAGGGTTAAAGGGGCTTGTGCCAACGGTGTGCCTTACAAAGGTTTTGCGAAACATATTAATTGGTTCCAGAGTTGTAAAGTTTTGAAATGGCTTCTGAGCATGGCCAGAAGGGTTTTAGGATAACCCTCTGATACAACACATACATTTATTTTTCATGAGCAGTTTTCCTTTAGTGACAATTAGTGTTTTTCATGTCACAAGGACAAATGTCTATGTGGTAATAGCTGCCATCTTCTTTTCTTAAAACCAAAAAAGTTGGAAAATGCATACAATTGATGATAAAAGAACCTGAACCTAGGTAAATGGGAACCATTTAGCTAGATTATGGTGTTGATGTTTTTGAAAAATGGCCCAGAAATACCTTTTCTGGCCACCCCAACAATCTTGGGTGCCCAGCTTAGCGAGAGGCTTGATTTACCTGTCATGAGCCAAGAATTCCCTAGTCATAAAGTGCTGCGATCAAAGAACTGTTGTCTCAAAGCTAAAACATCTAGAAAGTTTAGATATAAATAGATTGATCAGCCCTGGATCATAAAGTGAGCCAGTCAGATTTTGCAGTAACACTGACAACTGACTCACAGCTTTGTCTGCTGAAGGAACTGTTGTGAGATAATAGCGTAATGTCAGTAATGAACACAAGAGGAAAGAAGTTTGCAATTCATGGTATTATCACCCATCCCGTTTTCCCTGAAACAGTCCTGATTTTGGCCCCTCCATTCTGGCACCCACATTACCTGGAGGAGGGACAAGATTTTTGGTTCCAGTTGTGCCGCTGATGCACCATCGGTAGTTCTTCATCTCATCACATCCATGCAGCCTGTTCGGCCCTGTTGTAGTCTCTGATTAGAGATAGAGTCTGTGTGTAGGCTGACTTCGGCATCTGAGCATGCTTGCTGTATTGCTCCTCCACTCCCTCCATCTGCTGTGATGGCAGTATCAATAGCCCCATCACTCCTCTCCATGAAATTCATGGGGTTAGCCCAGCTTATGGCTGGCAGAAAAAAAAACTAACAGACAGCTGGTACTTTGATGGGGATTGAGTTGGAGCACAGACAGGGGTTTTCATAGTACACCCAAAGCAAGACAAATGCCCTAGGACTGGCTTTGCAGGACATCTGACAGCATTATGCTGCTAGTTTTACTTTGATGATGTGACAACCATCTCTATGGTGGCTGCTAGTTAATGACAGGGTCGAGTCACCCCCAGATAAAACCCCCAGGCCCCATCAACAGTCCTGTGTGCCTCAGTCAACCCCCACCCCCAAAGTCTTTATCCCAACCTGCAATCTGAATTAGGAAGTGGAGCAGCCATCACTAAGTGACAGTAACTGTAAATGGAAGAGGCAAGAACGTGGTCTTTTTTTACTGTTGCAGAGCCTGAAAACTGCTGCCTGAACAGATATGGGTTGCCTGAAACAGTAATATATTTCTATGTATTTACTTTCACACAGTCTACTTATAGGTAGTTATTTTTTCTTGTGCGATACACACATGATCCTGGAAGGCACTGTAATGAAAAGGGGCCAAAATAAAGGTCCAAGCAGGTCAGTCAAACTTCTTAAACTCTTCCCCAGATTTTCTTTTTTTGTTAATTCAACCTGAAAAGAAGGAAACAGTCCCTCATCAGTCTCTGAAACCCCCAACCCCACCAACCCACACACGACCCCACACTCAGCACCCACACTCCCACCCACCACACACACCTCACTCATCTACAGAGTCCCTCAATGTAGATCCACTCTCATGAAGAAAGGCATCCTCCTCATTGAAGCACGACCATGAACTGAAGAAACAAGATAATGTAAATGTATTTTTAATGCATTTTGAACTTTTACTTATAACTTTGTCATTTTCAAATATATCGTCACCAAATTTTCAACATGGCCTTTTTGGGACCCTTGCTCATGAACATGGTAGGTGAAATCTTTCAAATCTGGACTGAAAGGTAATTTTGAAGGTGCTCTGCAAAATCACCTTTCAGGCAGGATTTGAAAATGCTCACCTACCAGCTTCATGAGGTGCGGTTATAAGAAGACTATGTTCCAAATTTGTGGTGAAAAAATTTAAAAACAAAGTTATGAATGTCCGTTGAAATCTTTCCATGCTCCCTTGTAACTAGTAATTTTCAATATTTTTTACACCAAATTTTCAACATAGCCATTTGTCACACCACCTCATGAATGTGACAGGTGTTTTTCAAATTCTGTCCTAAACGTGTTTTTGTACTTGTGGTGCAAAATTATATTTTGGCAACTATTTTGTAAATGTCACATCATTCTTATAAGGGGAGTCATAAAATGACTATCCTTAAAATTTGGGGTCAAGTGTCAAAAAAAAGTTATTTAAAAAAGTCGTGTGTAAGGCTGGCCTTTGGCCCAGCAAGTAGTACGTTGTAATCCCATGCCGGTGAACTGAGTTTGGAGGTGAGCACAGTGAGCCAGCTGAATGGGATAAGGCTGATAGGATGGTGCTCCGATGCAGCATCAACCCCATCCTGGGGAAGGAAGGTGCGAGATTGGCTGTTTGGGCCCAAGTTCCATATAGTGAAGGATACTCTTCTCTTGGAAGAGGGCCCTGCACCTCTTCATCTGTAGCTGCCAGGGGGCCCTATATTTTGACTTCCAGATAGACTCTTGGCCCTGTGTATCTGTATCTGTAGCCACATGGAAGTTCAGGGGCCAGAGGGCCCAGTGTTTCCACAGCCCCCCAGACAGGCCAACCGATTCTTTGTATCTGTATCCACATGGAAGTGCAGAGCCCAGAGAGCTCTGCAACTCCAAAGGTAAATGGACTCTTCCCTTGGTGTAGGGTCCAGAGGGCCCTAAATGTCTGCATTGTTTCACACAGGTCCCGAAAGAACCTATGTAAATGAGGATACCATTCCACTGTCTCAAAAACAAAGGAAATTCATTGCAATATGCTGCATTAATTCATCAGTTAGGGTTCAACATAACACTATAAAGTAGGAAAATGTGGCATTAGGGTTTTTAACCCTAACACCCCACCCCCAAGCAACAAAAGGACAAGATCTCACAAGTAACTACAGACAGCCATTGTCAGGTAAGACAAACAACATACAATTATTTCCAGATGACACAAACGCAGTAGCACCGATATGCTGCCTTTGTGGATTTGTATCTGTGGCTGCAGAAGCATAGGTCCCACACAGGCTTATGCTTCTGAAGCCAGAAGTGTGTATGTGCATATCTTACCGCATGCATCAGTATCTGTGGCTGTAGAACTGCTGTCTCCACAATGGCCTGGGTTTCTGCAGACAGAATTAGTGCTGCAATTTGGGTATCATGGATTTCTATATGCAGCACCAGAAGTGCAGGCCCCATGGTGGGGTATGTCTTACACCAGTGACTGCAAAAGCACAGGCCTTCTGCAGACAGAAGTAGTGTTGCAATTTGGCTATCATGGATTTTTATCTGTCACTGCAGAAGTGCAGGCCCCACAGGAGACTGTGTTTCTGCAGCCAGAAGTTGGTATGTATGTCTTATACCTGCAACTCAAGAAATGCAGGCCCCTCAAGGGCCTGAGCCTCTGCAGCCAGAAGTGTGTGCATGTCTTACAGTGTGCATGAGTACCTGTGGCTACAAAAGTGCTAGCACCACAGGGGCATGCAATTCTGTATGAGAAGTAGTGTTGCAATTTGTGTAGCATGGATTTCATGAGGTCTATGCTTCCACAGCCACAGGTCGATGTGTATGTTTTACACCTGTGGCTGACTCCAGAAGTCTGTGTATGTTTCACACTGTATATGACTACTTGTGCTAGAGAAGCGATGGCCCCGGAGAGAGGGGGAGGAAAGGATGGAAACCCTATTGCCACAGTTTGCTATTTTCTGATCCTCTTGTATGCTGAAATGAAGAAAACAATTCCTCAATGTCTTCCTTTTGTTTTTGTTACTACAAAACAAAAAACATCCATTGCAGATTGCATCCCCTCCACCCTGACCTCCTACTCTGCACCCAGCACCCCGCACCCCCCAGAGCCCTCCACTGACCCTCACTCACCTGAACAGGTGCTAGGGCAAAGATCCAGTCTTCTACGGGACACATGTCTTGCTGCTGGCACCGTTGACTGCAGTAGAAGAAAATAAGGTACTGTAAGTGTGGTTCACTATAGTTCAATGGTGTTTTCAACTTTGGTGCATAACTTTGCTATTTTGGCACCAAATTTTAAACATACCATTTCTGAGATCCCACCTCATGAACAATGTCAGTGGAACTTTGCAAATCATGCCCGAAAGGTGATTTCATGGTCACTTGGAGAAATCACCTTTTGGGTGTGATTTCAAAATTGTCAGTGCTCTTGTTCATGAGGAGGGGTCCTAAGAAGGGTATGTTGAAAATTTAGTGTCAAAATATGTAAGAATTGCAAATAAGGATACCATTACACTATCTCAAAAAGTAAGGAAATTCTTTGCAAAAAAACTCCATTAATGCAACATTTAGGGTTCCAACTAAAGTGATTAAAAGTAGGGAAATGTGGCTTTAGGGTTTCCCACCCCACCCCTAAGAAATCAGCGGTGCCATCTTACTTGCTGTTGTCAACCTTAAAGCTCACCCCACTGTAGACACCCCAGAAACATATACACCTAATGGGGTGAGCTTTAGGGTTGACAACCCCAAGGAAGATGGAACCCCTGATTTTTTAAGGGTGGGGTGGGGTTTTAGGGTTGGAAACCTAAAGCCACATTTCTCAACTTTTGTCACTTTAGTTGGAACCCTAAATGTTGCATTAATGGAGATTTTTGTAAAGAACAGATATAGACAGACAGACAGATAGATATTTATTTATTTATTGTATTTTGATGACTGGGTAGGCCCACTGAGCCCCACAGGTCCCTTTTTCAGGGGTGACCCAGGAGACAGAAACAGTACAATACAGTCAGGTAGTACAGAGTGCAGAGAAAGTAGACATGAAATTCAAGGTTACAATATAGGCAATATTTCAATATATTGAACATAAGTGCAACAATAGAGGGAGTTGAGGCATGCTTTTGGAGTCATTTTGGGTGAGAAAAGGAGAGGGATTACTGTAGGATGTGGGACCGGGGGCAACTATCCAATACCATGACAATGGCAAGCGCTTGCCCCAAGCAGGTGGGACTTGAGCCTTGTGTGAAAGTTTAACAGTGATGGGGCTTCCTGTACTAAAGGTGGGAGAGTGTTCCACAGCTTAGGAGCAATGTGAGCAAAGGATTTGCCTCCCATGTTAGTCTTGACTCTGGGGATTGCTAGTAGGGACTGACTGATGGTCCTGAGTATACGAGGATTAGACTTAGGAATGATTATTCTTGTAAGGCTAGGTGGGGCAGCTGGGTGCTGCAATTTGTAAGCAAGGCAGAGCAGGGGGTACTGAAGATGAGCCTCAAAGGAAGGCCATTGAAGCTGGGCCAGTGAGACGCAGGGGTGACCTCTTCGGTGACTCAGTGTCGCAAACCTCACCACCTTGTTGTACAGGACCTGAAGCCTGTTGACCTCATGCACTGACATCCCTGAATTACAGGGGCAGCATATGTTAATGTAGGAAGGAGGACACTGAAGGCAATTGCTTGCCTTGCCTCCGGGATAAGTTGTTTTTTTAGCCGGTACAAGGTGCCAAGTTTGCCGTGGATAGACCTAGTTACCTGGTCTACATAGGACTTAAAGGTGAGACCTTGGTCAATAGTTAGCCCAAGGTATTTTATGTTGTCTAAAATGTCTATACCCTTTCCAGAAAGGGAAGTTAGTTGTAAGGAATTGGTCCTGTCCTGGCCAAGAGATCTAGGGCCTAACAGCAAGGTTTTTGTTTTTGCTGCATTGAGGACCATTCTGTTAGATGTAAGCCAGGCCTCAAGTGTATTTAGGTCCCCTTGGAGGAGAGGGCTCAGGTCCAGGGGGGTAGACATGGACCGATAGATGACTGCATCATCAGCGTATTGAACAACTGAGCTATCCCTGCAGTGACGGTTGAGGTCGTAGATGGATAGATAGATAGATAGATAGACAGACAGACAGACAGATAGATAGATAGATAGATAGACACTGTCTGTTGATAGATAGATAGATAGATAGATAGATAGATAGATAGATAGATAGATAGATAGATAGATAGATACTGTCTGCAGATAGATAGATAGATAGATAGATAGATAGATAGATAGATAGACAGACAGACAGACAGATAGATAGATAGACACTGTCTGTAGATAGATAGATAGATAGATAGATAGATAGATAGATAGATAGATACTGTCTGCAGATAGAGAGATAGATAGATAGATAGATAGATAGATAGATAGATAGATAGATAGATAGATAGATAGATAGATAGATAGATTATGGCTGGGCCATAATCAAGGGAATAGTGGTTACTGGGGGCAACAGGACCAGGGAGGAGAACAGCGAGATGATGGGGAGGGTTAGTACCCTGGAGGAACAGCAGGTTCCAGGGATTATAGGGAACTTGGGCAGACTGGATGGATCTCTGGTCTTTTTCTGCCATCATTGTCTATGTTTCTATATATACAAAGTTGACATATAAATATAAAAGACAAAGAACCTCTGTGTGCAAGCGGGGGGCATGTGTGATTTTGTATTTCTTTTATATAAATATATACAAATATAGAGGGAGTGAGAAAGAAAGAGAGAATATAAGATAACAAAGTTTGCATACAAGGAAATACTGCCATTGAGGGGCCTAACAAGCTCATGACGTCATGAGCCCAGAAGGCGAGTGGCCTTTATGAGATTGTTAGGCCCAGAGATGGTAATATTTCACAAGTATACAGGACTTTGCCTGACTTTTCCATGATAAATTTATCAAGCTATCTGATCTCCAGATAAACTATTATCCCGAGGATAGATATGTCACAATCACGTTCCTTGACATTTGCACAGAACACAACCAGACAGCAGCTTTCACACTGCCGATGACACCATATTAGGCCTATGCAGCATTAAAGCCAGCAGTTCATTTAATAGAAAAACAGTAACATCTTCACATGAAAAAGTAATTTAAAACTAAATAGCTGTTAAACTGATGTTGTATGAAATGAATACCCAATGACTTGACTTAAAATACATAATTTATCTCCACTTCTGAAGGGTCAAGACTTTCATAACTCACTTGTGGCTTTGCCACTATGGTTTTGCCCTCCACCAGCCCGCCATACTTATTTTGAGTCTGGCCATTTGGGTACCATTTATATATAGGTATATTCATTGCAAAAATCTGCATTCATGCACCAATAAGGGTTCAACTTAAAGCAACAAAAGTAGGGAAATACTAACCCCCCCCCCTCACCCCAAGCAGTAAAAGGACAAGACCACACAAGCAACCATAGACAGCCATCATCAGGTAAGGTAAATGCCACACAACTATTTCTGGATGACACAGATGCAATAGCATTGATGTGCCATCTTCGTGCAGCTACTGCTACAGATGCACAGGGCCCTTCCTTCATAACATTATTGTTTTTTAATATTTTGACTCCAAATTTTCAACATAATCTTTTTATGCCCTCTACTCCTGAACTAGTTTGGTGAAATGTTTCAAATTCTGTCCAAAAGGTGATTTCTCAGAATCACTGCAAAATCACCTTCTGGGATGGTTTTGAAAAATGTCACCACCTGGTTCATGAGGTGTGTCAAAAAAGGCCATGTTGAAAATTTGGGGTAAAATTTTTTTAAAACAGCCTTGTTATAAACAAAAGTTGTTCTTCCATACAAAGACAAAGTTTTTTTGGTGAATAGATTTTCTTCTTTCATATAGTCTCACAAATAAAGAATTTTTCTTTCATATGAAGAAAATTTTCTTGTGACATTTTTGGAAAAATCTTCCTTCATGTCAAATTTTTCTTTTGTGAGTTTCTTTAGATAGGAATGAGGATCACGAAACAACTCATAAAAGAAGAAATTCTTCTTTTGTGAGTTTTGTTTGATATGAAAGATCACGAAATATGAAATTTCTTCTTTTGTGAGATTCAATTCTTCTTTTGTGAGCCAAGATTCTCATAGACTCATGAAAGAAAAATTTCAGCTCACAAAAGAAGAACCAAGAGCAGTCACTAAGCCTTCCACCTAGGACTTAGGGATGTCCCAAAACCATATTTCAGAGTCATTTAAAAAAATCAGTCTTCAGAATCAAGATAAAAATGTCCCCCTTTAGCTACATTCAAGTGTTTGTTTTTCTCCAGAGTATCATTTTTATGGGTTTTCAAAATTTTTTTTAATGAAAAACAAGATGGCAGACATACAAAAGAAGAATTTTTTCTCACGAAAGAAACATTACAGCTCAATAAAGAAGATTATTTTTTCGTGAGCCAGAAATTCTTCTTTTGCATCAAACATATAAATGAAAGACCCTACTGAGCATGCTCAGAACCGAAATTCCGAATTCTTATAACTCAGAAATCTATTAATATTTTTTTACCAAACCAAAAAAGGGCCTCTTTCTAGTGCAAGCCCCTTCTACTCTAAAAATTACAGAACAACATTCCAAACCATCTGGGCTGTAGGTAAGAGCAAACAAATGGCCCAACCCCCCACATTTTCCACTTTTTGCATGATATGGATCTCAGAATCTGGACATACAACCATCACGAAACTTGCCACTTGTGGGTTGTGTTGGGGGGGGTTAGGGGCTCAAGCCACACACCCATCTGCCACAGACTGTCAGATGCTGGGGTGTGCTATGGGGTCATGTGGCCCAACTCTCACCCCATTCCATGTGTAAGCAGGTTGACATGCTACAGTAAAGGAGAATGGGGTGAGAGTTAGGCCCCAAGACCCCATGGCACACCCCGGTGTCTGTCAGTCTGTGGAGGCTGGGTTGTGTGTGTGTGGGGGGGTAGGAGCTCAATCCTAACATTTAATTTCTTCATTTTTGTTGCTTTAACCCTAACTGATGCATTAAATGCAGTTTTTTGCCATGAATATATATATATATATATATATATATACATACACATACAGTATACACACACATATACACACACATACATACATACATACGTATATAGGTGAGAGAATGGTTGTTTTCTCACTTATGACCCTATATAATAATAAACTGTTAACTTATTATGGCTGAATATCAGTATCTTGTTGGAATATTTGCCCTATTAAAAAAGCATCTGGCTCAAGTTTATTTCTCGCCACAAAGAGAAGCGTGTCTCCCTAGGGCCACCCTTCATGCATAATCAGTGAGGTACTGTAACAGTGCTGATAAGGTCTGAAGAGGAATAGAACTAGATATATCAGCCTCCAGGTAGTGTACTGTTCCACACATCACACCTACTACATCAGGTAAAACAAAAATCCTTTAATTAGCAAAAGGGAAAAGAAAAAGTACTTCAGATACAAATAATAGTTGACTACTTTTAGAAGTTCATATTAATTTACAGCAGTATATTTGTGTTTAAGAGAACATCTTTCTGAGAGCAATAAGGGAGCTCTACTAACACAGAACATGCACAGTGCATGCAAGCACAATGGTAGAGAATTTCACTCTGCATTCTCGCAGGTAGTGCAGGTCTAAATAAAGGCATATAGTTAACTCGCATCCTGAAGTTGCAGAAAAAAGACATATATCTTGGAGAAGGTTTTATTAGAGGTATGGTTAAGTCACTGACTGCACAAATCTCTTCTTATGTGTAGCTAAAATTAGTCCTGACAAAGACAATACCTCATCTTTAAGGACAGCAAGGCAGACTCTTATTATGTTCTGTCTGCGTCTTCACAGTCAGTCCTTGTTGTTCCAAGAATAGGCAATTTAATAAGAAAAGAAGCAAAACAACTCCCGCTGAAAAGACGGCCATACATCATTGTTGAGAAACACATCATTAACTTGGTGGTAATAAGGCACTCATGGGCATTTGATATTTGGAAACATAGTTGTTTACTCTGATTACCTTCCATTTTAATGCACCAGCTCGGGAGTGAGTAACATTAATAAGACATGTGCTGCACCTGCCATTTCAGTACTAATTTTTGTAACATATTTTGATATGTACAAATGTGAAACTAATGAAAACTGCAAGTTAGAGGCCTGCTGCTCTCTCTGCTACACAAAACAGTTTCATTTTCCAATCCAGTTAATCAGTCGTCATTTTATTCTAAAAAATTGTAATCCTAAAACAAGGGATAGGGAAATTAAAAAGGTAGGAGGAAAGTCAGGGGGAGCTTCAGAGAAAAACAGTCAGTAATTGGCGGGGAAAGTGGGGCAGTGGGCAGGGGGAGGGAAGGTGTGCAGAGCCATGTGTGTCAGTACAAGAAGTCTTGGAAGCAAAATTCCATACTGGGAAGCCTTCATGGAGGAGGCTGATTAGCATTTAGTGACCATTATGGAGTCGTGGTACAATGAGCACCGTGACTGGGATATGGCCATAACGTCCTATTTTATGTTCAGGACAGACAAGGCACAGATGAGGGAAGGAGGAATTGTGTTATATGTGAGGAAGGGAATCAAGGCCATGGAGGCAGAGGGGCAGAGGAGGAAAAGATGGACTGGATGTGCTATGCGGCACCCTGGAGACAGGCTCTCGGGTTGCCATCTGTACCGGGGTAGTGTACAGGCCTCCAGCACAGGGAATGGAGTTGGATGCTGCTCTTGGCAATGCCATCATCAGAATGATGAGTAAGAAGGAGGTGCTTCTAGTTGGTGACTTCAATTTTCCAGATGTGGAATGAAGCCTTCCAACTGCAGTTACCACAAGGAGTAGATTTATCCTTCACTCCCTTCAAGAAGCACATAGGACAGGGCAAATGAGGCATTATGTCCCATAATCTTTTTAGATTTTTCTAGTTGTCCCAGGAATAGCGGGAGTAGTGCGAGTTAGTTAGTTGGAGGGGGTGGGGATATTTTCTAGGGACAGCTACAAGGGCCAGGCAAGAGTGCAGTTATTAGAACCCTTTTGAATTGTCCAATTTTCGAGAGCCCATGAAGTGGCATATCCAGATCATTTGGCCACTGTGGGGCCCTGGCTGCAACACTTGTTCTCTACGACAGTTGTTTATGTTTCAGTTTGGTAAATGACAAACAGAACGACAGCTCTAAAAAGACTTGATAAGCTACACAAATGCTCTAAAAAGAGGCATGTGTCAATGGAGCCATTGTTAGTAAACTGAAGCATCAGACCATTACCTGCTTTCAAAAATCATGTGGACTTTTTTCAGTCCTCACCCCTGTTCAGACATTATCCCCATACAGTCACAGGTGTTTAAAGGACAACACCCGCCCCCACCACCACCCCAAAACAATTTTTCCCCCACACCTTCCCCCCATTAGGCTTTTAAGCCAAATAAATATTTTTTAATCACCTCTGTGACTTTACATGCAATTCTGATGTAGCAGTCACAATGTAATCGGTGGCCCTCAGCAGTGTAGTTCATTTCATGTTTTCAGTGAGGCTCACCATGTAAAGTGATTCAGTGAGCGATGTGACACTTCCCTGAGAATGTGAAATGGTGTTGCAATGTTCAGCACTCTTTACATTACAGCTGTTACATCAGATCACATAAAAAGCCACAGACATAATGAAAAAAAATATTTCTTTGGCTTAAAAGCCTAGTTGAGGAGGTTGGTTTGGGGAGGGTACAGGTGCTGTCCCCTAAGGATAGTGTATAAGCACTTAAATTCTGCTTGCTGTCTCAAAAATTACTAGATTTTCCCACACTTGTGGCATGCCACATGTCATACTTGACTCTGTGCCTGACATTGAAGGAAAATAACTTGTAGTAAGGCTTGGCATTAGGCAGGCTGTCATGCCAAGATAATTTCTGGTGGGAATTCAGTCTAGGGAAAACCCTGAATTACACTTTTACAGCCTTCCTCAGCCCACAAAAAGCACTACTTGGCTATAAATGTGAGCATGCCAGCCTTAGCATTAGCACTGCAATACAAACAAACATTGCTTTCACCCCCCTTCCCATTCAAAATTATTACATTATCCTACTGGAATACCTCCTGGATAACATATGCAAATTAAAAATGAAGTCGGTTAAACTGGCTAGGCATTAAAGGAGACCAGTAAAGCTTTACGGCAGCTGGCTCTGGCTGACACATATCTTATAACACTGGTACTGGAGTCAAATGCTGGAACAAACAAAAGGAACTATATTCAAAGCATCAGCACGGCACTTACTGGCATATGCTAATGAGATAATAACGCAACTGACAACGCAGACTCCCTGTTGTTCTGTCTAACCCTTTATGTGAATCCCCTTTATTAATCCTCACTCTCCCTCAGCCAAGGAACTGCCACCCAGGCTTCAGCTCCTAAGCCACGGGATTCCCGGCTACCGGGTGGTCGGCATCCCTCTAGCCGACGCGCGAGACCGCAGACACGTACCCAAGGCCCTACAAGGTACGGCAACTGCTGTAACTTTTCCGACCACCCCCCCACTTCCGCTGATTATTAAATACAGTAGCTCCCACCAAAATATTAGTCCACGTCCCCCTGGCGCAGTGCCCCACCAATAGAGACTTAGCTCGTGATCCCCCTCTTCTCTGTCCAGCCTACGGGATCCAATTCTCAGTGCCTCGCCTTACTAAAACGCATAGGCTCTCCTTGGCTGTGCCTTCACCACTAAATATTTTTAATGCTATCAAATTCGGGTCGACCTGGATCAGAAAGCTACTGGTAAGCTGCATTAATCCAGTAACCCCACTGGCCCCTGGGCTAATTGAGTGGCTCCTCTTTTGAGGTACCATCATGTCGGGCCCTATATGGTTCCTTATACTGCCCCCCTTCTTCTGCTGATACCAGCTGCCCAGCATTGGACACCTGAACTACCATCATGTTTGGTCTACAATGGCACCTTGTGCTGTATACCACATGGCAACTTATCTTTTAATTGCCTCCGTGATTCCAAATACCAATACCTCGAACCCTGCTCTTGGACCACACATTCCAGTAGTACTTATAACACTCCCACACCACAAGGCCCACCTCCCACCACGCAGACTTCTATCTCCTCCCTGCCTATTGTGGTAGGGGTACTAGCTCTTGCTACAACAGATTAGCTCTTCTATGGTGGCTACTTTCCAGTCCCTCAAAACATCGGATCTACTAGACGGGAGAAAGGCAGGAATTGCAAGTTTATAATTAGCGCTCTTAGAAAAATCCTACTTATCCTCCTGTTATGTTCAGGCAACGTAGAACTCAACCCTGGCACCCCAGATGCTATTGCTTCACCAGCAGAACTAGCAAATTTAAAAGGAATAAGCTTCTTGCATATTAACGTATGTAGCCTCCTTAAAAAGATAACCTTAATACAAACCTGGGTAAATCATACCTCTCCTGACATACTTGTAATTTCCGAAACTTGGCTTAGACCCAACACCACTGATAGAGAAGTAAACATCCCCAACTATGCCTTGTTCAGAGCTGATAGGCATGCCAGAGGAGGAGAGGTAGCTATCTATGCTAAAGACAAATTTTCTGCCTTCTGCTTATCCTCGGCATCTGTCGCCAGCGAATTCGAATGCCTAATTCTCAAAGTGGAAATTACACAGACTACTGCACGCTGCGTAGTAGGATGCCACAGACCACCATCTGCTGGCCTACAGCTTGTGTCATATCTAAGTGACAAGTTGGGACAGGGGCTGCCAGAAACTATTATTTTAGGAGACCTCAACTTTGACTGGCTGTCTAACACAGCTGCCCCCCTTGCATCCTTCTGTGATGAACATGGGCTGACGCAACTTATTACTGATCCAACACGCCCAAACATGAAGAACCCCAGTAAAAGTACACTTTTGGATGTGCTAATGGGGAGCAAACCTCATCTCTTCTCCCACACTGATGTCTTCTTCTCAGACGCCAGCGACCATTGTTTTATTGCGGGAGTAAGATCCACCAACAACCCAGCACCCATCAGCAAGTTCTCTATGAGATCCAGGTGCAACTTCAATGAACATGCCTACCTAAACGAGCTTAAGTACTCCCCTCAGTGGCAAGATTTCTACCTGGCCAAAATGATTATGTCAGCTTACAATATCTTCCACGACATTCTATCAAGGGCCCTTAATAAGTCTGCTCCCCTGATTAAAGTTCGACCTAGGACCAAAACCTGTAAATGGTTCACCCCTCAGATCAAGTCCTTGCTTCTAGAAAGAGTTAAGCTCTGGAAAACAGCGCGCAGACTGAACGCTGCAGAGGACTGGAACCAGTTCAGGAGACTACGAAATTTATGTACCAAAACAATCAGAGAATCGAAGGCCACCTTCTTCAAATCCAAACTCGACTCTGCCACAAACAGCCCAATCAAGCTCTGGAACACAATCAATGATCTGCTATGCCACTCCCCAGGAAATGCACTCCTGACCAAGATTACCTCGGGCAACTCAACTATAACCGAAAAGATGGATATACTTGACGTGTTCAATAACCACTTTGCTACTGCAGGCATGGCATTTGATAACTCCCCTGCAAACATACTTTGCTCCCTGACTGCCAGCCAACTTCCAGAAACTCTGATAGCTTTGCCGCCTTTCTCGCTTCAACCTGCCTCACTGAAAGAGGTAGAGGACCTCTTGCTTCAGTTGGATACTAGAAAAAGTGCTTGGGCTGACACCCTTGACCCTTACTTCCTAAAAATTGCCTACCACGTACTAGCAATACCCATCACCCACCTTTTTAACTTATCCCTATCTCAGGGCGCCTTACCACCTACAGTATATGAAATACAGCACGTCATACCACTGTTCAAATCAGGTGACCCTGGCTATCTCAATAACTGCAGGCCAATTTCTCTCCTTCCGGTCCTGTCCAAGCTCCTAGAGAAAATTGTAAATGCACAGCTGAGGACTCACCTTGAGTCTAGGGAACTGCTAAACCCTATGCAGTCCAGATTCAGAGCTAAACATAGCACTATCTCAGCCCTCGCCAAAGTTACTAATGACTGGCAGCGTAATCTTGAGAGCAAAAACTTTATTTGTGCTGTTTTCCTTGATCTAAGCAAGGCTTTCGACACCGTCGACCATAGTCTGCTCCTCTCCTCCCTTCAAACCATAGGTGTGGACCCCTCCTCTCTGCGCTGGTTTACTGTCTATCTTACAGGGCGCCTTCAACAAGTTAAAGCCGAAGGAGGCCTGTCTCCCTTAAAAACTCTGCAAAGAGGGGTACCTCAAGGTTCTATATTAGGACCCTTCCTTTTTGCAATCTACATTAATAACATCGACTACTGTATAAAAGAAGCCAACATCCATCTGTTTGCAGATGATACAGTTCTCTATGTGAGTTGCCCAACACCTGAAGCTGCCTGCAATGACCTAAAGTCAGAATTCAACCTTTTGCAAAGCCAACTCCTCCAAAAAAAGCTACTCCTTAATGCCAAAAAAACTAAAGCGATGGTCCTCTCCCCTTTCATCCATACAGCTAACTCTGTGTCCAGTGGGACAGTTCCCCAAATTACCACAGTTCTAGGTGAAAAACTAGAATGTGTTACAAAATTCAAGTATCTGGGAGTTTGGATAGACCAAAGACTCTCCTTCATTGAACATATCGAGGACTTGCTAAAACAACTTCGGCAAAGACTTGGCCTGTTTTTAAGAATCAACCAATTTCTCACCAGAGATGCCAAGAAACAACTGGTCCAATCCATTTTCTTATCATTGGTTGATTACGCTGATTTCCTCTACAGCCAATGCCCCAACTCTTACATGGCTAAACTGGACACACTCTACCATCGAGCACTGAGGTTTATAACGGGACTTCCCTTCGACACGCATCACTGCACCTATATGCGGCAGTGGGGTGGACATCACTAAAGTTCAGGTGCCACAGAAATGCGCTCTCTGGACCTATAGAGCCATCTCTAATAAGCTGCCTTACTATATCTTCTGCTGTCTTCCTCTGAGTATAATTGGGGAAATATTGCTAAGAGTTACTCAGCTATTACACTTAAAGTATCCAAGCAAAATCCGCTGTCAGAGGCAGCCATAAGCCTGTTGGTACACCTACCTTATGGAACGATCTACAAAAAAACCCCTCAAATTAAGTACTCTAATCGGTACAAATGCCTTCAAGACGCTTTATTTCCATACATTCAGAGAAGTATGTAACTGCTTCACCCACTCAGACCCAGTACCGGTGTCTGCACTGGTATATAGCCACGCCTAGACCCAATTTTAAGTACTGACCCACCAGTTTGCTCCTCACAAGCCTAATTGTTCTCTCTCTTATCCCCCTGTCTTATCAACACTAGGCCCATCCATCCCCTTATCCTTCCTTTCCCAACCTCAGATAGGAGCTCACTACCCCTGGGTTGTGACATCCTACCATGCCCCGTACTTTATATCATTCAATTCCGGGGCTCACACATACTCCTTTTCTCCATCCACCTTCTCTACATCCCATTTTACCAACTCCTCTCTGTGCACCGTGCCCTCCTAGCCTTTCTCCCCCTACCTCCCTCCCTGCCCCCACTACCTTCGCCTCTACCTGGTGTATATTTTTGTTTTATTTTATTTTTTTTCTTCCATTACTTCCTCCTGCAACCTTAGATAACCTGCTTTAACTTCCTATAGACACTTCTATGTATATAAATACCCTGTAATCTGTACAATATCTGTATAATCCTATGTACATATGAACTTCTTTTTCTTCCTCTCTGTAAACAGTATTATCTGTATTGCCTTGTAAATACCTGTGTTGATTTGTATATACAATTGTTCATGCTCCACCCAGGTCCATCTTGCAAATGAGCTTCTGCTCAACGATGAACGCCTGGTTAAATAAAGACTTGATTGATTGATTGATTGATTGATTGTTAGTGTGGCCGGTGCTATAGTGAAAGGTACACTTAGCGTGTCGCTAAGTGGTTAGTGCGGTCCTGCTAGATATACCACTACACCTATGCAAATGAGGTGAACCCCTTGCATGCAGGACACAGTGTTATACTGAAATGGTTCTCTAAGCACTAAAATGTTGCCATGGCAATGCTACATAATTCTTCCAAAACCCTTCTCTCATAAATGCGCACAGAGGTGCTTGACCTCCTCCCTGCAACACGGTTGCCAGGCACAGACACAAAAAAGTTCCCCCTCCCTCACCTACTGCTTGTGTAAAGAAACAAATCATCCCCGGTGTTAGTGGTGGTCTACCATCAAGATAGTGGATATATATATATATATATATATATATATATATATATATGTGTGTGTTTTTTCAGCACCTGTTTTTGGGTGTTTGCACAGGCGTGTTTTTTGACCGCACATTTAACGACCGTGTGGTTTTGACCTAGACCCATTACACCCACTCCCGTCCCGATCCCTGTTTGAATTAAAACACCATCCCTGGCACTAGTAGTAACTTCCTCCTGCCCTGATCTTCATTTGAATTAAAACAGCATCTCGGGTGCTAGTGGTACCCCCCCCAGTCCCACAAAACAAGACAGGCCCCCCTCCTCCCCACTTAATTAGCACTCACCACCCTCCACATTAAATGGCACACAAACCACCTGAATAAACGTGGTGGCAGGCACAGAGGTGGATGGATAGCTGCTAGCACAGACCCTCCTCTCACTACATCGGCCGGCTGCTATCTGAATGAATGAACTAAATGTACTCATTGTAAAAACACCTGCAATAATGCAGTACAAACAATATGCGTAACGCACCAGTCCCATCGATCCCCCCTGTTAGTGACCATACGAGACCTCTGTTTCCCCCAGAACAATTTGAAAGAATACTTCTTTTTTAATTTTTGACACTATTTACTGGGCACTGTGTTGCAATTTTTGGCATTACTGATGTACTGCGCTCGACTTGCACTTTATGTCACTGCTTTTGTAGTTATCTTTCTCGGCCTATATTTTATTTTTTTGTACTCTGCTCGCCCCCTTCTCACCCCTTCCCCTGATCACACCTGGAAGCAAGCCTTGGCTCAGTCTCCCCCTCACCAATTTTCAAATAGAATTTATTTATTTTTTGTTGACTGGGTAAGTGCACTAGGCAAATCCTGCCTATTTTAAGGCACAACCCAGGGGAGGGGATACAGATGAATGCCAACTGACCTTGAACCAGATTAAGCTGTTGGTGGTATTTTTAGTGAATGAGGGAAATTTGGCCAGGACACCAGGGAAATTCCCCTACTCTTTTCGATAAGTGCCATGGGATCTTTAACATCCACCTGAACTACCACCAATCCAGGCAGATGGGACCTTGGTTTAACGTCTCATCCGAAAGCGGCACCTCAGAGTGCAGCACCCCTCTCATGCTGCACTACAGTGTCAGTACTGGGATATTAACCCAAGTGCCAGATGTGGGAACTGAACCCACAGCCCTCTGATCTCCCGGCCTCAGAGGCGAGTGTGCTACCTACTGAGCCACTGACACTGCACCTAAATAAGGTATTT
The DNA here is from genome assembly GCA_016271365.2 of Neoceratodus forsteri. Taxonomy (NCBI): domain Eukaryota; kingdom Metazoa; phylum Chordata; order Ceratodontiformes; family Ceratodontidae; genus Neoceratodus; species Neoceratodus forsteri. The sequence goes on from CM028136.1 coordinate 964,025,348, forward strand.
AGAATAAATAAGATAAAGGGGTGGAGGTATTTGTCGAGTAACACAGGAATGATCTATACAGTTTCTTTCTCTGATCTTTGACTGTTCTCCCCATTTCTTTCTTTAAGTTCTTTTACTTTCCATCTTCTGACTGCGGCTCTAGCTCCTATTTCCACTACTGTGTTCCTCTGTGGTGTTCCCAAAAGGCTGTAATTATACCAATATTGGACCAGGTCCATACCTCTCAACTGTCCCTGATTTTCAGGGATGTCCCTGATTTTGGGGTCTTTGTACCCGATTTTTTTAAGCCTTGTCCCTGATTTATAGTATGAGGCAAGAGGTGGAGCGGTATGACTAGGGCTCTACTTCAAATGTGGAGGGGAAGAGCCTGGGGTTATTACAATAAGATGGGGCTCTCAAAAATAAAAGGACAGAGGTACTCGCAGGCATAAATTCTTTCATTGGAAACCCATGTAAAACATATTTTCAATAGAAAGTCAATGCTCTTTGTGTGTTTTAGAAAAGAAAAAACACTGTAGATACACTTTGATTTTGTTTGAGAGATGATGCATAAATCTACCCCCCCCCACCAAATAAAAAGGGATGCTGCATTTAAAGGTAATTTAGTCAACTATGCAGATCTAATTAGTTTTCAAGTTTTTGGGTAGAAAAGTGAATAAGCCCATATGTTCATGACCTTTTCCCAATCTGTGTTGTACTGTTTTTTTGTCTGTTCTTTGCCATGTGGTACTGGTGGGACTGCTCCGTCTCCCGGCAGGAAGTGAGGTTGTGTGTTCACAGTGTCTGCCTCCCATATGTCAGTAGCAGTCCCACTGCAATCTGCTCAAGGGCTGAGCTTTTTCAACAACCAAAAAAACAAACAAAAAAACAATAACACTCACTCAATCCCTCCAATTAAAAACTCCTGCCATATCGGCTAGCATATGTTGCAGTAGGATGTCTGAAAATTATAATGACAAGATACGTCTTACAAGCGGGAAGGAGAAAGGAGATAAAAATGCAAAATGAAAGTCATGAAGCTTTTTCATGGGAACTAACACTTTAAAGGCACACTGCCAAAACCTCTGGCAGGCCCTAAAAAAACCTTTTTTTAAAACATGATGAAGTTCTGCTGCCCCTGCCCACCCCCAACTCAACATACATAATATACTTCATTTTTAAATAATTACTATCAGACCCCCCTTCCCTCTTCCACAAAGTGGCAGCAAGGAAAATGAAGCTTTCTCCTGAGAGCCATCCGGCGTCTCTGTGTTAGAGCCTATGTGGTGACCAGACTTAGGAGCGTGGTTTGTCTCTTCTTTTCAAGGAGAGGCAGGCACAACAGTTTCAGGTACAAACAGCGAGCTTTTATTGGGACAGACACTGGTTAAGCTGGAAAATAAGGGGTTACCTCTGAGGCCGGGAGATCTGAGGGCTGTGGGTTCAGTTCCCACATCTGGCACTTGGGTTAATATCCCAGTACTGACACTGTAGTGCAGCATGAGAGGGGTGCTGCACTTCTGAGGTACCGTCTTTTGGATGAGACGTTAAACCGAGGTCCCATCTGCCTGGATTGGTGGTAGTTCAGGTGGATGTTAAAGATCCCATGGCACTTATCGAAAAGAGTAAGGGAATTTTCCCGGTGTCCTGGCCAAATTTCCCTCATTCACTAAAAATACCACCAACAGCTTAATCTGGTTCAAGGTCAGTTGGCATTCATCTGTATCCCCCTCCCCCAGGCCGTGCCTGAAAATAGGCAGGATTTGTCTAGTGCACTTACCTGGTCAACAAAAACTAAATAAATAAAAATAAAATAAATAAAATACTTAGTACTAGAAGGCAACTATACAGGTCTCGATGCAGTGAAGGTAGCGATAAACAGTTATATATAGAATAGCAATACATAAGGTACCTCTAAAAGGGTCACCTAGTGCCCCACGTCTGCAGATATCATACGTAATAACTTTACCAATGCATAATCACCTTGGCCAAGGGTAACTACAGACACACCAGCTTATGGTATGACAGTCCAGCAGTAGGAGCAGTCTCTTTGGTGTGGAGCAGGTGGTGGCTAGCTAGCTTGGGATGATTGGTACAGAACCTTGGTGACCGATCGGATTCATTGGCCAGCAGGAAGACTGAGGACAACAGAATGAAGAAGAGGAAGGGGATGTAGAAGATGAAGGATGAAGGCTGGTCCGGGAGCCAAAGATGATGATGATGGGAGGATGGAGGATGGTCGAGGCAATGTCCTTCTGCTGCAGTGGAGGGTCCTCTAGAAGGCTGCTGCTGAGCTGCCGCCCAGCCAAAGAAGGGAGCTATGGCCACCTCAAAGAAGCAAAACAAAAATGGGGCCATGCTAGTTGCGTACTGCAGAGGGAGCCTAACTACCATGAGCCGGGGTGGCTCCTAAGCTGACTATACTAGTGGAGAACTAACTACCTCTACACTGGGTAGTGCAGTTGTTGTGGTCTCCAGAGATTGTTGACAGGCTGGGCGGGAGGCACTAGATGCTTGGCCAGGTGAAGGAAAGGTGGCCCCTGGACTCGGGGCCACAGGCAGTTGCAGTCTGTCATAGGGCAATTAGTTAGTTCAGGCAGTAGGACTACCCGGGTTGGGCAGTCTGTCCACTCCCTCATGGCAACAGCTCAGACTGGAGGAGGAGGAGAAGGGAGAACTGGCATGGCTCGATGCAGCTGGTGATGGGGCAGGCAGTTCAAGCCCCTTGTGAAGCAATGCGGGAATTGAATGGTCAAGGTACAGGGCAAGCAAGTTCGGCCCCGGTGCAAATAGCTGTCTTCAGTGGGTGCAGGGCAAGCAAGTTCAGGCCCTGCCGCGGTTTCACCTGGACCCCAATGCAAGCAGTTCAGTCGGTTGGGGTCAACAATGTCCCAAGGAGCAACCCCGGGAAAACATTGAAAACATTGAAAATTACAGTTTCACCATAGTTATAAACAATTTCTTCACCAGGTACCGGGTTGACCTGTGGCCAGGGTCCAGGTGGCAGGCAGTACAGTGCATCATAGGCCTGGCCGTCCCCTTACTCTACAGGTCACACCAATTGCCAGCAAGCAGTCCAGGGGAAAAAGGGGATGGCTGCTGGGGTGGTTGGGACTCCCAGTGATGGGGCTAGGGCCTCTAGGGTGACCTCCCTCAAAAATAGGATGCCGGCCCTTAAAATCTTAGAGGAATCCCTTCTTCACTCAGCAGACCTGGTGGGTGGGGGGGGGTTCCTAGGCCTGGCTCCCACCTCTTGCATATGTATATGGGGTAGTAGCTGGGCTATACAGTGGGCCCAGACTGAGCTCCGCTCCTCATGAATATGGATTCCCTGGGCAGTAGTCCCAACATGCAGGGTCTAGGGTGTAGCTCTGCCCCTTCTGCCCTATGGCTGCTGCCCCAGGCCTGCCACTCCACCCTTTCTGCTGCTTAGTGTGGTCCCTCCCCACTGGCCCACTCTATCATTTCCTCTCGCTCCCTATGTCTGGGGCGTTGTCTTGGCACCAGAATTAGCTGTCCTGGGGCTCATGCTCCGCGGTGCCCCTGTTCCTTCTAATTAGTGGGTGCTCCTAGCCAATATCTCTTTTGCCCTGGTCTCGGTGCCTGCAGCCTAAATATAATCAATGCTGGGCTTACCGCCCACTTACCGCTTGGCCGGGGCCCTTGGAGGCAAGAAAAGTCATTGGTGGTGCTACTGGTAGACGTCAGGGCAGCAGCGCTCCCACCCAATCCCTCTGTTACTCCTGGGCAGCAGTGGGGTGGACCTTGAGTGATCTGCACAGTTGTTCCCACCAGTACACACTTGCGGTGACACACCACAGTCCCACCACACAACGGGTTCCCCTTCAGGCACAGCCCGAGTTGGCAGCTCTGTCCAGAGGCTGCAGCAGTGCCAGAGAACTCATGAGAGTGGAGGCGGGACAAGGGGAAGGATGAAAGTTTCCTTATCACCACCGCTCCCACTGAAAAGGATGTTGTCTTGGTTTGGGGGGGGGGTGCAGGGAGCTCTAGAAGTTGGCCTGCAGTCAGGGGCAAGCGCCGCACATGGAAGGGGAAACAAGCAGGGACCAACCAGCACAGCAAACCAACAATCGCAGGGACAGGGCATTAAATATAATAAAATATATATATATATATATATATATATGTAAACGCACAGACAGCCCGGGGCAGCTGCCTACCCATGTGCAGCTGGCACCAACACCAGCCCAGGCACTCGGGCAATGCCACACCCGGGAAGGAGGAGAAGGGGACAGCAACCAACCCAACATGGGGGGTGAACAAAGGGAGCAAAAATGGACCTGACCAACAAGCCCCCAGGAGCAGGGACAAAAAAGGCTCAACTACCCCAACCAGGTACCCCAACCTGCATTACATCCCAGGACAAAACCCAGGGAAGAGGGGAGACCCCCACGGATTTCAGCATAGGAGACTCACCCTCTGAGGCTGGCTGTCAGGAGGACCCCTGGACCCACTGCAGATGACTACTGCTGCTGCTGAAGACCTGCTGAACCTCCCAGGGACCTGGGATGACTGCTGCCGAAGACCTCCATGGACCCCTGGCTACAGAGAAGAGGCCACATAGGAGCTATGGAACTGAGCTTCAGGTAAGCCTCCAGGCATCCGCAGTCCTGTGCTCTACACTCTGTCAGCCACTCAGTCCAGAACTACCCTCTGGCTAGCAGGGGAACCCTTTTCTAGCCTGGGGGTGGACTTGGCTTTTGGCCAGTTGATTGCGTCCCTGGGGCTTGGATCAGCCCCTTGGGCTGATTTATGGGCCCTTTAGGCATTGGCTGGAGCCCTGGCCTGGCCAGGACAAAGGATCCAGCCCTGGAAAAGTCCAGGAGAGGGAGGGGGAGAGGGGGGATAGGGACAGGAAGTGGTCAACCAGCTAGCTTGGTCAGCAAGCCAGCTGGCTGTGTGTGGGTGCGTGAGGGGGGGGTTAACCCTTTCCCTTCCTGAGGTTTTCCCTGGTCTACTTGCAGACAAACTTTGGGGCACTACACCTACAGTGAATTCCCCAGCAAACAGATCCTTTTCAAAAGGGAACAAGTAAGGAGATTTCACTCATTTTACAAATGAAACCTGTTTAATGCGGGCCCTTGTCACAGGACAACTTTGAAAATTGCAGGACAGCTTTGAAAATGGGTCCCTGGTTGGTCTTTATCCTGTCTAACAATAAACATTTCTGTCTATAAAAGATTTCTATCTGTGTAAAAGGTTATCAGTTTAGGGGGAAATCCAATAAAGATTTAACTAATTTTTAAGAAGAACACTGCACTTATTCCATCCATCAACCTCTGCAAAAACTCTCATTTGCCTCTCACATCTTGTGGTCTTTGTAAGAGTCTTTCTGATGGTGAGGATAGAGTCCTTTGAACTGCGTAGTCCTTTCAGGACACCTTTTACAGAGCATCATCCCTGTACTTTGTACTTTAGCACTATAATAAAATTACCTGGTGTTGCAAATGCATCTTTCTGTCCCCCCCCCCCCACTGCCAGTTGACATTTAAAGCCTGTACTAGCTTGATGTTTATGGTCTCCACTGGTAGGCTGTGCCATACGTTCACTACCCTATAGATCTGCTCAGATCCAGTCCATCACTGTGCTAGAACTTAAAGCAGCAGCGCAGTGAAAAATGTTTTCCAAAAAAGCTATCGTTCAGCTGCAAGTAATAACAATATTAGCATTTCTGTCAAATCTACTTTTCTCGGTACCTCCTATGCCATGCACCAAGAATTTATTTTTAAAATTTTCTCTCTCCTAACCCTTGCCAGATCTACAATGTTATTTCTAAACCAAACGTGGGGGCCACTTTTTTTTCGTGAGAAAAAAATGAAACATTAATGACATACTCAAATTTTGGTGAAGCTAGAAACTTTTAGTACCAAGTAAAACTAGAAAATGTCTGCAATCAGTTAAAGTAAAACAAAGGTAGGTCAGATTTTTTGCCCAATTTCATTGTACTGCTGCTTTAAATGTACCCAGCCTAGAGGTTAGAGCACTGAACTGTGAATCTGAAGATCCAGCAGACCTGGGTTTGAAGCCCACAGCTGCCACTTGCATACTGTGTGACTTTTAAGTCACGTAACCTCCCTGTGCTTCTGGGTTACATTTGGAAATGAGCTTTGGCTCTATGTGCCTTTCTCAGTCAATAAATAACAAAAAAAGCAGACTTATTGAATTTTAAGCCTTGTTTACATGGCCAATGCACTGCAACTTCTGCTGTGCCTACAACTTGCCCCATCCTCCGGAGATGATCCTGACTTGTGTTCTCAGCACCGATGCAAGCTGCACTGAAGAGGGGTCGTCTGTCTGTTAGGAGGATCCGGGGAGGCAGTAAAGCATTATGGGACTGTCCCTCATACATCAGAATGAGTGGTGCAGCCTATCTACACAGCTCTTTACACTGCTTGCTCCAACTGGAATCCCAACAGTGTTTCCTGCAACGGAGCAGTGAGCAACTTACCGCGAATCGCTGTTCGGTAAGTGTCCACACAGCCACTTTTGTACTTGAGCAACCAGAGCGCTCACTCAGGTTGCTCCAGTGCAAGAGCTGCCATGTAAATGGCCCTTCACAATAACTGGAGCGCAAACCCCAAGGAGCGCAAACAGCTCTGGCCGAGTTCTGGCCAGCTCACTCCTAATATACCAGACATGTCATGAATGAAACTAATTATACAAGACCCTTGAGTCAGCAGCATTTTAAAAATGAACCAAGGCAATGGCAGATTTAATCAAGAATGGGAATAAATATACAAATATTAGAATACTTTTCTCGTTGAGGATGATAAAAGAAAGTAATCTGGATGAAATGTTCTAGTACCCTTGCAAATGTATAGATACTCCATATGTGTAGACTCAGCAGCAGAACAAAAACACAGCGAAGAATATAGTTTTGGAAAATTACATGAACAAAGCAAAGGAGTAAGAATAGGTAAGTGAGACACAGTGTGACAGGCATTGTGTGTAGTGAGATGCACTTGTGGAATGGGGAGTTCATGTGTTGTGTCAGACACAAATGCGACATTACACATACCCCTCCATGCAAGGCATCATGGGTCATATATGCAAATCCCCATGAATGAACTTAGTCCAGCTAGGTGTCAGAAAGTCCTTCCTTGCTTGTAGTCAGAGCAGCACTTTGAAAACCCTTCCATCTTTTCAGCTTATATGAAGATACAGTTATGTCTATGACCACATCAGTGTATGGCACTGGCTGGCAGCGTACTACTTTGACTAGGCACTCTAGCACACAAGTGGGAACCCTGAAACCTTCAATGTTATACTGTAGTAGACACTAAGATTACTCAGATTCTGAGTCATGGAAATGGATTTGTCAGATTCCAACACAATATTCAGAATTGGGATTTTCGGAATTGCATTCCACAATCCTAATTCCGAAATTTAAGGCTAAAACATGTTTTTATATAGGAAGTTAGAATTTGGGATTCCAAACCTGATTCCGATTTCAATTTTGAGGAGGAGGTCCTTTTCAGAAATGGAAAGGAATTAGAAATTCCTAAAAAGCCTAAACAGAAGATGACCTGGTGGTGCTGAGGGTTGAGGTGCTGGATGCCACACCTCGCGTCACGTCGGTGACCCAAATTTGGGAGCACATTCAGGATGCTGTGGGTCAGCTTGGGGCGTAAGGGCTGGGAGAGGATTGAGCGGCCATCAGGAAGCTCTTCTCTCATGGATTAGGGAGGTTAGCTCTCCCGGCCCTTGACTACCACCGAGTGGAGGCTCGATGGTAGTGCCAGGCAAGTGGGGGGTTGGCACTAGGCCAGATGGGTGGAGTGGGGTCATTGCGGTTCTGCCTCCATGTGCATGTGCGACCGTTTTTGCCAGGATCCTGGGGTGTTAAGGGGAGAAAATGGGTAAAAGCCTATGTCCCGCCATCTCCGTATGGTAGCCCCCAAGGGCCCAATGGCAAGAGTAGGTGGTAACAGGCAGGCAAACAGCTCTATGAAAAAAAAAAGAAAAAAACAGCCCAGATAGAACTGGACATTCTGAGCATTTCTGGTAGACACAATAGCAGGGACATGCACCCCCTACAAACCAAGACTCAGTTAAGAACTTAATGATGCTGAATCCACTGTCCCACCTCTCCTCATTTTGAAAGCCATGTAATTGTATTCCTAACAGTGTATTAGTTGCAACTTACTGTAAATCGCTTACATTATATCAAAAATCAATGGTCAGAACCATCAGACCGCTTGTCCTGTGATCAGTTGTCATTTTGGATGGCAACTATAAAATGGAGCCTTCTACTTCAGAGGCAGAGGATTTGCATTAATTTTTTTTTTTCAATAAAAAAAATCAAATGTAAATCTTGTTCTAAATCCCTCTAGCTAACTCAAGGGATTTACAATATGTTTAAATGTACTATAATAGATGTCTCTTTTTGTGCAACAGCATAATTTTGCTGAGTTTGGATAGACAGAGCCACTCAACTTCGCTTTGCGGTCCTGTCACGCAAAACTTCACTGGATGACACTCCTACCATACGACATATCACTCACAGCACATATAAATATCGGCTACATGTGAGAGGCTAGTGGTGCTCATACAATGCCTTTTTCTGATCCAAGTGTCTTCCAACAGGTAGTCTCGCTATCTGTCTCCAAATCCAAGCTTCATCCAACCAAGCTAGGATTTCAGACTCCAGTTGGATTTTGGGGATCCAAGGTTAGATGTTTGGATCTGGGGCTGGATTTTGGATCCGAAGGTCAGATTTTTTTGATTTGACCCTAAGATAGTAGGGATCCAAGGGGATCCAATCATCAGATCCCTTGGATTAGACTGGATCCATAAATGGGATCCAAGTTATTGGATCCATAGTTGGATGCCAATAATATCCAAGGGCACCTAAAATAAAAAAATGGGATGAGATCTGGTGGTATCTGACTTCTGGTGTCTACTCTCTGTGCACCACTATAAGATATAAGTTCAACATTAATGCAAACTATGTAAAAACAGAGACCTCCAATTCAGAAAGGAACTACAGCTCTAATCCCAAAATGTCATGGAGACCTGTACATGATATAAAACCTAATCACAGGGAATCCCAGTTCTAAAGTTACGGATTTTGCATCTGACTCACTACTGTACGTATAAAAGGAAAATACAAAAGTTTTGCAAGTGGGGAGGATCCGTTTCTTTTTAAATCATGGCAAAAATGAAATGGTATAAATTCATAAATAACTAGCCCTCCATCTGTAACGACACATTTTGAGCTACTTTGGTAGTAATCATTTTTAAAAGAGATTATTGACCAGATTTTTACCATCCCTGGTGACAAACCAAGGCTCCAGGCAGGCAAATATGGGATACACTATGGTCAGACTCAGAATATGCCACTTATCATCTTGAGTGAGGGGACAGAACCGTAACTCATGAGGGGCAGAACCACAAGTAATTTATGAAGGTCCCCCCTCCACAAGTGCTGATAAATGTCATATTCTGAGTGAGGCCATCGTGTGTCCAATTTATACAATGGATTATAAATTGTACAACTTTAAAATTAGTTCATTTAATGAAGAATAAACAGCTTCTGTTTGATTTCACTGCTCTGAATGCAGTAGAGGTCACAGTGATGTCATCAGGCATTGTTCAAGCTGCTCTTCCATTGGTTAAGAGCTCCTTTGTGACCAGCCTCAAGTGATGATAAATAATATTATACCATGGACATAAGTGAACAGCCAATGAAATTGTCAGACTGGCAGTTTACCACCGGGTGTAAATCCTCTGATAATCACTGGCTGATGAGCAAATAACAGAGTAAATAGTCATCTGCAGCCCAGGAATAAATACAATAAAAATAAACATACACAGCAACCCCTTTAATATTTGTATTTTATTATAGTAAAAAAATGAACCCTGGTATAATCGCAATAAGCCACTCGGAGGATGTGGGTTATCAGGGGATTTACCACGGCTGGCAAGGATTTACCCACTCGGCTGTGCCTCATGGGCAAACCACTCCAGCCACAGTAAATCCCCCGATAACCCACACCCCTCATGGCTTATTGCTTAAATGATCCATCTAGAGTGATAACAAATGATTAATCATCATTTCAGGTCTTCAGGCATTAGAAACAAACATTTATCTGTAAGGTTTCATTCGTATATTGTATAAAATCAGTTTACACACCCCAGTTGGAGCATTACCCTAACTTCTTGGACCTTCCATGTGCCTTCATAAGAAAAAGAAGGTAGCACCATCTGACCCCAGCACAAAAACGCATAAAGTATATTATGGGGAGAAAACGCTGATGTAATATTATGATCTGCTGGACCACTATTGAATTTTTTTGTATGGTGTAGAAATGGATTTATTTATTTTGACACTATCTGTTTGTAAAGACCGGCTTCAAACTGTTGAAAAAATAACATTTTACTACTCCTTCTACTATTAGCTGCCCTCCATTCCAAGAACTCTAAGTGTAAGCAATTACCATATATGTTATAAAAATCCCATAGCAACGCACAGAAAGTAGATGATCAAACAGAGTTCCACCAGTAAACAGTACTGGTTTGATGAGTTACCTTTTTCAGAAGTATGTACAATACAGGGGCTTGCTCTTTAAACTCACAAAGGTATTATTTTTTTTCCTTTTTAACTCAAATTATGTTACTTTCCATTACCCCAGCGCTATACAATGCAGTTGCCACGGCAACATATAGAATGGTACTGATGTTTGAAGTAGTGCAGCCTTCTGTAGCCTTTGATCAAGCACATGTTCAAAATGGGGGCTACATTTTAAGAACAAACAAGACCTTCAAAGAGACTGACAGCTGAAGGCATAAATTAACTGTTATGATTAAAAGCCGATGGATGAGTCTGGGTCCACTTCCAAAAAAAGGTACCTCTCTTTTGCCACTTGGCTTCTGCTATATTAAATTCCGTATACAGTAGCTGTAAGTTGGACTAAAGATTAATTTTTTCTCTTTGGCCCTTATGGATTTGATCTATGTTTCATGTCAAAACTAGATCTTGTAAAGGAATTCAATAGGCATTTCGGCACCCGTAAAATATATATGCCCGATTTCCCTAATGTGTGAACTTTTCTGATTTTTTTTTTAGTAAAAAGATACAGTTGTGTACCTGTCCAATGGGCTTCAGTGGCATATGTAGGTCTTGTTAATATCTGTACATATTTGATATCATCTCATTAAAAAACAAACATAGTCATGTTATTCTCCATTCCGCAGTTTCTACATTAGAGTGCTGGATGGCAAGCACCATGAAGGGATGAACAAGATTAGAACATTGGTATGAGAAATCCTGAATGCTGATTGGCTGAAGTAGTCATTGACCTGTGATGATCTATATCCCAGGATGTCATCATGGGTCCGAACTGAATACCAAGCTCAGCCATATCTATGTGCTTTTGGGAGCCATTTTCTAATTGCAATGATCCACTCAAGGATGTGGCCTGCCACAGGATATCATCCCTTCTTTGGTGTTCCAAGGCCTTAAACACTCCAAAGTTACATTGCTGTCCCATAAATATGCGATAAGTCGTGCATGAAAATAGGCCACTTTTTTGCCTAGAGCAGTTACCTGGTAATAGAAACAAAATTAAGTACATACATACATACTATACCACAACCTGTTGTGTAATATTGCTTAAATATTACCAAACAAGAGAGATCAGGCCAGGAAGGTGACCTGACACACTAGACCTAGACCTCAGTCAGACAAACATTCAATTGGTCTTTGCCGATACAACATCCGGACAAGATGATGCTTTTAATTTCTTAACAAACTGTAATTCCCCTGAAGCATTTATACGTGGAGGTCCCCCATGCTTTTGTTTTACATTCACAAATACAACATGGGAACAACTCTTTTGAGCATAGGATTTTGTTCTGCTTACATTAAATAATTATTTTCAGTGATATCAGAGAATGACCAATTGCAGTCGCACCTCTCAGCTTCAAGGCAGTGCACAAAGTAAGCATTACTTTTGACTGAACCCTTTTGCCTGCAGCACCCCAGCACCCCGTTACTACTTTATTTGATCAGGTATCAGGGAAGAGAGACAGAATTTTGATCTACCGGGTCGTAATGTCATACGCTTAATAGCATACAACATTATAGCTAATCCGAAACAGACCTGTCCATGACAACAAATGGTGCTATACCGCGTATACTGCTGTACGCAGTATTGCACCATTTACACAATCCCAGGCAGAGGATAAGACCTCTGTTGGGAGTGGGTTCTACTGAGCAGCAGCTGTGGTTCACTGGACTGAGCCACAGCAGCAGGAACCCAGGTGCTGCATCTGGGACTGGGTTTGATTCCTGGTCCCAGAAACATTTTATGTTTTTCCACACTTTGTGTGCTCCCCGAGTTGGACCCCCCCTCGGAGTTGAGAATCTTTAGTGGAGGGGTGTCCGGGGCATAGCCCCATATTGGGTGGTGTGGGGGGTGGGCCCCATGAAAAAAGACTTATGCCACTGGCAATATCGCGCTGTGTTGTCAGTGCAATTTTGCCATGCGGCATAATGTCTTGCAACATTATGACCCCGTGCCGAATTTTGACAGAGAAGTGGAACACTGAAAGTATTAAAGAGCTTTGAGAAAGGTGAGAGCAAGATTAAGGCAAACAGAGCAGTGGTGAGTGGGAGATGGCATCCAGAGTGGAAGAGCAACACGAACTGAAGAGGCATGTATAGTCCCAACCTTCATACAACAGCAGGACAGCCAGTTCCAAGAAGAATTTGGGTACAAAAGTGAAGGATCCTCATTACTTTGCAAACACCACCACTGCATCTCCGAATCATCTACTGGACCATCACCATCAAAGAAAAAAGGAAATATAACAATATTGTTTTATAAACTGATGTGGAAGGGGGAGAGAAAGGGGTATAAGAAGGCAAAGGAAGTCGTAAAAGAGGAAAAGCCCGTTATTATGGATTCTATGATTTTTTGATTACTCTAAACAAGCCTCATTTTGCAGTTCTATTCTGAACCGGGTTGGGAACCACAACTAAAGTGTGGTCAGCCAATGTGGCCAGTCCTGCCACCCATACTGCAATTTACATGCTGTGGAGGCCTCCAGGAGGGTGCATACAGGCTATGCAAGAGGGACCCCTGCAGTACATCCTAAGCACCATCCTGCTGAAACACCTGTGGACACTTCTGCCCTCAACAGCTCCCACTAAACACAAAGCCAGCATTCCTAACCACGGAGGGCTGGTGAGGGCATTCTTGTTTTTGTTTTTTTCTCCAAAAATGGCTTGGTCTAAAAGGAGAACCACAATCCTTATAACACTGACATATTCCACAGTCCCCTACTCTTCGAAGAGCAGAATATCCTCTGTATAGTACATCTGACCTGGACGTCCGACTGGATGTCTGATGTCCAGCCCTGCTCCTCCCCCATAATGCCTCCTGCCCTTGGATGAAGTTGAACACCACGGGTGGCAGAAGGGTCTGAAAAGTGATCAGGCCAAGGATGTAAGGGGTAAATTTCTTCCCCCCCCTTGGTCGAGTGGGTTCATCTCCACCCTTATTTTTTCCTCCATCACATCTGTAATATGAGCAGTAACTCCCCCTCACCGATTAACAGCAACTCCCAGTGTCTTGTACCTTGAGGCCACCCCATGAAGGCCTGGCCCTTCATTTTCATTTCTAAAGTTTTGAACACCTGTGCCTTAACTCAGTAGACCATGATCCCAGCCCGCCACTATCAGCACTACTCGGGTCTTCAGTTGACATAATTCTGCTGACACCCTGCAAGTCATACAGAGAGTGATTAGTAATTAACACTGTTTACTGCACATGCTGCATTTAAAGACAGTCCTCCCTAGTTATACATTACCTTGATTGCAAAAACTAGCAGGGCCAGGTCCTTCCACTTAATGAACATTGCAGGGTCAGGGCCATAGCGGCCCCCCCCCCCCATTCCAGCACTTATGCTCTACATAAGCAGTGTGGTGGGGGGGGCTGGGGATTCTTTTCTTCACTTGATGTTTAAGTGTCCATCGATGTTCCACACCCTTCTGCACCTATCGTCTACCTCGACACCCAGCCTCCCCTACCAGTTTGGCACATTGCTGTAGGTCCCCACCCTGACCCTGGGAGAGGAGAGCAGTCCATCACTTGTTCTTCTCGACCCTCCTGGCCGACTCTTGGCAACTCGAATCCACCCTTGAACCCAGGTCAATGGCATGGCAGAGGACAGCACTATCTCTGTGCCAGGAGGTCCGCTGTGGCCAGGGATTCTGGATGTCATACAGAGTGGACTGGCATAAAGGTGCAGGGCTCTGGCTACTAGACCTGCATGAATTGTCTGAATCCCAGCTTTGTTGTTGTGTATCAGGCCCTTAGCTGGTATTCTGAATGTCAGATTCTTGGCCTTTCCAGTTCTTATTTAACAGGGACACTGTCACCCCCCATCAACCTCATATCACAGTTTTCATATACAAAACTCAGGATATACAACAGCCCTCAAAAATTCATTTCTAGATAATCCATTCTTTATTACTTTGCATGAAAACAAGCGGTCCAATGCACGGCCACTGGGTGTGGAGTCACAAAACAGCATTCGAACAAGCCCCTCATTGTGACAACACACCTATGGCTATCCAGAAAACGCTGTCAGTTATGGGGGAGGGGTACCTGTGACTAACTTGTAATGCAAAGTAGGTAAGCCAGATGCTGATGTGTGCAAACTGGGTTTGCAGACATTTTTTATCTATTTATTTATTTCAGTTTCGGATTACAACCTTTGAGCCGCAAGGCTCCTTTACAAAGGTTCCGAGTCAAGGAGGCAATGCACATTACAAAGTACAAGGCCTTTACAAAAGGTCCAAGTCATGAGGCAATACATACGACACACACACATTACAAAGTACAAAACCAATAAGTCGATACACATTACAGGTATGAGGAAATACATAAATGTTACAGTTACCGGGATGTACAAGAACACAGACCATTACAATTAGTGCTGGATTTTGGCTAAAGCCACAGGAGCTGGAACACCCCCAGCCTTCTGTGGATGGCTCAGTGCCAGTTGCATGGCCGTAGCATGGGTGCCATCACCTATATAGTCCCCCACTCCTCCAAACCATACGTTCAGGCTCACTTGTATGCCAAATGGGTCTGGATTCTCCTGGGACTCTTGGTGGTCTTCATGCCATCATGAGCACCGCCACGGGGAGTACTACGAATTAGGACTGTACTGATCTCCTGGAGACAAGCAGACCTGAGAAACCTCTGATCGGAGATTATAAAAGCTCTAAAGTTCACTGCAGGCTATTGAGTCACCAACTGCAGCCTACTGCTCTGATGTCAGCTGTAGGAGATTCTGGGATTTGTAGTCTGATACAATATACTATACAACAGTAAACAGTAAGTAAACCAAAATGTTTTTGCGCACAAAGTGCACACTGGGACCAGACCCCCCCACTTGAGTGAGGGGGCCCTTGGTACTGACTGTTCCCCTTTAAGCTCCCCTCGCCCATCCCAGTCAATGCTTCATTGTTAAATGCTCCCCTGGTCCTTTAACAAAAAAAAAAAACTCTGTCAGCACCTAGCAGAGTACCAGGTGTGCAAAATGCTTTTTATATAAAGATAATATCTGGGGACGGAACAAGAGAAGGAAGAGGGTGGGATGTGACCAGGTGGATGAAGCAATACTCATGGGACTAGCCATGGACATCTGGGAAGGACTAAAGGGTTTTGTGTTTTGCTTTTTTAATTCAGTGGCCAATTGTCAAAGTGATCCAGAAGTGGCCCAAATGTTTGACTGGGCGGAATCGAAAGTAAGTGCCAAATTTCAGCACATTCACTGAATACAGATTTACTTATGTGATTTTAGCCAATCAGCATCATAGCCTGAAGTGGAAGAGTCCACACAACAGCCTACGGGAGCAGCTGTACATTTATTTATTTATTTATTCATTTATTACCAATTTTTTTTATTCTCTGTTTTTGCCCCCTACCAGATAGCCCCCATTTTCCTGTATACCCCAGCCCCATCACCTCGACGTCTACCGGGACTTACCTGCCAGCTAGTCTTCCCCAAGGGCTTACCCCCCTGGTGGGATCGACAGAGTCCCCACCATTCCCTCATTGGGAAAAGAATCCAGTTCCTGGACTGGCGAGTCCAGCTGGTCAGGAGCGGGGCCTGTGGGTGTCCAGGTGCCATCCTGCTGCCAGTACCCTTTTCCCTCTTTCTGGTTCCCCCGAGTGGCATGGCATGCAATGAGGCCATGATGTGTGCTGCGTGCTCCTGCGCACTGCATCTCGACATCTGCAATGCCCTCCCTGCTTTCTCAGCAATCTACTGCGCCATTACCCTAGCTTCCACTAGGGGCTAGGCAAACATCGGACTCTGCAAGCCCCCCCCCGAGGAAGAAAGCAGTCTACCAGACATTCGATCCACCTCCCCAGACCAGCTCTTCAATGCCCCAAGCTTGCTTCCGAACCTGGGTTGTCAGCATCATGAATAGTGACACTACCGCTGCGCCAACAGGCCAGCTTAATTTATCTTAGTAAAAAATTCTTAACATGCATGATATCATGCTAGGAAACTCAAGTACTTTATAATGTTTATAGGGCCAGTGAGAGATGTCTGTTACACAATAAGAACAACACATCCTGCTGTTTGGGTTGCCAGAACAGCTGAACCTCACTTCCTGCTCCCTTGTCCCAAACAGTGCATGATTGCACTTTTATTGTGAAATAGCCCTCTCTCGTGATGGTCCTAGTGATATATACATGCATATTAGTTTTTGGCCTTACCGGGAAAGGACGCAGCTTGAGTTGCACTTTAGTCCTTTATCACTATAGTAGAGTCTGATGCTAGCTGTTCACGAAGAATTTGGAGTCTGAGTCAACAGCCATTCAACCACCATAGTAGCTGACTTGCATTTCCTTGAGTGAAAAGGTTTAAGCATGTCATGATGTTTTTCTCCCATGATGCCCGCACTTGTCCTGTCCCATCTGAATAAAACCAGCAAAGTCCCCTCACTGGTGTTTTCTATGCATAAGGCACTTAAGGCAAATCTTCAGCAAATACATATTATTTGACTAGTTAAGTCCAAGTTTGCCTTAGCTGCTTCAGCAGGGATTCCAAATGGATTTGATAATATGAGAAATCAATATGTACTTAGCGGGACTTCAGCTTGTCAGGCTGGAGGCAGTATAGTGCAGTGGTGTAAGGCTCTGAGCTGCAAACCTGGAAATCTGGGTTTAAATCCCACAGCCCCCACTTGCATACTGTGTGACCCTGAGCAAGTCACTTAACTTCCTTGTGCTCCCCGGTTGCACCTGTAACCAAGCTTTCAGCTAAGTGTGTCTCTCCTGGTAAAACAAAGGTTAAAAAAAAAAGTGTGCATTAGGAAATAAACAAATACAATGTCACTTTTTACTGTTAACATTTAGCGGTGGAGCCTTCCTTCAATTAAACAAAGATAACCCTGAGAAAACTATCAAATCATAACTGTAGTGTACACAGAAATGTCATCAGAAAATAGAAGCCATTTATCTGTAGATCAGGGACAGTACCACAGACACAGTGCAGACCACCCCCCCCACATGAGCTCTGTCAACACACATCAGTTCCCCTCATGCCGACGCCACTAAACCCATTCCATTTGTCATGAAGGCTAAGATCCAACCCTGAACCCCACTAGTGCTTTGGCACCCTCAGACCTGGTGAGGTACAGTCACTGGTAGCAATGGCAGGAGATCCAGCAGCCAGAACTGGTTTTAGGTGCCAGCTTCTGTAAAATTCCTCCAAAGTGTGAAGAAAAGAATTCAAGTTGTTTTTCCTTTACAATTTATTTGACCCAGAGTAGCCCAATTGAGATGCAACATCTTGTTTCCGGGGGAGGGGGATTCTGCTTCTACTCATTAACCCAGTTGGATGTCAGGGAGCACTGAGAGGTTAAGTGAATTGCCATTCAGATTCCCACAGTAAGGATTTGGCTCTAGCAAGGTTTGAACTTGTGATCCCCTGGTTCCAAAGCTGGTATTCTAATCACTAAATCACACTGGCTCCAAGGACATATAGTGCTGGGTATAGCACTGTGTGTTTTTGATGGGGGGGTACACACTCATGCACAGAGACACAAACATGAATCTCACGTTGCACAGAGGCACAATTAAACACAGAAACACTCACACAGGCACACAGTCATAGCACACATACACTCACACAAACACAAATACACATGCATAGACACAGAAACAGAAAAGAAACTCGCAGAAAAACAACCTGAACTGTCCATCTAGTCTGTGCAAGGATTCACTACTCAGAATAGTTAATGCTCATTATATCCCTTATAATCATAAGTGACATGATGACACGCAGACATACACACACACACACACACACACACACACACACACACGCACACATACACACATGCAGTTATACCCTCAAATGCCTATACACACACACACATGCACACATTTGCACACACAGGCACACATGTACACCCACACACACACACACACACACACACACATGTACACACATGAACACACACACTCACAGGCATGCAGTTATACCCTCAAATACCTACACACACTCACACATGTACATGCACACACACACTCGTTTACATACACATGCATGAACACACACTCACAGGCACATGTGTGCATGCACACACACACACTCTCACAGGCATGCAGTTATAGCCTCAACTGCCCCCACACACACATGCACACGTGCGTATACATATTCT
Source organism: Neoceratodus forsteri (assembly GCA_016271365.2). NCBI lineage: Eukaryota > Metazoa > Chordata > Ceratodontiformes > Ceratodontidae > Neoceratodus > Neoceratodus forsteri. Next base: position 964,044,045 of record CM028136.1, read on the forward strand.
CACTCATTCACACACACACACACACACACACACACACACACACATATACATATGCACAGACATGAGCCACAAACACAGAAATGCTCCCATAGGCACACTGTCAGAAGCATGCAGTTACACACATGTAGTGGCTCTCCGTCCAACATACATGACCACCCCATATTAGGAATGAGTTAGGCGGATGTCACTAAGTTCGGGTTCTGATCTAGGTCAATCCCAGTCAGCCTACCTCTGAGTGAGTCCAGATTGGAACCTGAGCGGGTCATTTGTTGAGATACAAGCAGGGCCCCTATTGCTCCATAGTACTTTGTCCTGATTTCTGTGGCAGGGTTCCTAGGATTCTGTGGCAGCATTTTCGGATTTCTGCTGCATTATTTATTCATTTCTCTGGCAAAATGTATCCAGCCATTGGCTAAAATATCATTTGATGTAATCAATGACATCACACACTGAGGATAGGGGAGTGGCTTCAGGATAAACAAGATGGAGAAGGGAGCCAGGCACTATAGGAAAACTGTATATTTGAATGAGAATTCACCAAGAGCAAGGAATTCTCCGGCATTCTATATATTCAGTGGCATGGTGCAAATTCTATGTAAAATTCTACAGCTCCAGAATCGCAGAATTCAAGGGGCATTGGGTATAGGTAACCCCATCAATGTTCCCGGCTCCAGATCAGATCTGGAACAGGTCAGATCTCCAAGAATTTGACTTGGAGGATCTGAGAGGAACTGAGGCATCCAGTCTCTTTATCTTACAATTAAACTACCAATTCCACAAGAATTGGTAAGCTATAACCCACAACAGGCCATGGGTGTATGGGGGGGCATTAATGCATGCCCCGGGTGCACTGTGAGGCATGTGGCTGAAGGCTGAGTGACCTCCAACCACCCAGGAAGTGCATCAATGCCCCCATACACCCATGGCCTGAAGTGGGTTATTCCACTTATAAAATGGGTTATTTGATTAAAAAAATAAATAAATATGAGAGAGATATTTTTTGTGTTTAAATCAGAGAAATGTGTCTCCTGCTGCATGGAAAAGTAGTTTGTAATAACAATATATAACAACGTAGCAAGCTTAAGTTATTGCAGAATTAATGTAAAAAAACTGTTCTGTGAAGTTTGCTATAAACAAAAGTATTCCAAACACTTTTTGGGGATGTTTATATTTGTTGACGTCATGCGTCATTGAACAGCAAAGTGGAGCAAACAAGAAAAGGTTAACCTGCAAAGAAGAGACTTTTTTCCAACTGCTCTGCGTGATGCTCACTTGGGTGACATTGTGGGATCATAATTTATCCCTCACAGAAAATGCACAGGCGCTGGTGGAGATGCACAGAAATGCAGCTGTGTGTGGTTGCTAAGTAAGAGCCGTTGGGCTCTCTGGGAAAGCGCGGTCACTAATTTCATCCCTACTGCCTGACAGCCCCACTTGCACTTCAAAGTTATAGCCGTCAGATTGTAAAGGTACAGGACATACTGCCATCGGGGAGCGGAGCTGGGGGAGAGTGTGTAACAGGCTGACAGCAGAGTGTGCAGATTGGGTTCCAATCCAGTCTTACAGTACATCACATTTTAATTGTAGTCTGTCACTCATTTGGGACTTCTATTTCCCTCGTTAAGCTGACTTTGTAAATATGGGGTTCCATGTCAAGATAGTGACTGAAAGAACGTCACTGACCACAAACGGCACACACAATACAGCAAGTGCACAAAGTGATCTCCTTGTTTTTGGGGGGCTTTGCACCACACACCCCTTACTAATTATGCCAACTCTGCGGGGGTGCACCTCGGTGAGGTGGGGGAATCCCCAGTCATCATTTGTGCACTCACTGTATTTCTGTGATATTTTCGGTGGGTGCTGTGTTTCAGTCGCTGTCTTCACAGGCTACCGGACTGAATGTAATGGGGATATGGGGTGGTGTGTGTAACGGGAATTTTACACACACACAAGGCATTGGATGCTACATGAACCCTGAGAGTTTTACATACAGCCCCATGTTTTATTTTATATAATTGCTGGGATTCGTTTTTTTTCCACAGCAATTACATAAAATAAAAGATGTCCCTGTGCAGCCACGGTCCGGTTGGGTTTCAGCACGGTCCGCGGTCGGCTGCTGAAAATTAACTTTTTTCCCTCTGGTACTTTGTTTGTTTAAAACATTTTAGAGCAGTGATTATTTTTTCTTTAAAGAAGTTACCGCTGAGTTTGAGTGGTAGTGACATCTCTGGCAGCAAGACAAGGCAGCCAGCGGTCAGGAAGGGAAGAGTTGCGGCTTTCCCATTATAAACACTCTTTTATAATGGCAAATTACAAACTGGGTTTCCCTGTAGGAGAAAACAAAACTCAGTTATTACATATATAATAATGCCAGGAGGACTGTATATAGCAAGAATTTGATACACACCCAAGGTGTGGGATACTAAATAAATCTCAATAGTGAAGGTCAAGGGGTTGATAATAGCATCCCACACTGAGGGTGTGTATAAAATTTGAGTTTTATACAGCCCCCCCCCAGGCTTTGTTTTACATAATTTCTGGACTCTGTTTTTTTGCCACAAGCCCCTCTCCCACCCGCACAGAGCAGGCCACAGCCTGAGCTCCGTATGGGCAGGGAGTCGAAAGTGCCAGCTGGCATTGTTACTTTCCAACTGTATGTGTTGCAGAACCTTGAGTGTATGCACAGGCTCTTAGTGAAACCTGGCACGTGGATGCTATTATAACCAGCTGGTTATAACAGCAAAATATAACTGGGTTTCCCTATGGGAAGAAACTGAGCCCAGTTATTATAATCACAACTATGCCATGGTGGGAAGGTGGGGTACTTTGTGCTGGGTGTAGAGTAGACTACCAGTAATTCATTAGCCACTGAAAAGTGCCCCATCGCCACGAGCATTATTGTTTCAAGGGGGCAGTCCAGGTACCAGCCCAGACCCACACGTATTATGTCAGAAGACATGTTCATGGCCTCAGGCAAGGCATGGGACCACCGAAAAGCAAAAAAGAGCTCTATAACGGTCCAAGCTTAATGATAGCCCACAGGTTGTCCCACGGCCATGCCCTGGTAGTGACGTCAATTGTGAGGGGTTATGAGAGGAGATGCCACCGAGTTGCTTTGTTTTACATTCAGGGGATATGGCTGGATAGCAGGAATGAGAACACGTGAAATTAAGTACAAGTGCACAATACGTGTCAGACTGGTATGTCGCTGTTCACCTTTGACATCTAATGGGTGTGGACTCAGTCGTGGGATGACAGAGTAAGGCTAGCAGTCCCGTATTTTATTTGTATTTTTTTAATTGTAATTTTTGACCAGGAAAGGCACGCTAAGCTGTGACAGCTTGTTTCCAGGTACGTCCTGGGGGCTGGGTTACGTGGACCAGTTTTACTGATGGGGGGAATGTTGCCGATTATACTGAGGAACTCCGCCTACTCTTCATCGATAAGTGTCATGGGATATTTTACTTCCACCTGGAGAGTGACCAGAGATGGGCAGAAGGGACCTTGGTTTAATGTCTCATCTGAAGGGCGGCGCCAATGATGCATCTCCCCCCCCGGCGCACTGTTCTGTAGTGTCAGTTACGGGTATTTCTTGATGTATACCTGCATTTTATCCTGTCAAAACAGTCACTAGTATTGTTCTCCATCCCTTCCCCCTCAAAAAAAAACAATATATCCATTTCATTAAAATGGATGACAGGCAAGTCCTCTTCAATAAAGAAAATCCTCCTTCCTTAAAGCAATATCCAGTCACTTTATGCTTACACACAAACACATACACTGTCACATATCCCTGTTATTTTCTGTGGGTAAATAGGTGTGTAATTCATGTAATAAGTGCTGCTGGATGGGACCCTAAGCATTTCATTTTGGCATCTGTTTTGTTAGCTACACAATTACTTTGACAGTATACCGTCGTGTCAGCATTAGCAGAAGTCTAGGGGACAGAACATCGCTGTACAAATTCAGAATAAAGCGTAACTTGATTATGGAAAACTGTAGTTCTACTAAAAAAAGGACTGCCCTAGAAAATAATATCTTTCATGAACCTAAGAACTAGATTCTGATCACATTTCTAAAAAATCCCATGAAAGTATAACAGCAAACAAAATAACCTTTCCATCAGCCATGAAAAGTGTAATATATTTATCTTTTCATCACTCATCCTCTATTCACATGTCTAGGAAACACAGACACACACAGGGTGCAGTTTCTAGTTGGTAGGAAACATGTACCAGGAGATTACAGGTTTGAATCCTACCACAGCCACTAGCTCACTTCATGACCTTGAGTGAGTCTCTTGACCTCCCTGTGTTTCTGTTCTGTCAGGGGTGGACTGGAAAGGACAATACTCAAAAAAGAGGTGCAAACTAGTAAGAACCACCAGCCCTGAAGAAGCAGTAGTGCATCACAGAGTGTTGGAGTTGTGTGTTTGTGCCTAAAGCTGTTTTTTGTTTACAGGGACACTGTCAATCCCCATTAGGACTCAAATTGCCCCTAGTTAAAAAAAATATATATATTCAATCTGTCACATTCTCTGGAATTTGCTGATGTAGCCAGTCAGTTTAATTCTGATTCCCTTTTTTCTTTTTAAAAGTGAAAACAAAACTGCCCACTATTAGCTCCTGTTGCAGTAGGATGTGAGGGGACTATTGTACCCTGACTGGCTGCACTGTTTAGGGGTGTTCCTACTGATCAGGAAGTTTGCAATAAAAGCAGATCAAGGATTACAAACAAAAGAAGGTTGGGTATAATTACACCATTAATATGCATTTCAGTTCTAAAGAAGCAGATAAAACAACCAGCAAGATCAATGAATTTTAAAGACGGTAACTAATCTGATAATATAGGTTTTTAACTGGAAATAGTATGATGATCATATGAGCTGACCATGTCCCTTTAACATTTGTGGACTTCCCCCTGCAAATAAACTGTTTTTTGCAGTGGTACTGATGCTTTAAGAGAAGTGCTGTGAACCTGTAAGCCATTTTTGTTCCATATTTTAAGCCAATTGTAGGACTTCAGCGGGTGTTTCTGTGTTTTTTAAAGCTTTTTTGTTTTTCCGTGTGCAGATTTTAGTGCTGGTGAAAGGTGCTTGAAGTCCTCTATTTATCCACATGACAGGTACACCTCCGGTGATCAAATGCAAGCTTCCCCACACTGTCCTGCCAATGTGCCTCAACCCTGCCACAGAGGGACCACCATGTAGGTCAGTGGGTAGGTAGTTCAGACTCCAAGCCCATTCAGTCCTTGGTCTCTCATGTGAGACTGCCAACAAGGGTGCCACTTAGTGCCAGATGTGTTCGTGGTTTTGTGATGTGGACACTGGACACCTTCCCACTGGGAACTGGACTGGGTGGGTGTTTCTAGTCAACATACTGGTGGTAAGGACCATTTTAGAACTGCTTGATGTACAATGCTTTCCACCAGGATCAAGCATTCTGTGCGTAGAGTTCGCAATTACTTTAAATTGTAGGAATTAGCATTACAGTATCCTGCAGTATTTTATATTCTGATAACCTCAGGTGGCGCTTATCCTGGGGCTACTACCCTGCTTTCTGTCATTAGCAGGTTTAGGCCTGAGTTCGAAATGGTGCTTCACCCGGAGGTCAGGTTGGTAGCTGATCAAGACTTTAGCACTGCAACCCTCTCTTTCCCTCAGTGGCTTGAACACTGTACACAATCATTTTCACAATACCCTGGCACCACCATTCAGTTTCCTCTGGTTTGGTCTCTGGTGACCTGACCCCTGTTATGCACAGCAAGTAGCAACAGTACAGTACTTTGAGCACAAACTGGAACCACAGTCAGATTACATGCAGAAAAAGTTAGATCTGATTTATTCAGGGGACTTGAACAAGGAAGGGGCAAAATCAGGTTAATTAGCTTAAAGGTTATATCAATCAAGCAGTTATGCATGCGCTTTGAATCCCCCCCCCACACAGTCACACCTCTGGGTACCCAGGTGGAGAAGAGATGGGCTAGTCAGGACTGTTGCCTGGGGTTGCAGCTGGTTGGGGCCCTGTGATGGAAAACACAACATGCACAGTACACAGTATCTGTAATCTGGAGCCAGAGGGTTCAGTTTGTAAAGGAAACGAAAACAAGAAGACAATCAGATGACACACTCAGATTAAGCTGTTGTTGCAGGGAGCTACCCTGGTATTTACTCATGATACTCAAGACTGGACACAGGCTGGACAAAAATTGAGACTGCAGGTGGTTGATCTGGAATGCCAGGAGAAGCAGGACCAGCACAAGTCTCAGAGGCATTGTTCCTGTTCAAACATGGAGCAAGGGGCTGATCCCCAGGCAGGTCTCTTGTCGATGGCTTCTCTGTGCAGTGGATAATCTGGCTGGGCCAGTCTGGCAAGGCCCAGACCGCATGGAGACAAATTCGCATGCAGTCCATTTTGGGCTGGATACAGCTTCCAGCAAACAGAACACAGTTCACACAGTGGGGAACTAACTCACAACCCACTAGCAGCTCATAGCACATTTACATGTATGGGAATTCTACTGTACCAGGCAAAGCGTTCCCCGGTCACAGTCGCAAAGTCTCTGCACACACCGGGAGCTTAGGGGTAGCTTGAACTCCTGACAGTCCAATTGCATTCAGCAAAATCTTTGGTCTTCTTCAGGTTGAGCCTGGCCCACTTCAGTAGCTTACTTTAGTCACACAAACTTGGATTTAGTCCAAAATAATTCTCTTCTCTCCCTCTCAGGAGCAGCAGCAGACATGCAAGCCAAAAATTCAGCCCTTTCACAGTTTTCCCATGTGAATCCACTCAGGATTGCTGCCCAAAATACACTGAGCTTTTTTCATTTCATTTCCCAGCTCAGAATTAACTGAAAATTGCAAGCAGCCCGGGACTTCCCCAAGATCCAAAAGGTTTGATTGGCTGATTTGGCTGTCAGTCAAAGCAAGAGCTTCCCCTTCAGTTGCAAAAAAGGTGCACAAAGTTCAAAACTACAGTTCCTACAGATTTTGACTTCAGACAGCTCCTGTAGTCCGGCTACATTTTGGTCCCACCAGAACTGATTGGTCCAATTTGCAGTCCAGGACCAAGGTAGGAGACAAAACAAAACAGTCCTTGCTACAAAGAAAGCAGGTTAGACAAACCACATTATCATTATCACTCTAAATGATTTTCAGCAAATAGTTACATCTTTCAACAGAGCTCCCTCTCAGATTACTTAGGCTGCAATCAGGCAGCTCTTAAAGAGACAGTACACAGAGGCTATACAGGCTCTGGTAATCACATTTAAACTGCTAAAACACAGGACACCAGCCCTGCAGTGAGCATTTAGGTAAGTTCAAGGAAGACTTTTTGGGAACCCCCATTTGTAGGGGGGGTTACATCAGCAAAAACCATGATGCTGTGCTTGATTCTGCAAATGGCAATGTAGTTTATGTCCTTGTTAAAGGAGAAATAGTCCCCATCAATTCAATCAGCACCACGGCTCATGTTCGTTCTCTCTCTCTCTCTTTCTCTCTCTCTCTCTCTCTCTCTCCCTCCCTCCCTCTCTCTCTCTCTCTCTCTCCACACACCGTCTCTTGTCACAGGCTGCCTAGCACAGAAGGAGGGGAGAGACAGACATTGCACAGAAACCCAACTGGACATCAATAAGATATGCATGACTGTGTGTTTTCTCAGTGGTGCAGCTCTGATGTTCTGTCTCTGTCTCTCTCTCTCTCTCTCTCCATTATCTGTCTGTCTATGGCATGTGCACACTGGTGGGATACTGTGGATCATTGCAGGGGCAAAGGTTGTATCGGCCTGCAGGACAATGACCTCTGATCTTGATCACTCGGTCTCTGTCTGTCTCGCTCTCTCTCCCCCTCGCAGTGTGTGCTTTTTCCTGTCTTTCTCACAACAGAAAGTGACCCATGCAAAAACACAAGCCACACACAGGAGCCTGCAGGATGCTTGCTCTCACAGTGTGCCTCTCACTGTCTGTCAATGGCTGGATTCTGTCATGGTGGGGAAAAGTGCTGCGGGAGGGGAAGGGAGAAACAAGGCAGCAATGGACAGGGTGGGAAGAAATGTTGCAGGATGGGACCGCAGCATGTCATGGTGGGGACAAGTGCTGCTGAAGGGGAAGGGAGAAACCAGCCAGCAACGAGCATGGTGGAGAGCTATGGTGCAGGAGGGGACCACTGGGAAAACAAGAGCTAACAACAGGCAGGGCTGGGACAAATAGTGCAAGAGGGGACCAGAGCGTAAGCGACATCCAACGGTGGGGACACAAGCTGCAGGAGGAGGCAGCAACAGGAACGGACCAGCATCAGACTGCTACTGAACTGGATCGGCAGATTTTTGGGGAACTGTTACTTCTACTGATTAGAAACATAGAACCATAGAAACATAGAATTTGTCAACAGATAAGGACCGCTTTGCCCACCTAGTCTGCCCATTTCCCTACCTAATGGATAAACTGCAGATCCTAGTTAACCAACAGCCTACTTCCTCCTACACCCCACCAGAATTGCCTTATGTCTGTCCCATGCATGCTTGAATTTTCCCACTGTTTTTGACTCCACTACCTCCTCAGGAAGGCTGTTCCATGCATCCAAAACCCTCTCCATGAAAACATACTTCCTCACATTGCCCTGAGCCATCCACCTCTATCTTCAAATTGTGTCCCCTTGTTCTTGTACATCTCTTTTTCTTAAAGTTGCTACCCTCTTGGACTTTGTTGATTCCCCTGAGGTTCTAGAAAGTTTCTATCATGTCTCCCCCCCAAAGATATACATATTAAGCTCCTTTAAACAATCTTTGTATGTCTTCTGGTGCAGATCCTGCACCATTTTAGTTGCCCTCCTCTGGCTAGCCTCCATTCTGTCTATGTCTTTGCGGAGATGGGGTCTCCAGAACTGCACGCAATACTCCAGATGGGGTCTCACCAACTGTCTGTACAGAGGGATAACAACTTCTTGTTTTCTACTGGTGATGCCTCTCCCTATGCATCCCAGTATACCCCCAGCCCTCCTTACTGCCTTCTCACATTGCTTGCCCACTTTAAGGTCATCTGATATGACTACCCCCAAGTCCCTTTCCATTTTTGTTGTTGTCAGTATCTCACCCCTTATTGTGTACTCTTCCCCTGGGTTTTTGTTTCCCAGGTGCATTACTTTGCACTTCTTTGTGTTGAATCCAAGCTGCCATACATTTGACCATTCCTCCAACCTTGCCAAGTCTCTTTGCATCCTTTCCACTTCACCTTCTGTATCGACCCTGTTGCAGATCTTTGTGTCGTCTCCAAAGAGATATACTTTTCCTTCCAGTCCCTCTGCAATGTCACTTATAAAGACATTAAAGAGAACCAGTCCCAGTACTGAACCCTGCAGTACCCCTCTAGCAACCTCCCCTTTCTTCAGAGTGAACTCCATTTACTATTACCCTCTGCCTCCTGTTGTCCAGCCAATTTTTTACCCAGGCTACCACTTTGGGACCCTCTCCAAGGCTGGCTAACTTGTATATTAATCTTTTGTGTGGGACTGTGTCAAATACCTGGCTAAAGTCTAGGTCGGCCATGTCCACAGCCCCTCCCTGGTCTACTACTTTGGTCACCCAGTCCAATAAATCTATTAGATTCATCTGACATGACCTTCCTGCTGTGAATCCATGCTGCCTAGGGTCCTGTGCCCCACTGGCCTCTAGGAACTCAACAATTCTTTCTTTCAGAAGTGATTCCATCATTTTCCCTACCACGAGGTCAAACTAACAGGTCTGTAGTTTCCCGCCTCTGTCTTGCTCCCACTTTTGTGAAGGGAATCACATCTGCCCTCCTCCAGTCCTCAGGTACCACACCATCCTCCCATTATTTGTTAAAATGGTAGTCAGTGGTGTCACTAGTTCTACCCTAAGTTCTTTTAGAATTCTTGGGTGAATCCCGTCAGGCCCCATTGCTTTGTCCACCTTCAGTTTTAAGAGTTCTTTCAGAACCCTTTCTTCTGTGAATGGACTGGTATCGACCTCCCTATCCAGAGTGCTTCTATTCTTTTATTTAGGTACCTCCCCCTCCTCCTCCTCTTCTTTTGTGAATACCGAGCAGAAGTATTCATTCAGTGTCCCTGATTTTTCACTATCCCTCTCTGCCCACCCTCCCTTCCTTTATTAAGCCTCACTATCCCTCCCTTGGCCTTTCTTCGCTCCTTAATGTTCCTATAAAAGCTTTTATCCCCCTTCTTAACTGAGTTGGCTGTCTTTTCCTCAGTTTGGGCCTTTGTTATTCTGACTGCCTTCCTGGCTTCCTTCTTCTTTAACTGATACAGTTCTCTGTCCTGCTCCTTCTGTGTTTCCTTATACTTCCTGAATGCTACCTTTTTCTCCTTAAAGGAAAACTACACCCAAAACTTGAAAAAATATATGTTGTACAGAGTGTTTTAATTTGTATGTGAAGTTCTAGTGTTTCCTTCCCTCTGACTGGTATTAGGAGTTTTTCCTAAATTAGCCTGCCAGCTTTATGCTAGTTTTACGACCCATGGAGATCTTCATACCTGATAGCATAACTGTATTTCTTGTTCCCATAGTGCATCTTGTCTCATGTGACTGTGATGTATTCTGTGTATATGTTACCATGAACTATGTCATGTATTCTGAGCATGTATTTTGCTTACTCTCATCTGTTACATTTGCCTTTTGTATTGCACGTTCTCCTTGTTGACTTTAATTTGTAGTTACCCTCCCAGGTCACACCTAAAAATAGGCATTCATTTGTCTTGTGTACTTACCTGGTTAATAAAAACTAAACAAACATAGAGGATTGTATATGAGAAGTCATACACAACAAGGATATTCTTGTATCGAGAGGTTCGCCTGGTAACCAATTATCTTGAGAGCACTGCTCAAGAGGTCAGTTACCAGGGAAACCTCAAGATACAAGGATATCCTTTTTTGTGTATTACTACTCATACACAATCTTTTATAGTGTATGGGCATCCATGCCCATTTTGGACAGTGGACTTTGTTTCAGTGAACTGGTGGTTGGGGAAGAGCACTTGAGAGTTTGTGGTAGGCTCAAATTACTGACATAGTGTGCTGCAGGTGTTTCTGCAAGTCTGAGTTTAAAATTAAAAACTTCCAGCTTAATTGTATAGAGGAAATCAACTACGTGGCAGCATTCCAAGTTGTTCTGCTGCAGTAGTGACATCACTACTGTAGCAGAACAACATAATGATGTCACTACTGCAGCAGAACAAGCATATTCCAGGCATGGAATTCCATGCATAACAGCATTCCACCATACACTATATAGAGGATAATGTATGGTCTTTGGTTAATAACCAAGCTGTAAACACTGCGAGAGGCTGCCATGACATCATAGTAAACCTCGAGAGAGCAGCTCAAGAGGTTTACAGATATCATGGCAACCTCAAGAAGTGTTTTCAGTGCGGTTGTTAACTAAAAACCATACATTATATTTTACAATGTATGGGCTACCAAGATTGTGGAATCGTGGACTGAATTACTTTACAGAACATTGATTGTTGTGAGCATTCTGTGTTGTTATACCATTGATATGACATACTCAAGAAGGGTTAACATCAGAGTGATGTCATAACGATGGCATAACAAGGCAGTAATCTGCTTGATTTCAGTTAATAATAAGGGCTCACCGCACATTATAAAATGGTACTTACTGCTTGTGTGTAAATCAGAAATACCCACTAGGATTACTAAATAGCCTGCTTAAGATGGACCAGGAACAGAATTGGAAACAGTATTTAAAAAAAAAAAAAAGATCAGTTTCTACTGGGGAAAATGACTTCCAGGTTCAGGACAGTTCTTGCATTTTTCTCACAATGCATGTGTTCTGCTATGGAACTCTGGGGTTGAAATGGACATAAATGACATCACACAGTTCTAAAATGGTAGCACCACTTCACAAAACAATGACACTTTTTGAATTTGCCATAATGTCAGAAAAGACAGAATAAAAAAACAAACTGAACTGAAACTAGTATTTAAAAAATAGCTTCTAGAGAAAAAAAATTCGGGAAGCAGTATAGTGTAGTGGTTAAGAGCTGCTAAACCTGGAGAACTGGGTTTGAATCCCATAGCCACCACTTGCATACTGTGTAACTGTGAACAAGTCACTTAACTTCCCTATCTTCCAAAGATCCACCTGGAAACAAGCCTTGGCTTCATGTGTCTTTCCTGACCAAAAATTGTAAAACAAATAAACAAAAATAAATAAAATGACTTAGAGGTTCATTGCAATTCTTTAGGCAGAGGATTAGGACAAACCACATAGACGAGCAAAGGAAAAAACTTGTTTTTCATGAAATTGTTACATTGTAACTAAGAATCAGGGAACAACACAGAAAATATTCATGCTGAAATGGATGTCCACAAAACAAAAGCAGACAATTCAGATTGTACTGTATGTGTTCAGATCATTGGACCCTATGCGCTATTGTGTGAAGTGGCTAGGCGCTGTATATCTGTGGCACGTAGACACTCTGAACCCATTGTGGCGCTGCACTGAATTCATCAATCAGTGTGGGCACCCCCTTGGCAGCCGATCCCCCGGCCGCGCGGACTGCAACATGCTGGGGGTGAGCGGGGGACATGTCGGGGGGCATGCCTGCACTCCACAACATTCACAAAGGTGTGGAGTGCTGATGGGGCACACCTGGCGCCAGGTAACACCAACTGGCGATACGTGCCCCCAGGATGCCAACCGCTGGTAGTGGCGTGCTGATGTGGGGCACTGCAGACCCACCTACATGCCACCTCAGCTGATGGATCATTAATGAGGGCTGGGTGCGGCCGACTGGGCACCCATCTGCCCCGAGCTGGCAGCGACATCATGCCCTCTACTGTTTTCCGTGTCTGTGGTCACAGGGATCTGTTCACAGACCAGGTCCGGACATTCCATTGGATATGCACCGGTCTGCTGATGTCTGCATCTGCGCTCTGGGGGCAGGTGGGCTGAACTGTGCGGCAGGTAGTCCACTGGCCGGTAGCCTGTCCGTAGGCATGAATTCTCCAGTGCGAATACCTGCCAATTTGTGAATAGGGTCCATTGTGAACAAAATGGATTTTTGGGGCACAGCCTTGAACTGAAGTTAAAATCAGAAAGATCAGTCACCCAGAAAGCAGTCCACCAATGGCCCTGAGTTTGCTTTTTGTTTCCCCCTCTCCATCCTCCGAGCCACCATTTCCCTTTCCAAAATTTGGATTTGTGTTTAAAATTATTATCCACACCCACCATCTAGCTGTATAAGTTGCAGAGCTAATAACTGTGATTTAAACTTCTAACATGCACGTAAACATTTCACAGAAAATAAAGATGTTACTGCCCCCAGTCTAACTGGAGATTATAAAATGGGTCAGAGAAACTAAGACCAGTGATTGGTCAGATGTGATCACATGACTGTGCATTATTCCAGTGCAACAGCATAAGCCCAAAATACTTGGGGAAGCAGTATAGTGTAGTGATTAAAAGCACTAAGCTGCAAACCTGGAGTCTTGGGTTTGAATCCCACAGCCACCACATACATACTGTGCGTGACTATTAGCAAATCACTTACTTACCTATGCTTCCAGGATGCACCTGGAAACAAGGCTTGGCTTAGTGTGTATTTCCTTGTCAAAAATAGTAAATTATATAAAATTAAAAAATACTTAAGTTTCTGAACCTTGTTACTCAATTGTTAAAACAAAACTCAGAGGTCCCATTTTATAACTGCGATAGGGTACTCCGGGATGTGTGTAACTGTGGGATAATGGCACTTCTCTAGTGCATAAGGCACTCAGTGTTGCCTCACTTTCCAAGGCTTTTGGTTAACCCATAATAATGGACACCCTGTCAGGCCTTATTGCTTAAGTAAATCGCTGTTACACTTTCACACAAGGTTCAAGTCCCACCTGCTTGGGCAAGCTCGTGCCATTGTCAGGGTATTGGATAGTCACCCCCAGTCCCACATCCTACACCAATCCCTCTCCTTTTATCACCCAAAATGACTGCAAAAGCATGCCTCAACTCCCTCAATTGTTGCACTTATGTTCAATATATTGAAATATTGCCTTTATTGTAACCTTGAATTTCATGTCTACTTTCTCTGCACCCTGTATTACCTGACTGTATTGTACTGTTTCTGTCTCCCGAGTCGCCCGTGAAAAAGGGACCTTCGGGGCTCAGTGGGCCTACCCGGTCATCAAAATTCAATAAATAAATAAATAAATAAATATGAGGGAGCATTAGTTCTATACGGAATTTTGAAATCTCAATGGAACAGAATTCTGTGAAATCTCTAAAAATTCCACAGAATTCTGTCAGTAGTGGAATTCTGACATTCTGCATGCAAAACAGTTCCATAAACTGCGGATTCTTTTTCTGCAGTCTGCAGATTAATATTCCACAGTTTATGTGATCCACGGGAAATTATTTCATTTTTCATTTTATTTGTTTTACCAGGAAAAGCTCCATTGAGCAAAGCTCATTTGCAAGGAGGTCATGGTTAGGACAGTACAATACAGAAAAACAAACACAGCAATGATGAGTGCAAAGATTGAGGAATAATAGGAAATACTACAGTATATAGTCTGCTAGGTCATAGCAAAAATAACAGGTAGAGAACAGAGGCAAAAACATATAATCTCCGGTATAATATAAAAATAAAGCAGCACACCACAGTACATCGATAGCCGGAGCGACATGCTAGGAGCGGGTACAATTTATCCATGGTTTACACAGAAATACTTTTCTGAATTCCACGAAATTTGAAAAAAAAACATTTTGAAAAGCATTTCCAAAGTAGAATTGCCATTCCACACCAATCCTGATGGCAGAATTTTGCATTCCACAGAGCCCTAGCGGGCATAAAATGGTTAACTGCTTCTTTGACCAGGGCAACTGTTTTCTTCACTGTGATGAGAAGACAAGCTGAAGACTGCCTGAGAAAGGAAGGCAGCCTGAACACTGACTATGTATTTTTAGGCTGTTCCGCAGGTTTTGAAGACTGATTTTTAAATACAACCTCTTTGTACTTCTAACCTCTAATCATCTAAAACAGAATTTACAACAGATGGTAGTACAAAAAATTAAATAAAAAATGTATGAAGTAGAGGCCTTTTGCAGTCAAGGGCTGGTGTAGTTTCTTTCTGAATGTTGTCTGCAGTTATTACTAAAGCTGTGTGACCATGTGGTAGGCTATTACTAATTTGTTTCAGCATGGTGGGCTCCTAGGGTCCAGCGAAATGAAAGCCCTCTCATCCCAGGTTCTCATCCTCTATATGGAACAGCTCATATTCATAATGTCCCTCAGCGAATGAAACAAGCAAATAGTTCCATGGTGCTTCTTGTGGCATTAACGGGGATGATTCAAGTTAAATCCCATTATAAGTAATGAAATGATAGCAGTCACACTGTTATATGCAGTGTGTTCCATCTAGGCTGGGCAGGTGGAAGTCTCCATGCCGTGTACTCAGAACAGCAGAACAGGCAATTTCTGGTGGCCACCCCTGGTTTAAGAATGGCTTAATCTGCGGCTCATTTCTGAGCTGCAGTTTGCTCAGCTGAAAGACTTTGTTCATCTTTGTGTTACAGGCAAATTACGAAAAATAAAATACATTTCTATGTACTGCACAAGCAAAAAAAAGTTTCAAAGAGTGAGTTCCGTCAACCACCACTCTCAGTCACCTATCCACTAACCAGGTCCTTACCAAATTCATCCCTTTTGATCCCAACTCTAGACTGCTCAGTTTCTTTATCAGTCTCCTGGGCAGCACAGTGTCCAATGTCTTCCTAAAGCCTCTGGACTTTAGCAAGGCATTCAACACTGTGCCGCACAGAAGACTGATGAAGAAACTGAGCAGCCTGGGGGTGGGATCCAAAGTAGTGAATTGGGTAAGGAACTGGTTAATGGATAGGCACAGATGGTGGGGGTTAATGGCACTCACTCTAATGAAGGGAGAGTGACCAGTGGGGTGCCGTAGGGCTCAGTACTGGGACCGGACCTCTTCAGTGTCTTCATAAGTGACATTGAAGAAGAACTGGATGGGAAGGTATGCCTTTTTGAAGGCGATACCAACATCTGTAATAGGGTGGACAGTCAGGAGGGAGTGAAAAAAATGCATAGGAGTACTTGGAAACCTTGGGGAGTGGTCTAGAGCTTGTCAGTTGGCGTTCAGTGTCAAAAAATGAAAAATCACGCACCTAGGGCATAGGAACCCAGGAGCTGAGTATAGGATGGGGATACTGTCAGTCACAAAGCAGGAAAAGAACCTTGGACTTATCATATTTCATGATCTCAAAGTGGCAGGGCAGTGTGACAAAGCAGTGTGTAGGACCAGTGGGATGCTGGGATACATAGAAAGGGGTATCTCCTGCAGGAGAAGTGAGGTGGTGTTGCCACTGTATCACTCACTTGTGAGACCCCACCTGGAGAACTGTGTCCAATTCTGGAGGCTAAATCTCAGAAAATACAGGGCAGAGGCAGACAAGAGGAGAGCAACTAAAATGGTGCAGGGGTTGCATCAAAAGACCTACAAGGAGAGACTAAGGGATCTCACCATGTTCACCCTGGAGGAGAGAAGAGCGAGAGGGAACAAGACAGAGATCTACAATTACCTCACAGGGGTAAACAGGGTGCAGGAGGGGAGCTTGTTTGGAATGAGGAAGAGCACCAGAACCAGAGGGCATGTGATGAAGCTGGGGGCAGTTTAGGAGGCATGTGAAAAAGTATTGCTTCACTGAAAGAGGGGTGGGTGCCTGGAACAGACTGCAAGTGGAAGTGGTGGAGGTAAAAACAGTGGGTGCTTCAAGCATGTATGTGACAGACATGAGGAATATTAGCAAACAGGCAGGGAGGAGGGAGGGTCGCCAGAGCCAGTTAAGGTCTGTGGAGACAGACTAGGCAGGGACCATCTGGGCAGACAGGATGGGCCAAGTGGTCCTTTTCTGCTAACGCTAACAACTTCTATGTTTGCAAGGTCTCTTTACAATTGATAACAGGTTACCGCCAGCCCGGTGGCACTGAGGTCTGAGGTGCTGGATGCCTTACCTCATGCCATGCTGGCGACCCACCTTTGGGAACAACCTCAGGTCATCGGAGAGCCGGCACGAGGGGAGGGAGGGAGGGAGCAGGACTGAGCAGCGGAAAGGCAGTTCTCTTCTCCTAGGGTGGTTGTTGCACCACCCCCCCAGTTCTGCTCCCACCAGGTGGAGGCCCAGTGGGTTGCATAGGCGGGAGGGGACAGCATCGTGTGCATGTGCCTCCACACTAGCACGCAACTCCAGGGCATAGGTACAGAGAGAGAATGGGCCAAAAAGGCTGATAAAAATCTATATGGAAAAACAATTGACAACAGGTTAAATATTATTTTTATGATGGATAACACATGACCGTGTATGTGGTAACAAGGGAATTGTGCATGCCTCGAGTGATTGCAAGGCAGGAGGTGTAGCCATGAGGCACAACTACCCAAGAATAGAGATGTATGAAGTTGTCAATCTTTGAAAGTTTGCCAAATTCACAAAGTGTGAAGCGTCGACTTTGCAAAGTTTTCGGCAGGTGAGATGGCCTTTTTTTTCAAGCAAAGTTGTAAGAATTCACAGACTAAGTTGCAACTTTGCCATGACTTCACCTGACCGTGTATGAAAGCGTGCTGCTCTGCTAGGAAAACTCATTGAAGAGTGGCAAAGTGTCAACTTCGTGAAGCATTCTGAAAAGGCAAATTTCGCAACTTCAAAGGAAATCCTCTGGTGAAGTAAAGCTTTGCAACATCTCTACAAGGAAAGTGACTTATTCCCATTTGACCACATACCCTGGAGAGTCATATCCCACTTATAGCAAACTCTGGTCAGAGCCAACACAGCTGCTTAGAGTGGTGAGTCCAAGTGAAACAGTATTGGGCGCCCGCCGCCAGCTGGCCCAGCTGTGCCATGATGCTAGCACATGCACAGTGACTAATAACTGCATGCGGCGAGGAGAGCCTGCTGTGCCCAGATGGCTGCCATGACATCGCACACATGCCTGATTACCACTGACTGCGCATGCTGCGATACTCGCGTATGTGCAATGAGCTCACAGTGGCCATCTTGGGCATGGCAGGCTCCTTTTTTCGCCCGCAACTGCAGAAGTGATGGGCAGAAAGAAAAGAGTGGTAGGCCTACTGCGGCTGAGGAGGGGAGAAACAGTGGAGGAACAATGCTTCAGCATTGACCACACCATTGTGGAATGCCACAGTGCCTGAAACCAGTCACGTGCCTCCAGAGTCCCTTTTCTCCTCTCCTAGCAATACATCTGCAGGGCTCCACCCATGCAGCCATAAAAAGGGACTTTCACTTGTTTAAAAAAATATGTAGTCCAGGTGAGGTGTGCAGTTGACAGAAAATAATCAACAGTCATGATTCGTGTTTCAGCTAATGAGGTTACAGGATTTTCATGGCCTGTTTTAGAACTTAATAATAATAATATGGTAGCAAAGGCAGGCTTTCTGTGTTTTAATTTCACAACTTAGTTTTTTGGGAAATCCCAACTGAGAAGCGGCGCCTCATTTTCAGTTTTCAGAGCCATTTTCTTGACCACTCCTTGCGCTTCCCAAGATCCCTATGTATTTTCTTCACCCCCTCCTGAGTGTCCACACTATTCAAGATTTCAGTGCCACCCTCAAAAATGCATACCTTCCCTTCCAGTTCTTCAACAATGTCACTTTTCAAGACACTGAAGAGTAAGGGTCCCAGCAGTGAGCCCTGTGGCATGCCTCTAGGCACTCTCCCATCATTAGTGAGTGCCATTAACCACCACCCTCTGTTGCCTATCCGTTAACCAGTTTCTAACCCAATTCACAACTTGGATCCCACTCCGAGGCTGCTCAAGTTTCTTTATCAGTCTCATGTGCAGCACAGTGTCATAAAGAAACATAGAATTTGTTGGCAGAAAAGGACTGCTTGGCCCGTTCAGTCTGCCCAGATGGTCTCTGCCAGTATACCGTCACCGCAGCGACTCCCCGATGGTGAAGATCATCACAGCACCAGGAATCGTGCAAAATCCACCCATCACTGTGATGGTCTCTGCATCGATCGGGACTGCCTGTGGGTGATCCCAGTCCAACTCTGACTGAGGGTTAAAAATCCCTAGAGACCGGGGGGTGTGGGGGGATTGGGGGAGTAGCCCCCCAATTATGTGTGCACTGACATCCCCATGGCTACAATGCCAACAGTCGGCATTGTAGCTGTCACTGTAGGGGATGTCAGCGCTATCGCTGTCAAAAGCGCTATGGGTAAACCATCCCTGCCTAGTCTGTCTCCGCAGATCTGAAGTCCCTGGTGACCCTCCCTCCTCCCTGCCCATTTCCAAATATTTCCCTATTTCTATTCTACACGTGCTTGAAGCCCCCTACTGTTCTCATCTCTACTGCTTTCACTGGCAGTTTGCTCCAGGTGTCCATCACTCTTTCAGTGAAGTATTTTCTGCCCTCTGGTACTGATGCTCTTCCTCATTTGAAAGAGACTTTCTCCTTTACCCTGCCCCCCCCCATGAGGTACTTGTAGGTCTCTATCATGTCTCATCTCACTGTCCTGTCTTCCAGGGTGCACATGTTACATAGAAACATAGAATTTGATGGCAGACAAGGACCTCTTGGACCACCTAGTCTGCCCATTTCCCTACCTAACAGATAAGCTGCAGATCCTAGTTAACCAACAGCCTACTTCCTCCTACCCCTCACTAGAATTGCCTTATGTCTGTCCTATGCATTCTTGAATTTCTCCACTGTTTTTGACTCTACGACCTCCTCAGGAAAGCTGTTCCATGCATTTACAACCCTCTCTGTGAAGAAATACTTCCTCGCATTACCTCTGAGCCATCCCCCCGTGACGCTTGGCCAGCTGGTTATGGCTGTTCTATGATATTTGTAATATAGAATGTGGTATGTGATTGTCTCTCATAAGACAACTCGTGCTTATGGGTGCCCCCCCCCCACCGGTTACAATGACAAGTGACCTGAAACCAGGAGGTAATTAAAAGACTAGAGAGACTTAATTAAGTCTCCTGTTTGTTTTTGTCTTAATTAGAACTGACCCAGCTGCCAGGATATAGGGCTCATAAACTTTTATGACGTCTTAGAGGAAAAACATGTTATACCACCGTGGTGCTAAAGGTTATAAAATCCTTTGATATGCCTTGAAAACAGGAACTGCTCAAGATCAAAGAGGAACGGCTTGATTAAAGACTGTCATCATTTGGGAAATTAGTTTTGCTGAAGTCACATTATTTAAAATACCTCCTGATAGGACATCATGTTTGTGTTTTTTTTTATATTCCTAAAGGAGGAGGAGCTAGATGACTCAGAAGGGGTGTGGAGAGA
Organism: Neoceratodus forsteri; assembly: GCA_016271365.2. Lineage (NCBI taxonomy): Eukaryota > Metazoa > Chordata > Ceratodontiformes > Ceratodontidae > Neoceratodus > Neoceratodus forsteri. The sequence continues at coordinate 964,064,372 of CM028136.1, forward strand.
CACAGTTTAAACTGAATACTGTGGCTGAGCTTAGACACATATCTTTTTGGGCTCTTAAGAAACAAGATCTCTGATCTAACTTAAGCACTGTACAGAGGTAATACATTAGATAGAAAAGATCTAACTGTATGTTGGTAGGAGTTTGTCTGTAGTTTTCCTTGTTTTTCTTTATGTGATTGTATGCTCCTAGATCTAGTACTGACTAACAGGGAAGGGATCACAGATCTCCAGGTAGAAGGTCACCTGGGAGCCAGTGACCATCACATGGTATGGTTCAATTTGGCCACTACAACTACATCATCCCATTCCAAGGCACAAATATGGGACTTCAGAGGAGCTGACTTTGATAAGATGGCCAACAGAGTTAAGCTAGCCCTGGCAAAAAGAAACACAGGTGAGGGGGTACAGGCAAAGTGGGCAAGCATTAAGGATGCAATATGAAGCAACATCCAATTGTGTTAGACAGAAAAGGAAGTGCAAAAGAAGAAGGAAACCACTTTGGTTCTCACATACAGTAGCAGAAAAGGTCAGAGCCAAAAGGCTGGCCTTCAGGAAATATAAGGGAACACAGTGGGATGAAGATAGGGAGGCATACCAAACTGCCCTAAGGGAAGCAGAAAAGGCAGTAAGGCAAGCAAAGTCCCAAACTGAGAAAACACTAGCACAAACAGTAAAAGAAGGTGACAAGACTTTCTATAGATACATTAGTGAAAGGAGAAAGTTCAGAGGGGGTATTGCTAAGCTCAAAGGAGATAAGGGATGTGTGGAGGAGGAGGACCCTGTAAAGCATATATCCTAAATAGATACTTTTGCTCAGTATTTACTGAAGAGAAGGTAGAGCAGGGCCCACAGCTCAGCACCATGGATACAGGGGGAAGGGAGGTGAGCACTACTCCCTTCACAAAAGAAAGGATCCTACAAGAGCTCGCTAAGCTCAGGGTGGACAAGGCAATGGAACCTGATGACATACATCCCAGGGTACTAAAGGAGCTAAGGATGGAACTAGCAGAACCATTAGCAGAGCTATTTAATGAGTCTCTGAGCACAGGAGAGGTCCCAGAAGACTGGAGAAGGGCTCATGTGATCCCGCTCCACAAGAGTGGTAGCAGGGAGGAGGCAGGGAACTACAGACCAGTCAGTCTCACCTCACTAGTGGGCAAGATTATGGAGGCACTCCTTAAAGAAAGGATAGTGCAACACCTGGAATCCATAGGGGCACAGGATCCAAGACAGCATGGGTTTACAAAAGGAAGGTCTTGTCAAACTAATCTCACAGATTTCTTTGACTGGGAACCAGAGTTGGACCATGGAGTAGCATGTCACTAACCTTTGATCAGCAAGCCGACACTGTTCCACATAGGGATCAAACAAGCTGGGTACTGGGGTCATTGGTCAACCAAACTGCGATGGGCAGAGTTGCAGCCAGTATCATGAGATGCAAGTCACAAGTAGGTACCAGGATCGTCCTGGGGGGGCTTCTTCAATATCTTCATCAGTGACATTGCCCATGGACTAGAGGTGAGCTTGTCTGTTGGCAGATGACACCAAGATCTGCAACAGAGTAGATGATCCAGATGGGGTGGGTAGAATGAGAAGAGATCTGGATAAACTAGCAAAATGGTCGGAAGAGTGGCAACTGGGATTTAATGCAAAGAAGTGCAAGATCATGCATATAGGGAAGAGAAACCCTGAAGCCACCTATAGGTTGTCAGGGGAGTTGCTGGCAGTCACAAAGGAAGAAAGAGACTTGGGCATCATCATCACTGATGACCTGAAAGCATCCAAGCAGACCGCTAAAGCAGTAGGTAAGGCTAGGGGGTGTTAGGGTGTATTAGTAGGGGTATCACAAGTCGTAGGGGAGGTAATAATCCTCTTTACAAGACACTGGTTAGGCCCCATCTGGAGTACTGCATGCAGTACTAGAGCCACACCTTCACAAGGACATTAACCAAATTGAGGCAGTCCAGAGAAGGGCAACCAAAATGGTGCAGGGACTGCATCAGAAGACATATGAGAACAGATTAACGGAGCTCAATATGTATACCCTAGAGCAAAAGAGGCAGAGAGGTGATATGATCGAAACATTCAAACACCTTAAGGGCATTAACAAGGCGAAAGAGTCTAACATGTTTCAATATAAGAAAAATAGCAGGACAAGAGGACACAGCATGAGATTAGAGGGAGGCTGATTAAGGGGTAATGTGAGGAAGTTCTTTTTCACAGAAAGGGTGGTGGATGCATGGAACGGCCTACCTCAGGAAGTGGTGGCTAAGAATACAGTGCAGGGCTTCAAACAGGCATGGGATAGGTATAAGGGAGCAATACAGATGAGTATGAATAGATAGGCCACTGACAGCAAAGGACGATGGCACATTTATAAGGTAGAAAAAGAAATGGGCAGACTGGATGGGCCTTGCGGTCCTTATTTGCCGTCAACTTCTATGTTTCTATGTTTCTACATAGAGAGGAGGCCCCCCTTAGGAGAAACAGTCACAACTACTGTTAGTTGTGAGGTGTTGCCAGAGCAACCGTTTGAAGGGGCCAAGTTTGGGAGTAGACAAGATTTCTCTGTTTAGTACATTGTACCACTGAGGAGCGCTGTAGGCAAACGACCCCTGTCCCATGGAGGTTCAACATCTGGGAACCTGGAAGGTTTGATAGAGAGAACTTCGGGTACGTTGGGAGCTACAGTGGGCGCTGAACAGCTTTTCAACACCAGGTGGCGTGAGACCAAAGAGCACTTTTCTGTTTAACAAGCAGGTCTGATATTGAATCCTGCTAAGGAGTGGAAGCCACCCAGACTGTGCATACAGGTCACATGTGTGTGTTAGATGGGCAGCGCCAGTGAGGAGTCTACATGCTTTGTTGAGAGCTGCAGATATCCTATGGAGGGCAGTAGGGGAAGCAGAGCCATAGATGGCCAGTCCATAGTCGATGATAGAGATAATAGAGCTGTGAATTGCCAGTCTAAGGGCATCAGGTGTCATGCTGTGTTTATGTCTGTGTAGTAAGCAGATCCTAATATTAACAGCCTTCACAATATTGTCAATATGCTGTGCGTAGGAAAGGAAGCTGTCCACAATGATGCCTAGATATTTAAACTGCGAGAAATGTTCAAGCGGGACACCTGAGCAATTCCGGATGGTGAGGGACTGGGATTTGTGCTTGCTGCGCATACTGCTGAATAGCATAACCTTAGTTTGTTGTAGTTCCGGACCAGCTTGTGGGTGCTGAACCACTCTTCCACTCAAAGTCAAGCTGTAGGTGATGTTCGAGGAGCTTAGTGTCATGGTGACTGGTGTAAATGACAGCATCATCTGCATAGCGTGGTATTTTCTGGTGGCAGGTGAGAGGGAGGTTGTTTAAGAAAAGACTAAAAAGGAGAGGTCCCATGATGGAGCCCTGAGGTATGCCAGAGTGGACCGAATTTCGTTCCGAGATGACATTGGCAATCCTAACTTGCTGAGACTGGTCCTCCAGATAGCTTTTGAACCAGAGTAGTGCATCATTGGAAAGCTCAACTGAGGACATCTGTTTAAGTAGGAGCAGGTGGTTAACGGTATCGAAGGCTTTCGTTAGGTCAATAAAAGCTGCACCCACATAGTTTCCCTGATCAAGTGAATTGTGGATGAAACCAGTGAATTCCAGGAGGGCAGTGGTGGTGCTGTGCCCTTTTCTAAATCCATGCTGTTATGGGCATTGCATTTCGTATTTTTCCAGATATTCTACTAACTGGTCCGACACTATGCGCTCCAGCACTTTGGACAAGAAGGGAGGATGAAAATAGGCATGTAGTTGGTGTGCAGTGCTCTATCTCCATTCTTGTGAACAGGTGTTATAAGTGCCAGTTTCCAAAGTAAGGGGAACTGTGCCAGCCTTAGTGATAGGTTCAAGATCTTTTTTAATTGGTACAAGGATTTCTTCTAGAATGACAGCAACCAACTTTATGTCGAGGGAATTCCCACTGTGTCAAGATTTACCTAGAACCTTGCAAATGTAGATTCTGACCAGATGCAGTGGAACCTATTTAAAGTAGAACTGCAGAATGGGCTGGTTCGAGGATGCGGTGTTCATGGTATCACCAGTGGCGGGAGTGTCAAAGAAGTCAGGCGGAAGGACACTGCCCAGGTCCGAAAAAGCATTGTTGAAAGTATTGGTTATAGTGTCAAGGTCCAGTGTCGGTGTTCCATTGATGTTGAGCACAGTGGGTGCCTGCTAGGGGTCTTTACCAGTGACATCTTTTAGGTTGCTTCAAAATTTTTTACTATCTCCCCAGCAGTTAAAGAGTGTTTCCCTGAAATATTTGCTTTTTGCATTTCGAATAGCTTGCGTGCATTCATTTTTGGCGGTTTTGTATTTTTGTACATCCACTTGTTTATGGGTGGCTTTTGCACAGTGCCAGAGGTGATCCCTTAGTTTCATATGAGTAATAAGCTCAGGTATTATCCAAGGGCTGGAGTTCCCTTTAACCTTTTTTCTCACAGGTGCATATATATCGCAGGCCGCAGTACATTGTTTGATGAAAAGATCCAGAGCTACATTAACATCATTGATTGTATCAAGTGGTGCCCAGTCCAGTCTACGAAGATGTGATTTGAATGGCTCAAGGTGCCCCCGTCTTAGCATCCTATTATATATTAATTTAGGAGGGGGCTTACTGCACTTATTTGACCAGACACAGATAACAGGTGAGTTGTCACTTATGGTGTCAGGGAGCACAGATACCTTACAGATATGCTCCAGGTGGTTAGACAGTATCCAGTCAAGCAAGGTATCTGTACCTGTCCTATAATTACATCTGGTGGGGGTGGAGACAAGCTAAATAAGCTCCTGTGCCATGATAGTATCCTTGTAGGTACAGACATCAGGTGAAAGCCAGTTTATGTTGAAATCACCCATAATTATTGTTTCTGACTTCTGGTGCATGCCACTTAGATATTCCATTATGTTACCGAAACCAGCAGCCTAATCCTTAGGGGGTAAGTACACAGATGCTATGGTAAGCACCTTGTTATGAGCCCCAAGGAGAACTTTGATTGCCAGGGCCTCTGACGGGGATCCAGGGTTAGGCATAGGTATGGCGTGGCCCGTATAAGTGTCCTTGGGATATATGGCGCAGCCACCACCTCTTTTTGTAGTCCTTTCTTGTCTGAAGATAGTATATCCCGGGATAGTGACTGCAGTGTCAGGTATCTTTGGATTTAGACATGTTTCGACACCAGAAAGGATGTCAGGATTATGCTGCTGTACCCAGGTTTGGAGGTTATCGAGTTTGCTGAGGAGGCTACAAACATTGATCGATGCCAATGTTAGGGACTCAGATGTCTCGCGCCTGAGGGGTGAGGCGGGTCCAAGTGGACCAGGGTTAGGATGGACATTGCCAGACACCAGTAGAAGCATTAGTAGAAGCCACAGGAGGTAGGCTTTGAACATTTTGTAGAATAGTTTGTTTGTTAGCCGTCTTTGCGTTATAATGCTACGCTAGTTGGCCTCCTCTGGACTGCTTCCACCCAGTCTATGTCATTTTTGAGGTGTACCATCCAGAACTGGGCACAATACTCCAGGTGAGGTCTCACCAGCAAGCTATATAGTGGCAACACCACCTCCCCACCCACTCACTTGCCCTACCTGCTGCTTTGTCATACTGCCCTGCCACTTTGAATTCATCAGATATGATAACTTCAAGGTCCCTTTCTTTCTTAATGACTGACAGTACCTCCTCCCTTCCTATATTCATTTCTTGGGTTCTTGTGCCCTAGGTGCATGATTATCCACTTGGGTTCTTGTGCCCTAGGTGCATGATTATCCACTTTTTGTCATTGAACCCAACTGCCATGTTCTTGACCATTCCTTGAGTTTCTCAAGTTCCCCATGCATTCTTTCCACCCCTTCCTTATCGTCCCCCCATTACAGATTTTGGTATCAGCTGCAAAAAAGTATATCTTCCCTTCTAGTTCATCTGCAGTGTCACTAATGAAAACACTGAAGTGGACCAGTCTTAGCACTAAACCCTGCAGCACCTCATTGGTCACTCTCCCGTTATCAGAGTGAGTGCTGTTAACCATCAACCTCTGTCATCGATCCGTTAATCAGTTTCTGTTGAAGGCCTTACTAAAGTCCAGATAGGCCATGTCCACTACCCTCCCCAGATCTATTTCCCTGGTCATCACAGTTGAAGAACTCAATCAGATTCATCTGGCATGATGACACCCCGTGAATCTCTGCTGCCTGTGGTCTTGCAGCCCACTGGATCAAAATACTCTGCCTACCTTTTCTTTAACAGGGATTCCATTAATTTCCCCTTCACTGAAGTAAGACTGACCTGCCTATAGTTACTAGCCTTCTCCCTGCTGCCACTCTTAGGTAGAGGGACATATCTACTCTCCTCCAGTCCTCTGGGACCATGCCTGCTTCCAGAGAGCTGTTGAATAAGGCCATCAGTGGGGCAGTTAGCACCTCCTGAGTTCCTTTAGTACCCTTGGGTGTATCCTGTCCAGTCCCATAGCCTGTCCTCTTTCAGAGCTCCAAGTCCCTTCAGGACTCTTTCATCTTAAAATTGATTTGTGTTCAACCCCCTCCCGGCCCCCCATTTCTGCTGCTCCTCCCTGTTGGTCTATCCCTCTACTGTGAAGCCTGAGCAGAAGCACCTGTTCAGGACGTAAGCTTTTACTTGGTCCTCTTCTGCGCAGTCCCCCCCACCACCCTACTTATCCCCACTATCCCTCCCCTTGCCTTCCTGAGCTGCTGCTCATAGGAGACTTCACTTACCAGACATAAACTGGACCTCCTATACAGCTGCAACAGGGGACGGTAAAGAATTCCTTGTAACGCTTCAAGGGCCGGGACTGACATAGCTAGTGAACACACCAACAAGGGAGGATGCAATCCTTGACCTTGTACTAACAAATAATACAAGGGTAACAGATGTTAGTGTGGGAGCACACCTAGGCAACAGTGACCATCAATCAACCTGGTTTATAATAAACAGACAGGAAGATACCTCACACACCAAGACAAAAATATTAAACTTCAGGAATGCAAACTTTAGGGAAATGAGGTCCACCTTTACAAAACTTCACCATAATATAGTAGACAGAAATGCAGAGAAGTGCTGGGAAGCACTGAAGGATACATTAACCAGGGTAACAGAAAAATACTCAAAGGTAATCATGAAAGCAAAATGGAGGCAGAATCCACTGTGGTTCACAAAGGAAGTGGCATCAGCAGTAAATGCAAAAAAAAAAGCTTTCTGTAAATACAAAGAAACACACACAGAAAATAACAGAGAAGAATACAGGACCAAGCTAAAGGAGGCTGGGCAAAAAATCAGAGCTGCAAAAGCACAAACCGAAGAAAGGATTGCTGATGGTATGAAAGGCAGAAACAAAACATTCTTCAGGTGTATCAGTGAAAGGAGAAAGACCAAGGAGGGAACTGTCAGACTGAAAACCACAGATGGTCAGCACGTGGAAGAGGATAAGGAGAAAGAGGAAGTTTTAAACACTTTTTTCTGCTCAGTGTTTACACAAGAAGATAATGGAAATGGTCCATCACATTACAAAAAAGGACACCAAAACCAGGAGGTAAGGCCGGCCCGGTGGCGCTGAGGGTTGAGGCACTGGATGCCACACCTCGCGCTACGCTGGTGACCCGGGTTCGGGAACGATTCGGGTGGCCGGGGGTCGGCAGGGGAGAGGGAGGATCGAGCGTCCCAATGGATGCTCTCCTCCCTCAGGGGTGGATGACCAAGAATGCACTAGCGTTCTGCATCCCTTCAAGCCAGTGGTAGCACTGGCAGCAATAAGGGGTGGAGGCGGCTCCGCTCTGCGGAGTCGGGGAGGGGAGACGTTGGACGGCGCATGAGAGGTAAGGCATGCGTCTGCACACCACCACTCAGGACATACGTCCCAAGCACCGGACGTCTCAGAGGGTAGGGGATTAAAGGGAGAAAAACGGAAAAACACCTCTCGGCAGCCCTGGATGAAAGCCACTTCGGTTCCACCCAAGAAGACCACCGAGGAGGGACAGACCCCGCTGTGCAGGAGGTAAGAGAAGGAGGCACTCTAGGGGCAGATCCCAAGAAGGTGGAGTGGAGGAAATGAGCGCATGGAAGGAGTGGGCACCGAGAGGAGATAGGAGGGATAAAACAGAAAGTTAAAAAAAAAAAACAGGAGGCAGACATGACCCCCATTACAAAGGAAAGAGGAGTACTACTGGAACTCGAGAAATTAAGAATGGACAAAGCCATGGGCCTAGATGGAATTCATCTACATGTACTAAAAGAACTCAGGGTAAAATTTACTGCCCCTCTGGCCACACTTTTCAACAGATCACTGGAGAGTGGACAGGTACCTCAGGACTGGAAGAAAGCCACTGTGGTGCCCTTACACAAGAGTGGCAGCAGGGAAGAGGCAGGGAACTATTGCCCTGTCATCCTCACCTCAATCGTGGGAAAAATCATGGAAACAATACTAAAGGAAATGATAGTGGCATTCCTGGAGGCCAGAGGACAGTTAGAGCCCAAAACGACATGGCTTCACTACTGGACAGTCCTGCCAAACTAACATGACTAAATTTTTCAACTGGGTCACCAGAGTAGTGGACCAGAACAGAGCCGTGGATATTGTATCTCTAGATTTCAGTAAGGTCTTTGACTCAGTTCCACATAGAAGGCTTATCAACAAACTGGAAAACACAGGGGTCGGGAGCAAGACAGAAATATGGGTAGAAAACTGGCTTCAGGGGAGGACTCAGAAAGTGCGAGTAAATGGCGCACTATCAATGGAGGGCAAGGTGACCAGTGGAGACCCTCAGGGCTCAGTACTGGGACCTGTGCTCTTCGACATATCCATCAGTGACACTGTGGGTAGATTAGAGGGGAAAACATGCCTGTTCACAGAGGACACAAAGCTCTGCAACAGGGTATACACACAGGAAGGGGACGCAAGGACAGAGTCTGACCTGAAGAAAGTGGAGGAATGGTCCAGAACATGGCAGCTGAAGTTCAATGCCAAAAAATGCAAGGTTATGCACCTAGGAAGATGCAATACAGGGACAAATTTCTTCCTAGATGGGGTGAAGCTAGCAAAAACAAAACACAAATGTGATCTTGAGGTGATCATCACGGATGATCTAAAAGTCAGTAAGCAATGTGAAAAGGAGGCACAGAAAGCCAGCAGCATCTTGGGCTGCATAGGAAGGGGCATTACTAGTAGAAAGAAAGAGAGGCAATTATGCCACTGTATAGGTCACTGGTGAGGCCTCACCTGGAGTACTGTGTCCAGTTCTGTAGGCCTCACCTAAAGAAAGACAAAGATAGACTAGAGACAATACAAAGAAGGGCAAAAAAAATGGTGCAGGGTCTGCACCATGAGCTATACGAGGCAAGACTAAAACACTTCAACATGTACTCCCTGGAACAGAGAAGGAATTGGAGGGATATGATAGAGACATTTAAATACCTAAAGGGGATCAAACAAGGTACAGGCACAGGATCTCCTGCAGGTAAACAGCCGCACCCGGACCGGGGGGTACGATATGCGCCTAAGGGAGGGGGCAGGTTCAAGAGCAACACAAGGAAATTCTTCTTTACAGAAAGGGTGGTGGAGCCTTGGAATATTCTCCCCACACAGGTGGTGGGGTCAAAGACGATCAGGGAGTTCAAACTGGCAAGAGACAGGCACTGTGGAGAACTTAACACAGTGGCATGAACATGGGGGGGTAGTATACTAGTATACATGGGCAGACTAGATGGTCCACACAGACCCCATCTGCTGACACATTCCTATGTTTCTATGTTTCCTCTTCCAACTTATATACCTGAAGAAAGTCTTATCTCCTTTGTTACAGTGACAATTCTGACCTATATTTTTCTTTTTCATTCTAAATCAATCCTTACCTCCCATCCTGTACAATCCTCTTCTTTATCCATTTTGCGTTTGCTTTAGCACTTTTACACACTTGCATTAATAAAAGACGTGCTTCTTTTACATTGCTCTGTGTGTTTTCATCAGTATTCTCAGCTGTGTTTGTACATCTATTGTCCCTTAAGGTCAGGGAGCAGTACCTACTGCATGATAGTTCATAACAGTCACAGGAAAAGTGATGTCACACAATTGGTGTTCCAAAACAACAGGGAATACTGATAACAGCTTTGACTGATCCATGTTATAGGAGTGCTGCCGTTATTATTTCAGATATAAAAAAGATGGTAAAGCAGACTTATAATAGGGAAACCAGGGTATTATGTAAGTTGGGAGAAAAAGGGTGTCTAAAATAGAATCAGAAAGTAGAGATCAAAATGTTCATCACTAACATGCACTGCCGCTTTAATTAGATAGGAATAGGAGACACCCAATCTGTCATGACAGGGTTTCCTTAGGGCAGTAAATGAGCGACAGGATTCTTTTATACTAGGTTGAATATATAAAGTCAGCTCCTCAGTTGTCCCGGGACTGAAGAAAACAGAAACCACCACAGAAAAACGTTGCTTCAGCAGCATGCGGTTGGATCAGTGGCTTCTCCCTGGCCAGGGCAATGCTTCATCTCCACTTCAGCAACAACCAGAGAAAAGTAGATCAGCATCTACTGACTGAAAGTGCTCCCACGCGTGATCAGCTGGTTTTACTATGCAAGCAAGTGAGGGAGTGCTGTCATTGTATAGAAGGCAGACGGCAGTGGAGGAGGGTGAGTTGTGTCAGTTGCCATCAGACATGCTAACTGTCTTTGTTTTAAGAAAAATTGGGTGCTGGTGGGGAGGGGATGTGGGTAGGAGGAGAGTGCTTCCAGGGTGGGGGGGGGTAGAGGCAATATTGACTGTAAAATAAAAACAAGTGCTAAAGATGGCAGCTGGTCATGGAGGCTGGCGGGTTGTGCCGCTTTGTCTATTGTAGCCTAGGAGGTTTTTTTTCATACTTAAAAAAATTAAACTGTGGGTGCTGGGGAGGAGGGTGGGACTGGGACTGTATCAGAGGGTGGGGGATGGTGATTGCATATTTTAAAGGATTGGGATTGGGGAGGAGGGTGGGGGGATGCTTCTTTATCGTTTATTTTTTATACAGACACACAAATAACCAATATGAATAATGAATACCCAGATATTTGGTGACCCGAATATAAAAATATTCACCCAGCTTTAGGTTTTAATAATTGTAAATGGGCTCCCTGCAGGATTCTTGAAGGTGGAACTACCTGGTGGTCAGAGTTTGGTAAATTCCAAGGGTATTTTACAGTTTTATGTGAAAAACTAAAAATGGGTAAATAAAAGTTAACTAGAAAATGGGATGGCTAAATGTGCCAGTTAGGCAGGTAGAAAAGAAAAAGGCAAAAAAGTACTTCTCACGGTAAGCAGCGACAAGTTAGCTCACCGGGTAATGTAAAGTTTGAGACTCACCTATAGCAAAAGTCTGATCTAACCACCTTTATTAAGTTCTCATTAAATTTTTTGTTAAGGTATACATTTAATTAAATCTGCCAATGAGCATATTTGAATGTTTTTTTCATTTATTCTTTATCTCCTGAGCTGCCCTGGCTGCCCCTTCCTACTGACTCCCCCAGCCCTGTAATCCAGCTTCTCTTGAACTTACCTTCCTGCCGTCATCCTCTGGCACTGGACAGTGGTGGGTGATCAGTCACCAACCAGTCTGTCATCATCCTGTGGCCAGGGTGTTTTTCCACTGATTTTCTCACTGGGTCCACTGGACATGGACAGGACGTGCAATGTGTGAGCTCCACTTCTGTGGAGATGCCCCTGGTGCCCTGAATGTGGGTTCCCTTCCCTCTCTTGGTGATGTCACGTGCGTTACTACCCAGCAGCCATTGGGTGGCAGTCAGACAGTGAGTCACAACAACCTGCCTACTCGAGCAAGGAGAGCAGTCCTATGGATGTTCAATCCTCTCTCACCCAGCCAGCCCTCAAGTGATCCACATCCGTTTCCAAACCCGGGTCATTGGCGTGGCAGAAGGTGAGGTGCACAGAGCCCACCCCCAAGTGAGGAGAGCAGTCCTACGGATGCTCAATCCTCCCTCACCTGGCCAGCCCCCGAGTGACACACATCCATTTCCGAACCTGGGTCTCCAGTGTGGCAGGAGGTGAGGAGCACAGTGCCTCAGACATCCATGCCACTGGGCCAGCTAAACATATCTGAATTGAATCCTGAGCCTGTATTTCTTTTTTTCTTTGTACCGGCTCGGTCCCTTCCACCCCACCCCTGGCAATCAACCCTCCTGCCTACGCATCCCATCAGACCTCCACCCGAAGAGTGGACAACCACACCAGGAGGGGAGAGCTATCTTTTGGCTGCTCAATCCCGCATTCTCCCTCCCCCCCCCCCATGCCAGCTCCCGATGACCCGAGGTCATTCCTGTACCAGGTCGTTGGCGTTCTGTGAGGTAAGGCATCCAGCACCTCAGCCCTCTGTGCTACCGGGCTGGCATGAGCCTCTATTTTAAGTGATGCTGTGTTAATGGTTCACAAGTCCAGGTTATACTATACATATACAACTAGCAGACATGTGAGGAATATACTAGGAATGTGTAACCTCTAGGCAGCCAGTAAGGTGCATGGCTTGCTACACTTTTCCATGACATGTACTAAGACAGAATTTTCCATGCCCCTGTGCACTTGATTATACCTTCACAGCAGGATTTTGCAAGATCCCCATTTGTGGAAATGGGCAGATAATAACACTGGTAGAATAAGCCATCCAGGAAAGCAACATGATAAAGGATTGAAACTGACCCTAAATTCCTGACCTGCTACTCCAGATCCCTAAGGCCACTGATTTTCATTGAAAGCTAAAAAACAACAAAGAAGCACTTAATTGGCCAATTTGAACGCTTTCCCCCACCTTGGTGTTACTGTTTCATGCACAAAAATCCCTTTCCACCACGGTATTGTTAAAAAAGAAATCCCTGGGGTCCCAGTGTTTTGCAAAACAAAAAAAACCAACACATTTTGCACCAATTGGGAGAACCCTCTGCTACACAACACATCAGCACACTTAATTCCTGTGGACTGCAGTGAAACACTTCTCCAGCACATAGGTGCAGTGGTACCTTAGGATTTAGCCAGGGCATTAGAGGACTTGCAGAGACAGTATGATTGTATCCCATTGTGCACTCTTCACATTCAGGGAGGTGAGGCTGCTAGTCTCTGTTACCACAGCACCACCTAGATGAACATGGGTGGCAGTGCAGCAGAGACTTCAAAGGAAGCGGCCAAGGCCATCCGAGCCCTGCGATGGCATGCTTCACGGGAGCTCCACACATGCCCGAGTCAGCACAGGGCAGGGAACAGAATAACAGGAAACCATCCCAGCAGCAAGTTGAATGAAGGGCCACACTTGTCCCTAGCCTGGATGGCTGGGCACCCACCATGGGGCTACTTAAGGTAAGGAGCATCACCTCATCAGGAGATGGCCAAGCCTGCTAACCTCCACACCAAGAGAGCAAGCTTTGAGGGGGATAGTTCAGGGATAGGAGCCAGAGAAATCCAGGCATGGGCTTGATGTTTGCCACTACAAGAGTGCTGCTCAAGAGACAAGGGGTAGAACACATAAAATTAAAGAAAGAAACAATTCTACTTGGGGGGGGTATACATCTACTCTTTGGGGGGAAATCTGTGAGATACAGAGTGTGCCCTGTGCATGCAAAATATTAATTGTTTTTATTGCAAGAAGGTTGTCCCTTGGACATTACTGTCAATCTCCATTGAACAACCCGGCTCAACACCAAGCTCTGTGTAAGCACAGCGATCTCCAGCTCGGAAAACATGACCTTAACTGTCAGCTTAGGCTGTCCTCTTTAATATCCACAGCCCTTAAAACATGATTGGAGTATGCGTGGGATAGGAAAACGCTGAAGTGCAGATGCAGTAGAACAGGCACACCATTGGCCTCAATTAAACCAAACAGGTGTCCAGAGACTGTCAGCCTAAAGATGGAGCATCTCCCTTTAATTAAAGGGATAAGTTTGGAAGAAAATGCCATTCTAGCAACTGTCAGAATGCATGATTAATTTGTGTTAAAATACCCAGGCACTCTCTAGCGGAAGAAGACAGCTGGGGCCACATATTTACAGAAGGGCTTGTTATTTCTTCAAGATGCTGCCCGTGACCTTGGAATAATGTTAGCATGTTAATATTAAATAAATACTTATGTCTGGTGTTCTGATTTGGTCTGTTTGCAAATGGCTTCGGTAATATGCACAACCTATGATGGAGCAAGAGCATAACGGTTTAAACAAATGCTGCTACGAAAACAGATTTTTTTTTCTATTTTGCTTTTTCCGTTAGGTACCACCCAGCCATCTTCCTTACTCCCTGGCTGCCCCCATCACACGCCAGCTCAGAGACTTACCTAGAGAAGTTTACCCATTGCTTTACTCCCCATAGTGGGGTTCGAGGTGCGGGCTGTCCCCCCATCTCTGAAGCACAGTCCAGAAGTCCCCAGAGCCCTGATGGTGGTGTGAGGGCTGCGACAACTGGGGAATTATCCTGCCGTTAGCACAGATATTTCCACTTTTATGACTCTGCCCTGCTCCCCAACATCAGGTCTAGCCCTGAGGCAGCCCCACATGCCCCTGCAGGACAGCCAAGCTCCAAGACCCATCTCAGGGGTCGCTAGAGTGGCGGGACCTGATGCCATCCCTCCCCCACTGGGAGCTCTGGCACGCAGCAGTACCTACCTAGCCCTTAGGGTCATCAGACTGGCTTCCTGGGCTCGCTTCTGAACCAGGGTCACCAATACGGGAGCACTTACCGCTACCCACAGTGCCATCAGGAGGCCCCAAAACAGGGTTTTGCTGCTATTGGCAACTAAATGATTCCATTAATGATGTCATCCAGAACAGAATGTTGCATGTCTGTTGATGACAGTTACAGAAGAAATTCCTTGTGCTCGGGACAGCAACACCACATCACATTTCTCATCCATTATTTACCTGGCGATGTTATGATACACTTGCTTCCTTATGTCAGTATCCTTTTTTCCATATTTTCCTATATTCTTCCCTGGCATGATGGGCGGCTGTATCAGCCTGTTCCGTTCCGGCTCCGCTACCATCCCAGAGTCATACCTCGTCCAACCTCAGGCAGACCATCAGTGCTAGCTGTGGGGGCCCAACCCCCAGTTTCTCCACCTATTTTGCCCTTGTTTTACCCCAGAGCCCCAGACAAGGTTGAGTGTACGTTGGCCTGAGTGACTCCACTCCTTCCACTCCTGGCCGCACGACTGGCTCACCTCCATCACCTGCATCACCACCATGCCTCCACATGGTGGCAGTCAAAGGCTGGGAGGGCCAACCTCCCCTATCCGAGAGAGGAGAGCTGCCAAGCAGCCACTCAATCCTCACTCAGCCCCCCCCCCGGCCAACCCCATGCTCATTAGCAAACACGGGTTGCTGGCATGGCAGAAGGTAAGGCAGCAGCACCTCAGCCCTCCATGCCGCTGGACTGGCCTTATGTCATTATCCTTAAAAGTAACTGATGGCCCCTCAAGCTGTGCAGAGTGAGGAAACCTGCCAGCAGATTTCTGGCCAAATCACAATTCCGATTCCGAAAAGCTTGGCAGAATTTCACGGTAAATTCTGTGGAATTCTGCCAAGTGAACAAAGATTTTTTGTTTGTTTGTTTAAAGTAAACCAGGGGGTTTTCAATGTAAACTGTGGTTGTTAGCTAAATCGTAGTTCTGCAGAATTTTGCAGCAACAGGCAAAAATCTGCATTTTCCTTGATTTTTTTACTGCAGGAAAGGGCGTATTCCACCTCAGGTGGAATAATAATTTCCGGTGGAGGTGGAAGTGGAATTTCAGAATTTTGCACCACATCAGTGATCAGTTATTATGCATTTGAGAGGAAACTGGATGCAGTTTTCAAATCTAGTAAGTTGTAAGTTTGAGGTACTGAGTGCAGTTGGTTGTTATTGGGGCATTGGGGTTAACAGTCAGATCAAGATACACATGCCAGGAGACTGGAGGAAGGCTACAGTACCACTACTGTTCAAAAAGGGAGATAGAGGTCATCAATCGACTATAGACCAATAAGCCTAATGGCTACTCTATGTAAGATCATGGAATCCTTAACCAGGGAAAAATTGAGGAAAGGCTAAAGGAGCTGGGATTGCCCCCCTTGGCTGCGTACCTGCCTACCGTCTAAACTCTGAAACTCTGTACTGATCATCTCTCCCCTAATTAAATGGGAGATGCGGGGCACTGTAGGGAAATGCAAGATGCAAACACAGGGCTAGTGTATCACACTGAAGTGGAATACTGACAGTATGTCACCTTGGGCCCCCCCTTTGATTTTCCAGGTGGGTCCCTGTATTCACTGTCCAGGTTGGCCCACTGTACCTCGGTCAGACCCTGAATGGAGGTAAAGTTAAAGAAAGCTGAAGGGGGGGGGAGAAACTGAGAGGTTATAATAACTGCAGACTTCAAACAGGGATGATAGTAAAAAGTCACTTCAAAAAAGGTTATACAGGTGTGGGGTGTATAAAGACAGACCTCGCAGATCCAGAGGGGTTCTATAGCATCACTTTACTGGGCATTTGTGAGGCACCAGTTGAAGTACTGCCGCCAGTTCTAGACACCATATCATAGAAAGTATGTGAACAGACCGCAGAGTGCAAAGGAAGACAACAAAAAAGGTGTTGGGTGGAGGCACAGGGAATGTGAAGTGAGACTAAGTACTCTGAACTTGTTTAGCCTGGAAGAGCAATGAATTAGAGGAGATCTAACTGCACTATATGGTTTCTTAAAAGAACCAGAATTGTGTCAGAAATTGGGGCTAATTCTGAAAGTAAATGAGACTATGACCAGGGGTCATAACAAGCAACGAGAAGGAGAATTTTATAGGGGAGATAGGAGAAGAAAAAATTACTCACCTTAGTAATGTTGTTTCTTCTAATGGAGTCTTACTATATTATAACAGTAGCAGTTTGATCCAGCTCTAGAACTGCTCCGGAGGTGAAATGGTTAAAACCATTCCAAAATAGAATTTTGGCCACGAGCTCTAAGAAGCAGCTCTATCTGTGTTATTTCAAACCTGAACTGTCAGATCTTCTGAGCCAAACTCACTAAGGTCTGTGTGGAAGCTGTAACCTACACTAGCCAAATGGCTACCTAAATAATAACAACCATTGCTGGTCCCAACACCCAAGACTCAAGTCAGGGGACCAGAAATACTAACACAATTCTAATCATATGAGAATAAAACATAAGTATAATAAAACACACACACACACACCCCAAGGCCCCAAAGGGGACAAAAATGCTAACAGGGCATAAAAGGTGCCCACTCCACCCAAGTAGAGGTTCTGAGAGGGGCAGGTTGGGGGAGGTCATAATATAGAAGACTCCATTAGAAGAAACAACATTACTAAGGTGAGTAATTTTTTCTTCAAACAACATAAGTCTTGCTATATTATGACAGTAGCAGAATACACAGCAGTACCTCCATGGAGGAGGGGCAGAACCTACTTAGGGAATAGGCTCTGAAGAACAGCTGTGCCAAACCGAGCATCTCTCCTGGCTGGACATCCAGGGAGTAATTCTTGGTAAAGTGTGTACCGCTTTCCAAGTAGCAGCCTGGAAAATCTCTAATATAGGAATGTCTCTGGCAGCAGCTAGAGACGCAGCTGTACCCCTGGTAGAATGAGCCCTCAAACCGGGGGGGGGGGCTCTGCCCAGTTTTTGATAACAAAATTGGATACAAGAGACAATCCACCTGGCAATTGATCTCTTAGTGGCAGGTTTGCCTTTCCCAACTTCACCATAGGTAAGGAAAAGTTGGAGGGATTCAGACCTGTGACCTTTGGTATGCTCTATTAGTAACTAAGAGCTCTCTTAACATCCAGGCTGTGCAACCTCCTCTCACCAGAAGAGGAGTGATCAGTGAAAAATACTGGAAGGAGATAGATTGATTAAGATGGAAATCTGAAACCACCTTAGGCAAAAACTTCCTATTAGTCCTAAGGACTACCTTATCTCTGTGGAAAGAAATAAAGTCAGTTTCCACTGACAAGGCTTGCAACTCACTTATGCGTCTGGCAGAAGTGATAGCCACTAGAAAAACAGTTTTCCAAGTTAGGTACTTAAGCTCTGCAGAAGACAGAGGTTCAAAAGGGGGTTGCATTAACTGGGCAATGCAAACATTAAGGTCCCAAGCAGGGGCCGGTTCCCGAAAGGGTGGATTAGTATGGAGTAATCCCTTAAAAAACTTGGAAAACACAGGATGAGAGGAAAGAGGGATGACTTTCCTGCTGACACAAAAGCAGATACAGCTGCCAAATGAACTCTCAGGGTAGCTGGTCTGAGACCCAAGGAATTAAGATGTACCATGTAATCTAACACAATGGGCAAATCAGCAGATTCTGGAAATATTTTTCCAGCACATCAAATGGAAAACCTTTTCCATTTAGAACTATAAGTAGCCCTAGTGGAAGGCTTTCTAGAAGCCTTTAGGATCTCAAGAACACCCTGAGAGAGGTGTAAATCAGCAAACTCTAACTCCTCAATAGCCAGGCCTTGAGGTTGAGGGATTTGAGGTCCGGATACCAAACCCTGGGCACAAGTCAACAGGTTGTGATTCCTGGGGAGGCAAAGGGGAAGATGGATTGTCAGTGACAGAAGGAGTGGGTACCAGGGCTGCCTGGCCCAATCCGGGGCAATCAGAATCACCCTGCAAGGCTGAGATCTGATTTTGACTAGTACTTTGAATAGGAGAGGGAAGGGGGGAAAAGCATAGAGAAACTTCCCCTCCCAATCCAGAAGAAGGGCATCCAGGGGAACTGAGCCCAGCACTGGAGGTCTGCAACAGAACAGAGGAAGTTTGTGATTGTCTGGGGCTGCAAAAAGATCTATCTGAGGGGTGCCCCATCTGGCAAAGACTATCCCGAGCACTTGAGGATCCAGGGACCATTCGTGATGGCCCTGGGAAATCCTGCTGAGAGCATCCGCTAGGACATTGTCCTTCCTGGAAGATGAACTGCTATGAGGAAGTGTTCAGGGAATAGGCCAGAGACCACAACTCATTGCCTCGGTGCACAAGGTCAAGACCGAGTGCCCCCTGTCTGTTGATGTACCACGTTGTTGTGGTGTTGTCTGTTCTGACTTGTATCACCTTGTCGTGGACAGATGCAGAAAATGCTTGAAGAGCTAAAAAGACAGCTCTGAGTTCCAGCAAATTGATGTGGAACAGAGATTCCTGGGGGGACCACACTCTCTGAGTGGAAAGGTCGCTCATGTGGGCTCCCCAACCCAGAAGGGAAGCATCTGTAGTGAGAGTCAAGTCGTGAGTAGGGGGAATGAAGGGGACCCCCAATCTTAAATTGCTCTGATCCTGCCACCACTGGAGAGCTAGGATCAAGATTTGAGTCACTGGGACCAACTTGGAAAGGGGGTCTCTTCTCTGAAACCAATAGGTTCTCAAGTGAAACTGAATGTCTCTCATCTGAAATCTTGCTCCCTGCACAACAGCTGTGGATGCAGCCATGTGCCCCAGGAGCTGCAGAAAGTGTCTTGCTGGTCAGAGACCTGCAGAGTGAAGGAGGAGGCCAGAGCCACTAAATTCCTTACCCTTTCTAGGGAAGAAAGGCTCTGGCTAGCTTTGTGTCCAATTCTGCCCCTATAAAGGTGAGTACCTGGACTGGTTCCAGAACCAACTTTGAGATTTAGCAGAAAGCCCAGGGAGGTGAGAAGCTGCTGGGTGACCTGCAGGTGAGATTTTACCTGTTCTGGGGACTGGCCTACAATGAGCCAGTCATCTAGATAGGGAAAAACAGCAATCCTTTGCCTCCTTAAGTGAGCCACTGCCACTGCTAGACACTTTGTGAATACCCTTGGGGCAGAGGTAAGGCCAAAGGGTATTGCTCTGAACTGGTAATGACCTGAGGGCAGTTCGAATCTGAGGTACTTTCGATGGGAGCTTCTGATTAGGACATGGAAATAGGCATCCTTGAGGTCCAGGGAGGCTAGCCAGTCCCCTGGCCTTAGGGAGGGTAAAATCATTGCCAGAGTTACCATTTTGAACTTTGGTTTCAAAAGATGCTTGTTCAGATATCTGAGATCTAATATGGGCCGCCATTCTCCTGTCTTTTTTGGGGTAAGGAAGTATCTGGAATACAGACCCCTGCCCTGGTGCAGGGAGGAACCCTTTCTACTGCTCTGAGAGCTAACAGGGATGAGACCTCTGCTTCCAGAGCAGCAGGTCTCTGAAGCACTTGCAGGTAGAAAAGTCTGCTTCTCAACTTGGGAAACTTTTGAAGCTGAGAACCAGACCTGGCCTACTACTTCCAGAACCCACTTGTCTGAAGTTAAAGAAGCCCAATTCTGGCTGAAGTAAGCCAGCCTGCCCCTCACCGGCACAGGAGAGACCGGCCCTGGGCACCCCATCAGGGTGCCTGCTTAGCAGGAGCTTTAGGCTGGGGTGGGAGCAGGTCTGCCCACCCTCGCTCTGCCTCTGCCTCTGAAGAAGCCCTCTGAGCATAGGCAGAGGAGGCCTGAGTCTGGTAAAAAGGCCTGTGAAAAGGCCCACCCCTACCCCTGGGGGTATGCCTTTGAGGAGTGGCTTGCCGCTCCTTAGCCTGGGCACTCTTGTAAGTAGTCCTATATTCATCCATCTTTTTCATGTAGTTCTCTGTCTGCTCCCCAAACAGAGAATTCCCCACCACAGGAAAATCCATAGCCTTAGTCTGGGTATCCTGTGACAGACTAGTACACCTGAGCCAGGCCAACCTCGAAAAGCTACAGATGTGGCCATGACCCTAGAGGAAACATCATTAACATCCACAGCAGCATGAAACTGAACCTTAGAAGCCTCAATGCCATCAGCAGCCACCTGTTCTAGTTCACTAGCCAGCTGGCCATGGGCTTGCCAGCTAAGTGCATCACAGTATCCCATCTAGATTTCTGATACCTAGCTACATAAGCCATATAATTTGCTTGCCTGAGTCCCAGAGAGGCTGCCATATACTGTTTTTTTGCCATGGCATCAATCTTCCTGGAATCCTTGTCAGGAGGATGTGAAGCCAGGTGAATATTAGCTTTATCACAGGCAGCAGCCTGAACCACCTCAACATGACCGCATTGCTGAGAAAGGAATTCTGTATCAGGACCTGACAATGTGTACCTTCTGTCCATCTTTTTATCTACAGGAGGCACAGAATTAGGAGTTTTTAAAATTTTTATTGTTTGCTTCCTAAAAGACTTATGTAAAGGAATAGACAATCTCCTAGACTCTGGAATATCCATCATTTCTACAAAATCAGGCTCCTCTTGCTCATCCACAGCTTCTTCTAAGGGAAGCTGGAGGGTTTCAGCAACTTTTTTGTAAAACATGAAATGAGATGGGGACTCAGACAGCATAGGGGGAGATTCTAAAGGCCTGTCTGGGGAGATGTCCGGTTCAATGGGCACACCCAGACCTTCCCAGCTACATTCATACTGTTCATAATCATCCTCCCCCTCCTCTGGTTCATACAATTCCTCAATATCATATTCCTGAACCACTGGGACCGGACGAACCGACCTTTTGCCAGATAGTGGCGGTTCGGACGGACCCTGAGACAGTGACTGGACAATTTGTATGGCTTTTGCTATCTCTGCAGCAGTTGGAGAAGGGGTTTTGGACCCCAGACCTGCTGATTTTCTTGTTTTCTTTACTGGAATTGGTTCCTCAGAACCAGCTTTTCTTTGGCCCGAGGAAGTCTCTCCCTGGTCAGAGGGCACTCCCTCCGGTTCGGTTGGCACCGAACCGGGCTGCCATCCGGTCAGCGGACTTTTGACCTCTCATTCCCTGAGCCTGCCCAATCTTTTTTTCCAGGGTGGCTGCAGGAAATTCTCTATATCTGGCAGTCTGACTGGAGGTGGTCAAACCCCAGACAATAAACACATGTGGTGTGGGTCAGCCTTGGCAAAGACTTCCCCACAAACATCACAGTGTTGAAACCAGTGGGCCGGTTTTCTTTTGGGTTTCTCAGACATAATGCCAGCCTAACCAGAAAACTTGCCCTTTTAACAGCAGTGCCAGGCAAGACACCCTTATCGGTTCCTAACCGTGTCACGGGTATTGGAAAAAAACGTAATAAATCCGTTTTTTTTAGAACCGATAAGAACCGGGAACCGCACTCTAAAATATTAAATTTTAGTTTTAAATGAGTTTTAAACCCAACTGATCGGTTCAAAACCGAACCGATAACTTACAAGTTCCACACAGACAAAACCTTCAATTTACTTACGGTTACCACAGATAGAGCTTGAACCGAACGGTTTTCGGTTAAAATAAAACTATTCTCGGTTGAATCCAACCGAAAACACTACAAACTGAGAAATGAACCGATGTAGGAGAAATCTCGAGCGACTGTTCACTGAGGCGGAGTAAAGAATCTGACAGTTCAGGTTTGAAATAACACAGATAGAGCTGCTTCTTAGAGCTCGTGGCCAAAATTCTATTTTGGAATGGTTTTAACCATTTCACCTCCGGAGCAGTTCTAGAGCTGGATCAAACTGCTACTGTCATAACATAGCAAGACTTCATGTTGTTTGAAAGTTCTATTTCTTACAGAGAGTGATTGGAATTTGGAACTCGCTTCCAAGTGATGCAGTAAACATGGAAAATATAGATGTATTTAAGCAAGGTTTGGATGTATATTTAGGGGAAGCAAGTGTAAAAAGGTATCATCACTAAAAAAGAGATAGTGTATACGTTTGGGGGGGGCAGTCTAGATGAGTGACAAATCTTGTTCCATCCTATTTTTTGTGTGTGCGTATAAAACGTCACAGATGCGAACAATGAAACACCTCCTCCTACTTCTGTTTATACTGGCAATGCCAGAGTTTAATGTTTCAAGAACACCTTGTTCCCTGTTCTGAACCAACTGAGTCCTAAGTGTGCTGCAGAGACCTGGGTTGTATCTGAAAACAGGAACTATGGTCCCAGTGTGCTTAAAAATAAAACCTGAATCAGAGACAGTATGTTTAAACTCTGAGTGGGGAAATACAATTGCTACCAGCTATTTAGACACCTCCTATTACAGGCAGACCTGGACGGGCACTGGTACACATGACTGACTATACATGTGTCCACTCTCCTTGCCTGATAGATTGCCTATGCCAGGGTAGGCCTAGGACAAGGGCAAGGGGGCTACATACAGGAGAATATACCTCTCAGTCAGGAATAGCTCTGAGACAGTCCCAAATCAGTGTGCAGCCCCAGCAGACCCGGATACACATGATGGAGCCCTTTATTGTATGTGAGCAGGGGGTAGCCATAGGTGGTAAGCTGATGAAAAAGAGGCCAAGAAGGAAGAAAGGGAGACTGAGGAGTTTTTTCTTTTTCTTTTTTTTTTTTTTCGCTGTTTTCTCTCCCTCCTGACTGGCTCCCTTCCACCAGCCCCCCCGGCCCCATCACCCCGGTGTCTACCGGACTCACCTCTGGCTTCCACGAGGTGCCAACTGGCCGGGTGCGGCACCTGCGAGGGGCTGGCATCATCTTGCAGGTCGGGATTTTTCCATTTTTTCCGCATCCCCGAGTGCAGTGCAGTGCGGTGGCGTGCAATGACACCAATGGCCAAGCCGCGCTCGCTTCTGCACATGGCAAGCAGGGTGTCTGCCCCGCATCCATCCCCCCTGCATCTGTGGATCTGTTGGGCCAGCCCCCAGCCACTGCTAGGGGTCAGGCAAGCAACGAACTCCATCCACACCCCTCCCCGGGAGAGGAGAGCAGTCCTCCGAATGCTCGATCCTCTCCCTCCCCAGAGCAGAATAGTGAAACTGCACTGAGCTTGCATTGCTAAAAAAAATTTTTTTTTGGGGGGGGGGTCTCAAATGGACCTTTTGAGACATATTTGAAAGCCTCCAAAAGAAAAAGCCATGTTTTTTTCAAAGTTTTTAAAACTGGACCAGTTAATTTTTAAAAGCAAAGTATAGTTAAGAGTAATGTGTAGTGTGGTTTAAAAATTTAGAACTGGTCTGGGATTTAACCTTTTTTGGATCTAGTTCACTCTTCCCTGTTCTCATAGCAGCCTCAACCGTAATCCCAGCCAAAACATTCTTCCTTTACAGGCAGTGTGGTCTAGTGGGTAGAGCACCAGTTTGGGAACTGGGAGATCACAGGTTCAATCCCTGCTAGAACTAAATACTTGCTGTATGACCTTGGGCAAGTCACTTAACCTTCCAGTCCACCCTGCTGTGGAAATGGGGAGAAGCAGGGCCCCACTGGAAATGAGATGCTGAGTCTCAGCTTGGCGACCCTGGGTAAACAAGTTGTCAAAAAAGTGGTCATGGCAAATGGAGATCTCCAGCAGATAACTGATTAAGGTGACTTAGACCCCATGTGAAGCTCAGGCTATAACTGCTTACATGTGAGATAATTACTGTTTGCTGTACTCCAGCTATGGTCAAAAAGTTTAGCTTTTAAAGTACAGTTCAGTGCTGGCCCAGAGGCGCTGAGGGTTGAGGCATCTGCCTTACCTTGTGTCACACTGGCGACCCGTATTCGGGAAGAGCCCAAGACGCCAGGGGTCAGCTGGTGGGAACAGTGCGGAGGGGAGTGTTGGGCGTCCATCTTATGAATGTGTCCAGGAGCGCTCACGTAACGTTCTGGATGGCATTGTACATCCCGCATTCAGGGTGGGGACAGAAAAAAAATGAGGAAAATGACCCTGGCACCTGGTAGGTGAAGGAGGGTCCCATGGCCAGCCCCCATGCCCAATGCCAGGCCTTCCAGTCAGTTCTGATACTTCCTCCCTACCCTGGTCGCCCAGTTAGACTGTAGATAGAGTGCCAGGAGTGGCGGTCCCACCCTGGGACTCAGAGCCGGGGGTGGGTGGTGGCCATCTGCAGTGGAATGGAGATGGCCCTTATTGGAGTGGATCTGGAGGCTTCAGGCGGGCGGGTAGAGGGCCAGGACTGAGTGACCACTCTGGAGAGAGTCTAGGATGCTAGTGAGTAAGGAGGCATAAAGAAAGTTGAAAAAAAAAAAAGTACAGTTCAGCACAATCAGTGGCATATAAGAAGCACTGTATCTGTTTTTATGTGTCAGTTACTACAAAAAAGCTGTAAGAACTGGGGGGAGAATGGGAGGAGGTTGGAGAGGGCTAGGATCCTGGAGTGACAATAAGTCCAAGGGCTAAATAGGGAACTCAGGCAGACGGGATGGACCATGGGTGTTTTTCTATTGTCACTGTCTATGTTTCTACACAGTATTATTACATTTGTAACATTTACTTTTTAAGTGTCTAACAAAAATGTAAAACACCATTTTAGAGACTTAATTATTTCGCTATTGAAAATTCTAACTGGTTGTTCCTGATTTGGTCCGTCATTTTATGTGAGGTCAGTTCTACAGTTCGAATGAGAACCAGACAGCCAGACAAGAAAGAAACACTGTCACAGAGCTCTGAAAGCAAAAGAGCGTAATACTCTAATACTGTACTTAATTTATGTACTGACGCTTTTTTTTTTTTATTCTTTGTTAACTGGGAAGGCCCACTAGGCACACGTGCCTGTTTTCAGGGGCAACCCAGGAGCATTCAGGTGGTTACGTGACTTGCTATGAGCCACACAAATGAGTATGCAACTGGACGTTGTGGGCATCAAACCCAGGTCTGCTGGATGTACCAAGCTCATTCCTCTAACTTCTACGTTATACTGCCAGCTCTAGTTGTTCCGGTAAAAACAGTGACTGTGATTGGTAATGTTGGATTGATAAAGTATGTAATGTTGAACCCACAGTCACAGCCAAAGACAAGGTCAGATATTTCTAGAGAAATCTCCTGCTTACCACAGTTCCACAGAAGGGGCAGCAGAGAGAAACTCTTTAGAAATATCGCAAAATATCTGGAAATATCTGACCATGTCTTTGGCTACAACTGCATATCGCATGACAAATACTGATTTTAAATACAGATTCTCCAGCTTGTTAGGGAGGCAGTATAGCCTAAAGGGTTAAAGCAGCAAGCTATAAATGTATTACTCAGTGTTTGTTTACCAGGTATACTAGGTACACGAGGCAAATAAATGTCAATTTCCAGGTACTACACTGCACGACCGGCCTGCCCATAGACCCTTGGTACTGAAAGCTGTAGCATCTCATCTTGCACAGCCAAGCATAACCTTGTTTGATCTCTCCATCATCACTAGACAAATGCCAACAGCCTGAAAAGTCGCCATCATGACCCTCTGCTCAAATCAGGCCACCCTTTAAATCCTAATAACTACTGGCCCATCTCAGTCCCATCTGTTCTCAGTAAACTCCTGGAAACGCTAGTGCACAAGTAACTAAGGCTATCATGGAGGTTGGTGCATCACCAACAGCAGGTACAGAATACGGCAGCCTCAATAATCTCCAGATCATCCCACTCCAACCACATAACACTTGTGCTACGGCAGCTGGACTGGCTTCCTTTTAGGTGGAGTACCACTTTCAAGATCTTGTTGTTAACTTACAAAGCCCTGTGTGGATTGGGGCCTGACTACTCTTAAACGCCTGCTAGCATGGTATGCTCCTGATCGACCCCTCCACTCCACCAAGAGTAGGTTTTGGTCCTCTCAAGGGCTCATTTGAAGATGTCAGGAGAGACAGCCTTTGCACTAGTGGCCCCTTGCCTGTGGAACTGCTTGCTGTACCAACTGAGGAGTTCGACCTCAGTGGAGGGTTTTAAAAGGGGGCTGAAAACCCATTTATTTAGATTAGCGTTGGATTTAAATGAGAAGAATAAATACATGCCTGGTGTTTTAGGTTAGTTATTAATATATTATAAGTCCAGTCAATTATTCATGAGCCTGGCAAGGCTCACAACTGGCTACTGGATTGGTCATTAATGTCTGAGAAATGACTGATGCAGCTGCCAACTGACGCTATGTGGCATGCATTACTCGCCCGACGCAGCTAAAACTAAAAACAAAGGCAAAAATGGAAATTGTTATTGTGATTAGATTTATAATCACCATAACAACCTTAAAGCTGGTCATTTCTTTGGATTAATGACCGGCTGGAGGGAAGTAACCCTCAGCAGTGCCTCAGGCCGCCCATTCTCTCAACCAGTCATTAATCCCTTGAAAATGGCCAGCTTCTCAGTCATTATTGTGTAATTATATTGTTCTCTTTATATGTATTTAATGCAAATGTCCTCAATACTGTGAAGTGCTCTAAATCATATGGATGGAGCACTATATAAAAAGATATACCTTACCTTACCTAACTGATAGAAAATATTCCCTTCCACAACATTCTCACTGAAACAGAATCAGGCTTCTGGCCTACATATCCTACCCACATTGCACTACTGAAAGTCACAAATGACCAATCATTCACCTCTGCGCCAGGGTCCATGCAAGCACGATTTTCATTGACCAACCAAGGCTTTCAACAATGGACCATGGCATCCTTCTCTCCAAATTATAACAAGCTGACATAGTGCAGGACAAGCCAT
Source organism: Neoceratodus forsteri (assembly GCA_016271365.2). NCBI lineage: Eukaryota > Metazoa > Chordata > Ceratodontiformes > Ceratodontidae > Neoceratodus > Neoceratodus forsteri. Next base: position 964,091,799 of record CM028136.1, read on the forward strand.
CATCCCTCAGATCCTACCTCACTGACAGTTCAGGGATAGTAACTGTCAATGTGGAAATCTCTCCTCCATGCACCCTCAATCTTGGGGTCCACAAGGACCCATCCTTGGCCCACTGCTTTTCACCCTTGTCATCAATAACCTCCCTTCCATATGCACTGAGTGGGCCATGAATATCCATCTCTACGCAGATGGCACCATCATTTACTCTAAATAGAAATCCTTCTGTAAGTTTAACAAAGTACTACAAACAGTCTTTGAGCAAAACCATAGCAGGATAGATGCCAGTAGACTGCTGTTGCATTATAAGAAAACTAGTCATGACTTTCCATGAAAAAAATCACACTTACACAAGCCATGCGAATCCTACTTTTTTGGAACAACCTCTGGAAGCAATACACTCATTCAAATATCATGGGCTAATATTAGACCTGAATTTGAGCTTCACAGACCTCATCACTAGAACCTTCAGGAGTGTTAAAAAAATAACTAGGTGAATTCTATCACACTTGCACCTGTCTCTTGCTAAACACAAGGAAACTAGTTATTAGACAATCTCTGCTCCCAGCTCTAGAATACATCAGTCTACACTGCCCAGCCCTGGACTTTTATCTGTGCAAAATTATCATGACTTTCAATAACATCATCAGATTTGCACTGGTTTGTAGAGAAATGAACTACTGTCTTCTCTAAGGCAACATCAATCTCCTTTCACCAGAGAAAAGGAGGGAGTTGATATACACAACCCTGGTTTACAAATGTATGCATGGCAATTATGCAAATTACCTCAGGAACCTCTTACATAAGCCCACCCAGTCATACACACTGAGGTCCCAGCAAATGAGCTTCCTATATGAACCAAGAACCCATGAGACAATTAGAATGGAATCTTTTGCAATAGCTGCCCCAACTATCTGGAATGCCCTCCCAATCAGTGTCATAGAAGCCTGGACCATCACTGCCTTCACAAGGATCAGGTACTGTCAACTCAGTGCAGAATTCCAAAGAATACACCCACACCAAAACAGTTCTTGTCATCAGCTTCTACTGCTTCATTAATTAATCCCATCCATCCAAAACACGCTGAACGTTTAGCCCGATAGGCTTCATCAGGAGATGGTGGTCTGATTCCAAATGTGTATTCTTTTCTTCCTCTTCCCTTCAGAGATACATGTCATTTTTATATCACACCTTTCTGCAAGGATGTGGCTCCTTCTATGGCTCCTCCTGTGGCATCTACGAGCACTGCTAAATGCGACAGGAGGAGCCATAACCTTGCAGCTCGAGGTGCAGAGCTGAAAAGGCTGCTTTTGAGCTGCTTAAAACTGAATGAATGTATATAAATTTGAAGAAATAAACACTGAAGAGTTTTTTAGCCCTCCACCACACTGTTCCACATAGTCCTGGTCTAAGCTGCTGCCTGGTAGGAGGTCAGCAGACATCAGTTTGGCAAGGAGGTTGAATGCTGGAAGTAAGTCACCCATCAAGATCGACAAGCTCAACAGATAAATGATCTGGTGTCTGGCAACAGGATGCAAGGACATGCCCTGCAGCTCAGAGGTGGTGAATTCAAGGGTAACCTTGGGGGGTATTTATTTTCCTACAGGGTGGTGAATCCAAGGAACAGCAGACATGAAGACAGTGCAGGCTTTCAAGGTAAGCCTGGGCACATTGCTGATTACCAAGGGAATCACAAGGTACCCTGGGTTGCAGGGTGAGAGGGGAGCCCCTATAAATGAATATATTTTTGCAGAGCACACTTATTACTGCTTATGAAGGGGGGATGGGGATAGACATAATAGACCTAGAGCCCTTTCTGATCTTAATGGTCAGACATGTGGAATGAGGCAGATGAAATCGCATCCCGCATAAACTGAGGACAGCAACTGGGAAAATTATCTGGAAAGGGATAAAAAATTGGTTAGATAAAACAGCTCTTAATTCTAGATAATGCCGTATAACCTCACATAATGACAGTAGGTAACTGAGATGAGTATGTCCCTGAGTGTTCTATTGTGTAACACTTTCTCACTTGTCTGAATAACTTGGTTTGTTATATCCGTGTGGGTTTTTTATATTATAATAGCCAATGTATTGATAACGTGTTTAAAATGTATTTGAAACAGTGTTGCTTTATTTGTAGTATGGACCTCATTGTAAATGAGCTGCTAGCTCAATCAAGTAAATCCTGACTCATAAGATTTTATGAATAAAACATTTCACTATCACTACTACTAAATCAGTTTTTTTATTAAATAAAGTCAAAGAAGTACAATCCTCTAATAACCAAAACGCAGCAAGTAGTATGAAGTAGTAAATGAAAGGAAATCATTCAACAGTTTTTCATTTAGAAAAGAAATTGGGGCTGTGGGAAGGGGGGGCTGAGCCCCCATCTTAAAAGGATCAGTTGTTTTTTAGTCATTGTTTGACATTTTATGATTTAAGATTAGGGGGCTCCACCTCCCCAACCCCCAATTTAGAAAACATTTTTAAAGGCATGGGAGTGGAAACTTACTTCGGATCAATAGTAACTTGCAGTACTTCACTTATGCAACCATGGTATTCACATAACAACTTACGTGAGGGTCCTCAGTCCTCCATCAATGCCTGTCGCCCTCATGGGGGGGTAGAGGTGCAAAAATGAAAATGTGGGAGCAAATTGAATTAACAAATGAAATTATGATTCTGTAATTAGATGGTGACTTGTTCCAGACATGTTAGCATGAATTTATCTCAAGATCAGCTTGAGTCTAAAATAAGCCCTCTGTATGATGGGCATAGCCACAGGCCCCAGAAGGCAGGAGAAATCCTACTCCACTGGAATGCTATGGGAGATCAAAGCTAGCTGCTCTCTGCCAAGGCCTTCAGAGATGTGGCTAGGACAACACTCACTTCCTTCCTTTCATCTGACCTAAACAGTGGTGTGTGATGTTGCTGGCCAGTCACTGTCTAAAACATCTGACATGGCAGAGGAATCAAAGACGATGATGATGATGAGAATGATGGAGATCACTTGTGTTACTTTGTTTGACTAATTGATGTGACTATCTCCTAATATTTGTCTGTTAGAGGTTTAATAAGAAAAGACAATGTGTGTCACAAAGGCAGAAGCCAGAAGAAAGGAGATTAGCATTTTTCCTATGGTTAATCCTTTAAGAAGATTGTAAAGGTTTTAGTTAAAGGTTAAGGCCTTGATACATTGAAGCTTTCTGCAAGTGGCATTTAGAAACTGCAGTAAATGTAACAGTTTTATTGACAGCATCTTTTGGAAATGCCACAATATTTCGGAACAATTTTACTGCAACTGTGTAATCAGTGTCACCGTATTTTCGCAGTTATCATGATAGCATATAAAAAGATGTGATATTACATATGCTGCCAAAACTAAGCCCATTGGTAACTGACTCTTGGACCATGCAAGGTTTGAAAAAAAAGATTTATTAAAACAATACATTTTCCAAAGTGATTTTTCCCCCTACTTTGATCCCAAATTGTAAGTATTATTTTTTAGCTCTGTTTATCAACCTCCCTGACCACTGGTTAGGACCTCTTTCAACCATCTGCCAGGGCCACCTTATATGACTTTCAGAGTCACTCCACTCCTGTCCCCAGAGCACCAAACACCCAGTACACACCATGATGGGACCCCTTGGTTTGCCCCCCCAAGATGAAGTCCTGTCTGCAACTCCATGGTAGCAAAGCGCCAACTATATCTGCTCTGTCGCAATAGCCATCTGCCTGCTATTAATTGTATCACATTTTGCTATAAATATAAGTTTCTTTGAATTTCTGCTTGTGAAACATGGCAGTCAGCTCAAGGCATCCTGAGACATTAGATTTTTGAAAATGTACTGTTCTCTCTGAGTGGAAGGAAACAGCTAACTTCAAAAGATACTAACATATGCCTAACAAAACCTGTGTGGAAATCATACAAGTCATGTTTTATAAGGTGACAGGAGGGAGAATGCTTCCTAGTCAGTCTATGTCAAAAATCTCACAATGTTGAGAGGTGGTTCTCAGACTGTTTTCCTGAGAGATCAAAGGGATATTGTGACCTGTCATAAAGCATGATCTGTGGCTCACTAATTAGGAACTATATATATGTTTTTAATTGGAATGTTTAGCAGTGTGTAGAGGCATGTGACTAATCAATTAATTACAGGACTAAGAGTGACCTCATGCCAATAGCCAGAGCGGTGACATCACAAGGAGGATGGGACTTTATCTCTGATATTGGTGAAGCTTGGCTGAAAGAACTGACACTTTTGTTCTGGACTTCTAAGACACTCTTCTCTTCTTTTCCTGGACTCAAGAGAGACCACTTCTGCCAAGACTGGTAATTCAAGCATGAACCTTTACCAACTGAAATTGAGTTAGAACTAGTTAATTCAGTTACAAGGTGCTTTATTTTGTAATTATCCATTTTCTTTCTGACTGTAATCATTACGTGTATATGTTCTGTTTTATGTACTGTATTTATATACTATTTTCAGTTTTAGTAAATTTGGCTTTCCTTAAACTTGCCTGAGACATCTTCTCATTCTGAGTGTGAATGGTGGAACAGTGTTGATAATTCTGACACAACTGTTAAAGTGCTTAGTGTGTCACATATGCAGCCATGCTAGCAAGGATCTCTGTAAGGATCCAGCAAGGTAAGAAAAATACCCGAGTCTCAATTGGCTCAGCAGGGATTGTGAACCAGATTGGTTGTATGCCCACTGGGTCAAGTACTGCGCTGCTTTCCCTGAAGAGAGTGTGATAGTTGGACCTGTTACCTGGGTGTGCTAGCTAAAAAGGGTTCTTTATTGAACCCAGGACTCGAGACTAGTAGTTGCTCGGCCCCAAAACAAAACAGGAGGGTGACCCTGTTTGTCCCCGTTCACAAATCACATTTCAAGGTTGAGCACTGTGAGAGCAGACAGCCTGATCCCCAGAGTGGATTTGTGACATGCTCCTCATGGACAAGGTCCTGACAAAGATATCCTGAGGGCCGAGTGGGAGAAAACCTGTTATGGCTGTGAAGGTTGGGCAGGGTTTCATCTACCCAGCTGAAGCATGTTTCCCCCATTTTCAGCCCTCCCACTAATAACGCACAATGTCATCGGATGCCAGCAAGCCAGAGGCACCAATGTGCACAATCTTCCCTCCCCCTGCATGTGCAAGCCCCCAGGTCTGCACCACCATCTGTGCTCCCCAGGTGAGGGTACTGCAGCGAGAGTACATCCCTCCCCCCTCCATAGGAGGAAAGACTCCGTTGAGATGCTTAACAGAAACATAGAATTTGTCAGCAGATAAGGACAACTTGGCCCACCCAGTCTGCTCATTTTGCCCTGCCTATTATCGCAGACCCTACCTGATCTCCAGCTACTCCCCCCTCTTTCCCACCAAGATTTCTTTGTGCCTATCCCCTGCATGCTTGAAGCCTAGCACTGTTTCACTCCACCACCTCCACTGGAAAACTGTTCCAGGCACTGCTCTTTCAGTGAAGAAGTACTTCCTCACATCCCTCCTAAATTCCCCTTCCATCTTTATTGCATACCCCCTTGTTCTCATGCACCTTCTCCCTGAAAAATATGCCCCTCCTGTACCTTTTCCACCCCAGTGAGGTATTTACAGATCTTTGTCATGTCCCCCTCTCCCTCCTCTCTTCCAGAGTGTACATATTGAGATCCCTCAGTCTCTCCTCATTAGGCTTATAATTCTCCTACTTGGCAGCCATTCGATAACCCTGGGTTCATTCCGAATGACATGTATGCTCCCTGCTGAGGGTAGTCTTGACCCAGTGAATGGATGTACAGTCAGGTTGGGGCCACCCAAGGGATGTGGCCAGCCTACATGACCATCCACAGTGTGAGAGCCACACTGTGGAGGCCTCCTGGAGGGCAAGACTATGCCAGGGGGGCCCTGCCATATGGCTTACACCTTCTCCAGCCATGTTCTCCATGGGCATTAGTAGCCCCCAACAGGCCTTCACTCCACACAGTGCCAGCCCTCATGGAAAACCAGGGGGGCTGTCAGGAAGGGAAACTTTCTTATGCTTTAAAAAGGTTTTTGACCCACAGGCAAAATTCAATAGAAACATGGAAGATCCTGGTTTAATATCAATCAGTTTGCATTTGAGCACGGAGAAAAGGAGAGATGTTGCCTAGTGTGCTGGCACAGAATGACTACTGCGTTTTGTCCCAGAGGTAGCTGCATGTCAGTGATCTTCAATGCAGAGCTGTGTTCTCGTGATTGTAAAGCATGAAAGGCACTATATTAATACAAATGGTGTGGTGTGATATAGTGTGGTGTGGTGTGGTGTGATATGGTATGGTATGGTGTGATGTGGTTTGATGCGGTATGGTGTGGTGTGGTGTGATGTGTGTGTGATATGGTGTGGTGTGTGGTGTGATATAGTGTGGTGTGATATGGTGTGGTGTGGTGCGATGTGGTATAGTGTGGTGTGGAGTGGTATGTGTGTGATATAGTGTGGTGTGGTGTGGTGTGATATGGTGTGGTGTAATATAGTGTGGTGTAGTGTGGTGTGGTGAGGTGAGGTGTGATATGGTGTGGTGCAATATGGTGTGGTGCTGTGTGGTGTGATATGGTGTGGTGTAGTGTGTGGTGTGATATAGTGTGATGTGGTGTGATATGGTGTGGTGCAGTGTGGTGTGATGTGGTGTTGTGTAATATAGTGTAGTGTGGTGCTATATGGTGTGATATGGTGTGGTGTGATATGGTATGGTATGGTATGGTATGGTGTGGTGTTGTGTGGTGTGGTATGGCATGGTGTGGTGTGGTGTGGTATGGCATGGTGTCGTATGGTATGGTGTGGTATGCTGTGGCATGGTTTGGTGTGGTTGATATGGTGTGATGTGATATAGTATGGTGTGGTGTAATATAGTGTAGTGTGGTTCTGTGTGGTGTGATATGGTGTGGTGTGGTGTAGTGTGGCATGGTCTTGTGTGATATGATGTGATGTGATATGGTGTGGTGTGATATTGTGTGATATAGTGTGGTGAGGTGCTGTGTGGTGTGGTGTGATATAGTATGGTGTGGTGTGGTGTGATATGTGTGTGATATAGTGTGGTGTGGTATGATGTGGTGTGGTGTGGTATAGTGTGGTGTGGAGTGGTATGTGTGTGATATAGTGTGGTGTGGTGTGATATGGTGTGGTGTAATATAGTGTGGTGTGGTGTGGTGTGGTGAGGTGAGGTGTGATATGGTGTGGTGCGATATAGTGTGGTGTGGTGTAGTGTGTGGTGTGATATAGTGTGGTGTGATATGGTGTGGTGTGGTGTGATGTGGTGGTGTGTAATATGGTGTAGTGTGGTGCTGTGTGGTGTGATATGGTGTGGTGTGGTGTGGTATGGTATGGTGTGGTGTGGTGTGGTGTGGTGTAATATAGTGTAGTGTGGTTCTGTGTGGTGTGCTGTGGTGTGGTATGGGGGGAAATTGTTTAACCAGGAAAGGCACACTAAGTTGAAGCTTGTTTCCAGGTGCAACCTGGGAGCACAAGGAAGTTAAGTGACTTGCTCAGGGTCATAAAGTATGCAAGTGGGAGCTGTGGGATTCAAACCCAGGTCTCCAGGTTTGCAGCTCAGAGCCTTAAACCACTATGCTATACTGCCTCCTGTATGGTCTTGTGTGATGTGATATGGTGTGGTGTAATATAGCATAGTGTGATGCTGTGGGGTGTGGTATGGTGTTGTGTGATATGATATGGTGTGGTGTATTATAGTGTAGTGTGGTGCTGTGTGGTGTGGTGTGGTGTGGTGTGATGTGATTTGATATGGTATGGTGTAATATAGTGTAGTGTGGTGCTGTGTGGTGTGGTGTTGTGTGATGTGATATGGTGTGGTGATGTCTGATGTGATATGGTGTGGTGTAATATAGTGTAGTGTGGTGATGTGTGGTGTGGTGTGGTGTGGTGTGGCATGGTCTTGTGTGATGTGATGTGATATGGTGTGGTGTAATATAGTGTAGTGTGGTGTGGTGTGGTGCTGTGTGGTGTGGTGTGCTGTGGTGTGGTGTGCTGTGGCGTGGCATGGTCTTGTGTGATGTGATATGGGGTGGTGTGATATGGTATAGTATGGTATGGTGTGGTATGCTGTGACATGGTTTGGTGTGGTTGATATGGTGTGGTGTGGTGTGATATATACATGCATAAATACATAAACAGATATTGACAGCGGGAAAAGGATCTTGGCCCATCCAGTCTGCACTCTTTCTAACTATTCTGTCTTGCTCTAGTGGCAGTCTCCCTCTTTGTTACTGCCCCTCCTTTATTTAACTAAACCTACATGCCTGTTCCATCCCTGCTTGAAGATGTTTATTTTACCTGTACCTTTTCTTCCAGAGCTTATGCCATGCCCTCTCCATGAAGAAGTGCTTACGGACATCCTTTTCTGAATCCCCCACAACCACCACCACCTTAAGTGAAATCCCTCATATCCATGAATTTGAACTTAAGAAGAGTTCCTTGGCGCCACCGTATTTATCCCAAGCAGCTATTGGCAAGCCTCAGTCATGTCACCCCTTTCTCTCCTTTTCTCCGGGGAGTACTATACACGTTTAAGTCCTGCAGCCTGTCCTCATATGTCATTTGCCCAAGGCCATGCACCATCTTAGTTGTCCTGTGCTGTACTGCCTCCAGTCACACCAGTGGCCTGTACAGTGAGAGGATCCCCTCCTGACTTCTAGTGCTCATCCCCCTCCCAATGCATACTAGCATTCTGTTTGCTTTGCTCACTGCCCTGCCGCACTGTGCTGATGTTTCCTATGTCATTCCCCCTAAATCCTGTTCTTTTGTAGTGCCATCCAGCACCACCACATCCCCATTTCATATTGCACCCTTGGGTTCCCTTTCCCAGTGTGCATTACTGTACATTTCTTGCCACTGAAGCTCAGCTGCAAGATCGTTGATAAGCTCTGCAACCTGCCCAGATCCTCCTCTGGTTCCCTTCTCCCTTCCCCCCGTGTCTACCTTTGGGCACATCTTTGTGTCATCTGTGAAGAGGCATATCTTACCCTTGATCTGTTCTCCTATGTCATGGATGAATGTATTGAAGAGGACAAGTCCCAGTACTGACCCCTATGGGACCCCACTTGTCACTTCCCTTACTTCTGAAAACTTCTCATTAACTACAACCCTTTGTTTTAGTTAGCTAGTTAGTGAGTGAATTAGATGGGTGAGAGGTTGGCTGAGGAGGAGACAGTAAAGAGTAGTAGTAAACAGGGTCAAGTCAGAGGAGAGGGAGGCCACCAGTGGGGTCACAGGGTTTAGTTTTAATGCCAGTGTTTTCCAACATGTTCATCAGTGACATGGGAGAAGGAATACAGGACAAGCTGTGTCTCTTCTCAGGTGACACTAATCTCTGTGGCAGAGACAGTGAGGAAGGGGTTTGGGGGCTACAGAGGGACCTGCAAAGATTAAAGAGGTGGTTCAACAACTGGCAGTTGAAAGTCAATGCCAAAAAGTGCAAGGTGATGCACATACAGTATTTTATAGTGTATGGGTTACCTAGATTGTGTAATCGCAGATTGAATTACAGTACTTTACGGAACTACTTTACAGAACATTGATTGTTGTGAGCATTCCATGTTGTTAGACCATTGATATGACATACTCAAGAAGGGTTAACAACAGAGTGATGGCATAACAAGGTTGTAATCTGCTTGATTTTAGTTAATAATAAGGGCTCCCCATACATTATAAATTACTAAAATGGAATTTGAAAAAAAATATTAAAAAAATTTTTAGTAAGGCTTAAAAGAACCCCTTAGAACCAAGCCTATCCACTAGATGCTCATGAACCAAGTGTAGACAGTAAATATAAATACCAAGAATCAAAAAATGAAGGGGTAATGGGGCAAAATACTATACAAATAGTGATAAATACCAAACAAAAAAAACAAGACCGTACAGAATGAATAAAGCTTATATTAATACATCAAAAAAAGGGCTTACTAGGGAACATACTGTACTAAAATACAACTATTCTCCTGGGTCCTCCATCAACAGTTAAAACAACATGTCGCTTCACAGTCACATTCATGAACTACATTCCAGCACATAATCACTATAAATAGTTTTTAGTAGAGTTCAGCAATATAACATATAACTGATTTGCTGGCTGTTACAAAAAGATCTAATTGGTATTCGTATGTTCTCTATATGAAAACACTGAAATACAAGTAAGAGCAGGTTTCTTATTTCTTCTTCATTGTGGTTTTTATTAAGAGAAAAAGAACACGCAGCGTACTAATCATGAAATTTGGGTAACCCTTGCCTCAGTGCTTTTGTGTTGAGGTTGTTTGTCTTTTTATTCTGAAAATGAGCTCTCTAATGACAAGGGTAGTGAAACCTGTGTGAACAAATGTCTAAGTAGAAAACAGGGTGGGGGGGAGGAATAGTGAGGTAAAAATTGAAAAGGTGAAAAGGAAAAAATAAAATATTTAATCGAGTGCTGGTACCCGAGAAGCCCAAGCTCCGTTTGAAGTCCGAACCATCCATTGCTTAACCTGATAGAAAACAGCAACCCAGGGTAAAATGAGGTAATCAAAGTAAATGTGGCAGTATTGTGCTACTCTACAGCATATGCCAAAAATAGGCACAGTATCATAACTGCAACTAAAATGAAGTGGGGAAAACAGCCCATGTGGGCTAGAGATATCGATATCTATAGTGATTAATGACTATGGAAAATCAGGCATACAAAGCACCTGATTATAAAAAAAAAAAAAATGAAACTGGTACACACTAAAATCTAAAAGTGGGTTGAGTGAAGGTACTCGAAATGTCCATGGTCAAAAAAACTCTTTTATATTTAAATAAATGTAAAACCGGCACCACAGAGCTCTGCCATGATATATGCCAAAAAAACAGCACAATATCAAAACTGCATGTAATGGTGTGTGAGCTGAGCAGCAAGTGGGCTTAACCCTTTCATGGTTGTGGACTGATATATCAGTCCAAAATTCCGATACGTTTATAATTCTGTTGGCAGCCTAAGGGTTAAAACACATATGTAGCCATAGTGAGGAAGGGTATCTGGGAGTCATCATTAATGACTCCCTAAAACAATCTAGCCAATGTAACAAGGCATAGAGCAAGGTGACCAAGATGTCGGGGAATATCGGAAGAGGGACTGACAGCAGGAGGAAGCTGGTGACACTACCGATCTACAGCTCACTGATGAGGCTGCATCTGGGATACTGTGCCCAGTTCTGGAGCCCCCACCTAAGAAAAGACAAAGAGAGGCTAGAGACGGTACAACGTAATGTGACCAAAATGATTCAGGGCTAACAGGGCAGACCCTATGAGGACTGACTTATGGCCCTGAACATGTACTCAATACAGACCAGCAGGGAGAGGTGTGATAACGATAGAGACCTTCAAGTTAATGAAAGGAATGAATACGGTAGATTGTGGGGAAATATTTGGTGGGAATGGCAAATCCAGAATACAGGGACATGAGTGGTAGCTGGTGAGGGAGATGCAGGAGGGACTTGAGAAAGTTTTATTTTACACAGAGAGTGGTTGAGCCATGGAACAACCCACCAGCAGAGGTGGTGGGTGCAAGAGCCATTAATGGTTTCAGACACAGCTGGGAAAAAAATGATTAATAGTTACACAAGGGAAAAGCAGTAAAACAGGGGGCAAGTGGGGAAGGGAGGGTAATAACCCAGACTAGACATTAGGTTCTGGGGCAGGATAGGATAAAACAGGGCAGACTGGATGGACCGATGGTCTTTTTCTGCCAATATTTTCTATGTTTCTATGTGTTCTACCCCTCAACCAGCTCTCTACCCAATTTGTTATTTTTTCCTTCTTTCCCAAGGTCCTTAATCTTTCAGACCAGCCTCTTGTGGGGGACTGAGTCAAAGGCCTTGCTGAAGTCTAGGTATACTATATCAACTGCTTCCCCATGTCTGTAGTGATTACCCAGCTGAGAAACTCAACCAGATTTGTCTGTCAGGACCTTCCCCTTGTGAACCCATGCTGTCTGGGGTACTGCAGCCTGTTCCCTTCAGGGAAGTCCACCAGATCCTCTCTCAGTAAAGATTTTCCACGCTATAGACGTCAAGCTGACTGGCCTGTAGTTCCACGGCTCACTCACTTTCTACTGTTGCAGAGCGGGACCACATCCACTGTCCTCCAATCCCTACGGACCATCCCATGGATAGTGACCAACTGAAAATGTCTGCGAGTGCCCCTGCTACAACCTCTGCTACCTCTTGTAGCACCGTTGGGTGCTAGTTGTTAGGTCCCGTAGATTTATTAACTTTCAACACAGTTAATTTTTAGCAAAACAAGAAAGGCCCGGTACCAAAGCAATGGAGAACCCGGTACTGCATTGCCTTGGTGCCGGGCACTGTTTTTGTTTTGCTGGATGCTGTGCTTTGGCCCTGGGCACTGGCCATATGCAGTCTGAACAGTTCTGTTTGCTGTATCTACTATCCCTGTTAATCTTTCCAACACCCTTTTCTCATTTATTGGCTTATATGGTGTGGTGTGATATGGTGTTATGAGATGTGTGGTATTACATGGTGTGGTGTGATGTAGTGATATGATGTGGTGTCGTTTGGTGTGGTGTGGTGTGATATGGTGTAGTGAGGTGTGGTGTGGTGTAGTGAGATGTGAAATGGTGTGGTTTGGTGTGGTGTGGTATGGTGTAGTGAAATGTGAAATAGTGTGGTGTGGTGTGGTGTAGTGAAATGTGAAATTGTGGGGTGTGGTATAGTGAAATGAGAAATTGTGTGGTGTGGTATGGTATGGTGTAGTGAAATGTGAAATTGTGTGGTGTGGTGTGGTGTAGTGAAATGTGAAATGTGAAATTGTGTGGTGTGGTATGGTGTAGTGAAATATGAAATTGTGTGGTGTGGTGTGGTGTAGTGAAATGTGAAATTGTGTGGTGTGGTGTGGTGTAGTGAAATGTGAAATGGTGTGGTGTGGTGTGATATGGTATAATGAGATGTGAAATGGTGTGGTGCAGTGTAGTGTGGTGCGGTGGGGTGTGGTGTGATTTGATATGGTATGGTATGGTTTGGTATGATATGGTACAGCAGGAAGAACAGCATCCCAGAATGAATCCTAGAAAAATTTAAAGCACTTCCTGTGCAGGCGGCATCAGTTGATACGTTAGAAGCCACACAGGTACCTTGGAGTAAAAGGTGCCAATCACCTTTCACCGCTTTGTGCTCACTCTGAGTATATTTGCCATACTGCTGTCTGATGTGTCTTCTCCAGATCTGGAGCCTGCATGGCAGATCAGTGACCTGATATCTGCTGCCATAGACCAGGTTGCTAGTTTGAATGGAATTCCCTACTGCATCCAGTTTCTGAATTTTCCATCCCTGTGTTTACAGGGTGTATGTTTTTTTTTGTTACAATTTTTGGCCAGGAAAGACACACTAAGCTGAGGCTTGTTTCTAGGTACATCCTGGGAGCACAGAAGAGTTATGAGACTTGCTCATGGTCACATAGTATGCAACTGGTGGTTGTGGGATTCAAACCCAGCTCTCCAAGTTTGCAGCTCAGTGCTCTTAACCACTACACTACACTGCCTCCCTCCCTCCTGTCCATGCTGGGGCTGCTTGCATTTATACTGAGGCTGCTGCTGTATACAGCTTCGAAATGCAGTCATCAAACTGCCATAAAGTCAGCAGCTGTTGCCACTCCGGTGGCGCTGAGGGTTGAGGCACTGGATGCCACACCTCATGCCACGCCAATAACCCTGGTTCGAGAATGAACTCAGGTTGTCAGAGGTTGGCCTGAGGGGGAGAGGATCGAGCATCTGAGGGACTCCTCCTCTCCTGGGGAAGGAGAACTGCCATTTCTGCCGAACAACTGCCACCAGGTGGAGGCCTGGTGGCAGTGCGGGACTGGAATGGCAAGAAAAGGGTGGGTGCTGCAGGATTCCGTGGTGTGCATATGCTCCAGCAAGAGTTCCAGGGAGAAAAGTGGTGGAAAATGGTGGCAAGGCATTTATGACGCTTTGCTCACCAATCCCCCCACCTGCCTCACCACCAAAGTCCCGGCTGGCCAAAACTGGATTGTGCTTCAGGGGGAGGACGTCCCTCCCCTCCCCTCCTGACCCTGCCATGGGGGGGAATTCATGAGGGGGTATTTGGGCTGCACAGGTAAGCCTGAGGAGGTGATGTTTCATGGGGGTCAGAGGGATCAGAGATGAAGGGAGCCCAAGCCTGCCTCGGGCAAGGAGATATAAAATGATAATAGAAAAAAAGGCAGCAGCTGTTGTAAAGACAGTCTCAAGTACATCTGACAAACTAGGTGCATCGACAGTGCATAGGTCCATGGGCACCTGCAACCCCAGGCATTGGAGTGCTGATGAAAAAAACATCTTCCTGCAACACAGGTAAACTTTAGCCAACTGCTGTGTTCCAAAGATAAATGCACTGTAGAATTCCGGCCAGTTGTAACATACATTTGAACATTTCATTTCCTAAAAAAAAAACTAGTTTGCAAATTGCTGGCATATCTTGTGAAACAAAATTAAATATTTTAGGCAAGAACTAAAATTTGAATAATTTTTAATGTAAGTTCTTTTAGCATCTATGTGGGCTAATTAAAACGGTATGGTGCAATATGTGTTGAAGCTGATAAGGTTCTTTGAATGTTTCATCTTTCAACAAATGTTGCAGCATAACCTTTGCAGAAAAAGATAAATGAAAACAGTGTTCTAGTATTATGCAGCTTTTCTGGTCAAGGTTTACATGACATTTTTATCTTTATACTATATAAGCTGCCCCATAGTAATGAGTATTAGAAATATTTACCGGTCAATTAATTAGCTTACAGAGGCAATCTTTGCCTTTGAAGCCTTTTATTTTTATTTGCCATTTGATATTCTGTTTATCTTACCTATCACCTGACTGCCCTAACCCTTTAGTCACTCAAGGTCTATTTCTAGCCGAGACCCAGTTAGCCAATCAAAGCAAGTCAGTGAGCTGTTCGCAACTCAAGCAACCAGTTTCCAGTCATCAGTGGGAAAGTGAACGTCTGAATTTCAGTTTCACTCTACCCTGAGGGAACCGATCGCTCTCCATCATTGAGGAGATGACCCTGAAGTAAGAGTGAGTGGCCATTCTAACCCAAACAAGTTGGTTTGCAACTACCTGGCGGAGATGAAAGCACTCCATGATCCATTTTGGAATGTAATGTTTGCTTAAAGGAGATTTCCAACATTTTATTATTTGCTTATGGACTTTATAGCCTATTATCTTACGTCCGCGATAGTCATTCCCGACATAAACTTCAACTTTTCATTCAGTTTATTTAGGAAGGGAAGGGATTGTACATCTCGCCAAATCGATGGCTGTCTGATCACTTCTGCTTCCCTGTCCACTGGGCCCGATCCTGAGCTCAGACATTTTATGACGCCTAATCAAGGAGAATGTGGGGACATGCCCCATTGTAGTCCATGGAGGGGGCACTTTAAAAACATTTTTATATATCTTAAAGTAATGTTTTCTGTAAATGAAAGCCACCACTCAAGTGGTGGGACCACTCAACTGATGGTGTCCAGGGACCCCACAAGGGAGGTTAGGGTTTGTAGGATTGAGGGAGACCCAGTGTATAGTCCCAATATAATTATGCCTCTTTGGTTCAAGGGGTAGTCCTGGAACTTGTTTAAACATGGGGTGGGCAAATAGGCCCCACAGGCAGCTGGGTATTATTAGACAGCATTTACTAGCAGCACTGGTGAAGGATGCACACTAGAGGTGGGGAGGATATGTGTAAAAACCCAAGGAATAGAGTAGAGTATAGGTTGGGCATGACCCAGGTAAATAATGTAATGTAGTGCTCAAGTACCATTGTAAAGAATGTGTTACGGCCAGGATATGCCAGGACAGCTGTGTATCATCTGGCAGCTAAATAAAAGACACCTGTGCTTGATCCCAGCTCCGGTATGGACACTGAACTTTGTGTGTGGTCTCATGTTAATGATGCCCCATGGTATGGTTTAAGGTGCCCCTGATCCCTATCGCCCCGACCCGTGATGGCCAGGTGACTGGTGGTGGTGCAGTTCTGGTACTCATGGTGTATGGCCCATGTTCTCCTGGCCGAGATGCCATCCAATTCATCTAGATGCAGGGAGGTGACCTGGTTCTTACACATGTTATAGCTTTTAAATCTGCAGTTTGTTTAAGATTTTGCTGTTTTTCTTTGATGTCTATAGCTGGCTTCGGTGCTGCACTAGGCACTGTGATGTCATCAGCATTCTGAAAACTGTAACAACAACATATTTTTGATATATTGTTATTACTGATGTCACTAGCCAAGATATCTTTTTTATCTTGTAATTTTGGCCCCCACTCCCGTTGTATGTAGAAGGTTGTACCCTCGCTAACCACACTGCACTGAACCGGGCATTGAACACTTTAGTTAGTGTTTAGAATTCCTAACCCCCTACTGAAAAACTAAGTTCATTGTGATGGAGGAACAGTAGGTGTGCTTTTATGACCTGTTGATGATGACAGTACCAGCAGGGAAGGCCCTGTCAACGGGACTGTAGGCACTGTCGCTGGTAGCGAAGGGAACAGACAAGGCAACATTTCTGAAAATGATGCCAGCACAGCCTGGGAGTCAACAATGCCCATTGGAAGGTTCATGGCTGCTGTCATTGCCAGGAAAGAACCCGATGACAGAGGTGGCATACCATCCACAGTGGGTATAGCAATGCCAGAGCCAAACCCTGATGTTAGTGTCTCAACATGGTCAGGAGGCTGTAGTCAACATCGTCAGAGCAGTCAATGATGAGGACTTACCCTCCTTCAATGAAGACCTTGACCTCACCGGTGAAGCATTTTTCTCCCAACACTAATGGCG
Organism: Neoceratodus forsteri; assembly: GCA_016271365.2. Lineage (NCBI taxonomy): Eukaryota > Metazoa > Chordata > Ceratodontiformes > Ceratodontidae > Neoceratodus > Neoceratodus forsteri. Next base: position 964,108,633 of record CM028136.1, read on the forward strand.
ATGGCCAGAGGAGGACGGCTTCAATGATGATCTGTCCCTGTGCTTTTCTCCAAGTGTTTCACCATTTGTGGCAGTGACAGCAGTGCAGACTGCCTGGGAGTATCTTTCTCGGCAGTGACCAGGCATGAGGGAGAAGCTGGTTTGAAGTCCATGGTCTTGGCCTGAGATTCCAAGGCCTTTATAGCAATGAAGGTTTCCAGAGCCTTCTTACAGTGTCTCCTTGTGGCCTGATTAAATCCCTGGTAGATTTTGCAGGCCCCTTACGTTGTGAGACAAGCTCAAACAGCAAAGACACACAGTGTGGGTGTTGTCCTTGTAATCTTGTAACTGCAGGTACAAAACCTAAATAAATGTTCCTTCAATGGCGGCATACAGGGACAACGTCAATAAGTTAAGTAGAAAAAATAAAATCTAGAAACAATGGTGTTGTTTCTCTGCAGGTCCAACTAGCAGTGGATGAAAGAACTGAGGAGCAAGGAGAATATCCATGTATTATAGGCATTGATGTTGCATGTCATTATGGATGGCACACCTGGGGATTGCAACATTTGAAAGCATTTGAAAATCTGGTCCATTTTTTTTAAAAGATTTTAAAAGAGCAAGAATACAATCATGCCTCGCAACACATCCAGGGAGTATGGCGATCTAGCATAATGCACACCCTTGATGTGTTTTAGTGCTAGCATAATATTTAAGTAAGCAGATAACCATTACCCAATATGGGGGTTCTAGTGCATCACTTGGAAAGCTAAGGGAGCAAAGGGATCAGCCAGCAGATTGAGATTCCCTGTCATCAAGTTCAGCTGCAAGAGTTGCTTTTTCAACATTCCAGGCCTTTGGAACTGTGCGGGTGGTAGCAGACAAATTAATTAGCTTGATAACTGGAGAACACATGAGGATGGCTTTTCAAAGACATGAAAACATGCACAAAGGCAGCTGAAACAGTGCGCAAGGGAAGGCTTCCCTTGCAGATCCATAACTTCTCCTGCATGCGTGCGGTTTTCTGTGGGGGAGACATTTTGCAACAGTTTTCACAATTTACGGTGCCTTTTGTATGGATTCCAAGTGCAACTGCACTGGGATGCTATACCTGGTGTCACTGGTATTCCATAGCTGTCCCACCGTGTGTTTGTTGCCTGTACACACAGAAAGCTGAGATTTTTGTCTCTGCACTTGAGTGTTGCGTATTGGGTCACGTCAGCCCTTTTGAAAATTGGGCCCATATTGAAGACAAGAGCTAATTCCAGTAAATGAGCTTCGAGGTTTTTGGGGCTGATACGAAATGGTGACTAAGAGTCAAGACCCCCCTTGACTACTCCCTAGCTGCATATGGGAGACAGGAAAATAAAATTATTACTCTCTGGCATATTATTCAAGAGCAGACAGTAGGTTATTTTCTTGGCAATATACAGTAGGTGCAAAGCTCTTAACTGCTATGCAATTCACATAGCGCTGTGAATTTTACATCCAAATTTAAAGCAGCAGTACTAATTAGTCAGCAAAAAATATCATCCAATCTTTTTTGGCAGTAATGTAGTCCTGATAATCTTAGATTCATCATTAGGGTATTAAAATTTTATTCAGCTTTTTCTTAATATACTGTTTAATTACACCTTTTGTAATTTGTGTGGATCTACAATAAAGATGGCAGCCCCCAGCAGCTTTTAAAACTTTCCACTCCACAGGTCACACTTTAACTGCACCCACCGTGTTCATAATGCAGATACGTTTGGCCGTTGCCAACACATTTTTGATGGCCAGCAGCACAGCACCACCCTGATCTGCTTACATCAATGGTGGAGGACCAGGCAAAGCAGCAAGATCTGTTAAGAACTTCAAAATCCTCTATCTTGCTTCAAGAATGAAAGAAAGCAAGATAGAAATCAGATATTTTAATGTTTTGGTTTGCCCTAACTGCTAACAACATTATTTAAATTGTTGTTATATAGTAAGCTTTATCAGTTCTCCATATAGATTTACTGATGTCCCTCCTATTGTTGGAGCTATTTCTGCACACATGTTGAACTATTACAAATTTAAACTAACTTGAGAGACATAGTCCCCAATACTAAACATATAATGCCCACTATTCTTAAACTTTCTTTTCTTTAAACTAACAAAGTGCTATGGATTCTGGCCATTTGCTCTGCATTTTAAAGACAAGGGCTACACATTTTTTAATGTTGAGAAGTTGAGAGGTATGTATGTATATGTATATGCGTACTTCTGCTTTTTGCATAAAAATTAAAATAAGAATTGATGCACCATTTCTAGGGGCTCCTGAATAACAACCATATTACTAGGAAGCAGTTTAGAAATACTGGCAGACCAAGGAGCACTGGTCAATATTTTTACTAGAAATATAAATCACACATACCCAAATAATGCAAAGTATCATGAGAAGTATATGCAAATTACTATTAAAGAATTTAGACTGTTTTCTGCTTTAAGCAAGAGAGGGTGTTGTTAAATAGCCTCTCATACCCTCTGCAAAGGCTGAAAACAGAAGACAAAGACACAGTTTTATCCTTCTTGGAACTTGTCTGTATCTCAACCCAGGGGAAGGATGAACCAGCAATACGATGGTCTTATAGGTTTAGGTCATGGTGAGCCCAAAGTAGAAAAGCAATTTAAAAGACAAAGAACCTCAGCACAGAAGCTCTGAGGCAAGGGCTACCAGGAAAGGGCATTGGCACCATAAAGATATATACTCTGTCTGCAGAAAAAGACCACTTAGCCAACTATGCCAACCCAAGTGTTACCTGCCTATTCTACCCCTGCAGACCCAATTTGATCTCTGGCAACCTCCCCCCACCCCCACCCCTGCTTCTGATCCAATATACAACTATGTTTATCACACACATGCTTGAAGCCCTCTATCATTCTAGCCTCCACCACTGTAGCTAGCCGTCAGTTCCATGTGTCTGCCACCCTTTCAGTGAAGGAATATTTTCCAAAATCCCTCCTGAACTCCTTTTCCCCCAAAGGCTCCCCTCCCACATCCTGTTCACCCGTGAGGTACCTGTTGGTCTCAATCATGTCACCTCTCACTCTCCTCTTATCTAGGGTGTATGTGTTGAGATCCCTCAGTCTGTCTTCGTAGGATTACTCTTGCAAACTCTGCACCATTTTGGTTGCCACTCACCTGGACAGCCTCCAAGCTATGTCCTAAGATGTGGTCTCCAGAAATGGACACAGTTTGCCAAGTGGGGATGTACCAGAGTACAATACAGTGGCAGCACCACCTCCCTCCTCCTGCCAGTGATGCTGATTTCTGGTAATGTGCATCCCAACCCAGGCCCATCCAAGGCAAAGCATTCAATGAGCTTGAGGCACCTGAAAATAGAATCCTTAAACATACTTAGTCTCCTACCTAAAATAGTGCAATTCCAGGCATGGGTGGAATTGCTCAATCCAGATATCATGGCGTTCACGGAGACCTGGCTCTCCCCAAAGGTCAGTGATAATACCATAGCTCTAGATGGCTATACTGTTTACCAACAGGATAGAATATCCAAATGCAGGGGTGGCTGTCTGATCTACATCAACAGTGAAATCAGAGGCCAAATACTGTCCACAAGTCTACACACAAAGGAAGCACAAATCCTCAGCCTCAAACTTACCCCCAGGCTGAAAAACAAAGTGCTACTGCTCTCCACTGTCTATGTACCCCCTGATAACCACTCTACTGGAGTCCAGCAAGTAATAGCCAACTTAGAGCAGTATAAGCAAAACTGTGAACATATCATCATCGGAGACTTCAATGTCTATTGTCAGCCTAAAGATGCATCCACAGTCCATGATCAGATCTCAGGCCTCTACCTCTCTCAACTAGTAACTCAACCCACTAGAGTTAACTATAAAATGGGCACAAGTACACTAAACTGATTGGCTCCTCACTACCTGCCCAGAGTACATATCTGAGGTCACAGTACTGCCAGACACCCTCAGTGATCACTCCTCTGTAACGTACACCTGGTCATATAAGTTCACCAGAAGTGCTCCCCAGGTCATAAGAAATAGATCACTTAGAACTGGTCAGCCCAACACCTTTAGGCAATATCCCATGTGAGTGGACTGGTCACCACTAGACAGAGCACTTGATGGCAACCAAGCCCTAAACTACTTCCTCACAATATTCAACAAGGTGTGTGACATATTTCCCCCTGTAGAACAAAAAAGGTACGTGGGTGTACCAACCCTTGGATCACTGGCTCCCTTACTGAGCACATGCGCCACAGGGACAACCCGTGGCACAGGGCCAAAACAATGGGAAAACATCCTGACATCTTTGCCTACAAAGCCACCAGGAACAAATGCACCTAGCTCATTCGACTGGCCAATGGCTTCCTACTTCAACGACCTCCTGAAGAGGAGCTGGGGCCAGGGTAGAGAGTTCTGGGACTCAGTAAAGTTTCTCACTGGAAAAGCATCTAGAGCTCCTCCTGACATTATTATCACCACAACTAAGACACTCCAGGAACCTGATGACATGGCTAATGCTTTTAACCAGGCTTTTACTGATCTTAGTACAATACTACCCAAGGATTATCTATCCTATTCAATAGCAACCTTGCGACCCAACAACATCGTCTCAATCCGCAACAACAAGAGGCTTCCCCCATTCTACTTTAAGCAGAACTGTAAACATGACACATTAAAATATATCAAACAAGTAACAGGGAAGACATGGAAGGTTAGTGACCTCATAGATACGAAGCTGATAGCTCTGACACTAAACGAGGTAGCAGAACCCCTGACAAAAGTGTTTAATGCCTCACTAAGGTCTGGTGTTTTCCCTGACAAGTGGAAAGAGGCACTAGTCACCCCAGTCTTCAAAAGAGAGGATTCCACAAACCTGTCCAGCTACAGGCGCATCTCTATTCTTCCCCCATTACCTAAAGCCGTCAAATCAGTGGTCTCAGAACAGCTTACAGGGCACTTAACTAAGTGCAACCTACTCTGTGTTCAGCAGCACGGGTTCAGGAGAGATCACTCTACCATCTCTGCCCTGGTTGATTATACCTCCCAAATCTATGATGCCTTTGACGAAAGTCTGGCTGTGGGGTCAGTCTTTATAGACCTTACAAAGGCATTCAACACTGTCAACCATACACTCCTACTCCAAAAGCTCCTCAGCTTAGGCCTGTCCAGGGACACGGTGGAATAGTTTAACAGCTACCTCTCCTGCAGGACACAACATGCCAAAATCAATGGGAGACTCTCAGAACCAAGGACAGTGAGCCTAGGTGTTCCCCAAGGGTCAATTCAAGGGCTACCCCTCTTCAGTCTCTTTAACAACCCCTTATTCTATAAATGCCCTGCGCACATCATGCTATAGGCAGATGATGCGGTCATCTCCGTTAAATGAAATAATCTGTCCTTGATCTCCACTGAACTGCAAGACTGCTTCCACACAAAAATGGTTCTCAAGCAAAAAACTTCTGCTTGACTATAAAAAAACAAACAGCATGCTTTTCTCGATCCAACAAAACAAGATGAAGTTTGGGCCTCTACAGGTCCAGAGGCTCAAAGGTGACCTACTTGAACAAGTCTGCACCTTCAAATATCTCAGGATTCATCTAGATGACACCCTATCATTTGGAACCCATGTTGACCATGTAGTAAAGACCGCCAAAGCTAAACTTGGTGTCCTCTACAGGCACCAGCATTCCATGACCCCAGAAGCCCTGAAGCAGGTCACAAGCTGCTCAGTCTTATCCACCATAGACTACGGTCTTGTTATCTATGGTGCAGGGACCGATACTGCCCTTAAAAGGGTAAAAACCCTACTAAACAAAGCATCCCACCCATTTTTGGGGGCTGATCATAGAATGCATACCTGTGCCCTCTATCATGAGATGGGATGTTTCCCTCTCCACCACAGGATACTGTACCAAACATACCTGCTGGCAAATAAATCAATGCTAGGACTTACCCCTAGCTCAACCTCCTATCTATTCAAAACAGCTCAACCTACAATTAGGACTTAGAGTGTGGTCAAAGGGGCTTGGTGGTGCTGTTTAAATGAACAGCCATAGCTCAGAGATCCGTCCCCTTCCATGGACCAAGAGCATCAAAGGTGACATACTGGAATAAGTCTGCACCTTCAAATATCTCGGGGTTCAACTAGTGACACCCTATCATTTGGAACCCATGTTGACCATGTAGTAAAGACTGCCAATGCTAAACTTGGTGTCCTCTACAGGCACCGGTATTCCATGATCCCGGAAGCCCTGAAGCGGGTCACAAGCTGCTCGGTCTTATCCACCATAGACTACGGTCTTGTTATCTATGGTGCAGGGACCAATACTGCCCCCAAAAGGGTAAAAACCCTACTAAACAAAGCATCCCGCCCTTTTTGGGGGGCTGATCATAGGATGCATACCTGTGCCCTCTACCATGAGACGGGAAGGCTCCCTCTCCACCATAGGGTACAGTACCAAACGTGCCTGCTGGCAAAGAAATCGTTGCTTGGACTTACCCCTAGCTCAGCCTCCTGCCTATTCAAAACAGCTCAACCTACAATTAGGACTCGGAATGTGGTCAAAGGGGGCTTGGTGGTGCCATTTAAATGAACAGCCATAGCCCAGAGATCCCTCACCTTCCATGGACCCAAATGGCTCAATGAAATACCCAAGGGCCTGATCGAGTGTAGTAAGGTTAGCCAATTCTAATCTGGACTTCAAGTTCACCTAGTCCTTGAGAATGACTGCAGATGTTTCCACTAACCCATATTACCCAGCTTTTTCATACCACTGTCCTGGACACTATAGTAATAACTTCTTTGTCCCTCTGCCGCTGCTGCCCGCCTCTGTTTCTCTCTCCCGCAACCTCCCTAACCCCTGTCTCCCCACCCATGCCCACTCCTCCTACTTCCAATTTGCACACCCCACTGTTGCCTCCTCTCCTCCTTCCCGGCACTCCCCCCTTTCATTTTTCCCCCTACCCACCCTATCTCCTACTCTCTCCCCATTCTGCCCACACTGAAACCTTGCTGCCACCCCATTACTCATCTTCCCCATGACACGCCCTGACAATGCCTTCTCTGGCTGCTTCAATACTGAACAATGGATCCTTAGTCCTCTCTCCTTACCGTGTACTTATTCTGTTACTGCCTAATACCTAATCTGCCTTTGTTCAGGATATTGCTCCTTAACCTTGCACTGATCTTGCATGCCTGGTCTACTATTTTCCACTGTAAATACTTATATAAATACACCCTCGGGAGCCTGTAATGTAAACTTACTATATACTCCTGGAAACTTATGTAACTCACTTGTTATCTTTTTGTCCATTGTATCTGTATGTCCTGGAACCTTTGTAAATGAGTCCCTGACTCAAAGGTATTAATCCTAATCTGAAATAAATAAATAACTAAATAAATAAATAAAATGCCCCTCCTTCTGCACCCCACCATCCCACTAGCCCTGCCCATGGCCTTGTCACACTGCGCTACCACCTTGAGATTCTCCGATAGTATGACCCCAAGGTCCCTATCCTGTTTAGTGACTGGCAATACCTCACCCCCATCCTGAACTAAGCACTAGGGTTTCTATGCCCCAGCTGCAAGATTTTGCACTTTTTGGCATTGAACCCTAATTGCCACGTCTTTGACCACTCCTCAAGGTTCCCAAGATACCTGCACATTTTCTCCACCCCCTCATTTACGTCCATCCTGTTGCAGATGTTGATGTCATCTGCAAAAAGGCATTCCTTTCTCTTATTTCCTCTGCAGTGTTCCCAGTAAAGATGATGAGGAGACTTGATCCCAGTACAAAACCATGTGGTACCCCACTGGTCATGCTCCTATCCTTAGAGTGTGTGCCACTAACCACCACCCTCAGTCTCTTATCCATTAACCAGTTTCAAACCCAATCTACCAGTATGGATCCCACGCCTAAGTGGTATCCGTTCAATTTCGCTTAGAAGTAACAACATGGCACAAAAACACACAGACAAAACAGGGTGGGTGAAAATAGCTACAGGGAAATATAGTAAAGACAGTATAGCACTATACCTATACCTGTTTTCACTTTCCTGTCTTTGCTGCATCCTTAAGGATGTCTACATATATTTTGGGGGGGTGCGGGGGGAAGGGCTTTGACCCCCACAATGCTCCCTGTTGCGTACCCATTCCTGTTAACGCTGTTTGTGGGGCTCACAGTTTTCCCCTGGCACTACCTTGTTTTGCGCAGGTTTGCCTGTGCACTTCTGTGCCGTGCGATTATTTCCACGTGAAACTGACCATATTTGTGCCTAAGCTGTTCTTCTTAATCAGTCTTCTGCGTGGCACAGTGTCAAAGGCCTTGGTGAAGTCTAGATAGACTAGGTCTACTGTCCTCCTTTAATCTATTTATCTACAAATCCAGGTTTCAAAGAAATACAAAATCACACATACCCCAATAATGCAAAGCATCATGGAGCATATATGCAAATTACCATAATACCATAAAAAATGTGGGCTAGTTCTGTTTTAAGCAAGAGTGTATGGTGCCAAATGGCCCCTCACACACTCTGCACTACCTTCCTGATGTTTTGAAAAGTTTTCATCAGACTTTTCCTCCCTTGTATCTGTTTTAATAGAGTTCCATAATTGCTTTTTAAGTTCTACAGAAGCTCCTATCTGAGGCCAGAGGTATCATATTCCTCCTACAGGGAATAACATGGATGGAAAAGTTCTATTACACTGCAGTCAATCAAAGTGAGGTGAAAGCCTTGTTTCCTTTTACTTTCTAAAGGAAATTACCCCTTAATATGATTATCAAAAATGATCTGATTCCCTAACATTCGGTTCAGAAATGTATTTTTTCCTACCTCCCACTGCTATATTAAATTATTTATGTGACCTCGATCTTATGTCTCTTTGCTACCAACCCTGCAGTCCACACTGCTGAACAAAAAGCCATGCAATGTTACCGTCTGGCATTTGGCCCTGGAAAGCCATGAAAACTGAACGGCAGCTCGCCTCACCTACAGATAGATAAACAGGTAATCTCAATCACTGCACATCTGCTTGCAGTTCTGCCCAACTACTGCCAGCAGAATTTGAAATCATTTATTCAGCACACAGGTGCTGTGTTAGGCTATCCCAGTTCTAGGGCTCCCAGTAGGCATTTTTAAAATTTTGCATTTCTTTTTATCTCCTTTCCAGAGCCTCCAAGAGCCTCACTCACACTGGCTCTCCGTTGTCACCTTCTCTGCTGCTTGCCAGACTCACCTTCGATGTCGCTGCCACTGTCTGTCCCTCAGTGTTCTTCTGCAGTCCAGAGATTGTTTCTGTCCCTCCCAGGGTTGCTCCTGCAGCCACAGAAGGTGATGGAAATGCATCTTAAATCACGGGACCAGAGGCAGGGTCCCACTGCGCACTCTCTGTCCCTCAGTGTTGTCCTAAAGTCCAGAGGTTGTTTCTGTCCCTCCCTGGGTCCTCACCCCCACCCCTGTGCCCACAAGAGAAGAAGGAAATTAATCTTAAGTCATGGGACCAGAGGCTAGGTAGCGTGCGAGGTGCCAATGACAGCCTGGTGACGTGGGGGATGAGCGACGGAGGCACGATGGCTGGCCTTTGGGGGTGGTCCTGGTGCAAAGCAAGTTAGGATTCATCTCTTGCTTTGCACAGGGCTTGCAAAAAGCTAGGACTTGCCTCCTGTTCCACAGAGGGCCCCACACAAAGCAAATTACAGTTCTACTTTTCAAAAAATGAGGAAAATGATCGCACAAATCTGCCACTAATGTACACGTGAGGGATGCAAACCCAAAACTGGAGTGAAATGTGTGTCAGGGTTTTATCAACCCTAAATGCCACCCCAACCCCCAGCCCCTACCCTCATGATCAAATGCCAAGTTAGAGGTCTGGGGCCATGCCCTGTAGGTCTACTGCTTCAAGCTACAGGTCCAGAGCAGTGTCCCATTAATTTGTTGCTTCACATAGGGCCTGCAGGATCAGTCATAACTTCCCACTCCCAAGTCCTCTCTTGCCAAACTGGACCCCCACTTTCACTCTTTCTGCTGTTTTGCCCTGGACTGCCCCCCCACCCATAATTTCTCCCTGTACTGGAGCTAGTGCACCACTATTATACAACAAAACATACTGTACTGGCACTACTGCACCACTATATTGTACAGTATATACAGGAGATATGGCACGGGCTGACTTAAAGCACCTTTCTCAGTGCTACACACAAATAAGAGGAAACTCCCTTACCTCCATGGGAGCTCCTCCATGGTAAAAGCAGCTTGTTTAGTTATACCCCCAAAGGAAGGGAAGGGATCATAAACTGCCCCAGGGGGCTAGTGGTGCAATTCCTTTCTGCTTCCCTGTTGCTGGCCACACCACCGCTCGCTGACATTTTATGACGTAGGTAATGCACGTGCACTTCCAAGCAGCGATTTCTATAAGAAATACCCCTCGATTTGAAAACTGAGTGATATTGCCCAAATCAGCACATTTCCTTTAATACAGCTGGCTATTTACTTCATATGCCATAAAACTCACCGAACTCATTCACTCCTAACCGCTAGCGGAGATGCACGGGAAGGAGCAGACAGTGAAATGGGGTTGAGACAGCTGAGAGTCATTTTTACTGAAACATAATGATAACAAGGAAAAACATGCATTTTGAATGCCATGCAAGCAGTTACATTGTACAGCTATATTAACAGGCACATGTAGTAGAGGGGTCCAGAAAATGGGTTGAAAAGCTGACAGTGTTCCTTTAATTTGCATACCCAGGATGCCTTGTACTGTTTTTGAGGCTTTAGAGTGCATGCACTGGGGTTTTGAAAGATAAATACAATTCAACCAGCTTGACAGGGTTAAAGCTGGCTTAGCTTCAGAAGGGAACAGTCATCACAAAGAGTCCTAAACTCAAGTGTGGGGCTGGTCTTAATGTGCACTTTCTGTACAAAAATATTTTAGTTTCCTTACTGTTTACTGTAGGGTAGTAGATTGCATCAAACTAATTTTGCTTAGTTCTAGGTTGACATCTTCTGTTACTACAAATCCCAGAATCCCCCTCACCTGACATCGCAGCGGTAGGCAACAATTGGAGATGTAATGTATACAGAATCACCACGCAGATGAAGATTGCCATCTAGTGGAGAAAGTAAGACTGCAGCAGAGAAGAATAAGAGCCAGTCCAGCACCTTAGCCTAAAAGGCAGGCTTCCCTTTAGCTGAATGGTTAGAGCTGCAGTCTCTGAGACCAGGGATGCAAGGATCAATCCCCAGTCCAGCCCTGAATTCTGCAAGCCTGTATTTCAGCTTACAGAAGATGTCTCCCCACAGAGCTGGTGATAGACATTACAGGAGATTCAACAGCTTGCAATGCATGTTCGAGTTTATAGTAGCTCTGATCTTTTGTTTACTGATCCTGTTGTCTGCCCTTGGCTAGATACAGTCACGGAGGACTATACTGAGCCCCTGGAGAAAAGCAGTCCCAGAAAACATCTGATCAGAGATTATAAAATCTCTAACATGCACTGCAGGCTGTTGAATCTCCCACCACTGCCTATTGCTCTGATGTCAGCTGCAGGGGATTCTGGGATTTGCAGACAGATAGACAGACAGACAGACAGATAGATACTTTATTTATATAGTGCCCCTTCCCGGAGGCTCGGAGTGCTGAACAACATTTAAAATCAACAATCAACAAAGAATTTCCAGCAACACAATGCAGAATATAAAACAACAAATCTATTTATCTATAAATTAAAACAACTTAAAATAACAGTTGTAGTAACAGAAGATGTCAGCCAACAAGTAAGCAAAATTAGTCTGACACAATCAACTATATTACAGTAAACAGAAAGTAAATCAAAATGTTTTTTGTGCACAAAGTGCACATTGAGACCAGACCCACATTTGAGTGTACGGCTCTTTGTGGTGACGGCTCCCCTTTAAGCAGGACGTAAGGGCTCTATGATCTCCAACCATTCTGCAAAGGCTGAAAACAACAACAAAAAATGCCCACAGAGTTTTCTGGCATTCACAGTACACAGCTTCCCATATCAGATGTCCTGGCTGGTCTCACATATGCAGCCAAGCAGCTTGTCAGAAATAGAAAAAAAAACTGGAAAACAAGTACAAGAAGCCTAGAGGGCTTTTATTTTCAGACATGTTCTTTCTGCTTAAACTAAGATGCTTTTTTCCCCAATGCAGGTTTCTGCTAGAGGAAACCCATTATAAAAAAGATAAATATTTAGGGAGCCAGCCGTTTTCCTGGCAACACAAAGCTATAACATATGCAGTACACGTGCCATTTATTTTATTTCAGCATCAAGCCCTTGTTCTGTCAGAATTGTTTTTATGTTAGTATTAGTCAGTCACTCCCCATGTGTCAGTAGATGCAAAACACGCCTGCTGAGACTGCGAGGGCTGGTGCCACTTTGCTGTTCTTCAGAATAGAAGTTGGCACAGAGACAAGACCCACACAAAGATGACAGGCAACACAGCCTGCTACCAAAACAACAAGTAGTAGAAATGACAATAGCGCAGAAAGACGCTGCTTAGGGATGGTGGGAGGACACGAGGCAGTAGGATTTCACCTGTGGGTGGCACACTGTATACAGCACACTATCTGGCAGAAACAATCCCCCGAGCATAAGGCAAGTGGCAGCAATCAGCTGCTCACCACCTTGCAGCAAAGTAACAAATGTTAACTGGTCAAAGGTCATGGTAGAGAATGATTAGGCATCTCGCTGTGTTTCAGGGCACAGGTGGCATGGTAGTTACTGTATATGATAGTAGTAACTGTAAAATAACAGGTTGTCTAGTGGAGTTGCCATGTAATAAGATGGTTCTTCCACTGTAAATGTTATTACTATGCAGTTGCATGATAACTGTTTCTATAGTTCATATAGTCATCAGGCTCCTATGAAGGTATTGTTTACAACTTGAACAGAAGAATTGAGGAGTAGTATCTGATTGCTTTCCTGGTGCAACCTGTTTCTACTTTAGCTTACACACTCTCTCTGTGCTATGAGGACTAGCACCCTGTTGGGGTGCTCTAAATATGCAGGAAACTTCAAGAAAGGGTTCCAAGTCCTAGAGGTGTCACAGGGGCAAGGTCCCCAAGATCAAAGGCACCTTAGGAAAGAAGGCTCAAACTTATGGATAGAGAGAGAGAGAGAGAGAGAGAGAGAGAAGGGCCACAGAAGGAGGAAGGGAAGGGGAGGATGGTGACAGAAATTTGAGCGTTAAAGGGACACAGGTATGTGCAGTTCATGTACCGCTCACAGGAAGGCATGGTGAGTGTTGCCTATGCTCCTCTGGACTACAAGCCACACAATATTTCAATAAAAAGTAATTTAGTCACATTTATGACTACAGAACAAGTTATTAAAGAGCAGTTGACATGATATGCAGTCTCGGGCAGGTAACTCATACCAAGGAGTTGCCTGCTCGAGGAGTTAATTTAGCCCATTTCTGAATTTTTTTGCTAGTGATTGAAAGTACTGATTGCATTTGAATACTCGGCTCGTAACTTCCATGTATGAGCTGAGTGGCCGAACAGCACTTCAGCCCTGCTCCTAAATAAAGCTTTTTGATGACGCGAGGTAGGGCACGGGGCTGCAGGTGCACTATATAGAGAAGGGGGTTGTCTAAATATACATATAATATCTTTGCTTGAAGTTATACATACAGTATATGGGACTCTAATATATATTATATATTCTTTACAAAAAAACTGCATTAGTGCACCAGTAAGGGTTCAAGGTAACGTCACAAAAGTATAGAAATGTGGCATTAGGCTTTCACAGGTTGTTTACGAGTTCGGTGAGCAAAACTGCCCTTTATGAACTCGTCACCAACACTATTGGTGGAAACTGAATTTTGCATCTCCCATGTATAAATCCAGATTTGTCTTAAATGCAGTCAAGGAAGTGTTGGTTACTATACTGTTTGGTAAAGCATTCCACAGATTTATTTATTTTTTTAGAACACCTATTTATTTATTTATTTAGTTTTTGTTAACCGGGTTAGGTGCGCTAGTCAAAGTTGACTATTTTCAGGCACGACCCGGGAGAATACATACATAATGAGATGAGATTATACAATACATAGTATATAGTACAGGTATATAGTATATAGTACAGCTAGGTTAGAATACAGATCAAGTCAGACAGTACTTGAGGAAATACATATAGCTATGCAGAGATGACAAAAGTGACATTAGTACATGCAAATAACTGAAACTGGGCTAAGTGGCAGCTATAAAGACATTTTATAGCAAAGCTTGTTTAGAAGTGCAGCAGTGTCTTGGGCGAAATAGGGTGGTTAGCTGTGAGGCATTAAGTGGGATCAAAGCATGTGCAGGGGTCCCGGGATAGGTGGCGATATAGTTCTTTTTTGAAGATTGGGTGGGAGTTAGCCTGCCTGAGGACAGGAGGGAGGGAGTTCCAGGTGGCTGGGGCGGTGCAGTGAAATGCTCCATTGACTATGGGTTGCCTATATATATGAGGTGGGCACAAAAACTGCTCTTAGCAGGATCAACACATTCTTCAATAAGGCCTGTCGTCTTACTTTGGGGGCTACTCTCAACAACCACACCTGCTCGCTGTACACTGAAACTGGGTGGCTCCCACTCCATCTTACAGGGCATTACCAAACCTGCCTACTTCTAAAAGAAGTACTACTTGGACTGACATCCCTCACACTGGGCGGACACTTTGAGCTGGCCGTCCCAACGAAATCTACCCATAGTCCAGTCTGACAAGATGTTAATTCCCTTCAAAAGGACGAAACTTGCCCAGAACTCCATCTTGTATCAAGGTCCAAAATGGTACAATGAGTTACCTGCTGTCCTCACTGATACTACCAAGACTGGTACCTTCAAAGCTGGGCTCAAATCTCTCCTTGACTCTAAAATGAATTGTACCTGCCTGCGCTAATGTGATAGTACCTCGCCCCCAGTTTTCCATTTACCTACCCCCTCTACATCTTTCTGCTATATACCGCTTTTTTCTTAACCCGCTCCCCTACCCCAATTACTTGACGGTGGCCTCACTTGGTTGAAAGTTCCACCTCTCTCCCACCTTAGACAATGCCACCTTTGACTGATCCATCCCAAACCTCCTCTCATCTAATCAGTCTATCTGTTTATATTTACTAATTTAATGTGTATAAGTTCAAATTTTACTATTACTGCCTGTGTATATGCTTCAATGTTTTTTCTCTTTTTTTTTCTCAGTAAACCTTGAATTTTTGTAATGTTTGTTCAACACTGATGTGGAACCTTTGAAAATGAGTCCTTGACTCAAAGGTATTAATCCCAAACTAAAATAATTAAAAAAAAATATTCTCTGCCAATACCACCAGTTCCTCTCATTTCTATTGTTTTGGGTTCCTCTTAATTTCAATAAGTGTGATCTGGTATTAATTTTTGACAGATTTCGGGTTAAGCCAATTGTTTCTAGTATAGAGTCATTTTTAAAGGCTTTATATGTTAAACATAGGTCACCTCGGAGTCTTCTATAATCCATAGAATAGAGTCCCACAGTTTTTAGATGCGTTTTATAATCGAGGTCCTGTATTGCATGGACTTTCTTGGTGGCCTTGCGCTGGATTCTTTCAATTATTTTTTTGTTTTTAATTAAGTTTGGAGATAACACTGAGGAGCAGTATTCAAGATGTGGTCTAAAAAGGCCTGTACATAGTGGGATGATAGCATTCATATCTCTGCTTTTGATATTTCGAATAATACATCCCAATATTTTATTTCCCTTTTTGACAGCGTTATTTGTATGTAGCTTGAAGGTAAAGTCATCTGATATTGTTATCCCAAGGTCTTTCATTTTCAGTTGTCTGTAATGTAATATTGTTCATTGTGAATGCATAACATGGGCTATTCCTTCCCAAGTGCATTACCTCACACTTCTGTTCATTGAACAATAAATCATTATCATGTGACCATTTTTCCAGGCGACTTAAATTATTTTGAAGTTCATGAGAGGAATCAGAATCACTTATAATACTGCCTAGTTTGCAGTCATCCGCAAATCTGGCTAACCAACAAGAATTAGTTAATGGACTCATAGTTGATATTAGTATGTTGAACAAAACAGGTCCCAGGACTGAACCCTGGGGGACCCCACTGGTAACCTGACCCCAAGGAGAAAGATAACCTTTTATTGACACCTGTTGAGTATGATTTGACAACCAAGCTTTTATCCAGTTTATGATTATTGGATGTATTCTTAAAAACTGTAGTTGTTTGATAAGTATTTGGTGAGACACAGAATTGAAAGCTTTGGAAAAATCTAAAAAAAAATCACATCTACTGACAAACCCTTATCCAGTGCTTCACTGACTGGTTCTAAGAAGTTCAATAGGTTAGTCTGGCAACATTTGTCTTTAACGAATCCATGTTGGTAAATATCCACATGTCCCATTTCTGACAGATGATTAATAATTCTATCTTTAAGGATTCTTTTATTCAATTTGCAAAATACAGCAGTTAAACTTATAGGTCTATAGTTTTCTGGAAAATTTCTGCTACCTCCTTTATGAAGGAATAACTGTAGCTTTATTCCAAATGGGTACAATAGAACCTGCCTTTCAGGAAGAGTTAAACACAATTGTTAAAGGTCCAGTCAAAACTTCTGATAAAGATTTTAGGAATACTGGTGGTATACCATCTGGCCCAGAAGACCCATTTGATTTTAATGCGTTAATTCCTTCCTTTACTTCCTGCTCTGTTAATGGATTGAAGGGAATATCAATATTTGTATTTGGTAGAGAAGTAAGTGATTTAGGTTTATAAACACTTACAAAATAATTATTTAGATTAGCTGCCATTTCAGACTCATCAGTAAGAGTGCCAACAGGTATGTGTAGGGGACCTATGGTTGTAGTATTATTTTTCAAGGAACCAACATAATTTTAAAAGGATTTTTTGCTGTCTTTAACTGATGTAGCCAAATTCTTCTCTAGTATTTGTTTTTGTTTTCTTATGTTTTTTTTTTCTTTTGCTAACTAAACTTTTATATGATTGCCAATTCAATGGGGTTGGATTTTTTTTATATTTTTTGTATAATTGTGCTTTTTTGCTAATTTTTTTTTATGTTGGTGTTCCACCATAATGGAGTTCTTTTGTTTTTATTGTATTTTTTTCTAATAGGGACCCAGGTGTTTATACAATATTCAAGTGTGTTCTGAATCTTGATCCATATATTATTAAAATCACAGTCTCTTAATTCTTTGGTCCAGTTCCATTTTGTTAGGTATTCTTTAATATATGGATAATTTGCTCTATTGAAGATTTTTAAATTTGTACAACCATTTAATTTGGATGAATGTTCAAGGTCCATAGTTGTAAGGACCATGTTATGGTCACTACTGGATAGGGGATGGGTAACCATTACTTCAATATTAGCAATTACAATATTAGTAAGAATAAGATCCAGTATGTTTTTATCTCTCACTGGTTCTTTCACTAATTGATCCATATTGTTTATAATCATTTGTTCTAAAAATCTGGAGTCTAGAGGTGAATTGCCCTTGCTAATTTCCCAGTCTATGTTCGGAATATTTAAATCACCCATAAGAATGCAATCTTTGTCATCTATCATAGTTTCAGTGTTATTCATGAACAAATCATGCTCTTCTTTGTTTAAGTGTTTAAGTTTGAAGCTCTGTATCCCAGGTCTATTTTTATTAAACAATTTTTTGAATGCATAATATTGGTCCAGATTAATTCAGTGTTATCATCTTCTATACATTTTTTTTGTTTTCTGCCGGGTAGCATTTGATTCCCTCTTTTACGTAAAGCACTATGCCTCCTCCCCTAGAATTATACAATTTTTCTCAAATTTATTGTACCGGGGTATTTCTGTGCCCCAATCATCATTTTTGAACCAAGATTCAGTAACTCCATATAAGTCAATTTTGTTTGTTTCCATAAAATGTTTTAGTTCGTCCATCTTATTAGAAAGACTGTGTCCATTTACAAGCAAAATATTTAATGTATGTTTTGTGTTTGATTTGCTTTTGGGATTAACTCGAGTTGTATTTTTAACTAAATTTAGTTTAGAATCTTGTCCTTATTGTTTGTGCATTCCCAGTAATTTACTGTTTGTGCATGAGTTTGGTTTAGAGAGTCCATCTTGGTGGGCATCTCCCCCTTATTCATTAGTTTAAACTATTTTGAATGTATATTAATATATGTTTTCCCAGTAGAGCACTTCCCCTTCTACTCAAGTGTGGTCCATCCCATGAAAAAAGCTTGCGTCTATCACAAAAGTCTTCCCAATGAGGAATACATCCTATTTGTTGTTTAAGACACTATTTCCTTAACCAGTTATTTAATTCTTTGGTTTTTGTTTGACTATGATGTGAGGCTTTTGGGATTGGCAGAATTTCTGAATAAGCAAAAATTAGTAAGCTTATTAGCCATAAAAACTATATCCAGGTTTACTTTAGCTAATGGTTCTTTCAGAAAATTATTTGGCCCTGCATGAATGATAACTGAGGACTGAGGTGAATTTGCCAAGATGTTATCTAACATTAGTGTGATATCTCTATTTTTGCTCCTCCGAATGATGACAAAGTTCTGGTTGCTTTGTCAGGATTGCAAATCATTTGATCTAAATGTTTGATTATGGTCTAAATGTTTCCAACTCTAAATCCACACACACACCCCAAGCAGCAAAAGTAAAAACTGTTAGGGTTTTGGGTCTCTGGAGTCTTGGCAAATCAGTGGTGGGGTTTTCCTTGGGACTGTCAACCCTAATGTTCACCACTCCCCCTCAGCCCTTAGCCTCCTGTCTGAAGCATAAGGTACAGCTCCAAGCCAATGCTTCATCCTGAGACACTCTTCAGAGTTAGAGAAGTATGTCTCACCACATGTTACCAATACAATGTGTTTGTAGCTTTCTTCATGCAGGGCCCTACTAACCCTTCATGAAGAAAGACCACCTCTGACCTTGTTTACTCAGGGAACAGGGTGGGCATTAGGGTTGACAACCCCAAGAAAGACCCAACCACTGATTCACCAAGCCTTCAGACACCCAAAACCCTAATGTGTTTTTCCTTTTGCTGCTTGGAGGTGGGTTGGGGAGTTAGGGTTGGAAACCCTAACGCCACATTTACATACCTTTGTGGCATTAACTTGAACCCTAACTGGTGTATTAATGCAATTTTTTTACCAAAGAATTTCCTTTCTTTTTGAGATAGTGGAATTGTATCCTTATTTATGCAGGTCTGAAGAGATGCAGATGTGCAGGTCCCAAGGGAAGAAAACGAAGGCTCTGTTTGCCTATGGAAGTGCAGGTTCCTTGCGGGCCCTGCAGTTCCATGTAGTGATGGATACCAAGAATTCATGAAGCTGCCAGGTGGACTGTGGCAGTATGGGGCTTCATGTTCTCTATATTTCCATGTAGCTGCAGATACAGATGCACAGGGGAAAGAGTCCATCTGTCAGCCAATGCACAGGGCCCTCTGCCACCCACAGGTGCAGATGCGCAGAGTCCTGTGCCAAAAGAAGAATTGTCTTCACTGTATGTGCAATCAAATGTCATGGTGAGAAACCAATTTAAATCACAAAACCAAAAATTATAATGAGCAATCAAATTTTAAGTTGAGCAACCAATTTTTGCCACAAAATGAAAAATCATGGTGTGCATTCAAAATTCATGCTGAGAAACCAATTTTCTGCTGCAAAACAAAAAATTATGCTGGGCACTTAAATTTCATGTTACATACTACATACTAAAATGCCAGCAGACTAGGCCTAACGGTCTTTCCTGTCTGCTCATTTGGTCAGTCCCCCATCCTGGGAGCTGACCTTGCTGCCCCCCTCGCCCTCTCTGGTTTCTCCCTTCCCAGTTCTGGATATTCTTGCTGCACTGGATTTTGCTTCCAGAACCCTTCCCCTGTACCTGTCCCACCCCCTCTTGAACCCCTCCACCGTATCTGCCTCCACTAGCCCCCTGGGCAGCACATTCCATGGCTCCACCACCCTCTCAGTGAAGTAGCACCTCCTCCTTTCCCCCTAATCTTCCCCCCTCCAGCTTCCACCCATGCCCTCTAGTTGCCCCTCCTCCTTCCTTCAAAGCACCCTGACTGCTCCACCCCTATTTACCCCCTTCATGTACCTGAAGACCTCTATCATGTCCCCCCGGTCCCTTCTCTTCTTCCAATGTGTACATATTTAGCTCTTTGAGCCTCTCCCCATAGGGCCTGTCCCCCAAGCCCCAAATCATTTTGGTAGCCCTCCTCTGGACCCTCTCTAGGAGTTTAATGTCCTTCTTTAAGTGTGGCCTCCAAAACTGCACGCAATACTTGAGGTGCGGCCTCACCAAGCACTTATACAGAGGGAGTATCACTTCCCTCCTTCTGGAGGTGATCCCTCTAGCAATGCAACCCAGCATCCTGTTGGCCTTGGCTGCTGCCCTCCTACAAGTCTCCAAGTTGTTCATCTTGACATCCACCACCACCCCAGGTCCCTCTCAGCCATCGAGACTTGTAGCATTTCCCCAGGGTGTACACTTGGCCCAGGTTTCTGGCTCCCAGGTGCAGTACCTTGCATTTCCCTGCACTGAACCTCAACCTGCATTGTGCAACCAATTTAAGTCATGCAATGCAGAATTTTATTCGCAATGTAATGTCATGTCAAAATATCAGTTCAAGACCCAGAATTAAAAAATTATGATACACACTGAAAATTTCATAAAACCAGTTATAGTCGTGCAAAGGGAAATTATGCTCTGCAATCTAATTTCATATTAAGCAACTTATTTCCATTTTCACAAGTAAAAGTTATTCTCCAGAACCAAAATGTGTTTCCAATAGACTTTTTCTGAATTGCAATTAAAAAACAGTTTTGCAAGTCAAATTTAGTTATGTGTTTCTCACCATGCAAAACAAAGAATTATGGATTGCAATCAAATTTCATGTCCAGCAACCAATTTGTCATATGCAATGATACATTATGAACTACAGTGAAATTTCATATTGAGCAACCAACTTTTGTGCTGCAAAACAGAAAATTAAGATGCACAACCAGATTTCATGGCAAAAAACTATTTATGTTGCAAAACCAAAAATACTGCTGTACAATTAAATTTCAAATTAAGAATTCTATTTTTGTTGCAAAATGAGCAATCAGATTTCATGCTGAGGAAACCAATTCTCTGCTACAAAATGAAAAATTCTGATATGCAATGAAATTTCACATCAAGAAACCAATTTTTGTCACAAAATAAAAAATCATGATGCACAATCAAATTGCATGCTAAGAAACCCATCTTCTGCTGCAAAACACAAAATTCTGATGCACAATAAAATTTGATGTCAAGAAACCAGTTTTAGTCATGAATCAAAAAGTCATAGTGCACAATCAAATGTCATGCCGAAAAAAAACATTTTCTGCTGTGAAAAGAAAAATTATTATGTGCAATCAAAATTTTGTGTCATGCAACCAATGTTTGTTTCACAAGTGCAAGATGTAACAAAGAAGCAAAATGTGTTTCCAATAGACTTTTTTGAATCGCAATTAAAACAACAGTTTCACAAGTCAAATTAAGTTGTGTACCACCTTAACGGTATGACACAGAAAAGTGTGTCATGATTGAAAAAACAGGAAAGATGTTAAACATGGCCAGGAGAAATATGTAAAACATATTTATAATCATGACTGACTTAAACCAGTCTCGGAATCTGAACCAGCACGTTCTAATAGGTAGATTCATGTTTTTGTTTTATTTTTTTATTATAACTGGTTTGCTTTTTTTCCCATGGGGAAACTCAGTTATAATTTGCTGTTATAACCCACAGGTTATAACGGTGAACACAGTCCAGGTTTCCTTTGATTTGCTCATGAACCAGCTGGAGCTCTTCCCTTCCCTTCCTCACATTTCCTTACTGCTGGAGACTTCACCGCTACTCAGACTTGGTGGTAAGTTTACAAAACAAAAATCATTGGGCTGCTTTAAAAAAAGGAAAACAATAATAAAAAGTTTAACTTTTCTTTTGGCAACTGCTTCAGACCCAGACCATGCTGACCAGACCACAGACACACACCAAAATATTTTATTTTATATAATTGCTCTGGTGAAAAAATGATACCCAGCACTTACATAAAATAAAATATGGGATTGTGTGTAAAACTCAAATTTTACACACACCCTCCTGTTGGGTGCTTCACTCTCGGGGTTTATGTAGCATCCAGCACCTCAGATGTGTGTAAAATTGTTGTTAAGCACACAACCCCATGTATTATTCTATATGTAATAAAAGTTTGAATTAGCAATTTGTTACCAAGGTAAGAAACAAGATGGGAACCGTCAAGAAATAAAAATAATTTTGGAGTCATGAGCATGACATCTCACGAAACTAAAAATAGTCTCATGACACTAAATTTTTGGTCTTATATCAGAATGTTATCTCAAAAACCCTGCTGAGCATGCTCAGAACAGAAAACAACAAAACTTTAAACCCTTGTAACTCTAGAACCATTTAATATTTTTTCATGAAATCTTCCAAAGGCACTACCCTGGCACAGCACGCTTCTGCCCTAAATGTTTCAGAAAAGAAATTCCATTCTGTGTGGGCTGTACATGACAGCAAACCCAAATCCTATGTTAATGTTATGGAAAAAAAATTAGATGTGTACAGGAAAATAATATATGCACATCTCAGGAACCGCATAAGCTGCAATCACGAAAATTTGTTTAGATTTAGACCTTGCCTGCTAGACAACACATGCAAAATTTCAGCAAATGTCGTGAAACACAGCCACAACTAGTAAGGTGCAAAGTTAGGGATTTAAGCTAGAACATCTCCCTCATCCTTAACTATAGGGGCACTACTACGCCGCTATGATTATCTTTGATTGCAGTTATACATGTATGGGGCTGTAATATATAAGGAATACACAATGGACAGTCTTTGAATATGCCATTTATCTTCATGAGTGAGGGGGGAGAACTATAATTCATGACTGGCAGAGCCACAAGTTACTTATGAAAGTCCTGCCCCCTCACAAGAGATGATGCTGTAAATGTCATATTCTGAGAAAAGCCATTGTGTGCCCAATTTATACAATGTATTTTAAATTGAAAAGCTTTCAGATTAGTTCTTTTAAGTAGAATAAACTGTTTCTGTTTGATTTCACTGTGCTGTTTTGAGTGCAGTAGAGGTCACTGTGATGCCCTCAGGCATTGTTCAAGCTGCTCTCCTATTGGTTAACAGCTCCTTTGTGACCAGCCTCAAGAGATGATAAATGGTGATGACCCACTTCTAGTGATGACAAATAATTTATCATCACTCCAGGTCCTACTGCTATGTAAACATTTCATTTAACTGTGCATTTTTGTCTCACCTCCCCCAATTTTATAAATATTATATATTAGCCCCATACATGTATAACTGCAGGCAAAGATAATATATGTATGTTTAGACAGCTCCTTTTTGCTGATTCCACTGATCTCTATATAGAGTGCCTGCAGCCCTGTTGACTACATCACATCTTCAAAAAGCTTTTTTTAGGAGCGGGGCTGTAGCATTATTCACCCACTCAGTTCGTACACAGAAGTTATGAGCCAAGAATTAAAATGTAAGTAGTATTTTTACTCACTAACAAAAAAATTCAAATATGGGCTAAATTAACTCTTTGGACGGGTAGAAGGAATGGGGTACACCTGGTTTCTAAACCCTGGTACAGACATGGCGTCTATTCCAATTGACACTGTCAGTCTCCAGTCTGACGTCTCGTGAAAAGATCAAAGGGCTGTACTGCAACAGCTGATTGGTGACACAGGGGCAGGATTGTCAGTGGATGGCCAAACATTTCAAGCATGGTGTTGCTTTTCCCAAAACTCCAAATACTATAAAAAAACTCTGCAGACAGTGACAAAGCTATGGGGATATTTTCTGAAAGATTTTGGACTGAGAGACCAAGTCAGCATTCCGTGGCTCACATTACCAATTATTAGTGCCTGAAATACTGAGGTGGCCTCTCCAAACTGCCAGACAGCATTTATGTTGCATGCAAACTGTTGAAAGTATAAAGTTTTATGCATACACAATGCATGTTTTAATACATACAGCAGGAGATATGACTTTTGACATAAGTTTTAAGACTCTGGCAGGTTTGGAGTGATTTTGGAAGAAGTATCATGCATTCTGAGTCAAACCCCTGTGGGTGCCATTCATGGCAACTCCATTAGCCATGCTAAATTTAAAAAAAATCACAGTACTATTCAAGAATGAAGGGGTCAATCTAGCTGACATAATTTACTGGTTAAAACAACGATGTACAGTTATAGGGCAACCTGATTCTGTCTGGACTCAAAACATATTTGCACTGGGGGCTAGCACATTAAAGTAACACTGAAGCAGACAGATGAAGGTTTGGCACATTTACCTAATTTTTTTTTTTTATCTGGGCAGGGTCTGTGGAGTCATTTTTTTATGCAGAACAACCTAAAATATGTTACAGATGACAAGCTTGAAATCATCTGAGCAATGCATGTGAGCAGTTAAAAATTAAATTTTTGTGCAGAAATTTGTCACCTGAGTCTCCAGTGTAAAGCTGCCATGCGATGCCGCCATTGTGAGAACACTGGACACACACACCAGAACTGCCCTTGGGCCTTCCACTACAGTGCTGCAGGGCATTAAATAAGCCACAAAGCTTGATCAGCAGTTATTTGCGTGAAAGTGCTAATCAGCTGTGAAAATGCATAGCACTTAGCACAGAATGATTAGCAAAATTAAAACAAATATATCTATTGTTTTTATTCTATTGTGCCATGGACTTAATTAAAAAATGGCTATCAATCTACTGCTATGCATTTCTGGAACTGGTTAGCATTACCTCCTGTTTTGCATAGCATTTTGCTGTGCTATACCAGCTATTTAATACCCTGCGCTGATGTTACTGAACAAGTGAAGCATGAATTTGACATCACCATGGCATAGATAGCAAAAAAACATGATCAGTCTGAGGCCACCACACATACAAATTCTACAGGCCCAGCTCAAGACAGCAATACTGTCCAAGATGGGGACTCTAGATCATCAGGGAGACAGGGTACCTCCTGCACATGACATAGGCATAGTAATTACAACACAAAGCAGGACTGCTTCACCACTAAGGCAACAGGAACCTTCTATTAGTACTATACCCACTCAAGATCCATCAGTGGAAGCCTCTATGGAAGCCCAACCTTGTATCATGATATACATACCACTAGCCACATTAGACTCATGCCACCTCCCTCAACTCCAGTCATGGAAAACTTCCGTATGATTATGAGGCTGAGGAGAATCAGAAGGCAGCCAAATTTGAAACTACCAAAGAAGGACTGTGTGACCATTTCTAATTGCTTTGAGGCCCTCAAAGAAAATAGAGACAAGGCAGATAATGAGGAGGATTCGGATGCCTCCTCCATCATGTCATTGCAATGAGACCCCAACCCCCACCCTCCGAGACTGAAGAAACTTCCTCAGACACCCAGGTCACCAAGAAACAGAAGTGCCAGAGTAGAACATGAAAAACTGGAAAGAAAGAAATGCAGCTGTGAACTGTTGTTTCTTTTTCTTGTGCTGATGGATATGACAGACATCATATCCTTTCTGACAGCTAATGTGAATAGTATAAAGTATGGCAGAAAAAGGAAGATAACCTTCTCCGCTCTACAAAACCCCTCTAGAGATGTGATCTTTTTTACAATACACCAGATTCTGTACCTTAAGAGAAATATCAGTCACTCTAAATGACTGGAGATTGAGTCCCTCCTTTTGGTCTATTGACAAAGAGGTCTGCTATGGCATTGGCATTTTGTCTACTTCCCTAATATGCAAGTTACTAAGCTGGTAGATATTTCCCCAGGAAGGGTGTTAGTCCTGCACGTTGAGTTTCAGGGCTTGGCCTTCAGGCTAATTAACAATTATGTTCCATGATTAAAATCTAGCAGAATTGAGATTTTTAAGTTATCCAGTGCTACCTACACACTTATAGAGAAGCCTTGTTGGGGGATTTTAATTGTGATCTTTCTGGGTCAGACTGGGGAGGAAAACAGATAAGGTCTACTGCAATACCAATTTTCTGAAGAGCATGTGTCACCAAGCGGGATTACTGGATGCGTACACCAAAGCAGGCACAAAAATCAGAACACACTTCTTTTAAAGGGGCAGTCTTCTCCAGTATTGATTTTTGGTTTGCATCCTCAAATTTACATATCCGTCAGGCTGATACACTGCCTCTGGAAACATCTGACCATGACGTGTTCTTGTAATGGCTGGGTGACAAACAAGAAGGGAAGGCAGGGTCGGGTTTTTGGAGGATGAATCCATCATCCTTAGAGGATCCTGGTCTCATTGCATGCTCAACTGAACTGTCAGACCAAAAATCAGTTTTTAGTATGCATGATGACCTTGCAGAGTGGTGGGAAGATATGAACTTGGATCTTTAAAAATGATTACAGTCCTTTACCACCAATAATGAAAGAAACAATTACATTAAATATGTGGCTCTGAGGGCAGAACTCCTAAAGTCGCTTTCAGTGATCCAGGAATCCAAAACCAATTTGTCAGATCACATAAACACATAAGACAAGAAATGTGTCAATTTGGGATGCAGGGCACACACACCCATATCTTTTGGTTATGCTCTGTGCTGCAGGATTTATGGCAGCACTTGCAGACCCATTTGTCCCTTCTATCGATAGGTCCTCCGCTCCTGCATCCCGCTCTCGTTCTTTTACAGGACTAGGGATGCAGATCCCACTCTTTAACATGTTTACTTTCTTGCTGCGAAGAAGGCCGTCAGTAGGCTATAGTTGAAACCAATCCCACCAACTATTTACCAGCGGCAGCAGATTCTGGCCCAGATTTACAAAGTGGAGACATAAACACCTTACTTAAAGGGGCACATACAGCAGATCAGGGATAGATGGCAACCCTGGGTAATACATTATGTGTCACGGAGCCATCGCCTTGTTCCCTAGGGTTTTTCGATTCTGAAGATTGTTGTAATAGATGATGTCCCTTCTTGTGGATTTCATTGCTGTGGATTTTCTCAGCTATTGTAGGTTTACATAGCAATGTTTGCACCATGTTATATCCTATCTCTGTCAATCCAGATGATTATTTACTTTATTTTAGTTTTTGTTGACTGGGGAAGGAGGACTAGGCAATTCTGCCTATTTTCAGCCTTGTCCCGGGGAAGAGGAAGAAGATATAGATGCAAACTGACATACAAAACAAGATTAAGTTGTTGGTGGTAGTTTTCCAGTAAATGGGGGAAATTCTCCTACTCTTTTCAAGAAGCACCATGGTATCTTTAATGTACACCTGAACAAGCAGACGGGACCTCGGTTTAATGTCTCATCTGAAAGATGGCACCTCAGAAGTGCAGCACTCCCTCATGATGTACTACAGTGTCAGTACTGGAATTTATTCCAAGGTCCCAGTGTGGGGCTTGAACCCACAACCTTATGATCCTCTGACCTCAGAGGTGAGTATGCTACCTGCTGAGCCACTGACACCGAACTATGTGTTTTGCTGAAGTTCTGATTGTACCGCAATTTGTCCTGTACCCAGCTTGATACCTTGTGTTTTTATCTTTTATTCAATACATTATATATATACATATTTGTAACCCCTTACCCCTGCCTTTTTAGCAAAACGACAGGTGGCATGCTGTTGAAGCTGACAGCAGTACCTGGTGGGGACTGGGTTCGGGAAGGATGAGGTTACTTGGCACAGGGGACCTAGGTTTGGCTACTCTTCACAGGGGCACCCAAGTAAATCCGAACACAGGAAGCAATAACTGTAATGTCCAGAACCAGGAATGGGATTCCACAGTGTGGCTTTTATTCACATCCAAGCTGAACAAACAAAGCATAGACAGACCCCCATGGGGCTACATTCCTGGTAATGCAGATTAGAGACAACAGAACACTTTTTCACTATTTCCAGCCCTCAGGCTCTGAACTCACCAGGCGCACAGCCCGGACTTGCATGCAGCTTTGGGTACACAGCCTGACTTGTACACTACTTGGGTTTTCCCCACTGGCCCGGCTCCCCTGCCGGCCACTTGATCCACGGTCCATTTTGGAAAATGAACCAATTATCCTGTTGTGGCTCCCCAAACCACATTAGAGCCTTCAAATCCTAGAGGGAATTTTCCTTCCAATCCCACATCTGGGTACTTCCCTCATCACTGGCCAAGTGCCTGAGGCAAAGTAGAAATCCACAGAGCAAATCCGTAGAGGTGGAACTGGTCACTAAAGATGGGGGGCCTCCCACCTCCAGCTCCCACAGTCCATACCTGGCCATTTCTCTGGAAACTGAACAATTCCTTTACTTTAATGAATTCATTCACATGTCTGGACTGAGTAGTATGGTATGGGCTGCATGCCCATTGGCTCATGCTGTGAACCAATGGGCGTGCAGCCTCACCAACCGTCGGGCAGCGGGCGGCGGGCGGCAGGCGGGTGGGGTGCTGCCGTCCGCTGGCTGGCGAGGGAGGCGGGGTGGGGCTCAGTGGGCCGGGTGAGGGGTACACTAGACCACCAGGGTAGTAGGGGTATTTGATGTGGTACTGATGCCCGCGATTGGCAGCGATCGGTCCACTGGACCACCAGGGATATTGGACTTGGTAGGGGTTCTATTACAGATGCCAGCGATCTGGCTCCAGTGCAGTCCACTGGACCACCAAGGATATTGGATTTGGGGAGTTCGCAACACAGATGCCCGCCATGGGGCATGGGGGGCGCTGCCAGGTGCAGCAGGAACTCGGGTGGCCACCCACAGGTGGCAGCTGCTGTGTTGCGCCCTGCAATGCAGCATCTCACCTGTGGGTGGCCATCACTTGTTCCTTTTTTTCCTGGCGTAACTTTGTGCAGGCACAGGTAGGGGGTGCGCATGCATGACTCTGCACATCCCGGGCTGAATATCGGGCTGTGCAGGTTATGCATGGGCATGCCCCCCTTACCTGTGCCTGCATACATTACTGATGCACTCCAGCGCATCTGGATTTGTGCGGCGCACCTTTCCCTTTTGAATATCGCACCGGGGCGCATCAGTGGGTTGTGCATGGCGAACACTGTTGCGCCATGCGCAACCCTTTTGAATATCTGGCCCTTTGTCTACATTTTAAGGGTCTTTTTTTGAACGATCACCGCTAGGTCACGCTACGATGCAAAGAAAGTGAAAGTGGCAGTTGAGAACTGTGCAAGTAAGGTGCTTTCTGAACACCATGATAACTGGTTCTACTGGTTATTACAGTGTCTGAAATGTGGATCTGGTCCATGTGTTACAGGGGGTCACCAGTAACTATAATGCCGTACCAAAGTGCTGTAACTCTGCCTTTGGTTAAGGGATGGGTGGGAACACCATGTCTTCTCAAACAGGGTGCACATCAGAACTGTTCCCTCAGCCTATCTTTGTATGTTTTTAGCACTGACCCAGTGTTAAGATTTGTTGAATAGAAACAGGACATTACTCTGATTTTTCTGAATAATGGTCTTTCCTTTGCAAAGACATCTGTGTATGCAGATGACATGATTTTACTCATCAAAGATTACTCTTCAGGAAACAAAGCAGTTGTAAGCCATGAAAATTGGGCAATCACCCTCTGAAAAAATAACAAACGCTGCTCTGCGAAGTTCAAATCCAAGTGGTTTATTCGGTGCTCACAGAAAGACATACTTGTAACGCCTGACACATTTCAGAAAAGCTTCCTTTCTCAAAGGCTTACAAGCAAGGCTGACATCTCACCTATATAGTCAGTGTGATGTCACCTTAAAAAGACAGTGCATAAAACATATATCAAAACGCAATAAAATCCACAGCAAAATATAACACCTGTGAAACCTTAAGGTAATCAATTAAAATCTGGTAAGAGTAAATGTATGGCATTTCAGAAGCCTTTGAGCTATTAATTAATGTATAAAAAATAGTAAAATGTAAAGAAAAACAGTAGTCAACATGGCTAGTAAGTGCCAAGGCCCATAGTTGAGCAATGGTGGCCAGCCCACTGGTGCAGTGGTAGTGCTACTGCTTGCAACGCCAACAACCCGGGTTTGGAAGTGAGTCTGAGGTGTCAGATGGCCAGCCAGGGGGAGGAGGATTGAGTGTCCGCAGGGCCGCTCTCCTCCTCTGGGGGTAACTTAAGGATGGGGAAGAGCTCAGTGCTTTACTGGCCCCTAGCAGAAACCAGGGGAAAGGCAGCCTGAGCTGAAAGAGGTAGGGGAGGCGTGGCAGACATCGGTGTGTGCACCTTGATATCAGTGCACGCCACATTCCCATAAAGGAGAAAACCATAAAAAACTTCCGGTCAAGTAGAATGACCGCCAGCCTCCGCAGGCCCTGTCCCCGACAGAAAAACTCAATGGTTACTTGCTCTGAGCAAATATATTAAAACTGGCCTCATATGGCTGGTTCCCAATGCACTGGAAAGATACTGGTATATCAGAAAAACAGCGGCGGTGGAGGACTACGGACCAGCGTAACTAGCGTAACCAGTATACTATTCTAGTTAGGCTACTTAGGGCAAGTTGGTATAGTTGTTGTGCAAATTATTAATTTGTCTGAATGGGGGGGGCTCTGTCCCCCAACTCTCCATATTTTTTTTATTTAAAATGGAGGTGGGGGTTGGAGCAGAGCCCCTAACTCAAACAAATTGATATAAAACATCTGTACTGTACCAGCATACTTAAAGAAGTACAACCAGCAAGATGTACCGCTATGCTGCGCTGTGCTACGCTGTGTTAGTTGTACATTTGATCCATATCCTCCACTATCAGCAAAACAGTCTTGTAGGACAATTTAGTCAGCAATGAGAACTGCATATAGTCTGCATATATAGTCCTTCACTAAAAATACCACCAACAGCTTAATCTGGTTCAAGGTCAGCTGACATTCATCTGTATCCCCTTCCCCCCGGTCGTGCCTGAAAATAGGCAGGATTTGTCTAGTGCACTTACCCGGTCAATAAAAAAATTAAATAAATAGTCTGCATATAGTCTAGACACTGTCACAAACTGGTTCTCTCCTAGAACTCAGCCTATGACTGTTACCAGTTTTCTCAACCCTTTACATGTCTGCAAGGGCACCTGGATATCCTGCCACCACTCAGCATGACCCACACTCGGGGTATCTCTAGGTTTGAATCCCACCAGAGCCACTGCCCTCACAATACAGTGCTCCTTTACCAAAAGGCAAATGACCCACTCCATCAGTCACAGCTGAGAACACTTCATTTTAAATACGGTAACTTTTGCCTTCCTCTTTGAAGAGGGATCACAGTTTTTCTCAATTACCCTGGATATTTTGTACCAAAAATGATTCAATCGCAGATGTCCTGAAGTATATAAAAATAATATTAAATGCTTCAAGATATTTACATATGTTACAAGATAATACACACTAAGACTATGGTGAATACAGTATACAGTATCTACAAAGATAAAAAGAAAAATGTTTGAAACAGATACAAAACACATAGAATGACCTAACTCATTTTTTATCTAAATTATAAAAAAGGTCTGAGAAATAGAACTTTCTGATTGGCTGTAAACATTCAATCAGCCTTCTGTTATCTTTTATTAACGTACAGTACACATCAAGCCCAAGTGTATGCTGAACAAGGTTTAACACTATTAAAAAAACATGTTTATTATTATTACAGCAATAAGACACTCCCAGGGTTTTTTGTTAATGGTCAGTTAATGACCCTCTAAGGGCATGTGACACATGGTTATACCTCATGCCACATCACACCCATAGAGGGTGATTAACAGACCATTAATATATTCCCGTCATGCCCTCTTGCATAATATTAAGCAGAGTAGATGCTTACCCTTACTGGGAACTTTGTGAGTTAAGACAGACTTGAACTTATGATGTTGATCACTAAGAGCCTCTATCCTAACTTCTCAGAGCCAAAGACAGACCTCAGATGCCTTCAGTTGGCCGGCCCACCACGCCACATCATTGTATATGTCACTCTGACATCACAGGCTCAATCATCTCTTTGTTCCCTTGGAAACCACCCCTCTGGGGAACCGGTTCCAACCAGATTTGTCATTTCCCAGTTCGACTCTGTGGACTGTAATGTCCAACCTTTGTTCTAACCCCCAGTCTGCCCAGCAGGGGATGTCTGGTCCTGTTGTTACTCACAGCAGTTCCTTCAATACGAAAGGAACTCATCATCCTTTGAAGATTTCCCAAAATAGCCACCCATTACTGGAAAAATGCTCCGCTGTGATACAGAATAAAAGACATTTAGATGACAGGAGTTCCTACTGTCCACACCCAACCTGCTTCTCCAGCCGACCCAGTTTGAAAGCCTGTAATTACAGTTTCCATATCAGCTAAGATATTTCACGAATATAAAATAAAGCAAGATAGTAGGATTAAAATAAATTGCAAGTTGCCACAGACACACTTGACAGACTTTTCATGCCCCGACTTCATTTAATGTGGATCAAAAGTGGTACAGGTAGAGCATTTGAGTAAATTATTTTGTATTCCTTTATGGCAATGGAATCACAAACTTGAGCGTGTGTGCGCATGCGTGGTTTAGTGCATGTCCATTAATCAGCCTAATACTTCGCTATGAAGAACTAAAGGAAATTGGAAATATCTGTGATGCATTAGTCTACCATAATGGAATACAAAACAAATTGATTTCACTTCTCTACCTATACTGCTTTTGATCCATATTAAATGAAGTTAGGATAAGAAAACTCACACTTGAATCAAGTGTGTCTAAACTATTTGCAGGTCTCTGCGCTGATGCAGCTGTCTACAGGACTTTTTTTTTTTTTTTTTGGTTAACACAAACCTTTTGGAATGCATTCAACCAATCAGAATGCTTCATTTCCAGTTATTGTTTTATAATTAAGCAATAATGCATGACAAAGTGTGCAATATCATGGAATATTGTCCCACCTCAGGGGTTGTGAGGCACGAGGTCATACTCCTACCTTCCCCCACTCCTGTTTTTCCCCATACTTGACTGCTCCCTTTGCATTTGGCTCCTATTCTGATATAGGGGTGGTTGAAATGCCTTATTTTGTTGTTTTTGCCTTAATTACTCATTTTTCACTTAACTCCTGTAATTCATTCATGTTCTCCAATTGTTATCTATTGTAACTGCAAACTGTGTCTGCGCTGTGTATTTGTATCCCCAATTGCCTTCCCGTGGGTCACACCTGGAAATGAACCTTAGCTCACTGTGCCTTTCCTGGTCACCAGTTTTCTAATAAATAAATAACTTCAACCACCTGAGAATGGATGATATCCCATCATATGACACACCTTGGAGTATATTACTGTGGTTATGAAAGGAATCCATTTTGATTTTGTTGACTGATGGCCTGATCTACTCTCAGACCAGGATGATGTACTGAAATACTGTGTCATCCTGACTAAATGTGGTTTCGGCCAATTAGAGTTGAGGATTTTGACCATCCATTTCACAGTGATAAATAAACCCATTAATTGATCTAACTATCCTTGACAAATGGACAGTGTCTCTATAAATTCCCGATTTTGTTCATTACGTTGTTGAGAGACACAACCCCTACCACAAAGCTTTTATCTGTTTCCTGAAAGGGATTTATTTCTTCCTGGACCTGTATACCACATCTGCATACTGAAACCTCTGGAGGGATCCTCTCGAGGATAGTCTCATAGTGGGCCAGTGGGAGGGGGACACAGCATTTGTTGCAATCATATACTTTTTGCTGCCAGACACTATATTTCTAACTGGCAAATGGAAAGAGAAAAAAGTGATTCTGAAATGTATTACAAAACTCATGTAAAGTTTCATAAAGTGGATTTAAGCAATAAGACATGACCAGGGGTTAGATTAACAGTATGTTAATCACCCCCTAGGGCTGTAATGTGGCACGAGGTGCAGCCAAGTGCCATATTGCCCCTAGGAGGTGCTTAACTGACTGTTAATCTAACTCCTGGGAGTGCCTTATTGCTATTATAAAAAATATTTCAAAAGAAAAGTGTTAAAAGTACTGTATGCTTTTTGAATGTTTTTCTCATTTAGAGGGATATTTTTGATCAAATAGTTCTTCCACCAACAGTTTAAAAATGCTGGTTCAAAATTAGAATGCAGCATTCCAGTCATTCAGCAGTGCTAGAGGACGGAATGTTGACAAGAAGAATCCATGTGCCATGGTGATCAGGCTGTACATGACAGTGTAACAAGGATTAATGTAAGGCTGTCGGAATCCTAACAGCCAATCAGATTGCAGCATTTCTGAGACCGTTTTTATAATTAAGCAATAAGGCATGACCAGGGGTTACATTAACAGTCTGTTAATCACCCCCTAGGGGTGTAATGTGGCATGAGTGCAGCCGAGTGCCATATTGCTCTAGGGGTGATTAACTGACTGTTAATCTAACTCCTGGGAGTGCCTTATTGCTATCATAAAACATTATTCCAAAAGAAAAGTGCTAAAAGTATACTTTTTGAATGTTTTCTTCATTTAGAGGGAGATTTTTAATAAAATAGTTCTTCCACCAACAGTTTAAAAATGCTGGTTCAAAATCAGAATGCAGCATTCCAGTCATTCAGCAGTGCTAGAGGATGGAATGCTGACAGGAAAAATCCATATTTCATGGTGATTAGGCTGTACATGACAGTATAACATGGATTAATGTAAGGCTGTTGGAATCCTAGCAGCCAATCAGATTGCAGAATTTCAGAGACCCTTTTTATAATTATATTTGTCTGTGCCTGTCCATGTCTGTACCCAGGTTAAGCCTGTGAAAGGGCCACGTGGCCCAGTGCTTCCCCACCCACTTAACACATTAAAAAATTACATAAATAGCCTTACAGAACTACAAGTGTGCAGCATGCTTAATAACCATGCTGCATGCTTACTAACCATGCTGCATGCATGCTGTGCACTTTTATTTCTGTAAGGGTAAAACAAATACAAAAATATAGTGTCAAATGGTTCTTTAAAAAAATGACTAATATTTTCATTCTGCTACGTAAGGAGCAGCTCTGCACTTCAGCAAGCACTTTCTAAAACATCATGTTCAGCTCTTATAGCTCACTACAGCATACAGTGGAGCCTGCCAGGATTCTGCAGGAGAGTTACTGTAAGAATCCAGAATGGCAGTTAATCACTTCTGTAATGCAGTGCTCTGTGACACTGAGTTGCATCCAGGGAAGGGGCTCCACTGTATATTTTTTGGTTCTACATTTTCCTGTTCAGGGTTTATAATACATCCTGGTAGCCTGTCTAAAAAGGTCTGTCTAAAGAGTATTTAACTGCCCTCTATTGACCCCATAGTGCCTTTGTTTATGACATCACAGTTCTCACCACGGACAATGGACTGTGACGTCACAAACCGCAGTCTATTTTATTTTATTTGTATGCTAATATCACTGCAGAGACTTTCAACTTATGGTTGTAAGCATGGTTGCATGCATTCTTAGGGTATGAGAACCACAAACAGAAGGTGAGCTGTTCTGATACCCTAAGAATGTCGGTGAGACCACTCTTACAGCTGTAAGAGTCATTTCATTAGTGGAATTAATACATTATTGATTGAGCTCGATCAGTAAATATATACATTTTTAAAGAAAACCTTACCGGCGTGTGCCTGTTTCCAAGGCAGCTGCACGTGATGCACTCTTCACAGAATAAGAGTGTCTCACGTGCAAAGAAAAGGATCTCACCAACTGGTTGAGAGAGCTCCCTCGATCTATATTCATTTTTGTTGACCAAGTCAGTGCACTAGGCAAACAAACAGAGATTTTTTTTGTCTACTTTTCCATTTGCAAATTATACTGCAAAGCCACTAGAGGGCAACAACTCAATTAATTTGCTGCTGCTGCTGGCAACTGTCACTGTCCACCTCTTCTCACAGTCAGTTTACTTCTGTCACTGCCACTTATGTACTCCCTACTGCTGATTAGTATACCCTGATCTATTCTTGCTCCCACGATCCATACAATATGCCCACCCTTCCTTCACCACTTCCCCCTCCTTCTAATTCTTCTATTAATTTTGTCTATCTCAGTGCCACACTCTCCTCAGTCCAATAAACCTTTCTCACCTTTCCCCTCTGCTCTCCTGTCCCCTACCTTTATCCTTGCCATAACTCCTACACCCCCTCAAATACTCTGGTCTCACTTCCCTCACCTTCCCCTTGCTACTCTATTCTCAGCTGTTAGCCACCTAGCTTTCCTTCACCACCTTATTTTCACCTCACCTAGCCCCCACCCCACCAAATACTTCCAAAATCCTCAGCCCATCACAAATGCCCTAAACTCCATTCACTCATAATAGCACTACTCTTACTCACATCAGGAAATGTTCATCCCAGTCCTGGTCCCACTACACACACCTCCGCCAGTTGCAATCTTTCCACAAATGTACCAACATCCTTCACCCCACCCCTGCCTCCCCAAGGGTCTGAAAATCCTCCACTTAAACATCTGCAGTCTCGTGTCAAAAATTGATCTTTTACATCCTATGGTAATCTCCCTCACATCTGATATACTAATTTTAATGGAAACTTGGTTAAATGCTAAAATACCTGATCTCGCCATTAATATCCCAGGTTATTCCATAATCAGACAGGATAGGATGGGCAGGGGTGGCAGAGTAGCCATGTATATCCTGTCCTCACTTCAGTTCTCAACCATTCTATCGTCCTCATTACCCTCCGCCTATGAAGCACTTGTAGTAAACATGACCTTGCCTTTTTCCTCCCCTATCTTCACAGCTGGCATCTACTGTCAACCTGGCTCCAAGGCATCCAATACTTTGGATCTCTTTACCTCCATAACCTCCCTCTCACATAAAGGCGCTCTATACATCCTGGGTGATGTAAAGCAAAACTGGCTATCACCAACAACTGCCAAAACACGTAATGACATCACGGCCCTCAATTTCTCCCAACTCATCCTGGAACCCACCCGCCTACACCATAAAACTCTTAACCACTCCCTGATAGACTGGGCTCTCACCTCTAACCTCCACGAGTCATTAAATCAGGCATCCTCCCAGAAGCCCTCAGTGATCATCACCCAATCTTCATAGTCAGGAAAGTCCATAGATATAAACCACCTCACAAAATTCTGCAACTCTGCTCCTTCAGCTCCTTAGACCTTAATTCCCTTCTTAATGAACTAGCCAGCTCCGACTGGTCCCCTGTTGCCTTCGCCCCTTCCACTGACCAAGCCCTCACTTATTTTAAAGATAAATTTCTAACTATATGGACTCCTACACTCCATTCAAACACACTAGAGTTCATGGCAACCATCATCCCTGGGTTTCCCAAGTTACTGACCTGTCTCAGGGAGCAAGACAAAGTCTGGAGGAAGCATAAGGCCTCCCAGCTTCCCTGAGACCATGCCAGGTATCACATGTTAAGAAATGCCTGCACAAAAGCTACCAGACTTGCCAAGTCTGAATATTTTAAATCATCTTTTCTCAAAAACATCAATTCCCCCTCCAAATTCTGGAAAGTGGTCCATGCCCTATTCTCCCCTCTTCACATCTGCCTCCCCCTCTGCTTAAAATAAACAACTCACTGGTCTCCGAACCATGCACAGTGGCTCAAGAGTTTAACTCCTATTATATCTCTGTATTATCTGTATTATCTACCATTGTTGACGAGGTACCTTTGGAAATGAGCCCCTGGCTCAAAGGTTGTAAACTGATTGCATTATAAATAAATAAATAAAAATCTCCTGCACCATAGCACTTCTAAAGCCACTCCTCTCTAACCTCCCCGGCCCTCATCCTCCCACACCCAGCACTCAATCCCTCCATGCCCACCCTTCCTTCTCCTTTTCTGCGGTCTCCCCAGAAGAAACACTAACTGCCCTTCTCTCTCTTAATACTTAAAAAGGCTCATCACCGGATGTCCTTGACCCTAAACTCCTCTACCTTTCAGCTTCTGCTACAGTTTACCCTCTCCACTTAATCCTAAATCTTTCCTTCTCGTCCTCATCTGTCCCTTCATCCTGAAAACATGCGGTGGTCCTCCCTCTCCCAAAGGGTGGTGATCCCTCCTCCTCTGCAAATGTTGGCCCAATCTTCCTCCTCCTTACCCTTACTAAACTCCAAGAACTCTTGGTCCTCTCTCAACTAACCTCCTTCCTCGATGACTCTTCCTTTTTTACCCCGTTCCAATCTGATTTTTGGAAGAACCACTCCACTACCACCTCCCTACTCAGACTCACTGTCTCCATCCTCACTGGGATGGATAATGGCCTCATTACTTCTGCCATCTTTGTCGACCTTACCAAGTCGTTCAACACAGTCTCCCATGCCCTGCTTCTTGACTCCCTTACGGCTGCTGGGTTGTCTACTTCTGCCCAAAACTGGTTTAGAGCTTACCTCTCAGGCAGAACACAATCAGTCAAGATCCAGGATACAAGATGCTGAGATGCAGGCTTGGGGGGGGTGGAAGGTTTAATAGGTGATGTGAGTCATGGAGAGGAGCAGAGGCATAGGAGGGCAGTTAAGGAGGGTTAAAGCAGGAGCAGTTACATAAGAAAAAGTTATGTAAGACAGAGGCAAGGGAGGAGGAGGAGAAGTGCCATATTTGGGGGGGGGTCCAGATTTGTGGGAAATGATGGGTAAAGCATGACTGACTGATGAGAGTGGTTTGATGGGGGACCAAAGCGTGAGTGTCAGAGGATCTGAGGGAGTGGGAGGGAAGAGGGGGAAGAGAATGAGCATGAGAGGTAGGAGGGAAGTTCTCCTAACCAATAAATAAAATAAATAAATAAATAAAAATGCTGTACCTTTTCAGGCACAACCCGAGAGATTACATACAGAAATACAGAGTATCATAAATATAAATAGTGTATATAGGTGTCAGCGTGACTCAGTTGGTAGCACATCCGCCTCTAGACCAGAAGGT